>JAOWBW010000037.1:728220-1328220 GCA_026119855.1 Campanula takesimana
CTCAACACTTCTACACTAGCACAAATGGCCCACATAAAAGCTAGGCTAAATATTATGACACACAAAATGCACACATAATTACTTAAATAAATAAATAATTTAAATAAATAAATAAGCCATAGATAAATAATTAAATATTTATTCTAAGAAAATAGGGGCGGTTTTCGGGTCGTTACAATCTACTCTCCTTAAAAAGAATTCGCCCAAGAATTCACTCATCAAACTTCCCACACGCGGTCATAATGAGGCGACAAAATATCAACTCGCATAAAGCACTTGTAACCCCAAATCAAGTACCTATTAAAGATTTCAGACATCAATTCCATGACTCAAATAAACCCACACATAATGAACACATACATATCTCAAGCATATTCATATCAACATCCTAAAGTTACTTCCTCTTTCATCCCGAATTTCACATTCTCAAAACTATCACTTGTTCACCAATTCTGAGACACAGCTGGTTTGATCCTAATTAGCATCACGCTCACCATCGACCCTTAAATCATCACATCCATAAGCTTTACTTTTCCGGTTCACCCGTACGCATTGACGATCTAGACATCATACCAAGTAATCATACTACTACCCGAACAAATAAGAGAAGGAATAGGCTAACGATTATTGTCACCCAATGACTCAATGATATACTCAAAAATTTACCGTCATCAACTATCCGATCGAATGAGATTCCCCTACCACACTCACTTCCTCATGATATAAAACATAATACAGTCAAAAATCTTTGAATTTCTCAAACTACTTGCATTACCTCATACTTAGTTTTCTAAGGAAATATCCAGAAATTCAAAACATTAAGCCATCTCGAGCTTACTCAACTTCTTAAACCATGAAAAGTTAAAGAAATTTCTCATCCTCCAAATGTTCACCGCGTGACTATATCTCTAAGATTACCATTAAAGTAGCAATTGTAACGATCCGAAATTTTCACAATCTTTGTTTCAATAAATAGTAATATAATACAACTTACAACTCTAAAATATATTACAAAGGATCGCTAATAACCCGAAATATTCAATAAACTGCTCTGTCCCAATACCAAATCATAGCACCCCTTTAATATGCCCAAGTATCTATACTCAACTTCCTTTACAAATTCTTAATCCAACGAGGGCGCCACCAGAAAAGATTCAGAACCATGTGACAACTATTCACTAAAACCAAAAACGCCTTTAATATTGTTTGGGAATTTCTTACTTTCTCAAAATATGTGTAGTCCTTTAAACTGAACGCGCTTACTATCATTAATGATTATAACTTCCACAATATACTCATAACTCGTATTGCTTTAACTCAATTCCAGTCATGTATTAAAATGATCCCAAAAGTAACATAACTCAACTTCTTATTATGACCCGTAATAAATTAAGTATTCCCTCATACTAAACAATTCGATGCACTCACGTAGATGTACTAAAAGTAAAGAAACATCTCCTATCAAGAAATTCTCAAATTGAATCTTTAACTCTTTTAACCCAATCGATACTATATGTCCACCGATGCACCTATCAGTATTGTAGCTTATATTAACTCATCATATAACCCAGTTCCCTATCGATCAAGCGACAAATTGCCCCCAATATCAATTATACCCAAGACTTCAAATTAATATTGCCAACAGAATAAGCTAAATTCCATGCACAACCTTCTAATAAAGATTTTCTGATTTTCAATATAGAACCTGAACATTATATATACTTAGTATGCTCCTAAACAAGTCAAACACACTAATATAGAATTATTCCCCACCTGTCGATGGCACCCAAGAAATTCGAGACACCTTGAAAGCTAGGCCATACTACTTAATTCGTCAATATCCTGTATAGGTGACAACCAATTCACCAGAAATATTTCTTCATAATCTGCAATCTCCCTTTTCATACCGTTCCACCAGAAATATTTCTTCATATCTTGATACATTTTCATACTTCCTGGATGTATGGTATACTCTGTCTTATGAGCCTCCTCCAGTACTCGCTGTTTAATCTCACTATCTGCTGGAATACACACCCTACCATGAAATGTAAGAATTCCATCATTATTTAAGGTAAAGTTGGGTTGTCTACCCTCTTTCATTCCATTAACAACCTTCTGCAATTCAGGATCAATCACCTGAGCTTCTTTAATCTATTGAAGTAAAACGGATGTAGCTCTTATATTCGCAAAACTCATGCCATGACTCGATTCATAAGGGTTACAATCTCGCAAATCCTGTAACAATTTCCACTCTCGTGCCATCAAATGTGCAACATAAGTATTCCTGCTCAACGCATCGGCCACCACATTTGCCTTTCCTGGGTGATACAAAATCGTACAATCATGATCTTTCAGTTTCTCCATCCATCTGCGTTGTCTCATGTTGAGTTCTTTCTAAGAAAACAAATACTTCAAGCTCTTATGGTCTGTGAACACTTCAAATCTAGCTCCATATAAGTAATGCCTCCACTTGTGTAATGCAAATATAATTGCAGCCAATTCTAAGTCATGAGTAGGATAATTCTTCTCATAAGGAGTTAACTTCCTCGAAGCATAAGCAATTACTTTACCATTCTGCATCAACACGCAACCTAATCCATCCTTGGAAGCATTCGTGTAAACAGCAAAATTATCGGATCCACTAGGCAGGGCTAATACTGGAGCAACTGTCAATCTTCGTTTCAACTCTTGGAAGCTTGCTTCACATTTACCATCCCATTCGAAGGCTATAGATTTTCGTGTCAAACTAGTCATTGGTATAGCAATTTTGGAAAATCCTTTAAAAAACCTCCGATAATAACTTGCCAATCCCAGGAAACTACGTACCTCGGTGACTGTTGTTGGTCTCTTCCAGTTAACTATGGCCTCTACCTTTGAAGGATCGACAGAAATACCCGCCGCTGACACCACGTGTCCCAAGAAAGAAACTTCTTCCAACCAGAAGGCACATTTACTAAATTTGGCAAATAACTGCTTTTCCCGAAGAACACTCAATACAATCTTTAAATGTTGCTCATGCTCAGACTTTGATTTAGAATAGACCAAGATATCATCAATAAAAACCACCACAAAACAATCCAGGTAAGGTTTGAAAACTCGATTCATCAAGTCCATAAATACTGCAGGAGCATTCGTCAAACCAAATGGCATAACCACAAACTCATAATGTCCATACCTGGTGCGTAAGGCTGTCTTCGGTATATCCTCCTGTCGGACTTTCAGCTGATGATACCCACTTCTTAAGTCAAGTTTTGAATAGACTACGGACCCCTGTCGTCAATGTGAGGTAACGGGTACTTATTTTTAATGGTTACCTGGTTAAGCTCTCTGTAGTCAATACATAGTCTCAAAGTACCATCCTTTCTTTTTAACAAATAATACTGGTGCACCCCACGGTGACACACTAGGCCTGATGAACCCTTTTTTAAGTAACTCCTCGAGTTGTTTCTTCAGTTCCCTTAACTCAGATGGAGCCATTCTATACGGAGCTTTGGATATCGGTGTTGTACTGGTAATAACTCAATACAAAACTCAAGTTCCGGGTCAGGTGGCATACTATACTCGGTAGAAAACACATCCAAAATTCAGATACGATAGGAATATCTTCCAACTTTGCTACGGACATACCCTTGTCAACAACACATGCAAGATACCCAGTACAACCACCAGATAACAATTTTCTAGCTTTCAAGGCAGATATAACATGAAAACTATACATAGGCCTATCACCCTCAAATATAATTTCAGGTAAACCCGGCATAGAAAAAGTAACCACCTTTTGATGACAATCAACAGATGCATAATGCAAATAAAGCCAATCCATACCAAGTATCACATCAAAATCTTTTATAGGCAACACTACTAAGTCAGCCTGAAGAGTGTGATCACTTACCAGAACATCACAATTCATATATACCTCAGTAGCTAACATGCAATCTCCCATAGGGAAAGATACTTCTAACACGTAAGGCATAGAATCAGGAATAACAGGTAAATGGGACACAAAATGTGATGCCACATAAGAATGAGATGATCCTGGATCTATAAGAACTCGCGCTCGCCTACTAAAAAGAAAAATAGTACCTCCTATCACCGCTGTAGACTCAGCCACTCTGTGCTGATCAATAGCGAACACTCGACCTGTACCTTAGGCTGACCCCCACTATCCCGCTTACTACCAGAAGCCTGCTGCCCGGTACCCTCTCCTTGAGTTCCCTTACTCTTTGGAAAATCCCTTTTAAAATGTCACTTCTCACCACAGTTTAAGCATTTTCCTTGTTTCAACCAACACCTGTCTTCAGTATGGCCCTCCTTCGAACAATACCTGCAAATCCACTTCGAACTCGAAACATTTGGTTTTGAACCCACCGACACACTTCCCATACTTTCCGGTTGCCGCTGAGGTTGACCACCCTGCCTGCTAAATCCACCCCTTCTACTTCCGGAGTTCGGAGCCCTCTCTGGAACACGTACTGATAGTTGACCCACTGTTGTCGTTCCGAGTTTGACCTTGTGTTCTTCAATATCATTCTCAATAGCATAAGCCTTCTCAACTGCTTATCGGTAACTACAAAGCCGTAGGGAAAGAAGTTGCTTCCTTTACTCTGTCTTTAACCCCTTCACAAAACGTTGAGCCCTCTTTGTTTCAGTTGGAACCAAATGACTACAATACCTTGCTAATTTGGTAAATTCAGAGGAATATTGTCCCATCGTCATATTTCCTTGCACTAAGTTTAGAAATGCCATTTCTCTTCGATCTTGAACAACTGAGGGAATAAACTGTGAGTTGAACTCTTTGAGAAAGTCCTCCCAAGTATGTTGTACTTCTTTATCCTGATCCCAGCTCTGGCATAACACCTTCCACCAGTGCTCCGCAGCCTTTTCTAGTTTAAAAGTTGCAAAGGTTACCTTCTCTTTATCTTCACATTTCAAGGCAGTAAATATCTTCTCAATACTCTCTATCCATTCCTCAGCTTTTACTGCATCAGGATCCCCATCAAAACTACGAGGTTGCATTTTCAGAAACTTGGTAAGGCGACTTGCATAACCCCTGTCTTCCGCTCCTGACTGTGCATGCCCAGGATTATTCTGTCCCTATTGGTTGGAGACCATTTGAGCTAGTAGTTGAAACATCTGTTTGTAATCCACATTGTGATCATTACCCACCTCCACAGAAGGAGTTTATGATTCCTCAATTCCTTGATTACTACTACCAATATCCTCTGACTGACTCATCTCCGCCCTACACATAAACACTCGACGTTAATAACACAACCCATAAACCAACCCACCTAGGCCATAGACCCTATCCAGGCTTAGAGCTAACCAAAGCTCTGATACCAACTGTAACGCCCCGAAATCTTTGGTTTGATATGAACCATAGAATTCGACACGTCCCTACTACTAATATCTGGATATAAACCAAAACTAATACAACTGTACACCCCTAATAATCAAGGAAATACGTTATTTGAGATGGTTCCAACACTTCACCACCATTTAAACTTTACATTCCCACTAACTAATCTTAGCTTTTAACTGCTCGGCACATAAGCCGGCAAACAAAAGATGAAAACATAATATATACATATACACAACTATACCCCAAAAGTTCTGAGTTCAACTTACTCAGATTTAACCGTCGTCCTCACAACTAAAGTGTAACATTTAACCTACCCAAAAGTGGTTTCCCCCGAAAAGAACTTGCTACAACGATCCTCACCTCGTCAACTCAACTTGTACCTATACACCCCAGCACTCATAATAAACGTGAACCTATACACCCCGAAACAACAAACCAGCTGGACACACATGTAAGTACACAAGTAATATTTACTTGATATAACAAAACTAGCTCTAGGCCCAAAGTAGGGGACTAGTCCATTAACCACATAAATTATGTAAGTACAATTGCATATTCTCGTCAACTCAACTTGTAGCACAATTGATGTTCATCATTCATCATTTAAGCTCATATACATTAGACTTGACACTCATAATAACCTTTCCAAAACACTCCTACAATTACCCTAGACAATCCTCTAAGGCTAAACAAAGATCACCCCTTTCATTCACCCAGTTGAACCATTATTCATTCACAAGGGAGTATGTGCGGCCGCCCAAGGAGGGGTGTGCGGTCGCCCACTTAAAATAAAATCAAGAACAAAACCTTCCAGAATATTGTGCGGTCGCCTGCCCATTTTGGGCGGTCGCCCACTTACTCGACAGGCCCAAAAACTGGGAATTTCATACTCCCTTCGCTTCACTGTCCCAAAAGTACAACACCTACTATAATAAACGTTTGTAACCATTACAAGGCTACAAATTCAGTACCAACCCAACTTTAACATTTCTTTATACTCAATCCCAAACCAACAACAACAATTTTTCCAAAAATTGACATACTTCACTAACTTGGCAACAATTGATACATAGAACATTTTTATAACCATTTTAACATTTAAAAGGGGAATTAGTAACTTTCCTATCCGGAAAAGTATCGAGAAAACTAGATTTGAACCGGTAGAAATGATCTATTCAATGCCCTGATCATTTTTATATAATTAGTTTTTAAAATGGAGAAGTAAATAAAATGTAAGAAATTGAGAAAGGAGGAAACCCTACCTTAACTCCGAGTTAATCCGGAACAAAGTAATCAACTTAGCTTAAACGTCCCAATCGATTCTTTCAATTTATGCAATTTCTTGTACTTTCGTTTCTCTGTCTTTCTCTTTCTCTGTTGTCTCTCTAAAGAACTCCCCTTTGGTTGTTTTTTTTTTCTCTTTTCTTTTCTTTTTCCTTTTCCTTTCCTTAATAGAGAAAGTTTCTCCTAAGTGCACGTGGAGACTTCTCACAAAGTAACATGCTGACTATTTTTTTTCTTCTTATCTTGATTCAATTCTTTGCCTTTTTCTTTAATTACAACTATTCATTTAATCTACTCACTCCGTCCCAAAATAACTTGCACTAGTTAAATTATTATTTTGAGTTGTAACTAAGAAGTTACTCTTGCCGACTCAAAGGAAGTTACAGTGATTATTTAATTACTATATTGAGTTATATTTGAAAAGTTACTCTATTCGTCTCAAAAAAAGTTGCACTAATATTTAATTGCTATATTTAAAATAATAACATAATCATAAAGTGCAAATCCAAATTATCCACTAATGCAACTTAACAAAATTTAAATAAACTAACACATATTCTCAAATAATATATGCAAATCCTAAAATATTACCTAGCACATAAAATGCACACTTATATCATTTAACACTTCAACTAAATACCACATAAATTACATAATAAATAATTATAATTATGAAAAATGCAAGAATATGAAAATGAAATTGGGTGAGGCGTTACACCTGAACTCTCCTTGTTGCTTGTGTTCATCATCATCATGTCCTACCAGTCTTCTCTAATCTCTGGTAACCATTTGATGATTTACATTTGTTCCTCAACACTTAGTTTGAATTAATTGATTTCTAACTTGTGAGATTTCTTTAGTGATTTTGCAGATAATGTCGAACAACGAAAAGGATATCTATGGAGGCTATGTTGACTCCACATTCTTCGACGACACTCTTGACGGTGATTTCTTGAGAAATCTATTGATCGGTTCTCTTCTGGACTCTTTCATCACTCCAACTGGTGTTGAGTTCATATTTTTGGGTCAAGTGCAAGAGTTCTTCTCTAACGCCTCAGTCATCACTGCCCCAAATGATCCATCTACCTTTGTCTCCATCAATTCTACTGTCGCTGGTGTCCCTATCTCCATCACTCCATATTCTATTCATGAAGCATTTCCTTTGCTTGGGAATAAGGGTGATGATGCCATTACTGACGTCAAAACCTTGGACAAGGCATGGACCCTTATGAGGGGATCCGGTCCTAGGCTCAGTGGAGATAATCATCTGAAAGCCCATTACCGAAGGAGATTCTTTGCTCTTGCGGAGATTGTTGATAGATGCTTAGTATGCAGATCTGGCTCTTACAGCCATGTAACTGACATTCAGTTTGAGGCAATGGCAGCCATTGTACTTCAGGAAGAATTCAACTGGTGTGCCTATCTCTTTAGGGTTATTGCAATTGCTGCTGTTAAGTGGAAAGAAGATAGAAGAAATAACAAGGCTCACCCTGGCAAGGGATGTCATTATATGCTGATTAGCACTATTTTGAGGCGCAACTCAGCAATCGTCAGAGCTTCCCCAGCACCTCCAAGTTTTGACTTTGACAAACTCAAATCTTTTAAGCTTTCCGATTGGAATAGGATCACCAAGAAGGCTTCTACCGGCACAGTAATTGTTCAAGCTGCTGGTTCTCCAAAGAATAAAAAGGCAAAGAAAATTGTTAAGGTTGCCACTGTTGCTCCTACCGATGTCTCTACTCATGCTCCATCTACCGACAGGATTCTTGCTGACTCAACTCCTACTGCTCCTAGAAAAAGGAAATTAGTCAAGGCTGCTGATAAAGTGCAAACCAAAAAGTCAAAAGTCATATCTGCCGGTGAACCATCTGTCGTTCCAAAGCCAAAACCTGCTGATCAGGTTCAGTCTGTGGAAATTCCAAGTGCTGATCCTAGAGCCAAAATGATAAGATTTGATCCATCTGTCTCTCTGGTATTTCGCTGACTTCTCCTATAATTAAGGCTGAAGTAGAAGACATTGATGATCTGGATGAAGATCCTATTGCTGATGTACTAAAGAAGTCTGTTGTTGTAAGAAAATGTGACCTGTAAGAAACCCCACTTTCCATTCTTTCTATCGCAACCATTGGTCCTTCACTAATAATTTCCTTCCAAAGAACTGGGTGTTTCAAATTGATCATCTTCACCCCTTCATTCGCCAGTTGCTCCAGTTTCATGAGGAAAGAAAGGAGTTGGTTTCTCCTGGAAACCGTGCTGATTATGTTGACTTTTCAAGCTTGAATGGACTAACTGACTTGTTCAAAGAGAATTTTGTTCCCCTTCAGAAATTTCAAAGATTATCAGAAACTAATCTCAGCTTGAACTTTGGGCGTTTCTTTGATCTGCTTCCGCTTCCATGGAATCAAGTCTATCTCTTCTAAGATAGAATTAGAGAAGACTTGATGGTCCAAAGTGTATGGGTCGCCTTTGCTGATGTATACGGTCAGCAGTTAAACTTTCTTGAATCTGATCCCTATCAAATGGGAAGACCAGAAGACGATGATGATTTACTGGTTTACAACGATAATGAAGGCATTTCTGCTGGTCCATTAGCTGATCTATTTCTGCAGAAGGTAAAGAAAGCCACTATTGATATGATAAAAGAGTCTGAAGCCTATCTTACCAAACGTGCAGTCGAGCAACCAGCAAATGATCCCATTCCTACTCCCAGCCATTCTGTTGATGTTGCTGACTTTGTTTGTGCTCACAAGGCTGATGGTGACATTCCTACTTCTTCTGACTCAATCAGTGAGTTGGACAAGATGCCGATTAGCATAATCTTTAAGAAGCCCTCTTCTGGTCAAGTTCAAACTGCCGCTGCTCCAACCTTTGTGTCATCTGCTGAAGCATTTGCTGACTCTGTACTAGCTAGTGATGGCTCTGAGCGTGGCTCTGCTGATAAATCTGTTGAACAGATTGTTGAGAAAACTTCAGACACTCAACCTACTGATGGAACCAGTTATGCTGATGAGTCCCTGCTTAGTCAAGTTCAGGAAACTATGGAAACTCAACTTCTAATTTCAGAAAGTTTAAATGAATACCAGCTTGCATCACTTGAGCAAACTACTGACACTCAAGTTGTTGATGAAGTTGCCGTTGAAGAGTTACCGATTTCAGGAGGAGCTTGTGCTGATGAAGATGCAGTTGCTGATACAAACCTTGCTGATGAGCCAACTTCAGACACTCATTACTCTGAGCCAACTGCTGACACTCAGATTATTCTTGCTTCTACTGGTGAAGCTTCTGAGAAAACTTTAGATACTCAGATTGTTCATTTCCCTACCTCTTCTGCTGATGTGATTCTAGTTGAGTCTACTGGACTGAGAGAGGTTGTTGAGTTGGGAGGAGGAGCTGCTGACAACACTACTGCCATTGATGCAATGATTGCTGCTGATCTACAGTTTGAGGAACTTCAGGGTGCTTTATTTGCTCCTGAAGAACCTCTTTTTTTAACTGCTCCTGAGGCACAACCGATTGTTGCTGATAAAGTACAACCAGTTGCTGATAGTGTTGCTGCTGCTGATGAGGAAAGCGCAAATGAGATAGATCCTGCTGACTATGTGGAGTTGCCGGTCCTTATGGAGGAGGCTGAAAGAGATTCTGCTCCACCTCCTGAGTACAACTGTGAGCTTCATGCCAAGGAGATGATGAGTTCAAACTGGTACACTACCAACGTCTCTATTCCTACTAATAGTTTTGGCCAACAGTTGTTTTCTCTTCATCAGCCAATCAGGTCCTTCCGATCCAGTCTTCAAAGGATTCCTTCTCCTTTCGGCAAAGATCATCCTTTCATTGCTGGTTCCACCGCAAGCGAAAAGATAATTTTCATGCCCTGGATTAAACCTGATTTCAAAATGAGGAAAGGGAAGGCTCCCCGGGTGTCCAAGCTCAAGGTGAAAGGACCTGTTTATGAACCTCTACACTGCTTACCTGGCAAGATAAAGGTTGGAGGCAAAATCCACCTGCCTGGCCCCTCTCCTAAGGAGGTTTGCTTCGTCACGAATGGTTGGATGAGAAGGTGCATGATGATCAACGATGAACTTCATGATATACTCGAATTCCGGGCTACTGATCCTCGTGGACTGATCTACTTAGTCAAATCTGCTGCTCTTGCACTGACTATGCCGATGTTTCACCCAAGACAGCATGCTGGTCACTTGGTCCATACATCCAGGCTGATGAATGCCAGGTTAATGGCCATGATCCTTGAAGGACGGGCTTGTCTTAATCTACATATGGCTATCTTTCTGTCAATGGAAGACAATGGTATTTTTCATTTGCCGGACGATCGTGCTGTTATTATTCATCCTGGTTTTCCCCTGCCGATTCCCCGTGAAGATGTCTTTGCTGATGCTTCCTTCCTCATTGCTTCAACTTATATTCCTGCTGAATTCCTTCTTGCTGATGCCGATGCTGCTTATGCTGGTATTCTTCAACAATTCTTGCCTCTGCCTTCTGCCTCAATTCCTGTTCCTCTTTCTCCATCGATGGTCAATCTCTCTTCTGATGACGAGTTACCGATGGACGATCCTACTGATATGCTTATAGAAGAGGCTGACTTACTCAATGAAGATTTTGTGTCGTCTCTAATGGTCCAATCTATCGAGAGTTTTGCCATGCCAATTGTAATTGAGAAACCGGTTGTTGTCCACAGCCTCTATGAAGTCATCTGTTTTGAGGAGGGTGATTTTCAAATCAGCAAGTGCCTACCACTCGTGCTGATGTTGGTGATATGGGACTCTCTCTTGCTGACCTGATAAAGGACACTCATAAAGATCTTTCCAAGAGGATACTTAAGTCTAATCAGGAGGAGGAAAATAAACGAATTAAAGACTTGAAGGATCTTCTCACTGATAGAGAAACAAGACTGATCAAGCTCTCTGAATGCTTGGGATCTACAAATTCGATCCAACAGCAACTTGTTGATGACCAAAGACTTTAGATCAGAGACTTAGAGAGAACTGTAAAAGAGCTATTTGATACCAAGTCTGCTCTTGCTGATGCTCAACTGAAAATTTGCTGCTCTTGAAGCCAACAACAAGATGATGACTGAGAGATTGAAAAGTGAATAGAGAAGACAAAAGAGGAAAGCTGACAAAGAGGCTTCCATAGAAAAGAAGAAGTCCAAGCGTACTGGATCTACAAAGATATATCCAACAAACACTTTGCTAACATTCTATTTTCGTGTATGCTTATATTTTGTTATGTTCTTATATTATTTCTGCTGCTCTTCATGCTAATTTTGTTTTGCAGATCATTACTTCTCTGCTGATCATTGCAATCAGCAATCATTCATCTCTTTTTCTTCTATTTTTTTGTATTTTTATTTCTTTACCTTTACTAAGACATCTGTGTGACTTGGCTTAGGGAATGAAAATAAATAGATTACCCTCTGAAAAACATTCTTTTACTAAGCTAAGATAGATGTTCTTGTTTAGGGTGATTGGACTTAAGCAATTAGGAGGAGATTGTTGTTCATATATATGTTTAGGACATAGAATTGCTTAATCCCAATCATGTTTAACATTTAGGATCCTCCAATTTTATTAGAACCTTTTTAAGGTACCCTTAGGATTCTTTGTGACCAGCACAGGTGTATAATAACTTTTCAATCAAGACAAACCCGCTAGAGGAAGCAAATCAGCAGACCAGCATTCAAGTTGCTGATCAACTTAGCATTCAAGTTACCGATCAACTTACTACTCAAGTTGCCGATCGGCAAAGACAGTCTGTACTGGTAGTCAGGTTACATCGCTCTACCTTAAAGTCAACCTTACTGATTGTCTTTGTCCTGTCATACTGTCTTATCCGAAAGTAGTTTATCTGCTCTGTTATGATTACTGCGCTGTCTGACACAGCTATTTTTAGCTCTACTCTGTCTCTACTTGCTTTTGCAGGTAACCAGTTGAGACAAAGGGGTCTTTACCCATCAGACTTTTCCAATCATGCGCGTACTCCATATCTTTGCCATTAATGCTAAAGATACCGCATTTAATGCTCCTCAACTACCCAGCTGGAAATTTAAATTTACAAGCCTTCTTCAACAAGACCCAAATCATTAACTCCTCTTATAAATAGAGGACTTAGAGCATTGAAGAGGGTTGGTGATTTTAGTGCATTTAAGAGAATTGATTGTTTAGAGCATTCATTGAAGCTCAAACATTCCTTATCCCAGAAATCATTAGACAATTGATAGGACATACACTTGTGCACAAACTCATCAACATTGTCAGTATTCCCGAACTAGATTATTTTACGGAATACGTTGCTTGAGTTATTCACACACCCACCTAAGTGAGATAGGTTCTCTTGAACTTGCCGCTAAAAAACACTTGGTCAGATTTGTACTACGATCCATTAGTGATCTCTAGAATTTAGTCTTTGTATCCGGCAAAGCCGCTCTTGTAATAGACTAGGCATATCTAATAGTGCTCTTAACCCAAATCCAAGTTCTGACCAAACTTGGTAGAGGACGTAGCAGTATTTACACTGTGAACCTCTCCAAATCATTGTGTCCCTTGTTACTTATTTTATCCTTGCCGGTTGGAATTCTATCGCCGGCATATCTTACTTGTTCTTACTGATTCATTGTATTTTCTATTTACCAATCTCTTGAAACTGCATTGAACTTTTAGAAATCACTTTGTGTTAAACCAAGCTCTCAAAACCATTTTATAAACTATTTTGTGTGAGTTAAAACTAAGTCATATCTTCTCCGCTGCGCTTACTGATAATAGTTTGCAAACTGATAAGTGACTTTGCATTATAAAGTGTTTCTTCGGAAAAGTTTTAATTAGGCTATTCACCCCCCCTCTAGCCTATTTTCTTACCGATTGGGCCTAACACTCTAACTTCACAAATTTCAGGAGGTAAGTTAGGTTGAGTTGTAGTAACTTGAAGGTCTTCAATTGGCACATCTTCACCAGCATCAAAGTCATCAAAGTTAGGGGTTGGAATGGTTCAGAATTGAAAGAGTGAGTGACACCATGCACAGAATTAGAATGATGCGCATTAGTGGAATCTCCAGGCGCATTGTATGGTGCAACTGAAGCTTCACTTGGTGCGCTATTTACAAAGCTTTGCGCAACTGATGTAGATGGATTTCCTTGAGTTGATGCATTCTGATCTTATGTATGCGCAGTAGGAATGTGCGCACCTGTCTCAATAGACTCAACAAAATGATCAGCAACATTTGGAGCCAAATGTGGCTCAAGGAGAGAATGTTCATCAAAAGTAACATGTACAGATTCAACTATCACTAAAGTAGATCTATTGAAGACACGAAAAGCTTTAGAATGTTTAGCATACCCAACAAAAATACCTTCATCCGCTTTGGCATCGAATTTACCTCTATGTTCGTTTCCGTTGTAGAGGATATAGCATTTGCAGCCAAAGATTTTGAAGAAAGCAATGTTGGGAGTTCTACCATGCCAAAGTTCATTAGGGGTCTTATTATGGCGTTTGTTAATGAGGAAACAATTCTGAGTAAAGCATGATGTGTTCATAGCTTCTTCCCAAAAGTACTTGGGAAATTTAGCTTCTGCTATCATCGTCTTCCCTGCTTCTATCAACGTCCTATTTTCCTTTCCACAACACCGTTTTGCTGCGAAACTCCAGCTGTTGAAATGTTGTGATCTATCACATGATCGTCGCAATATCGAGCAACACTGTTGTTTTTGAATTCTGTTCCATTGTCGGATCGAACACTAACGATGTCATCTTCTTTTTGGGCTTGGAGCAGTCTGAATAGAGTGGTGAGAATGTCATAACAATTGTCTTTAGAGATCATCATTTCCACCCACGCATATCTTGAATAATCATCCACCACAACTAGAGTCTATTTGTTTCCTCTAATGCTTGCAGTGGTGACTGGTCCAAATAGATCAATGTGCAGCAGTTGCAAACATCTTGAAGTTGAGGGATTTGTCTTGCTGGAGAAAGACTGCTTTGATTGTTTGCCTAGTTGACAAGCTGCGCATTTGTTGTCATGATGATCAGCAACCTTAGGGAGTCCTTTGACAAGATTGTCCCTGCTGAGTTTAGATAGACATTTAATGTTCAAGTGACTCATGCGCTTGTGCCATAGCCAACTATTTTCGCTCACACTTTTAGCTACAAAACAAAGATTAGTACCAAAGTTCATACTATGGAAATCAATAATATAAATATTTGTCTTACGATATCCCGTGAGTAAGGTTGTAACGACCCGAAAACCCGTCTCTATTTTCTTAGTAATAAAGAATTGATTATTTATTTATTGTCTATTTATTTATTTAAATTATTTATTTATTTAAATAATTATGTGTGCATTTTGTGTTACATAATATTTTATGCCTAACATTTTAATCGATCATTTGTGCTAGTATAGAATTATTGGGTCTTAGTTGTTAGTGGGGAGAAATGAATTTAATTGCTAGATAGTGGAATAGGGGCCCTAAGTGTAACTTTACTTTTAATTGATGATCTTCCTCCCTCCTCCCTCACTCTTACACTCTCCTCACCACACACACACACTCAATCAACTCTCTCTCCACCATTGTTGAAGAGGTAAGAATTCTCCCTCCTTCTCTCTTCATTTTGACCATCTCCCTCCCATTATTTCTTAATGCTCATTTTATGAAAAATGTTTAGATCGTCGCTAGGATCGTTTATAGCCAAGAAAATTCGAATTCCGTCATCTTTGATAAATTCCAAGTAAGTTACTTTCCCCCATAAATTACATATAATTGCTCATATAGTTAGATATGAAGTTTATTATGTTCAATCGTTGTTTTGGAAGTTATCTTGGTGTTGTATTGGAAATTTTGTATTTGGACTTAATTTAAAGTCATTGATAAATTTGTGTTTGATGTTGGTATAATTGGTGTTTTGGAGTTTAGAATTGTGTTTAGAGGTCAAGGATGTAATTAGGTTGTGTCTTGTGTGAGTTTTGTGTTGATGGGTTTATTCGGGAGAGTTTTACTCTCAAATTTTGAGTGTAAATGAACCCAAGAAACAAATTGGGAATTCTGGGTTTGGTTGTGTTTGAAACTCTTAGTTAAGTTAGTTTTTAGAAGTGATTATAGAGCCAAAGTAAGAGTTTTAATTGTGTTTTGAAGTAAGATTGGAGGTTAGGTTGGTATGGGATGTTTATATACAGTTTTAGCCTTTCTGGATGGCCAAAAAGCTGAATCGGGGGTCGGGGCGCGCGCACCCTTTTTGGGAAGGCGTGCGCACCCTCTAGTGCACTCAAAAGCCTCTAGACTGACCAAAGGAGGCGCACGCACCCTCTTTTCCTGTAGGTTGTCCGTTTTACGTTCGATCTTCCGGAGGCCATAACTTCTTCGTCCGGACTCCGTTTTGGACGTGTAAACTATCGTTGGAAAGATCCTTTCGAGTACTATGAAATGCTTCTATTGGACGAATGGTTCCAGATGATAATGGTTGTCTTTTTGTTAAGGTTTAAGATCAAGGTGTAGTCTCGGTCTAGGTCCCGTAGTACTTTTCTAGTTGACTTAGTTGGGCACCGTGGAACACTTTAGTAATTGAAATTGGTTCCTTTGTGAACAATGGTGTTATGGAATTTGATAAAGTATTGTTTGGGAATGTTTGGGCCTCTTATGATGTGTCGTGATTGTTCCAATCGAATTGATTTTGGATAAGACTTGGTCTAGGTTTTAGGCGATGTCCTATAGTACCTAGAGGGTTATTATTAAACACTAAAGTGTAGGGTTTGGTCCGGTTGTGATCATGTACTAGTAGGTGTAACCATTCGTTTGGGGTGTTTAGAATTGGTTCGTTATGAATGGATGTATAGCGTGAAATGGCGATTGGGTACCTGTGGTTTGATTAACCTTAAGGTGTAGTCATTCGGACTTCCTATTTGGAATTCTAGGTGTAAAAATATAGGGAGTTAATAGTCTTAGTACATCTTAATGAGTAAACGTTTAGGGAATTTTGGTAATAGTCATTGTACTATTTGTGAGCGACCGTTTGGATTGTGCTCTTTATGAGTAACTCGTGGGTATCATCTTTGGGATGTGTTTGATATGGTTCCTTATCATGGAATCATCATGTTTTAATGATCAATGTTGTTGGGCCCTTTATGAGCAATCCCGTTTATCGTTGTTGGACTCTTTATGAGAAACTTCTTGTGCCGTTGTTGTTGAACTCTTCATGAGTAATCGTTTGCATGTTTATGGTGATTAATTGGTATGGTTCCCTACTTTGGAATCGTTAATTGTTTACCGAGCTAGTGTTATTTCTTAGCATTTATTTGAAAGTCCAGCTGGTATTTGTGGTTGTGTCGGGCGATGGGGAAGATTATAATGGTAACGAGCCGAGTCCATTATAATGTGATCCATTGTTTTGCCCTTATTTTCCTCTTCCAGATTGGCCTTGGTTGGGATGAGCTAGCTTCCTTCGGAAGTAGTCTAGCTAACTTTTTGGGTTTTGACTTTTTGTCATCTCCCCTGTCCTTTGTAACATGTTACATTGTTATGGTTCCGGTACCGGGGTTGTGATCTTCAGTTGTTTATGCTACTACGAAGATTGGTTGGTTGATTGATTAGTCAGTTCTGTCCGAGGTGCTCTTCAGCTGTTATTCTGCTATGGTTTATGGATTGATTGGTTGGTTCTGACCGGGTTCTTATCTTCAGCCGTTGTGCTACTACGAAGATTGATTGATTGGTTGATTGGTTGGTTCTGCGCAGAAGCTTCTTTGTTATATTCGTTTGGTGAAACCTTGGCTCAGAATCCTTTGTACGTGTTTATTTCAGTCTTATGTGGTGCATGATGAGTTAGTCGTTATTTCCAACTGGTATGGGACAGTTGGCGATAGGGAGCATTCTTATTTGTTGTTATGTGATTTACTCGTTCAGTTATATCATTGATTTGCATGATATTATGCCATGTAGCTCCATTAGTAACTTACTGAGATTTTATCTCACCCCGTTTCATTTATCTTTGTTTTTCCTTAAACCCCCCCCCCCATGGAAGCAAGTGGTATCATTTTGAGGTTCGTTGTAGCGGGAATCTTCTGAGCAGGTTGATCGTCTTTGGGGTAGTTGCTCTTCGGAGCCTTTATGTATTTTGTTGTGAGATCGAGGTAGTACAATATTGTATTAATCCCGTTGTCCGTTGAGTTGTTATATTATTAATAAGTTGTTCTTGCTTCCGCGCTTGTTTTAGTCTCCGAGTTATTATCTCGTGGAGGTGTGGTCTGATGGTTTTGGGTTTCATAGTTGAATTCACGTGCCCGGTTTGGTATTTTTGCTTTTTTGAGATGTTAATTATGTAAATTTTATATTTATGGATTTTTAGAATTTCTGGGGTGTGACAGTTGGTATCAGAGCAATGGTTTTAGAACTTGAAGGAGAATAAGAACTCTGATATTGAATAGGTTTCAATACTAGGGTGTTATGACTTTGAGCGGTTTAGAAACTAAATTTTCTTGAAAAGATGAGGTTAAGGTAGAAGTTGGTTGAGTTATGAGTCGTGATATTGGCGTCGAGTGTTTCTTCTCTTGTGGTATATCAAATATAGATTGGTGTTAATAGTGTTGGTTCCCTTGGGGTTAGTTGGTTTGGGAATCGAGAGTGCGAGTTTTGAAGACTTGGACGTACCTATTTCGTAAAGTGGAAATGTCTTGTGCTATATTCGTATGTTTGTTCTCATTAACTGATTTATGTTGAGGTGTATTCTCGAGTACGAAATTTCGTGATTGCTACTGATAGAGGTAAGGTGATTTAGTTATGTCACCTATACAGGGTATTGACGAGTTAAGTAGTATGGCCTAACTTTCAATGTGTTACGAATTTCTTGGGTGCCATCGATAGGTGGTGAATATTTCTATATGAGTATGTTTGACTTTGTTTAGGAGCATACTAGGTATATATATAATGTTCAAGTTCTGTATTGAAAATCAGAAAATCTTTATTATAAGGTTGTGCTGGGAATTTAGCTTACTCAGTTGGCAATATTAATTTTGAAATATTAGGTATAATTTATATTGGGTGCAAGATGTCGCTTGACCGATAGATAACTTGGGTTATTTGATGAGTTAAGATAAGCTACAATACTGATAGGTGAATCAGTGAACATATAGTATCGATTGGGTTAATAGAGTTAAAGATTCAATTTGAGAATTTCTTGATAGGAGATCTTTCTTTACTTTTAGTACATCTACGTGAGTGCATCGGAATTGTTTAGTATGAGGAAATACATAGTTTATTATGAGTGATATTAAGAAGTTGAGTTATGATACTTTTGGAATCATTTTAGTACATGACTGGAGTTGAGTTAAAGCAATATGAGTTATGAGTATATTGTGGAAGTTATAATCATTAATGATGGTAAGCGCGTTAAGTTTAAAGGACTAAACATATTTTGAGAAGGTAAGAAATTCTCGAACAATATTAAAGGCATTTTTGAGTTTTAATTAATCAGTTGTCACTTGGTTCTGAATCTTTCCTTAGTGGCATTCTCGTTTGGATTAAGGATTTGTAAAGAAAGTTGGGTTAATAAATGTATACGTGAGAGACTAATTTGGGTTAGCCATTGAAGATTTAGGATTTGTTAAAATTCATTTGGGTATATAAGCACGGATTATTAATTTAAATGGGAGTTAGAGGAAATCTTTTGAAGATAAACTTGGATTGTTTTGCGGACTACTGAGTACTTGGTACTGTTTTAAACCTTCAAGGATTGGAGTAATGTAATGATAATGATTTTGGTATTAATGTTGTTTCGTGGTTTGGGCTGGTATCACTGTTACCTTAAAAGGTGTGATCAGTGTTATGTTTTCTTGGAGATATGTTAAGTTTTCCATTATAGTGAAAATTGATAAATCCATTATCTATAGTGATGCTTCCAAATAGATATGGAGGTATGTAACGATTTTGGGTGATAAAGTATTTGTATATGTTTCGAGGAGTAACGCTTAATAAATGGAACTATCTATGATTTGGGATTGGTGGTGATTTTGTTGATATTGCCTTAGCGGATTATATATTTTATTTCAATTTTGGGACCAAGTTGAAACGTTGATGACAGACTATCAAAAGTTGATGGATATATTTCCTTAGAAAACTAAGTATGAGGTAATGCAAGTAGTTTGAGAAATTCAAAGATCATGACTGTATTATGTTTTATCTCATGAGGAAGTAAGTATGGTAGTGGAATCTCATTTGATCGGATAGTTGATGACGGTAAATTTTTTAGTATATCATTGAGTCATTGGGTGACAATAATCGTTAGCCCTATTCCTTCTCTTATTTGTTCGGGTAGTAGTATGAGTACTTGGGATGATGTCTAGATCGTCAATGCGTACGGATGAACCGGAAAAGTAAAACTTATGGATGTTGATGATTTAAGGGTTGATGGTGAGCGTAATACTAATTAGGATCAAATCAGCTATGTCTCAGAATTGGTGAACAAGTGATAGTCTTGAGAATGTGAAATTCGGGATGAAAGAGGAAGTTAACTTTAGGATGTTTGATATGATTATGCTTGAGATATGTATGTGTTCAATATGTGTGGGTTTATTTGAGTCATGGAATCGATATCTGAAATCTTTAATAGGTACTTGATTTGGGGTTATGAGTGTTATATGAGAATCGATATTTTGTAGCCTCGTTGTGATTGCGTGTGATGATTTTTGATAAGCGAATTCGCGGGCGAATTCTTTTTAAGGAGGGTAGATTGTAACGACCCGAAAACCCGTCTCTATTTTCTTACAAATAAAGAATTGATTATTTATTTATTGTCTATTTATTTATTTATTTAAATTATTTATTTATTTAAATAATTATGTGTGCATTTTGTGTTACATAATATTTTATGCCTAACATTTTAATCGATCATTTGTGCTAGTATAGAATTATTGGGTCTTAGTTGTTAGTGGGGAGAAATGAATTTAATTGCTAGATAGTGGAATAGGGGGCCTAAGTGTAACTTTTCTTTTAATTGATGATCCTCCTCCCTCCTCCCTCACTCTTACACTCTCCTCACCACACACACACACTCAATCAACTCTCTCTCCACCATTGTTGAAGAGGTAAGAATTCTCCCTCCTTCTCTCTTCATTTTGACCATCTCCCTCCCATTATTTCTTAATGCTCATTTTATGAAAAATGTTTAGATCGTCGCTAGGATCGTTTATAGCCAAGAAAATTCGAATTCCGTCATCTTTGATAAATTCCAAGTAAGTTACGTTCCCCCATAAATTACATATAATTGCTCATATAGTTAGATATGAAGTTTATTATATTCAATCGTTGTTTTGGAAGTGATCTTGGTGTTGTATTGGAAATTTTGTATTTGGACTTAATTTGAAGTCATTGATAAATTTGTGTTTGATGTTGGTATAATTGGTGTTTTGGAGTTTAGAATTGTGTTTAGAGGTCAAGGATGTAATTAGGTTGTGTCTTGGGTGAGTTTTATGTTGATGGGTTTATTCGGGAGAGTTTTACTCTCAAATTTTGAGTGTAAATGAACCCAAGAAACAAATTGGGAATTCCGGGTTTGGTTGTGTTTGAAACTCTTAGTTAAGTTAGTTTGTAGAAGTGATTATAGAGCAAAAGTAAGAGTTTTAATTGTGTTTTGAAGTAGGATTGGAGGTTAGGTTGGTATGGGATGTTTATATACAGTTTTAGCCTTTCTGGAAGGCCAAAAAGCTGAATCGGGGGTCGGGGCGCGCGCACCCTTTTATGGAAGGCGTGCGCACCCTCTAGTACACTCAAAATCCTCTGGACTGACCAAAGGAGGCGCGCGCACCCTTTTTGGGGAGGCGCGCGCACCCTCTTCTCCTGTAGGTTGTCCGTTTTACGTTCGATCTTCCGGAGGCCATAACTTCTTCGTACGGACTCCATTTTGGACGTGTAAACTATCGTTGGAAAGCTCCTTTCGAGTACTATGAAATGGTTCTATTGGCCGCAAGGTTACAGATCATAATGGTTGTCTTTTCGTTGAGGTTTAAGATCAAGGTGTAGTCTCGGTCTAGGTCCCGTAGTACTTTTCTAGTTGACTTAGTTGGGCACCGCGTGGAACACTTTAGTAATTGAAATTGGTTCCTTTGTGAACAATGGTGTTATGGAATTTGATCAATTATTGTTTGGGAATGTTTGGGCCTCTTATGATGTGTCGTGATTGTTCCAATCGAATTGATTTTGGATAAGACTTGGTCTAGGTTTTAGGCGATGTCCTATAGTACCTAGTGGGTTATTATTGAACACTAAAGTGTAGGGTTTGGTCCGGTTGTGATCATGTATAATAGGTCTAACCTTTTGGATTCGTTTGGGGTGTTTAGAATTGGTTCGTTATGAATGGATGTATAGCGTGAAATGGCGATTGGGTACCTGTGGTTTGATTAACCTTAAGGTGTAGTCATTTGGACTTCCTGTTTGGAATTCTAGGTGTAAAAATATAGGGAGTTAATAGTCTTAGTACATCTTAATGAGTAAACGTTTAGGGAATTTTGGTAATAGTCATTGTACTATTTGTGAGCGACCGTTTGGATTGTGCTCTTTATGAGTAACTCGTGGGTATCATCTTTGGGATGTGTTTGGTATGGTTCCTTATCATGGAATCATCATGTTTTAATGATCAATGTTGTTGGGCCCTTTATGAGCAATCCCGTTTATCGTTGTTGGACTCTTTATGAGAAACTTCTTGTGCCGTTGTTGTTGAACTCTTCATGAATAATCGTTTGCATGTTTATGGTGATTAATTGGTATGGTTCCCTACTTTGGAATCATTAATTGTTTACCGAGCTAGTGTTATTTCTTAGCATTTATTTGAAAGTCCAGCTGGTATTTGTGGTTGTGTCGGGCGATGGGGAAGATTATAATGGTAACGAGCCGAGTCCATTATAATGTGATCCATTGTTTTGCCCTTATTTTCCTCTTCCAGATTGGCCTTGGTTGGGATGAGCTAGCTTCCTTCGGAAGTAGTCTAGCTAACTTTTTGGGTTTTGACTTTTTGTCATCTCCCCTGTCCTTTGTAACATGTTACATTGTTATGGTTCCGGTACCGGGGTTGTGATCTTCAGTTGTTTATGCTACTACGAAGATTGGTTGGTTGATTGATTAGTCAGTTCTGTCCGAGGTGCTCTTCAGCTGTTATGCTGCTATGGTTTATGGATTGATTGGTTGGTTCTGACCGGGTTCTTATCTTCAGCCGTTGTGCTACTACGAAGATTGATTGATTGGTTGATTGGTTGGTTCTGCGCAGAAGCTTCTTTGTTATATTCGTTTGGTGAAACCTTGGCTCAGTATCCTTTGTACGTGTTTATTTCAGTCTTATATGCTGCATGATGAGTTAGTCGATATTTCCAACTGGTATGGGACAGTTGGCGATAGGGAGCTTTCTCATTTGTTGTTATGTGATTTACTCGTTCAGTTATATCGTTGATTTGCATGATATTATGCCATGTAGATGTATTAGTAACTTACTGAGATTTTATCTCACCCCGTTTCATTTATCTTTGTTTTTCCTTAAACCCCCCCAAGGAAGCAAGTGGTATCGTTTTGAGGTTCGTTGTAGCGGGAATCTTCTGAGCAGGTTAATCATCTTTGGGGTAGTTGCTCTTCGGAGCCTTTATGTATTTTGTTGTGAGATCGAGGTAGTACAGTATTGTATTAATCCCGTTGTCCGTTGAGTTGTTATATTATTAATAAGTTGTTCTTGCTTCCACGCTTATTCTAGTCTCCGAGTTATTATCTCGTGGAGGTGTGGTCTGATGGTTTTGGGTTTCATAGTTGAATTCACGTGCCCGGTTTGGTATTTTTGATTTTTGGAGATGTTAATTATGTAAATTTTATATTTATGGATTTATAGAATTTCCGGGGCGTGACAAAGGTAGCTCCAGTTTTGCCATTCTTGATAAGGCATTGCGTTGAAGTGAAATGGCATTCTAATCCTTTGTCGCAAAATTGAGATATGGATAATTAGTTGTGCTTGAGTCCTTCAACGAGAGAGACTCTTTCTATGCACACTTTTTCTTTTTTGAGCTTTCCATATGCAACAACTTGACCTTTGTTATTATCACCAAATGTTACTGAGGGACCTATTTCTTCATGGACATCTTCAAGTAAGGATTCATCTCCAGTCATGTGTCGTGAGCACCCACTGTCGAGAATCCATTCATACGTTCTAGCTTTAGAAGATCCAGCCATGAAGCAAGGAACCTGAAATATACACATTTAAGCAGGTCCCATTTATTCCTTTTGGGTCCTAGAGTTAGCAAATTTTGACGACCCACTCTTGCTTGACCTTAGGATTTTTAAGTCCTTTGGCATTGGGAGTGAATCTCAAAAGGCATTCCACGGACTTGTGTCCAAAACAATCACAAATAGAACAATGATGAAAGCCACCAATCACATGAGTTTTTGCAGACTCTTTACGTTTCTTTGGGATAGCATTCTTCTTTGGGTCAGATGAGTCAGCCTTAACAAAATCTTTCTTTTGAAATTTTGTTGCGCTTTTTCTAGTAGGGCGCATAGGGCTAGGAGGCGTATGGCTCCTAGGCGCATAATGCTCACTAGTAGAAGGAGCGCGCTTTGTCTCAAGAATGATTTTGCTAGGAGATGGTTCATCTGTAGCTACTTCCTTCTCCTTAGCTTTCCCAAATTGTTTCGTTGGGTAGACATAATGGAATGTTTGTCTCTTGACTTTTTCTTGTCCTTTAGCCATTGAAATACAATGTTTTTCCTTGGGAATTTCATGAGTTTGCTGAGGTGTAAATTCACTGTCTCTTTCAGCGCAGACCTCACACTTAAAGTTGTCACTAGTTGATGAGAATCCCAAGCCACTCTTATAACCACAGGCTTTTTGGGACTCAAAGATACTTTCCATAGTGACACGAGAAATGGACCACTCATTTGTAATCTTTTAAAGATCAGTAATTTGAGCAACGAATTCATCGTTTTGAACTTTAAGTAATGAGTTATGTTCCGTTAGAAAAGTGTTTTTAACAGTAAGAGGAGTCATGCTCTTTATCTGCTCCTTAAGGAGGGTGAGTTCAGATTTTAGAAGAGATTTCTCGGTCTTAAGCTGGGAAATTTCTTCACATGATAGTGCTAAAGCTTCCTTCATTTTGCCAAATTTACTAATTACCTTTTCAGCTTCTAAGAACAATTTTTCTTGTCTGGCAATATCCTCATCATGAGTGATTACAGGGATTGGTTCAACTTGAGGTCTGATGTAGTTGCCTTTTCTGAGGTTGCTTCTTGCGCTCAGGTCACATCTGGAGAATAACAATCCACCATCGCTTTGAGTTGGGGTAATAAATCCTTGTTCAACAAGCTCGCTGATGTTTGGTTTATTCAAGACATTCATATCAGGAATATCCTTTGAGCAGTCATCATCGGAATTATAAGTATCGACTTCATCATCCTTTACCACCAAGCATACGAGCCCATCATCAGAATCTTCATCGCTCTCTTCCGAGTCTAATTCAATCCATGTGTTGCGTTCACTTGATGGAGATTCTTCTTCAGCAACCATTCCTTTGTGACGATTGAACTTAGGAGTGTGGCTGCTCTTTTTCTGCATATACTCGAACTTGGGGATTGGGCAGCTCGAAGCAAAGTGTCCTGGTTTCCTGCAATTAAAACAAACAAGGTCTGTTTTCTTTTTGAGTCACTTCTCCTCGTGAACTTTGGAGGAGCTCTGCTTGTAGATCCTTGAAATTTGCTGAATGAGTGGGTTTCGAGAACTTTCTGAACTTCTGGAATTTCTTCACAAATAAAGCGAAGTCTTCGTCATCCATATCCAATAACTCAGAAGTAGAAATTTTAGGATCTGCGCTTTTCTCAACTGGTGCTGGCGCTTCCTCTTTATGCGCCACCATAGCAATGGATTTTGATTTTCCTTCAGTTTCACTTATACGCTGAAGTTTGAGTTCATAAACTTTAAGATTGGCGTACATATTTCTAAGTGTCCAAACATCCAAACTTCCAGCGTCTTCAAGAGCGCTAGATTTATGAAGATATCTTGATCCAAAAGCAGCTTACGTTCAATTCTTTATTGGAGAATTTATTTCCAAGTGAAATACAGAGATTAATGATTTCACAATAACGTTCATAGGTCTGTCTTAAAGATTCACTGGGGAGTTGAGAGAAATTATTGAACCTCTTTTGAACTTCGTATCGCTTGTTCTCCTTACACATAGTATCTCCTTCGATGTGCTCTTCAATAGCATCCCATAATTCATTGGCGGTAGCACAATGCATAACTTGTTGTTTCATAGCCGTGCTTAGAGTACTAAGGAGAATATTTCTAGCTTTCCCCTCATTTGCAACTCTTCTAATTTCTTCTTCATTCCATTCTTCCTTTGGTTTCAGAATAGAAGGTTGAGCAGCGTTTATGCGCGGATTCGGATTCGTTTTTATTGGGATGTAAGGTCCATAAACCACAGTGTCATGAAGCCTTTCATCGATTGAGGTGAGATGGGTCAGAATGCTGAATTTCCACACGTCGAAATGATCTTCATCAAAGACTGGAACATGTGTGTAGTTAGCAGTTGCCAAAGGTTTTGAGTTTGCCATATTGAATCGGCACCCAAGCTGTTAAGCTCAAAAAACAAAAACGTTTTATAAAGGTGTTAGCTCTGATACCACTTGTTGGTCCCAAAGGGACAACAAGGGTATGAAAAATGCTAGAGGGGGGGTGAATAGCGTTTTTATAATTCTTTTCAAACCCTTTTGCAAATTAATGGCAAATGCGCACGACTCTTAATTTGGCTAAGTATAGCGCGCAGCAAGAGTGTGAAATGCATAGCGGAAAATTAAAGCACTCACTTATACGCAGGGAGTATGCGCAGAAGTGTAAATACACACGCACTAAGATTTAGTATAAAGAGTGGCGCAAAATGGAACTAAGGCAGAAAGCACACAAACACAATGCAATCAATGCAAGACAATCTACAAAGATTAAACAAAGCAATATATCAGAAAAGCATAAATGTAGAATGTAAAGCAGAATATAAAGACAAGCTATTTGGAGAGGTTCAATCGTGAAAAGATCTACGTCCTCTACCAAGATGGTTAGTCTTGGATTTCTAATGGAGATCTTATTATGAGAGAGTGTTACAAGTTACAACGATTTAGAACAAACTAACTCAAAGATCTATAATCTATGAAAGAACAAAATCCTAGACAATAACCGATGTTTCTCTAGAAGTATGATTGATGAGATCGAAACTTCAAGAGGTGTGTGTGTGTCAGAAATCTGGACTCTTTAAATCTATAAGATGGAGAGCACAAGATATTCTGGTGTTACAAAGGCTTATAGGATCTGGGCTTAGATTGAGTATGAAGGTATGAAGGTTGATCTTGAGAATTCTGGAAATATGCAAGCAATCTTCAAATCTTCAAAGTTTCTCTTTGGAAGCAAAAACTCAAGCAACTTGGAAAATGTGGAAGAGTTGGCTATTTATAGTGGAGCTTCAAAAACTAGCCGTTGGATCTCTGAGCAAGGACGATGTGCTGTCACAATGTGATTGGTGCGCAGGGTCCTTTATAGCCGTTGAAGACAGAGCAAGTGGATAAGCTTCAAACTTCTTATAGAAGGATGACAGCTGTCTTCAATTTGAAATTCAAATATGAGGCGCGTCTCTATCTACGTGTATGATGAGTGTGCACCTTTTGTCGTTTGTCCACATCAGTACTTTGACTCATTCCAAAAAGCGTAGCTTGTCATGACGCTTTCCAAGCTTCATAAAGGAGAGGTCAGGAAATAAGAGAATTGACTAAGGCAGAACTGCGCGCGCATGAGAGCCATGCGCATTGAGTGCGCAGATGGGGCGCTGCGCATGCGAGTACTACGCATCCCAACAAGTCAATTGCACTTGAGACCTTAAATCCAAAGCTTCAGCCCTAAACACTAAGCCTAGTCTATAAAGAGGACTTAGCTAAAAATTGAAGTTATAAAACTTCTTACATAGGGTCCTAAAGTCCTTAAAATAAACTTAGGTGATGGTATCAATCAATTCTAACACAAGTAGGAGTGTTAAGTAATAAGCATACCCACCACGTATTCATACATAATCAGATTACAGAAATACGAAAAATACAGAATACGAATTTTAACCCACTTTATTCATACAAACAATAACCAATTTATTCCATATACAAATAAGATCAATATTATCAACGATCATAATCCAATTATATCATGATAATCTAAGTATGCGATCATACATATTAATCAAATCAATATTACAACCACATCAACTAGCATGCATATTTTATATCTCATATAAAATCCATCACATAAATTCATCTAGATCATGATCATACCAATTAAATAATCGCATTAAATAATTATATCATGACTATATTAGAGTTATTGATCATCAACGGGGATCTGATACCACTGTTGGGTTTCTAGCAATCATGCGCAGTGGAAGATAGACATGAATAAAACTCAATAGCCTAGATCTGCTATGAACAATAATTCATAATAACAAGATGAAAAAAACTAACCCTTGTAGATCGTTATGTAAAACTTGGATTAAGCGTTAAGATAAACGCCCTCTATCGGTGATCCACACAATGAACAGATTTCAAGAACGCCTTCTTGAACTTGACTGCTAGGTCTTCGGATTAATCAACGATGGTGAAGAACGATTCTTCAAAGATCATAATTATTATTGTGACTTGATAATTGGGATTAATCAATCACAATAACCCAAGAATATAATGTGTGAATTATCTCTCTAAGAAAGACTTTGGAATTGATCAAATCAACAACCAGGGAACAATTCCCGTCAGTCTGTATTTATATTCAAGGGGTGTCCAAAACCCTTTTGGACTTAGGTCTTTTTGTCCAACAAGAACTGCTTTAATTAAACTGACTTACGTGCACGCCGCCGTACGCCGCCTAAATAGGCGTACGCCGCCTGTCAAGCCGTACAGACGTCCTGTTCAGTTTCCTCGTTTTTCGCTCCTTTTAATTATCCGTTCTGCGTGTGTGACCCAATAGGATTATACTAAGTTGGCAACGAGTCCAAACCAGTCAAACCTCGTAAGTCATAAGAGGACTCTAGCAAGCCATTATGACTACCCAATTAGTATAACTTTAGAATCCAAAGTTTCCTAAAATAGAACATAACACAATCTCTTTGTTACACGATGTCTATTGAACGTAAGACATGGTCAATGGTCAACTTATATATGTTCAATGCTTTCTCGATCCCGAATGTATTGATACTACAAATCATATTCGAGCACGACCATGCATTTCATCAATACCATTCATCGAGTGGCCAAAGCTTGAAAACTCTCTTGATGAGGAACAAATCCCATCTTGACTTATTACTCTTCCCTACATGATTCCGATTACGCCAATCATATTCTTTATAGCTATCCGGTTAGGGATAATGCTTGAATATGTCAAACGCAATGTTCACCATGTGGAAGACTGTAATAACCTAAGGTCTAGAGATTCCAGTGATATAACTATATGAGACTTAATTATGACATTGTGACCATGACATAAATCTCATAGGGGTCAGTCCAGTATTTGTTCTCCAACAAATACCCATAAGTCTAATTGTATCCCATACACCATAATCATCATTTGATTATCTATTAAACTTATACTAATAATTAATCATAATTATCAGGGACAGGGATTATTACAATAAACATGCAAAAGATATAATAATCAAACATTCAATAGTTTTATAAATAATAACATTAATTTTACAAACAACATGCCTAGGGCATAACACCAACAGAAGTGCCTTTGTTAGCGGGTCCGCAACATTGTCATCAGTTGGTACTCTGCATTTATTTACATCTCCCCTATCAATGATTTCTCGAATGATATGAAAACGCCTAAGTATGTGTTTGGATTTCTGATGTGCCCTTGGTTCCTTTGCTTGAGAAATAGCACCATTATTATCACAATAAAGGTCTATTGGATTACCAATACTAGGAACCACTTCAAGTTCACTAATGAACTTCTTAATCCCAATAGCTTCCTTTGCAGCATCTGACGCAGCAATATACTTAGCTTCAGTTGTAGAATCAGCGGTTGTTCTCTGCTTGGAACTCTTCCAGCTTACAGCTCCACCATTTAACATAAACACAAAACCCGATTGCGATCGACTATCATCTCTGTCAGTTTGGAAGCTTGCATCCGTGTAACCATTTACAACGAGATCATCTTCCATTCATCCATAGATCAAAAACGAATCTTTAGTCCTTCGCAGGTACTTAAGAATCGCTTTTACAGCCATCCAGTGATTTTCACCGGGGTCGGATTGATATCTACTTATCATGCTAAAAGCATAAGATACATCCGGCCTAGTACATATCATGGCATACATGATGGACCCAATTGCTGAAGCATATGGAACATCATTCATTTTCTCACGCTCATCCTTTGTCTTAGGACATTGAGTCTTGCTTAGAGAAACTCCATGTAGCACTGGCAAGGTACCTCTCTTAGAATTTTCCATGCGGAATCTTCTTATGACCTTGTAAATGTATGTACTTTGGCTTAAACCAATTAGCTTCTTTGATCTATCTCTGTAGATCTTAATGCCAAGAATATATGAGGCTTCGCCCATATCTTTCATTGCGAAGCACTTTCCTAACCAAATCTTTACAGACTGATGTGTAGGAATGTCGTTTCCAATGAGCAATATGTCATCCACATATAAGATAAGGAATAGCACTATGCTCCCACTAATCTTCTTGTATACACAAGGTTCATCTTCGTTCTTGATAAAGCCAAACTCTTTGACAGATTCATCAAAACGGAGATTCCAACTCCTAAAAGCTTGCTTCAATCCATAGATGGATTTCTACAATTTGCATACTTTAGATCTTTGTTCAAAACCCTCGGGTTGTGTCATATAGACATCCTCTTGCAAATTCCCGTTAAGGAAAGAGGTTTTGACATCCATTTACCATATTTCATAGTCATGATATGCGGCAATGGCAAGCAAAATTCATATAGACTTGATCATTGCTACGGGTGAAAAGGTTTCATCATAGTCAATACCATGAACTTGCCTATAACCTTTCGCTATAAGTCTAGCTTTGTAAGTATGCACCTTCCCATCCATGTCAGTCTTCTTCTTGAAGACCCATTTGCATCCTATGGTTTTTACACCTTCGGGCGCATCAATCAAGTTCCAAACTTGATTATCTTGCATGGATTGCAATTCGGATTCCATGGCTCCAAGCCACTTGTCCGAATCAGGAGAAGACATCGCCTCTTGGTACGTGGTCGGTTCATCATTATCAATGATCTCCACCTCATTACTATCCGTTATGAGAAAACCATATCTCTCAGGCTCAGACCGTAACCTACCAGATCTGCGAGTTACTTGTGTATTTTGAACAGGTTCCACAATTCCTTGTGGTTCTTGTTATTGTTCCACTATCGGTTCAATGTCATTTTCTGGGTCTCAAATTTCTTCAAGATTTATTTTACTCCCACTGATTTCTTTGGAGAGAAACTGTTTCTCTAAAAAGACACCACTTCGGGAAACAAACACCTTGTTGTCCTCTCGGTTGTAAAAATAATATCCTCTAGTTTCCTTAGGATATCCCACGAAAATACATTTATCAGATTTGTGTGCTAGCTTGTCGGAGAAAAGTCTTTTGACAAAAACTTCGCAACCCCAAATACTCTTGAAAGACAAACTAGGTTTCTTTCCGCTCCACATCTCATATGGAGTCTTTTGAACCGATTTGGTTGGAACTTGATTTAGTGTGAGAGCAGTGGTTTCTAGAGCATAACCCCAAAAGGATAAAGGAAGATCAACTCGACTCATCATTGATCGAACCATGTCCAACAAAGTTCGATTCCTCCTCTCAAACAAACCATTCAATTGTGGTGTTCTGGGTGGAGTCAATTGTGAAATTATTCCACAATTCTTTAGATGACCATCGAATTCATGACTCAAGTATTCTCCACCTCGATCCAATCGAAGTGCCTTAATACTTTTGCCAAGTTGTTTTTCTACTTAATTTTGAAATATTCTAAATATCTCAAAGGCTTCACTTTTATGTTTCATTAAGTAAACATACCCAAATCTACTATAATCATCAGTGAAGGTTATGAAGTATTGAAATCCTCCCCTAGCATTGCTACTTAATGGTGCGAAAACATCGGAATGTATCAACCCCAATAAGTCGCTTGCCCTTTCACCTAGCTTGGTAAAAGGTGTCTTAGTCATTTTTTCAAGAAGACACGACTCACAAGTATCATATGACTCAAGATCATATGAACCCAAAAGACCGTCCCTATGGAGTTTTGAGATACGCTTCTCATTAATATGACCAAGATGGCAATGCTACAAATAAGTTTGATTTACATCATTAGGTTTAGATTTCTTATTTACATGATAGACATTGTCTTTATTTTCATTCTTGACATCCAAGACATAAAGGCCATTAAATGAACTTGCAATACCATAAAGCACATCATTTAAATAAATAGAAAATCTCTTATTCTCAATAAGAAACTTAAAACCTTCATTATCCAAACAAGAAATTGAAATAATATTTCTACTTAAATCTGGTACATAATAGCAATTGTTCAAAACAAGTATTAAACCGGAAGGTATAGTGACTTCATAAGTCCCTACGGCTAATGCAGCAACTCTTGCTCCATTCCCCACGCGTAGGTCTACTTCACCCTCTTTTAAGCAGTCTCCTATTCTTTAGTCCCTGCACATTAAATCAAATGTGAGAACCACATCCGGTATCCAATACCCAAGAATCAGTGGTAGAAAGGATAATATCTATCATATAGATACCTGAAGTCAACGCAGTCTCACTGCTCTTTTTCTTCTTTTGCTCTTCCTTAAAAGCCTTGCAATTACGTTTCCAATGACCAATTTCTTGACAATGGAAACAAATTGCATCCTTTTGTGAATCGGGTTTTGCCTCTGGAGCCTTGGCAACCTTTGCCTTGCCTATCTTGGGTTTGACAACTTTCTTACCCTTTCCTTTGGCATTAACCTTCTTCCCATCTTGAACCATGAGCACAGGAGAACCTTTCTCCACAATCTTCATCTCTGTAGTTTTAAGCACATCATGCAACTCAGAGAGATTCTTATCCATTCCATGCATGTTATAATTCATCACAAACTGATTATAATATTTAGGCAATGAATTAAGAATGAGATTCGTGGCTAGCTCCATTGGGATTGGATAGCCAAGTTTCTCAAGATGCTCTACATAGCCTTTCATTTTAAGCATGTGAGGACTCACTTGTTGCCCTTCACTCATCTTGCAAGAAGTGAATGCAACAATGGTCTTGTACCTCTCTTGCCTAGCTTGCTCTTGAAACATGGCTCTTAACTCCACGCCTATCTCATAGGCTTCCAAATGTTTCAAACTTTGTTGGAGTTTTGAGCACATAGTAGCAAGCATGAGACAACTTACTGTAGACACCCCGCCTCGGACCGCTCACCCCGATTGCACACTTGGTTTTGTGTTTCTCCCTCTTCTAAGTGTTTTCTGTTAGTTTCTGTTACTTTGGTTAAGTTCCAGACGGACTCCGTTAAGTCCTGGGACTAAACTGAATAACAGTTCTAACTTTCTAGTCCATTCTGTCAAAAATTACTTCTCAGAGTCGCGCGCCTCCGCCCCTTGAGGCCAAACGCGCGCGCCTTCCGCCGCCTAGGTAGGATGCGCGCGCTTCTGGGGCGTGTAAGTTACAGATTCTGCCCAATAATCTCTCCCTTGCTCATTATACATGATTTTGCCCGGGAAAGATTTCTTGGAGACTCCGTTTGGCTCCAAAAACAGTCATTTTTCAACTATAAAAACCCCTCCAATCCATCATTGGAGGAGGACCTTGAAATTCATCACTTTAGACTTTTTACTCACTCTTTGCCTAGACCTTTCCTTTGGGATTTCTTCAACAAAAGTACTCAACCTCTTCTTCAAGGCTTTACAAGAGGTTCTCTTTTGAAGGATACTATAGGTAAATGTCTTAATCACTTATCTTCTTCTTCTTCTTCTTCTTCTTCAATCAAATGTGCAATCACCCAAAACCATTTGGGACATGACACCAATGGTCCTTTCACTACATTGAATTTCCCTATGAGTCATATCCCTACATTTTAACTCTAAAACCCCTTTTTATCATCGTTTTAATAGGAAGAACACATTTATCTTTAAAAGTGAATTATGAACAAACAAGACGGACTTTGCTCGGGCGAAATGGGTGTTTAAGTACTTCCATTTCGTAACCTAACCCCCGAACCCCTCATCCCAAAGAATCTCTGTTTTCGTAAATCAAACTTAGGCTCATAAACATTAGGTTTTCTTACGTTCCTCAAAAACGTGGGTGGTGACTCTAAAATCAATTAGACATCCTAAGATAACTCACCGCTCTAGCCAAGTGGTGTCCCCCCGGGGTATCTACAGTGGCGACTCTGCTGGGGATGCTTGAGGGTTAAACTTGTGTTTCTGTTCATAATTCACTTTTCTGGGCATTCTGGAAATTGACATGGGAAGCGCGCGCCTCGGACCTTCATGGTCCAAAGCGCGCGCGTCCCGCGTCAAATTCCAGAATCGCCCGCCTTCCATGTGTTCTTCCTATTCTTCCTACTATTTCGTGCTGACAAACATTGCAGGGGTTTCATCACACAATCAGGACCAGGGCAATCCCCTGAGTCCATAAGTTTCTGATAATCTGACAGGTGAGCCCAGAAGCGGGCGCCTCCCAGGTACAATGCGCCAGGCGCGCGCTTCCCACAACACTAGCCAGAGGCGCGCGCTTCTGGGTCAATTTCCAGGGCAAGAACAGGTTTCAGTGACTGAACAGAACAGTGGGGTGTGGGCACAGTTGCCTGCATCAGGACAGAATTGAACCCTTGGACTGTTTAATTTTATGTTTTATTTACCGGTCACACGGGTGATTCGGGAGTTGTAATTTACGTGCTTATGTGTTTTTTTATCTTTTCTTTTCAAAAAAATAAATAAATAAATAAATAAATTTGTCACGTGATGGACCTCACACTACGCGCACAATTCTTATCAACTGCTCACTATCGAGTCGCACAAGTCCAACCCCAAACCCGTCGAGGCCCGTCCTAGAAAGTTTCAAGCTCCACTCGACCTTGGCTCTTTCAAAGCGGTAAACCTCAGCCCGTGGCGTAGTTCATGACTACATGCCGGGGGTGACCTTTAAGCCTCATATTCAAGCCGAGCACAAACCACACAATTCTAGTCTAGGGTCTAACACTCCGTGACTCAAGTCGGTTTCCATGTACCGGGATTTCCCTAAACTAATGTTATCAAATCATACATGCCAACTTCTTGAAACGGACGAAATAAAAATCCGTCCCCAAAAGTGGTTATCTTGGACGAAAATAAAAAATCCGTCCCCGCATGTATGCTTTACTACATTAATTTAGTTTAATCCCGACACATGTAGGATTCACAAGCGCGATGGAATCCGATGAGTATATGGGACCGCGAGATGGTCTATATACTAGTGTGATGATTCCATTATCTTCTTAGAAACCCCAAAAGGGACCCATTTCCTCTGACTTATAAAAAAAAAAAAAAAAAAAAAAAAAAAGAGTCTTTTTTCTTATGTGGTTCGAGTCGTGTGCCCAACTGTGTGTTCTCAACCTCATCATGGACCGAAAGTGTGAACCTAGACTGACAAGGGCTACTTCTCCAATTATAGGTCCGATTGGTATTCTCCGCATCTACAGGGATTCATCCAACAGGCTTGTCCGTGAACCAATCACTCCAACAGCTTCTACATCACCAATGGCCGGCGACTCCAGCACCAACAACGCCATGACTCTCGAACACCTTTCTGCCATGGTTCAAACACTCCAACAACAAGTCTCTACCCTTAACCAAGAGGCTCAAACCAAAGAAGCCTTGTGGCAAGCTCATGTCGTCAGTCAAAGGGAGGCCCATGAGGCCGAGGTTGACCAACTGAAAGCCAAGCTCCTCAAGCTCTCCAAGAACAAGGGGGTTAATGACAATGAGGAATCCGAGTGGACCGAGGGTTTGTTTGAAAGCCCATATGTCAGCACCCGCACCAAAAAAGTGGGGAAACCAAGCACCGACAACAGCGACCCCAAAATGGTCGATTCCATCATGGCCTACATTGATCAGAAATTCGACGGCCTCAACATGGGAAAAGGCTCCAACACAAGCCTTTATCAGTCATCCATCCTCATGAGCACGATGGCCGCTCTCCCCGACAAATTCAAGATGCCCGACATTAGCAAGTTTAAGGGCAACTCATGCCCGATGGCTCACATCGAGACTTACATTTGGGCTATGGTTCCAAAGAAGGTCTCCCCAAAAGTTATGGCTCAATGCTTTCCTCTCACTCTCGAGGGGGCGGCAAAGGATTGGTATGGAACTCTCCCGCTCACCGTCCGTCTTGATTGGGATGCCGCTATGTTTGCCTTCAAAAATCAATATCAAGGCAACACCACTCACCGGACCACAAGGAAAGAGCTCGGGAACACCACTCAAAGAGACAACGAGTCCTTCATTGACTTCACAAGGAGATGGAACGACAAGCTCTCTGAAATTGTTGAGAGGCCAAACACAAAAGAGTAAATGGACATATTTCTCAAGTGTCTCAAGATTGATCTCCGCACCCACCTAAGTGGGGCTTGATACTCCGACTTCTCCCAAATGTATGAGGCGGGGGTACGCATGGATGACTTGCTCAAGGAGATTAAAAGAGCCACTCCAACTTACCGATACAAGGCCGCCTCTAGTTCAAACAAAGAGGCTTCTGTCAATGCCGTTACTACTGACAAGGGGAATTACAAGAAGGTTCCTGTTGCGCCCCAGACCCGTGGTCCTACTTGGCCCCACGCTCAGGACACGAGTGGAAGACGTAATAAAACATTTTTGAAAATTTTTCGAAATGTACTTTTATAAAGTTTAACAAAATCATACTTGAAGTTCAAAGACTTCATTTAACTTTAAACAAACTTTACAATCAACTTTCACTACGAAAGTACTTAGCCCTAAGGCTTACAAACGTTTATACAAATGTACATACACCAACATTAACCAAAATAGGTGTGACAATAGGAAGTACGGGTACTCTACCCAAATGGTTTTACATTTATATAATGTAACCTTGACAAAACTCATATCCCACACTCTTACCACCACGACGTCCTCCCGTGCAATTATCCTATTCCCTGGACTCGCCTTTATCTAAAACAGTAAACAAATAAGGGGTGAGAATGAATCTCAGTAAGCTACTAAAATGCAACTACGTTTCATGCTAAAATGATAATCATAAAGAATAGTATCATAGCAATCACATAGCACATAGTATGACAGGTAAAATCAACTCATATACCACAATTTCCACAAAGGCCACACTCAGGTAGATACCAAGCCAAGGTTTACCCAATAAACATAACTGTCTGAGAATACCATCTGAGAAAACCATCTGAGCAGCATAAATTGTCGCGACCCCGAACCCCGCGGCCCGGGATCGCGAGCTGGACGTCGACTTAAAACCCAAACTCTAAAATATAGAAGTTAAAAATTCTATTTTGAACCAAAAGATGATAACATAAGGTTTTACAAATCTAAGTTTAAATCAACAAAGTACATCTAACATAAGCTCCACAGCTTATGCCCAAAAGGATAAAATATACAATTCTTAATGACGTCAATAATGGCGACACTATCCCCAAAAGGTTATACATTTAAATAATGTAAACCGATCCATAACAACCTGCCCCAAAATCTCAATCCTCTTGACGTTCTCCTCGATCCGTGAATCCTAATCCTTTTTCTCCTGGGGGGGTTAAGGAAAAACAATGATGGAAATAAACGGGGTGAGATAAAATCTCAGTAAGTTACTAATGCAACTACATGACATGCTAATATGCAATGACCGATAGCAATTAACATAAGATAGATAGCAGCGGAATAATAAGTGACATGCTGTCGAACAGTAACGTCCAATAATCAATCATATAAATAAACATATAACAACAAATGAGAGGCTCCCTATCGCCAACCGTCCCATACCGGTTGGAAATAACGACCAGCTCATCATGCAACACATAAAGCTGAAATAAACACTCATAAGTGGATACATAGCCAAGGTTTCACCCAACTGAAGAACCAAATAAAGGTCGCTGCGCAGCTTCAATAATCAACAATCAACATCTTCATAGCAGCATGAAAGCTCGAAGAGAAAACCCCGATACCGGAACCAATAACCATAAGAGTGTCACAAGGGACAAGGACCATGACACAAAGTCATGCCCGATAGCTAGATACATTCACAGAGGAACGCTAACTTGACTTTTCCAAGGCCAATCTGGAAAAGGGTATAGAAGGGGGCAAAACAATGGTCAACATTATAATGGACTTGGCTTTGCCATTATAATCTTTCCCATCGCCCAATGCAACAAATATGCCAGCTGGGCTTCTAATTAAATGCTAAGTAATAATATTTTAGCATGAATAAACAACTTAAGGTTCCAAAGTAGGGAACCACACCAATTAAATCACCATAAAGATGCAAACGATTACTCAAGAAGAGTTCAACAACAATATTACAAGAAGTTTCTCATAAAAGAGTCCAACAACATTGACCATTAAAACATAATGATTCAAAGATAAGGCACGTACCAAATACATCCTAAATATGGTACCCACAAGTTAATCACAAAGAGCACAACCCAAACGGTCGCTCACCAATGGCACAATGACTATTACCAAAATGATCATAAACATTTACTCATAAAGATATACTAGGACAATGAACTCAACCATCTCATCACACCTGGAATTCCAAAGTAGGAAATCAGAATGAATACACCTTAAGGTTAATCAAACCGTAGGTACCCAATTGCCAATTCACGCTTTATCTCCGTTCATAACGAACCCATTCTAAACACCCCAAAACTAATCCAAAAGGTTACACTTATTAGAACATGATCACGACTGGACTAAACCCTACACTTTGGTGTTCAGTAACCACCCTCTAGGTACTATAGGACATCGCCTAAAACCTAGACCAAGGCTCACTCGAAAATCAATTCGATCGGAACAATCACGAACATATCATAAGATGCCCAAACATATACCAAATGATCATCACAAAGATAAGTCAAACCAACAATATCTCAATAAGATGTTCCAAATCCCAATTAACACTTAATTAATTTCAAACACAAACTTGATCACAAAGGACCCAATTCTATCACTAGAGTGTACTACAATGATCACTAAGGTCGACTAGAAGGACACCCAAGATTTGGATCAAAACGCATTCTTCAACCACACAAAATAACAAATGAAAACTTTCAGAGGTTCTGTGCGGCCGCCCAAACTCAACTGTGCGGTCGCCCAAAAAGCCATCAAACAAGAACAAAACCTTTCAGATAGATGTGCGGTCGCCCAGACATTTTTGGGCGGTCGCCCAATACTCTGGTCTGCCGGAATTCGGGAAGAACAAACTGGGTTCTTCCATTTTTAACCCAAAACAAAACTAAACCAAAATCCAGCACTCTTAACTAGCATACTAAGGTACTAGAGCAACTTATGGGTCTAAGAGAACTCATATAACAACATTTAACAACCAAAATCAAAAATCAAACCCAACATTCATAAATCACCATTTTTGACCCAAAATCCAAATAAATTCCAAATAAATTGCAACCTCATCCAAACTTCAAATATAACAACAAAAGCATTATATGAACATGATATGAACATTTTAACATCAAAATGGGGGAAAAGTAACTTACTTGGATTTTCTCAAAGTTGATGGATTTCAAATATTTTTGATTCTACGCGATCCTATCGACGATCTAAACACATTTCGAGTTTTAAGAAATGAGAGATTATGAGAGGAAGAGGAAGATAATGAAGAGAGAAGGAAGAGAAGAAAAACTCACCTTTTGCTTGGAGAGAGAGAGAAAAGAGCTGGGAATGAATTTTGTGAGGGAGAAGGAGAAGAAGGAAGGAAATGAAGTAAAATCGAAGTTACACTTAGGCCCCTTCCCCATCTACTAACACAATACTACACTCCCTGCTAACAACTAAGACCCAATATTTCTACACTAGCATAAATAACTCAAATAAAATGCTAGGCATAAATATTATAACACATAAAATGCACACATAAATTTTTAAATAAATAATAATTTAAATAAATAAATAAGCAAATAAATAAATAATTATTATTTATTACAAATAAAATAGAGCCTAGTTTTCGGGTCGTGACATAAATAGCTGAAGCCGGAATCCCGAAAACCAAACCATAACCATAAGAACCCAAGTAACAAAGGGGTAAATATGACACAAAGTCATAACCCAAATGCTCACCAATGGGAGTGATTCATCCCATCCAAGGCCAATCTGTACTGGGGAAACAGAGAAGGCACAGTGGAAAACCTTATAGTGAACTTGGCTTGTGTGCCACTATAATTCTCCCACCGCCTGACACAAGGTACCAATGGAAAACCTTATAGTGAACATACTTGTACCACTATAATTCTCCCATTGCCTGACTCCACAACAAGACCAGCTGGACCTTTCACAAGAAGCACAGTAATGAATACTTGCTAAACAACAACAACCGTGGCAATGATTCTAAAATAATGAACCAAGCCAAACACATCAAAGATGCACATAAAGAATCACTCACAAAGAGTCTACAACATCATGATTCAAGGTCACAATACATTCTTGCACACACTTGAACACCCTTCTTATTAACCATGACAATACCCCAGGACACTCATATATTGGTCCTAGACAATACCCCAAGGATTAAACCAAAGTTAACCTTCTATACCTTACCTTAACCAAACTATAAGATTTAGGGGAAAGTGTGCGGCCGCCCAAAACAGGGTGTGCGGTCGCACACATTCTGTTTTCCCAAGAACAAAATCTTCCAGAGAGATGTGCGGCCGCACGCCCCTTTTGGGCGGCCGCCCAACACACTCGACAGGCCAAAACCAAAATGATTTATACTTCTTTCGTTTCACCGTTCCACAAATATAAATATAATTTTTCTAATATACTAATATACTCATTTAGGGATACTTCCATTCATTTCCCCGTTCCAAGAATAATAGTATAATTTTATAATATACTTATTTAACATTTAACTCAAGTTAATATTTTACCGTCCCACAAGTAGGAGTATACTTTCAAACACTTATACTAACATTCTCAGGATATAAACATACTCCATATACATCCTTGCATACAAACCAAGTCACTTACCCAGTATAATTATACTCCATTTGTCCCAAATAAACAAGTATCACAAATAAATTATTTTCACAATAATTTCACCACATATCACACATATAGCAAATATATTACAATTTTACTATTTAAGGGGAATTAGTAACTTACCTATTCCCGGAAAAAGTATCGCAGAAATATGTTTTGTTCGGGTAGAAATGACCTACTCAACGCCCTGAACATTTTTATATAATTAGATTTTAAAACAGATAAGTAATTAAAAAGAAATAAAATCAAATGAAATGAACTTACCTACTACGACAATAATATCAATGAAATTATATTTTGATCGGCTACAAATTCTCTACTCTACTCCCTGAACATTTTGGTGAAGTCGGATTTTAAAACGGAAGGACAACGATTGAGAAATTGAAGGAAATCTCGGGCAAAAGCCCTACGCCGCGCAGTACAGAGCAAACGGGGAAGTATTCTTTGTGTAGTAGTGACTGTTTTTAGTGAAGTAATATATCCTCTCATAATTCTAAAGGGTGGAGTAGGGAAATTTAGTCGGTTAGCTTGACACCTAGTCACAAACTCACAGGAGATGACAATTTGAATAGGTTGCAACTTGACACGTTTCTTGGAAGGGAAAATAGAAATAGAAATATGTAGTTACAAAATATACTACTAGAAATACATGGTTTTCCAGCTCCATTTTTATCAAATGGTCACATTCTCTATACTGAGGTGTAATGAGGTGTCAAGAGCTTATAAGTTGGTCAAAAGTCAAAACATTTAATCTCAATTTTAATTGGTCAAAAGAAATCAATCAATTTAAACAATTCACTTGAAAATATTTACTCAACCAAATCGTACAAATAAGGGTTCTATAGAAAGCTCTATATGTCTAGTTTACTCAGCATTTTTCGGAATAGAAATACGAATTTTCTACAAAGAGTTATGATTGTTTTACTAGCGGGTGTCAAAGTTAGACGAAAATCACAGTTTCAAATCATATTTACATTTTTGTATAAAAATTATATTTTTAAATGTTAAAATGACATGGAATATATTGACACATATTTATGTCAAAGTATATACTATAACACAAGAAAAATAAATAAATAAATAAATAAATAAATAAATAAATAAATAAATAAATAAATAAATAAATAAATAAATAAATAAATAAATAAATAAATAAATAAATAAATAAATAAATAAATAAATAAATAAATAAATAAATAAATAGCACATACAATTAACATTTTAATGCAACCGCGCAAATAAAATATGTATGAAATGGGTGTAAAAGTTGTGGGTGTTACACCCTCTCCCCCTTAAAATAAATTCGTCCTCGAATTTGCTTACCAAATCTATCTATCAAACTCCAGATATATGTCTCACATTTCCTTCTTTGTTTTCATGTGGCATTTTCACGTTCATGATTCTCCATACTATTCTCAAAAGAGATTGACTTGTTCTTTCAAATCAAATATTCTCGAAAATTCTTATCAGTTTCTAAGATTGCCCATTCGACTAAGGCTGAGTTGATGCACTGACTCTCAATTTAGTACCCTTAACCCAATGAATAGCCTTCCAGAATCTAGATGAGAATTAAAGATCCATGTCAGATCCACACAAGAACACAATAAAGTTTTACCATCTCTGATCATGTAAAGAAGAAAACTTTCTCAATGAGTATCCCATCCAAACACATACAAGGTGAGCAGACTTGGTTATTCAATCCGCTACAAACAAAATATCATCATAACCTCATCGATTATGTGTTAACCCTGTAAAAAAATTCATTGTGATATGTTCATATCCATTCACGAATCTCAAAGGATTGTAACAAATCTGTTGATTACTGATCCTCCGCTTTCGCATGCTGGCAACTCAAAGATTTAGTTACTCACTCAGAAATTTCCCTTTATACGTTGCTCAATCAAATGTGTTTATTCGCATTTACCTCGTTACAAAATGTTAAAGTTCCATCATTAGTTAAAACAGAATCAGATTGTTTCCATTATTCATTCCACGAGTGATCTTCTATAATCGAAATCATTCAATGAAGTTTTATCCATCTGCTCGAATAGAAATTTAAAGCTTCCATATTCGCAAAAATCACCTTATGTCTCGATTCACAGGGAATCCAATATGTCGAACCCTCTAACATCTTTCGTTCATGTACCATCAAAGAGGAAATATAAGTCTTTTATGTTTAGGAAATCCGCTAATTATTTGCCTTTCCCGGATAATATAACATAGTACTCCACTTGCGTTGTCTCATATGTAACTCTTTTTGCAAAAACAAATACTTCAACACTTGTTGTCTGTAAATACTTCAAAAATGGCTCCATAAAGGTCATCCACTAATGCAATGCCTGTATAATCGCAATTAATTCCAAGTCATGGGTAAGATAATTTTGTTCATAAGGAGTCAATCCTCTCGAAGCATACATAACATACCATTCTGAATTGATGAACATCTCAATCGCTCTTGTTGGAGCATCACTTCGGACAATGAATTTATCATATCCACTATAATGGTAAAACTCGACATATCCACTAGAAAATAGTAACACTGATCATATCCTCTATATAACTGTAATACTAATCAAATCCATTAAGCAATATCAATACTGAAGTTGTCATCAACTCTCGTTTCAACAATTAAAAACTCGTTTCACTCTTACCAATCCATCGAGAAAGTGTATATTTCTGTGTCATATAGTTAACGGTGTAGCTACCTTAGAAATCCATCAATGAATCTCTAACCATGCCTGAATTGAAACTTCCTCAAAATAATATATCCTTTAACAAGAAGACATAATGCCTTGATTTCACAACTGTTGCCTCTCACAAAGCAATCCAATTACGGCTACAGATACAACTCAGCATATCCAACAATACCACTGAAGTAGTTGTTAATTCAAACACTATGACCACAATTTATGATGCCCATACCTGGTATGAAAAACCGGTTTTAAAATATACTTAACTCAAATTTTCAACTGATAATAATCACTTCAAGTCAACCACTGAATCAACCACTGATCTCTGAAGTTGATCAAATATATCACCCATATAAGATAACAAGTGATGATTCGTTATAGTCATCTGGTTGAGCTCTTAGTATTCAATATACAATCGCAAAGTACCATACCTTTTCATAATAAACGATACTGATGCATCCCACGTAGATATACTAAACGTAATGAATCTCTTGTCAAGAAATATCTCAAGTTAAATCTTCTACTCCTTTAACTCAACCGATGATATGGATATGTTGCACTAGATATCAACACTATAGCATTATACCGTAACAACTCAAGATAACCCAAGGTTTTCATCAATCATGTACTACTCAATAGAAAATATATCTGAGATCCCACAAAGGAAGAGTACATTCTCTAGTTTAGCTATAGACATTCTGCTGCCAACCCCATAAACCAAATACCATGAATAACCTTATGATAAAAAAAAAAATCAGACTTTAATGCATAAATAGCATGAATGCTAAGCACATATATCTACCATGCTTAATGAAAGCACACTAGCATATAAAACTCCACCACAATAACATCAAAATCTTGCTATGGCAAAATAACTAAACCAGCAAGTAAAACATGCTCACAAATTTGCACATCACAAGTGCGCAACGCTCTATCAATCACCAAACACTCCCCCTTAGGATAGACACCTCTAACACCTAAGGTAGAGACTCAGATGACTCATGTAATCGAGAAGCAAAATGCACAGACACATAAGAATGCGAAGAGCCAGGGTCTATAAGTGTATGTGCTCTCAAACTAGACATAGAAATTATACCTCCAATCCCATTAGAAGGATCTGAAATCTGTTGTTAATTGATGGCAGAAACACTACCTTGTACCTTAAGCTTCCCTGAAGAATCCCTCTTCTGGCCCTGAGAAGACCCAATTACACTTCCCGATGCCTGATTCTTAAATCTAGAGCAATTCCTCTGAAAGTGACCCAACTGACCACATCTCATACATTTGCCTTGCTTCTTCCAACATATTTCTTCTAAATGCCCTTCTTTCCGACAATAGATGCATACTCGTTTGCCTTGAGTTCTTCTATTCGGTGGCCCTTGAAAAGATTCTTTAGCTTGCGAAGATGTCCCTTGGTATTCATTACTATCACCACGCTGGGGTTGTGGTTTTAACTGTCCTCCTCGTTACATCTGAGGCTTCAACCTTGCTTTCATGCTCAACTATATTGTCAATTGTTTTCATTACAGTTTCAAACATACCTTGGAACATTGTTCGAACCTCTTATCTAGCATTACCCAACCCTGAAGGCCCCAACTGATCACCCTCTGTTCCAACCATCTTCAGTGATTATCTGCATAAAACACTCAACGTTACTCACTCTCTATCCAACTACCCTCCTAGGTCACTTAGTCATTCTAGACCATATACAACCTAGCTCTGATACCAACTGTCGCGCCCCAGACCCGTGGTCCTACTTGGCCCCACGCTCAGGACACGAGTGGAAGACGTTATAAAACACTTTTGAAAATTTTTCGAAATGTACTTTTATAAAGTTTAACAAAATCATACTTGAAGTTCAAAGACTTCATTTAACTTTAAACAAACTTTACAATCAACTTTCACTACGAAAGTACTTAGCCCTAAGGCTTACAAACTTTTATACAAATGTACATACACCAACATTAACCAAAATAGGTGTGACAATAGGAAGTACGGGTACTCTACCCAAAAGGTTTTACATTTATATAATGTAACCTTGACAAAACTCATATCCCAAACTCTTACCACCATGACGTCCTCCCGTGCAATTATCCTATTCCCTGGACTCGCCTTTATCTAAAACAGTAAACAAATAAGGGGTGAGAATGAATCTCAGTAAGCTAACAAAATGCAACTACGTTTCATGCTAAAATGATAATCATAAAGAATAGTATCATAGCAATCATATAGCACATAGTATGACAGGTAAAATCAACACATATACCACAATTTCCACAAAGGCCATACTCAGGTGGAAACCAAGCCAAGGTTTACCAAATAAACATAACTGTCTGAGAATACCATCTGAGAAAACCATCTGAGCAGCATAAATAGCTGAAGCCGGAATCCCGAAAACCAAACCATAACCATAAGAACCCAAGTAACAAAGGGGGAAATATGACACAAAGTCATAACCCAAATGCTCACCAATGGGAGCGATTCATCCCATCCAAGGCCAATCTGTACTGGGGAAACAGAGAAGGCACAGTGGAAAACCTTATAGTGAACTTGGCTTGTGTGCCACTATAATTCTCCCACCGCCTGACACAAGGTACCAATGGAAAACCTTATAGTGAACATACTTGTACCACTATAATTCTCCCATTGCCTGACTCCACAACAAGACCAGCTGGAATTTTCACAAGAAGCACAGTAATGAATACTTGCTAAACAACAACAACCGTGGCAATGATTCTAAAATAATGAACCAAGCCAAACACATCAAAGATGCACATAAAGAATCACTCACAAAGAGTCTACAACAACATGATTCAAGGTCACAATACATTCTTGCACACACTTGAACACCCTTCTTATTAACCATGACAATACCCCAGGACACTCATATATTGGTCCTAGACAATACCCCAAGGATTAAACCAAAGTTAACCTTCTATACCTTACCTTAACCAAACTATAAGATTTAGGGGAAAGTGTGCGGCCGCCCAAAACAGGGTGTGCGGTCGCACACATTCTGTTTTCCCAAGAACAAAATCTTCCAGAGAGATGTGCGGCCGCACGCCCCTTTTGGGCGGCCGCCCTACACACTCGACAGGCCAAAACCAAAATGATTTATACTTCTTTCGTTTCACCGTTCCACAAATATAAATATAATTTTTCTAATATACTAATATACTCATTTAGGGATACTTCCATTCATTTCCCCGTTCCAAGAATAATAGTATAATTTTATAATATACTTATTTAACATTTAACTCAAGTTAATATTTTACCGTCCCACAAGTAGGAGTATACTTTCAAACACTTATACTAACATTCTCAGGATATAAACATACTCCATATACATCCTTGCATACAAACCAAGTCACTTACCCAGTATAATTATACTCCCTTTGTCTCAAATAAACAAGTATCACAAATAAATTCTTTTCACAATAATTTCACCACATATCACACATATAGCAAATATATTACCATTTTACTATTTAAGGGGAATTAGTAACTTACCTCTTCCCGGAAAAAGTATCGCAGAAATATGTTTTGTTCGGGTAGAAATGACCTACTCAACGCCCTGAACATTTTTATATAATTAGATTTTAAAACAGATAAGTAATTAAAAAGAAATAAAATCAAATGAAATGAACTTACCTACTACGACAATAATATCAATGAAATTATATTTTGATCGGCTACAAATTCTCTACTCTACTCCCTGAACATTTTGGTGAAGTCGGATTTTAGAACGGAAGGACAACGATTGAGTAATTGAAGGAAATCTCGGGCAAAAGCCCTACGCCGCGCAGAACAGAGCAAACGGGGAAGTATTCTTTGTGTAGTAGTGACTGTTTTTAGTGAAGTAATATATCCTCTCATAATTCTAAAGGGTGGAGTAGGGAAATTTAGTCGGTTAGCTTGACACCTAGTCACAAACTCACAGGAGATGACAATTTGAATAGGTTGCAACTTGACACGTTGCTTGGAAGGGAAAATAGAAATAGAAATATGTAATTACAAAATATACTACTAGAAATACATGGTTTTCCAGCTCCATTTTTATCAAATGGTCACATGCTCTATACTGAGGTGTCATGAGGTGTCAAGAGCTTATAAGTTGGTCAAAAGTCAAAACATTTAATCTCTCAATTTCAATTGGTCAAAAGAAATCAATCAATTTAAACAATTCACTTGAAAATATTTACTCAACCAAATCGTACAAATAAGGGTTCTATAGAAAGCTCTATATGTCTAGTTTACTCAGCATTTTTCGGAATAGAAATACGAATTTTCTACAAAGAGTTATGATTGTTTTACTAGCGGGTGTCAAAGTTAGACGAAAATCACAGTTTCAAATCATATTTACATTTTTGTATAAACATTATATTTTAAATGTTAAAATGACATGGAATATATTGACACATATTTATGTCAAAGTATATACTATAACACAAGAAAAATAAATAAATAAATAAATAAATAAATAAATAAATAAATAAATAAATAAATAAATAAATAAATAAATAAATAAATAAATAAATAAATAAATAAATAAATAAATAAATAAATAGCACATACAATTAACATTTTAATGCAACCGCGCAAATAAAATATGTATGAAATGGGTGTAAAAGTTGTGGGCGTTACAGTTCCCCCACCACAAGGCAAGCGGTTCCAAAACGACCGTGTCTACACTCCTCTCAACGGCATGACCATCACCGAGGCCTATGAAGCTCTAAAGGCCAAGGGACAAATCACCCCGCTTCAAGGGTACAAGCAACCACAACCGCTCCGTGCCAATCATGCTCACCACAAATGGTGTGACTACCATCAATGCACCGGCCACCTCACTGAGGATTGCTTCTCCATCCGCAACACCATCCAAGACCTCATAGACAAGAAGGAATTCATAATCCCTAATGAGGGTGGTGTCAATGTAATAGAGGTACAACGAGCTCAATCCCTCCCAATAGGAAGTCTTAGAGAATAGGAAGAAGAAGCTACAAGGGACCATGTACGTGCTCACTCGCAGTGGCTAAGTAACAACGAGCGCAATCCCTCCCAATACCGCAGCAACCAACACCTCTTCTCAAAGATCGCAAACACGCGACATACCCGAAGATCCTTTGTTAACACAACTCAAGAAGACGCAAGCCAAAATATCCATCAGGGACCTTATTGCATCATCAAAGAAACATCGAGACCTCGTCATCAAGAACTTGGATGACATCTCAGTCTCTCCCGACACGACTCCTGAGGACCTCACAGCAATGATAGGTCACATTCACTTCGGCAATTTCATCACTTTTGCCGACATGGACCTCCCGCCATTTGGGTCCGAACACAATGAAGCCATCTACCTCAAAGTAAGGGCAAGGGGTAGACCCATCTCAAGGGTTCTAGTAGACGGTGGTTCTGCACTCAACTTAATGCCTAGCCGAGTCATGGGCATACTGGGGCTCAAAAACTCTGATTTACAACCCTCCACACAAGTCATTAGAGGGTACGACAGCACTGCCCGTACGGTCATGGGAATGATAGAAGTTGATATCGAATTTGGAAGCATGATCATGCCCATCCCATTCCAAGTACTTGATGTCCCTGCTTCATTCAACTTACTCCTAGGCCGACCTTGGATCCACAGTTCCAATGCGGTACCTTCCACTCTCCATCAGTGTGTCAAGATCAGAAATGGGGACGAGATAGTCACCATCATGGCCGAGAATGTCAGCATCCACAGAAGTAGGGGGCAACCCGTTCACCAAGTCCAACACGGGATAGAATATGCCACTCTCTCCGGCGTCAACACCATCGACAAAGAAGGGGGAAACAGACAATGGACCCCCGGCAATCCTAAAATCCTCCGCATGATGAGGAACATGAATCACTTTCCCGGTCTTGGCCTAGGGAAGCATCAACAAGGGATATTGTACCCCGTGGAAGTTCCATTTATCAAGAACAAGTTTGGTCTGGGATACGAGCCTACCAAAGATGACTTGAAATACGAGCAAGCAGTCAAGAATCAAAAGACCCAAGCTCACAAAGAAGGTCGACAATATGAAATCCCTAACTTGAGGCCTTACCGCAACACACTAAACGGTTATTTTGTTCGCCAAGGGGAAGATGTCCCGTACATGATCTTTCCCAAACCGTGGGTTAACGACAAGGGCGTCAGGAAGCCCGGTCTCGAGATCTTCACTGATTGTGAAATACCGACACAAGAAAGGGAGCCTACTCCAATGTCACCCCGAGAGTCGTGGGGAAAGAAAGTGACTATAGAGTCCGAGGTAGAGATTATCGTGGGGGAAGAATTATCCGATCTAGCCTCCATGTTCGAAGAATTTGCCATCATGAACGATTGTCAAGTCAACGCCATCTACGACACTATTGTCAGAAAGGAAATCATCAGTGAGATCCCGCCAAGCTCCGAGCGAATCAACAACTGGTATTCAACGAAGGGGCCTTTAGTATCCGAGGATTTCTTGATGCGAAAAATGGGTTGCATACCCCGTACAGCAACAAAGGAAGAGCGGCTCACACTTACTTTCGAGTCCGAGAGTGTTTCTAATGCCCTCACCCAAGAGGATATGGAGGCAATAGCCGAGCGTACGTTTCCTTTCTTTGCTAATGAAAAATTCGATATTTCTGAGTACCCCGAGATTGCAAACATCATAAATGATGAATTAACTAATAACGAACTTAATGAACAAGTTAATAACGATTCAAATTATGATGAAATAGACCACGAAAACATAACATACCTAAATGAACTAGCTCAACAGGTCCGTTGTCGTGGTGAAAATGGTCCAAGGGCTGATGAGGAATTGCATGTTGTTAATCTGGGTACCGACGAAGAGCCGAAAGAAACGAAGATTGGCAGCTTCTTCAAGGGAGAAGACAAAAACAGATTGACTGCACTGCTCAGAGAATTTGTGGATGTATTCGCATGGTCATACAAGGACATGCCGGGTTTGGACAGAAAGGTCGCGGAGCACAAAATTCCGATCAGAGAGGACGCCAAGCCAGTAAAGCAGAAGCTCAGAAAGATCAAGCCAGAATGGTCTCTACAAGTCAAAGAAGAGATTGAAAATCTCCTCAGTGTGTGTTTCATCAAAGTCATTGAGTATCCGACTTGGCTAGCCAACATTGTGACAGTCAGAAAGGCAAACGGCAAGGTTCGAGTTTGTGTGGACTTCCGGGATTTGAACAAAGCTTCCCCGAAAGATGATTTTCCACTACCAAACATCGACATACTCGTCGATTCAACTGCCAACTATGAAGTCCGCTCATTTGTGGACAGTTTTTCCGGTTACAATCAGATTCTCATGTCCGAAGAGGATCAACACAAGACAGCTTTCACAACTCCGTGGGGCACTTTCTGCTACACAGTCATGCCGTTCGGACTAAGGAACGCTGGGGCTACTTACCAGAGGACTGTTACTGATCTGTTCCATGACATGATTCATAAAGAGATCGAGGTCTATGTAGACGACATGATCATCCATTCGAAGGGAACCAATGGTCAACATTTGATCGACCTTCGCAAGTTCTTTGAAAGGCTTCGACAACACAACATGAGACTCAATCCCGCAAAGTGCACTTTTGGGGTCATCAGAGGAAAGGTTCTAGGTTACATGGTCACTGAAAGAGGAATTGAAGCCGATCCCTCCAAGATCAAGGCAATCATTGACATGCCTCCCCCAAAGACGCAGAAATAAATCAAAGGTTTCTTGGGCAGACTTCAATAAATCAGTCGGTTTGTGCACCAACTCACCTCCATGTGTGAACCGATCTTCAAGCTACTCAAGAAAAATGTGGCTCTAGAATGGACCGATGCGTGCCAAGAAGCCTTCGACCAAGTGAAGCATTACTTGACATGCCCTCCAGTTTTGGTTCCACCGCACAAGGAGAAGCCTCTCTTGCTCTATCTCACTGTCAATGATGAAGCCCTAGGGGCTATGTTAGCACAAGAACAGCGAGACTCCACAAAAGAGAATGCTATCTACTTTGTTAGCCGCCAGTTTCAAGGAGCTGAAAAGAACTACTCTGTCTTAGAGAAGTCTTGTGCTGCATTGGTTTGGGTTACTCAAAAGCTCAAGCATTATATGGAGGCCTTCCCAATCAAGCTGGTAGCAAAAGTGGACCCACTCCGTTACATCTTCGAGAAGCCTTTCATGTCAACAAGAATAGCCAAATGGTATTTCATGCTCGCCGGCTACGATATCACTTACGTCACACTCAAATCCATCAGGGGGAAAGTGTTCAGTGATCAGCTTGCTGAATTCCCGTGTGACGAAGTGAAGGGGGAATATTTACAGTTCCCCGATGAACATTTAATTTGTGCTACAACAGAAGAAAACAAGTGGCAACTTTTTTTCGATGGCACAGGCAATAAGCATGGATATGGCATAGGGATGTTACTTTTTGATCCAAAAGACATGTATACTCCAATCGCTATCCGCCTTGAATTTGAAGCCACTAATAACACCGCTGAGTACGAAGCTTGCATAGCAGGGCTCGAATCAGCCCTCGAAAGAAATGTCACAAGTTTAGAAGTATTCGGTGATTCCTTGCTCATCATCAACCAGACATCCGGAAAATGGAAGATTTAAGACTCAACTCTGTAACGGTATGGTCAACATCTCGAGGAGTTGGTTGAACAGTTTCAAGAAATCGCCTTCAATTACCTGCCAAGGGACAAAAACCGTTTTGCTGATGCACTAGCCACCATCGCTTCACTGGTTGAAATACCTGAGGGTAAAATGGTGAAGCCCTTCAAAATTTCCCGAAGGAACAGTCCGGCATACTTCATGAGTATCGAGATCAACGAGGTTCAAACAAACTCCCCATGGTATGCGGATATCATGAATTTCCTCAAGGATGGTGCTTATCCCGAGAATAGCAATAAGAAGTCTCAAATGGCTTTGCAAAGACTAGCCTCCCGATATGTACTGATTGGGGACTGAGTCTACAAAAGGCATTACGAAGGGATCAATCTCCTATGCGTAAATGAGACCGAAGCTCAAGAAATCATGCATGAGATCCACGAAGGTGAATGTGGGCCCCATATGAACGGGTTTATGTTTGTTGGTAGTGGTGCCCTAGGCACGTTTAATAAACGTTGTAATTGTTATCATCTATTTCATATCAATAAAGAGATGTTTTGATTATTATTATTGTTCATGTTTACTTATAATAATCTCCGTCCCTAGTACTTGTTAAGCACTAGTATAAAGGCTAAATGATCATGCGATGATCATGTTAGATTTATGGGTACTTGTTTGGAACAAGGTACTGGACATGACCCGCTGTATGAGATTTATGTCATGGTCTATGTCGAACATATATCTCATATTAGTTATGTCATTTGAATCCTTAGACATGAAGTTATTATAGTCTTCCAATTGATGAACATTATGTTTGACATATTCAAACGCTACCTTTAACCGGGAAGTTATAAAGGGTATGATTGGCATAATCGGATTCACGTAGGGAAGAATAATAAGCTAAATGGATTTGTCCCTCTTCGGAGAGATGTCAAGCTTGGGCCTCTCGTAGGAATGGTGTTGATGAAATATTCGGCCGGACTCAAATGAATTGATTGGATCAATGGCATTTGGATTATCAACATATTCGGAATCGAGAAAGTATTGAACAAAACAAGTTGACTGTTTGACCATGACTTGTGTTCAATGACGTCGAGGACAAAGGGATTATGACATATTCTAAAGGAATGCGAACTTGTATCTAGTTATACTATTTGGGTAGGTATGACGGTTTGCTAGAACCTAATCATATCTTATGGTTTCATGTTTGAACCCATTGCCAACTTAGTATAATCCTAGAGGGTCACACACAATAGAACGAATCTTTAAAAGGACTAAATTGGAATTTTGGAAATTCTGGGGAAGTGGGCGACCGCACAGTGTGGACTGGGCGGCCGCACACTTAGCTCAGATTTGTACCAGTTTTGTTTCAGATAGTTTTGCGACCGCACAGAGGTTTTTGGGCGGCCGCACAGTACTGTCGGGTGGCAGATTCCTAATTTGATTAGGAAACGAATTTTGGACGGATTTTGACACAAGTTTCCTATTTGGAATAGGTCATACTTGTGTATAAAAGACCAAATTCGGCCAGCACTCTAGGCTAATGATTTTGTGAGTCTCAAAGAGTTTGAGAAAGGGTTTATTTTGTTCTAAGACATTCTTGGTTGAAGAACAAAATAATAGACAAAATAAATTCCATATAGTTCTTTTGATTGTGAAAAAGTGTTTCACAATTTGGTCTAGCAACCAAGATCAAAGAAGCTCCTTTGATATTCGTTCGAAGTGTGGATACCGCTAGAGGGTGAAAATCATCATCTTCAAAGTTCGTGTTCAAGCTTTGTGATCGTGATCAAGTCTTCAAATCTCCACCAAACACCAAGAGAAAATTTGATAGCCATCAAGGGTTAGTTTATTCCTTTATTCTTGTTATTGTATTTGATTTAATCATATGAACAGATCCATGGCTTTGGGTTTCGAAATTTTAAATGCTAAATTCCGCTGCGCATGTTTGATCGAAACCCAACAGTGGTATCAGAGCCTGGTTCATGTTGATTATTTCAATACCTAGATCATGTTATGTGTATATAAATTGTTTATGTGCCTTGCATGATATGAATATTGGAATATATGACGTTTATGTGTTATGTGATTTTATGTGGTTTATTGTTTTGCAACTTTAATCGCACGATTCAATCGCAATAAATAAATTATGATGGATTCAGAATTGTTGATTATTAATTTTTGATTGGATAAAAGTTTTAATAATCGGGGAAAAACGATTTTGAGACAAAATTTTCGAACTTGAAAATTCTGCACATTCTGATGGCACTGGGCGACCGCACAAAACGCCTTGGGCGGCCGCACAGTTTTGGGCGGCCGCACAAGGGGATCAGAAGGTCTGATTTTGGTCAAAAACAGAATCTGGAATTTTTCGAAAAATTCTACAAAACCAGTAACAGAACCAGTCCAGACTTGCTGATCTGGAATGGGTTTTGGGTAGTTGGTTTGTGTGTGGATTTTGGGGTTTGATTTTCCTATTTGTTTTAGTCTTGTGATTCTAAGATTGGTTCAAGGTTTGGATGGCTAATCTGCGTTTATCGAGATTGTGTTTCCCAAACTTGATCGCAATCAAAGTTTCAAAGATAAAACGAAGTTAGAATTATGAAGAGTTCATAATTGCTAAAATTGAGAAACAAAGTTCTTGATTCAATGATTGGAGATCCATGTGGAATTGTGAATGCAATTGGCCTACGTTCATCGAGACCATCTATTGCTTAGTTTCGGCCACATGGACTACTTTCTTGGTCTCTTGAATTAGTGCGGGATTGTGGTTGCCTGATGGCTTAGTTCGACCGCACTTCTTGTTGTCTTGATTTGGAGATAATAACCAAAGTTGAAATAGTCTCATCCTCATAATTATTGAGAAACTAATGACACATAAATATCATGCTTAAATTAATGGAGATTAATTTAGTGGCTAAACTTGATGTGTAACATGTTTATATTATGTGCTCATAAATGTGTTATATGCTATATGTGATGAACCTTCAAATAAAGTTTTAAGTCCTTCTTTGCCATGCCATGATTAAAACACTTGTTTATGCATGGGTAATCTTGATGTGGGTTCGCCTCCGCGAGGTGCATTAATCTTATTCATGTATGAGCAAGATGAGGTTCATTAATTTAATGTGGGCTTGCCTCCGCAAGGTGCATTAAATTGAATGGTTCCTATGCGTTTAAAATGGTTGGACTTAATTAGGCGTCAAAACAGTTTTGGGCCTAGGCAAAAGATGAGATTAAACATGCTTTTTGAAATTGGATTTCTCAAAGAATCTCATAAAAGGATCTAAGAATCATATGGGATATGATTGACATGATTGTCTACCTAATTAATTTTTTTTTTGAGCGGTCCGCCTCCGTGAACTCAAAAGTTAAATTAAAGTTGGATCTTAGCCCAATTAAATTATATTATACATTGGATGTATATGAAGGTTATATAATTTAGTGGGAGTATTTTGTTTGAAAATACATTATTTATCTCTTTAATGAAAACCGGTACTTATTAAATTTTGGAAATTTTTGCATATTTGTAGATAATGACTAATAACACTCAATCAATGTCGTTGCGATCGATCCTTGAGAAGGATAAGCACGAAGAGAATGGTACCAACTTTATGGATTGGATCCGTAGCATAAGAATCGTTCTTAGGCAAGAAGATAAGTTGTACATTCTCGATGGGCCTCTCCCCGCTGAACCACCGCCTACTGCCCCTAGGGTAGAAAGAGACAATTACAAGAAACATCGTAATGATTCTAGAGATGTAAGTTGTCTCATGCTTGCTGCTATGTGTTCAAAACTCCAACAAAGTTTGGAACATTTGGAAGCCTATGAGATAGGCGTGGAGTTGAGAACCATGTTTCAAGATCAAGCTAGGCAAGAGAGGTACAAGACCATTGTTGCATTCACTACTTGTAAAATGAATGAAGGGCAACAAGTGAGTCCTCACTTTCTTAAAATGAAAGGTTATGTAGAGCACCTTGAGAAACTTGGCTATCCAATCCCATTGGAGCTAGCCACGGATCTCATTCTTAATTCATTGTCTAAAAGTTATAATCAGTTTGTAATGAATTATAACATGCATGGAATGGATAAGAATCTCTCTGAGTTGCATGGGATGCTCAAAACTACAGAGATGAAAATTGTGGAGAAAGGTTCTCCCGTGTTCTTGGTTCATGATGGGAAGAAGGCTAATGCCAAAGGAAAGGGTAAGAAAGTTATCAAACCCAAAATAAGCAAGGCAAAGGTTGCCAAGGCTTCTGAGGCAAAACCCGATTCACAAAAGGATGCAATCTATTTCCATTGTCAAGAAATTGGTCATTGGAAACGTAATTGCAAGGCTTTCTTGGAAGAGCAAAAGAAGAAGAAGAGCAGCAAGGCTGCGTCGACTTCAGGTATCTATATGATAGATATTCTCCTTTCTACCACTGATTCTTGGGTATTGGATACCGGATGTGGTTCTCACATTTGTCTAAATGTGCAGGGTCTAAAGAATAGGAGACTGCTTAAAGAAGGTGAAGTAGATCTACGTGTGGGGAATGGAGCAAGAGTTGCTGCATTACCCGTAGGGACTTATGAAGTCACTTTACCTTCTGGATTAATTCTTGTTTTGAACAATTGTTATTATGTTCCGGATTTAAGCATAAATATTATTTCAATTTCTTGTTTGGATAATGAAGGTTTTAAGTTTCTTATTGAGAATAAGAAATTTTCTATTTATTTAAATGATGTGCTTTATGGTATTGCTAATTCATTTAATGGCCTTTATATCATGGATGTCAAGAATGAAAATAATGACAATGTCTATCATGTAAATAAGAAATCTAAACCTAATGATGTAAATCATACCTATTTATGGCATTGCCGTCTTGGTCATATTAATGAGAAGCGTATCTCAAAAATCCATGGGGACGGACTTTTAGGTTCATGTGACCTCGAGTCATATGATACTTGTGAGTCGTGTCTTCTTGGAAAAATGACTAAGACACCTTTTACCAAGTTGGGTGAAAGGGCAAACGACTTATTGGGGTTGATACATTCCGATGTATGCGGACCATTAAGTAGCAATGCTAGGGGAGGATTTCAATACTTCATAACCTTCACTGATGATTATAGTAGATTTGGGTATGTTTACCTAATGAAACATAAAAGTGAAGCATTTGAGATATTTAGAATATTTCAAAATGAAGTAGAAAAACAACTTGGCAAAAGTATAAAGGCACTTCGATCAGATCGAGGTGGTGAATACTTAAGTCAAGAATTTGATGATCATCTAAAGAATTGTGGAATAGTTTCACAATTGACTCCACCTGGAACACCACAATGGAATGGTGTATCCGAGAGGAAGAATAGGACTATGTTAGACATGGTTCGATCAATGATGAGTCAAGTTGATCTTCCAATATCCATTTGGGGCTACGCCCTAGAAACCGCTGCTTTCACACTAAATCGTGTTCCAACTAAATCGGTTCAAAAGACTCCATATGAGATGTGGAGCGGAAAGAAGCCCTGTCTGTCTTTCATGAAGATTTGGGGTTATGAAGCTTTTGTCAAAAGACTTGTCTCAGACAAACTTGCACACAAGTCTGATAAATGTATTTTCATGGGATATCCTAAGGAAACTAGAGGATATTACTTTTACAACCGTGAGGACAACAAAGTGTTTGTTGCCCGAACTGGTGTCTTTCTAGAGAAAGAGTTTCTCTCCAAAGAAATCAGTGGGAGTAAAATAAATCTTGAAGAAATTCGAGACCCAGAAAATAACATTGAACCAATAGTGGAACAAGAACAAGAACCACAAGGAGTTGTGGAACCTGTTCAAAATACACAAGCAACTCGCAGATCTAGTAGGTTACGATCCGAGCCCGAGAGATATGGATTTCTCGTAACGGATAGTAATGAGGTAGAAATCATTGAGAATGATGAACCGTCAACCTACCAAGAGGCGATGTCTTCTCCTGATTCGGACAAGTGGCTTGGAGCCATGGAATCCGAATTGCAATCCATGCAAGACAATCAAGTTTGGAATTTGATTGATGCACCCGTAGGTGTAAAAACCATCGGATGCAAATGGGTCTTCAAGAAGAAGACTGACATGGATGGGAAGGTGCATACTTACAAAGCTAGACTTGTAGCGAAAGGTTATAGGCAAGTTCATGGTATTGACTATGATGAGACCTTTTCACCCGTAGCAATGATCAAGTCTATAAGAATTTTGCTTGCCATTGCCGCATATCATGACTATGAAATATGGCAAATGGACGTCAAAACCGCTTTACTGAATGGAAAACTCCAAGAGGATGTGTATATGACACAACCAGAAGGTTTTGAACAAGATTCTAAGGTATGCAAATTGCAAAGATCCATCTATGGATTGAAGCAAGCTTCTAGGAGTTGGAATCTCCGTTTTGATGAATCGGTCAAAGAGTTTGGTTTCATCAAGAACGAAGATGAGCCTTGTGTATACAAGAAGATTAGTCGGAGCATAGTGCTATTCCTTGTTTTATACGTGGATGACATATTTCTCATTGGAAACGACATTCCTACACTTCAGTCTGTGAAGACTTGGTTAGGAAAGTGTTTTGCAATGAAAGATATGGGTGAAGCCGCATATATTCTTGGCATTAAGATCTATAGAGATAGATCAAGGAGGCTACTTGGTTTAATCCAAAGTACATACATTGACAAGGTCATTAGAAGATTCCGTATGGAAAATTCTAAGAGAGGCACCTTGCCCGTGTTACATGGAGTTTCTCTAAGCAAGACTCAATGTCCTAAGACAAACGATGAGCGTGAGAAAATGAATGATGTTCCATATGCTTCGGCAATTGGGTCCATCATGTATGCCATGATTTGTACTAGGCCGGATATATCTTATGCTTTGAGCATGACAAGTAGATACCAATCTGACCCTGGCGAAAATCACTGGATAGCTGTAAAAGCGATTCTTAAGTACTTAAGAAGAACTAAAGACTCGTTTTTGGTCTATGGAGGAATGGAAGATGATCTCGTTGTAAATGCTTACACGGATGCAAGCTTCCAAACCGACAAAGATGATAGCCGATCGCAATCGGATTTTGTGTTTATGTTAAATGGTGGAGCTGTAAGCTGGAAGAGTTCCAAGTAAAGTACAACCGCTGATTCTACAACAGAAGCTGAGTATATTGCTGCATCGGATGCTGCAAAGGAAGCTGTTTGGATTAAGAAGTTCATAACTGAACTTGAAGTGGTTCCTAGTATTGCTAATCCAATAGACCTTTATTGTGATAATAATGGTGCTATTGCTCAAGCAAAGGAACCAAGAGCACATCAGAAATCCAAACACATACTTAGGCGTTTTCATATCACTCGAGAGATCGTTGATAGGGGAGACGTAAATATATGCAGAGTACCTACTGATGACAATGTTGCGGACCCGCTAACAAAGGGACTTCCACAAGCTAAACATGATGGTCATGTTAGGTCCATGGGTATTAGATACATGGGAGATTGGGCCTAGGGCAAGTTGTAGATTGTTGGTAGTGGTGCCCTAGGCACGTTTAATAAACATTGTAATTGTTATCATCTATTTCATATCAATAAAGAGATGTTTTGATTATTATTATTGTTCATGTTTACTTATAATAATCTCCGTCCCTACTACTTGTTAAGCACTAGTATAAAGGCTAAATAATCATGCGATGATCATGTTAGATTTATGGGTACTTGTTTGGAACAAGGTACTGGACATGACCCGCTGTATGAGATTTATGTCATGGTCTATGTCGAACATATATCTCATATTAGTTATGTCATTTGAATCCTTAGACATGAAGTTATTATAGTCTTCCACTTGATGAACATTATGTTTGACATATTCAAACGCTACCTTTAACTGGGAAGTTATAAAGGGTATGATTGGCATAATCGGATTCACGTAGGGAAGAATAATAAGCTAAATGGATTTGTCCCTCTTCGGAGAGATGTCAAGCTTGGGACTCTCGTAGGAATGGTGTTGATGAAATGTTCGGCCGGACTCAAATGAATTGATTGGATCAATGGCATTTGGATTATCAACATATTCGGAATCGAGAAAGTATTGAACAAAACAAGTTGACTGTTTGACCATGACTTATGTTCAATGACGTCGAGGACAAAGGGATTATGACATATTCTAAAGGAATGCGAACTTGTATCTAGTTATACTATTTGGGTAGGTATGACGGTTTGCTAGAACCTAATCATATCTTATGGTTTCATGTTTGAACCCATTGCCAACTTAGTATAATCCTAGAGGGTCACACACAATAGAACGAATCTTTAAAAGGACTAAATTGGAATTTTGGAAATTCTGGACATTCTAGGGAAGTGGGCGACCGCACAGTGTGGAATGGGCGGCCGCACACTTAGCTCAGATTTCTACCAGTTTTGTTTCAGATAGTTTTGCGACCGCACAGAGGTTTTTGGGCGGCCGCACAGTACTGTCGGGTGGCAGATTCCTAATTTGATTAGAAAACAAATTTTGGACGGATTTTGACACAAGTTTCCTATTTGGAATAGGTCATACTTGTGTAGAAAAGATCAAATTCGGCCAGCACTCTAGGCTAATGATTTTGTGAGTCTCAAAGAGTTTGAGAAAGGGTTTATTTTGTTCTAAGACATTCTTGGTTGAAGAACAAAATAATACACAAAATAAATTCCATATAGTTCTTTTGATTGTGAAAAAGTGTTTCACAATTTGGTCTAGCAACCAAGATCAAAGAAGCTCCTTTGATATTCGTTCGAAGTGTGGATACCGCTAGAGGGTGAAAATCATCATCTTCAAAGTTCGTGTTCAAGCTTTGTGATCGTGATCAAGTCTTCAAATCTCCACCAAAGACCAAGAGAAAATTTGATAGCCATCAAGGGTTAGTTTATTCCTTTATTCTTGTTATTGTATTTGATTTAATCATATGAAAGGATCCATGGCTTTGGGTTTCAAAATTTTAAATGCTAAATTCCGCTGCGCATGTTTGATCGAAACCCAACAATGTTGACCAAGAAGATACTCTGCATGGGTTATTATTGGAGTACCATGGAAAGGGACTGCATCGAGAAAGTCAAGAGGTGCGCCAAATGCCAATTCCATTCCAATCTACAGCACGCTCCACCCTCATAGCTTTACAATATGACTACGCCTTGGCCTTTCTCTTGTTGGGGCATAGACATCATCGGTAAAGTTCACCCTACTGGAAGCAACGGACAATCTTTCGTCCTAGTAGCCGTGGACTATTTTACAAAATGGGTCGAAGCACATGCTTACCGAGTTCTCAACGCCAATAAAGTGGCCGAATTCGTGAAAACCCACATCATGTGCCGATACGGCGTTCCTCATGAGATCATCTCAGACAACGGCTCTCACTTCGAGAAAGAGATGGACACTGTCACGACCCGAAAACTAGGCTCTATTTTATTAAGTAATAAATAATTATTATTTATTTATTTGATCATTTATTTATTTAAATTATTATTTATTTAAATATTTATGTGTGCATTTTATGTTTCATAATAATTATGCCTAGCATTTTATTTGGGTCATTTGTGCTAGTGTAGAAGTGTTGAGTCTTAATTGTTAGTGGGGAGTTTATTGCTAAAGGGTAGTAGTAGGGGAGGGGTCTAAGTGTAATGTTTCAATTAATTCTCCCTACTCCCTCCCTCACCTCCCTCACTCTTTCACCCTCACCTCACTTCTCTCACTCTCCCAGCAACTCTCTCTCTCTTTCCATGGAATTTGGGTAAGTTTTCTTCTCTACCTTCTCTCTTCATTTTCTTCATCTTCCTCTCATAATCTCTCATTTCTCATAACGTGAAACTTGTTTAGATCGTCGATAGGATCGTAGGAAGCCAAGAAATTTTGAGTTCCGTCACCTTTGAGAAAATCCGGGTAAGTTACTTTTCCCCCATTTATGTTAAAAATGTTCATCTTTGACTCCATTGATGCTCTAGTTGAAATATATGGCTTCTTTGGTGGATTTGGAACCTATTTGCAATTTATTCATATTTTTGTGAAATTTGGGTATTTGAATCATCCTTTGGTTTGGGGTTGTTTAAATGTTGCTAGATGAGTTATTTTAGGCTTAGAGGTTGTTTTGGCACTTGGGTAAATTAGTTGGGAGTGTTGGTGTTCATTTGGGTGTAATGGTGATTTGAGTGTTCATTTTCGGGTTGAAGAACCCAGGAAGAAGATCTGGGTTGCTGAATTTTCTTGGAGGCGCGCGCACCCCTTGGTATGAATCGCGCGCACCCTCTTCTCCTCCAACCTTGATTTTCCAACTGTAGAAGGGAGGCGCACGCATCCTTTTTTTATGAGGCGCGCGCACCCTCATATTTTCTTTTGGCGCAGTTCCTTCTGATTTCAGGAGGCGCGCGCACCCTATGTGTGGGAGGCGCGCGCACCCCCATCCCCTGTTGTGATAATCATTCTTTTTACGTTCAATCTTCGATAGTCCGTAACTTTCTTATCCGGACCCCGTTTTAGGCGTGTAAACTATCGTTTTAAAGCCCTTTTAGAGTACTACGAGATGAGGTGGTTTATTTGGTGCGGGTTCAGGTTCAGGTTGTGATGAGCCTTTGGTAGGTATTCTATAACAAAACGTTTATGATTGGTCCGTTGTGTCCTAGAACTCCCTTTTTGTTGGTATAAGACTGGGATGCAATCTTAGCCTAGATTTTAGGTACTACTTTAGTAGACTTAAAAATGATCATTATGGATTAATTTAATGTTTGAATTTGGTTCCTTTGTGAACAATTTAGTTGTGGAATCAATTTGGTTATTGTTTGGAAATGAGGAACACTTTATTGTGGAAAATGGTTCCTCTGTGAACAAATATGTTATGGGATTTAATTGAGTATTGTTTTGGATTGTTTGAGCACCTTTGATGTGTTGTTTGGATTGGTTTACCTTTGTGGTGACTTATTTGGAATGGTTCCCTACTTTGGAATCATTAGTTGTTTATCGTGCTAGTATTTTATTACTTAGCCTTTACTTGAAAGTCCAGCTGGTATTTGTGTGTTTCGGGCGATGCGAAAGATTATAATGGCAATGAGCTGAGTCCATTATAATTCTTGACCATTGTTTTGCCCCATTTATTGCCCTCCTCCAGATTGGCCTTGGATGTGAGATGAGCTAGCTCCTTTTTGAGCATTCTAGCTGTTTGGTTTGGGTTATGACTTTGTGTCATATTCCCTTGCTATTATTGGTTATTGGTTATTGGTTCCGGTACCGGGGGTTTTCTCTTCAGCTTTTATGCGACTATGAAGATGTTGATTGGGTTGACTGTTGAAGCTGCGCAGCGACCTTTATATGTTTCTATTAGATGGGAAACCTTGGCTCAGTATCCATGTGAATTGTTTATTTCCGCTGCTATTTGTTATCTGTTGTGTGCTATGTGCTACATGAGATTCTCTATTGTTAGAAGTTATTATTGTTGCCTGTTGCATCTTAGCATGTCATGTAGTTGCATTAGTAACTTACTGAGATTTTATCTCACCCCATTTATTTCCATCTTTGTTTTTCCTTAACCCCCCCCCAGGAGGAAAAGGATTAGGATTCGCGGATCGAGGAGGACGTCGAGAGGATTGAGATTTTGGGGCAGGTTGTTATGGATCGGTCTACATTATTTAAATGTATAACCTTTTGGGGATAGTTTTACCATTATTAACGTCATTAAGAATTGTATATTTTATTCTTTTGGGTATAAGCGGTGGAGCTTATGTTAGATGTGTCACGACCCGAAATCTAGGCTCTATTTTATTAGTAATAAATATTTATTATTTATTTATTTGCTTGTTTATTTATTTAATTATTATTTATTTATATAATTATGTGTGCATTTTATTTGTTATAATATTTATGCCTAGCATTTTATTTGGGTCATTTGGGTTAGTGTAGTATTGTAGGGTCTTAATTGTTAGTAGGGAGTGTAGCATTTGTGTTAGTGGAAGGGGAGGGGCCTAGATGTAACATTTTGAATAATTTCCCTACTCCTCTCCCTCACTTCTCCCTCACCCATTCTTCTTTCCTAGCTCATTTTCCTCTCTCTCTCCATAGAAGGGTAAGCTTTTTCTTCTTTATCTTCTCTCTTCATTTTCTTCATCTTGCTCTCATAATCTCTCATTTCTTAAAACGTGAAATGTGTTTAGATCGTCGATAGGATTGCGTAGAATCAAAAATATTTGAAATCCATCAACTTTGAGAAAATCCAAGTAAGTTACTTTTCCCCCATTTTGATGTTAAAATGTTCATATCATGTTCATATAATGCTTTTGTTGTTATATTTGAAGTTTGGATGAGGTTGCAATTTATTTTGGAATTTATTTGAGTTTTTGGTCAAAAATGGTGATTTATGAATGTTGGGTTTGATTCTTGATTTTGGTTGTTAAATGTTGTTATATGAGTCTTTTTGGACTTATAAGTTATTTTGGTACATTAGTAAACTAGTTGGAAGGTTAGATTTTTGGTTGAATTGTATTTTGGTATGAAAATGGAAGAACCCATTTCTTCCTCCCCGAATTCCTGCAGTTCAGAACATTGGGCGACCGCCCAAAAATGTCTGGGCGACCGCACATCTATCTGAAAGATTTTGTTCTTGTTTGATGGCCTTTTTGGGCGACCGCACAGACAATATTGGGCGGCCGCACAGTCCTCTGAATGTTTACATTTGTTATTTTGTGTGGTTGAAGAATGCGTTTTGATCCAAATCTTGGGTGTCCTTATAGTTGACCTTAGTGAACATTGTAGTACACTCTAGTGATAGAATTGGGTCCTTTGTGATTAAGTTTGTGTTGGAAATTAATTAAGTGTTATTTGAGATTGTTGGAACACTTTAATTGTGCGTGATTGGTACATTTTACTTTCTTGGTGACTACTTGGTATGGTTCCCTACTTTGGAACCTTAAGTTGTTTATTCATGCTAAAATATTATTACTTAGCATTTAATTAGAAGCCCAGCTGGCATATTTGTTGCATCGGGCGATGGGAAAGATTATAATGGCAAAGCCAAGTCCATTATAATGTTGACCATTGTTTTGCCCCCTTCTATACCCCTTTTCCAGATTGGCCTTGGAAATGATAAGTTAGCTTCCTTTAGGAATGTATCTAGCTACTGGGCATGACTTTGTGTCATGGCTCTTGTCCTTTGTGACACTTTTATGGTTATTGGTTCCGGTACCGGGGGTTTCTCTTCGGCTTTCATGCTATTATGAAGATGATGATTTGTTGATTATTGAAGCTGTGCAGCGATCCTTTATTTGGATGTACCGGTTTGGAAAACCTTGGCTATATCCTTTGTTATGTGTTTATTTCCGCTGCTATATGTTATGTGATAACTGCTATGTGCTATCTCTGATTTATTATTGCTTATTGCATCATAGCATGTCATGTAGTTGCATTAGTAACTTATTGAGATTTATCTCACCCCTTTCTTTTATCTTTGTTTTTCCTTAACCCCCCCCCCCCAGGTGCTAAGGATTAGTCTCGCTGATCACGAGAAAGAGGACGTCGAGTGTGGATACATTCCTTTGGGGAAGGTTGTTATAGGTTGGTTTACATTATATAAATGTGTAACCTTTTTGGGATAGTTGTACCAATCGATGACGTCATTAAGAATTGTATATTTGTATTTTGTTGGGCATAAACTTGTGGAAGTTTATGATAGTTGTATTTGGTTTTAGTCAAACTTGGATTTGTAAAACTTTGGATCATCACCTTTTGGTATCAAATGGAATTTTTAACTTCAGTATTTTCTTAGTTTTGGTCTTAAGTCGACGTCCAGCTCGCGGTCTCGGGACCGCGGGGTCCGGGGTTGCGACAGTTGGTATCAGAGCCTATGGTTTGGCTCTAAGTATAAGTCTAGGTGGACTAGTATGACCTAGGTGGGTAGTTGTGTTCGGAGTGAGTAACGGTTGATGTCTTATGCAGGTAATTACTCGCAATGTCTGGAAGAAGAAACAGAGGAGGTAATAGTGGGGCACAGAATCAGAATGACACAAGGGAAGAAGCACGTGCTATGTTTCAAGGCATTTCGAGGCGGCCATGAAGGCCATACATGATCAAGGTCCGAGGGTAGAACAAGCACCACCCCGCTATGGATTGGAGCAATTTCTGAAGTTGAAACCGGTTGAATTCAATGGGGAACCCGATGTAAGGAAAGCTGAGTTGTGGATTGAGTCGATGGAGAAGATTTATGATGTGTTTGGGTGCACGGATGAGGACAAGGTCCGGTTTGCGGCTTACAAGCTTGTGAGAGCCGCCGAGCATTGGTGGAAGGGTGGTAAAGCTAGTTGGGATGATACTCACACGATTTATGCATGGGAGTTGTTCGTGCGCAAATTCAAGGAGCATTTCATTCCGGTTGTTGATCAAAACCGAAAGGAGATCGAGCTACTCAACCTAGAGCAAGGTTTATTGTCTATAGCACAATACTCGGCTAAGTTCATAGAATTAGCCCGATATTGTGACTATTTGGTGCGGACCGAGGAACAAAAAGCTATGAGATTCATTCGGGGATTAAAGACCTCCATCCGGACTCAACTTATTGCACAACGGATTGTGACCTTCCAAGATGCGGTAGACCGTGCCTATCTGATAGAGCAAGATATTGGGGAACATAAGAGGAAGACCGAAGTTGTGAATGCGGGTAAACCGGGAAGCCATGCTAAGTCTCAACCTCAACACCGTTCCGACAACCGAGGTAACCTGGGAGCATCATCTCAGTTTAAGGGGCAAATCACACCGAGGAATCCGGGTACTACTCCGGGGATTCAGAATAGGAAGCCTTGTACCTTTTGTCAGAAGGTAGGCCATTCGGAGGATAGGTGTTGGAAAAAGCAAGGCAAGTGCACCAATTGTGGTGAAATGGGGCACTTTGCGAGAGAGTGCACGAGGTACCGAGGTCAGTGATCCGGGTCAGGGGTTGGTACTAATCAGGGTCAGAAAAGGGATGCCGCTGGGAAGCCCAAAGTCCAAGGAAGGGTATTTGCCTTGAATCAACAACAAGCTACCGATGATCCATCCGTTATTGGAGGTATTGTTTCTGTGTCTAATGTGAGCGCACGAGCGTTAGTAGATCCAGGATCATCTCATTCATTCATTTCTGTGCAATTTGCTTCCATGTTAAATGCTACATTCGAGTCTTTACCGTACGTGCTAGAGGTGTCGACCCCTATAGGAGAATGCTTGATTTCTGATCGAGTCTTTCGTGCTTGTGATGTGGTTATTTGTGGTCGTGTCCTTTGTGCGGATTTGGTGGTTCTTCCTATCCAAGACTTTGATGTCATATTGGGTATGGATTGGTTGAGCAAGTTTCATGCTTCCGTTGATTGCCGTAAGAAAACTGTTACTTTTTCTATTCCCGATGTGCCTAAATTTGTGTTTGAGGCTAGTCCTCTGAGTAGAAAGGTTCGCTTAATTTGTTTTATGAAAGAGAGAAAATTATTGCATAGTGGTTGTGAGGGGTATTTGGCTAGTGTTCTTGATACTAGGAAGGAATCCCCTAGTTTTGATAGTGTTCGGGTAGTCCGGGAATTTCCCGATGTTTTCTCTTCCAAGTATGATATGCCTCCCGATCGTAAGATAGAATTTTGTATAGATCTTTTGCCGGGTACGGCTCCAATTTCGAAAGCACCTTATAGGTTGGCTCCCGCAGAGTTGAAGGAGTTAAAGGTTCAGTTGCAAGAGTTTCTTGATCGAGGGTTTATCCGCCCTAGTGTTTCCCCGTGGGGAGCACCGGTTTTATTTGTGCGGAAGAAAGATGGTTCCTTGAGATTGTGTCTAGATTACCGGAAGTTGAATCAGGTTACGGTGAAGAATAAGTATCCTCTACCGCACATTGATGATTTAATTGATCAGCGTGGTTTTCTCTAAACTTGATTTGAGGAGTGGGTACCATCAGTTGAAGGTTCGATCGGAGGATATTCCGAAGACTGCCTTTCGCACTCGGTATGGTCATTATGAATTCTTGGTTATGCCGTTTGGGTTGACTAACGCGCCGGCCGTGTTTATGGATTTGATGAACCGAGTTTTCCATCCTTATCTTGATTCGTTTGTGGTGGTTTTCATCGACGACATTATTGTTTACTCTAAATCTAGAGAGGAGCACGAGCAGCACTTGAGGACAGTTTTATCCGTTCTTACGAGGGAGAAATTGTTTGCGAAGTTTAGTAAATGCGAATTTTGGCTCGAGAAGGTGTCATTTCTGGGGCATTTTATTTCGAAAGATGGAATTTCTGTGGATCCTTCGAAGATAGAGGCAATAGTGGATTGGAAGAGACCCGAATCAGTGACAGAGATTAGAAGCTTTCTTGGTTTAGCCGGGTATTACCGAAGATTTATTGAGGGGTTTTCGAGGATTGCTACTCCGATGACTCAGTTGACTCGGAAGAATGTTCCGTTTGTGTGGACCGAGAAATGTGACAAGAGTTTCGAGGAATTGAAGAAGAGGTTGACTACCGCACCGATCTTGACTTTGCCTAATGGGAGCGATGGCTTGGTAATTTACAGTGATGCTTCGAAAGAGGGTTTGGGTTGTGTGTTGATGCAGAATGGGAAAGTAATTGCGTATGCTTCGAGGAAGTTGACCCCTAGTGAACAGAATTACCCGACTCATGATATGGAGTTGGCCGCGATAGTATTTGCGTTGCACAAATGGAAGCACTATCTTTATGGGGCGAAGTTTGAGATTTTTACGGATCACAAGAGTTTGAAATACCTTTTCTCCCAGAAAGAGTTGAATAATAGGCAACGCCGATGGATGGAATTATTGAAGGATTATGATTGTACGATTTCTTATCACCCGGGAAAGGCGAATGTGGTAGCCGATGCGATTAGTAGAAAATCTTATGTGGCTTCGATGATGGTTCGAGAGTGGAAAATGCTTGAGGATGTGCGAGATTGGTCTCCTTGTGAATCGAGACATGGGGCTATATTTGCGAATATTAGGGTGTCTCCGACCCTAAATCAAAGAATAAAGGAAGCTCAGAAAGAAGATCCCGAGTTAGTGAAGGTAATGGGTAAATTGAAGGAAAAGAACTTCGAGGATTTTTCATTGGGTTCGAGTGGAGTTTTGACTTTCCGTGGTCGTTTGTGTGTACCCGATGTTGGTGGAATAAAGAGGCAAGTTTTAGATGAGGGTCACAAATCGAGGTATACTATTCATCCGGGCAGTACGAAGATGTATCAGGATTTGAAGCAACAATTTTGGTGGATTAATATGAAGAGGGAAATAGCCGAGTACGTTTCGAAGTGTTTAACTTGTCAGTAGGTCAAAGCCGAGCATCAGAGACCCGCGGGACTACTTCAGTCGTTAGAGATTCCCGAGTGGAAATGGGAGCATGTGACTATGGATTTCGTTACGGGACTACCTCGTACCCGTAGGAAGTATGACAGTGTTTGGGTAATAGTGGATAGATTGACCAAGAGTGCCCATTTCTTGCCTATTGACATCAGATATTCGATGGAGAAGCTTGCGACCCTTTACATTGATGAGATCGTTAGATTGCATGGGGTTCCGGTTAGCATTGTGTCAGATCGAGACCCGAGGTTTACTTCTAGATTCTGGAAGGCGTTTCAGGAAGCTTTGGGTACAGATTTACGATTCAGTACGGCTTTTCATCCTCAGACCGATGGTCAATCCGAATATTCAGATTTTGGAGGATATGTTGCGAGCGTGTTCGATAGACTTTTCAGATTCTTGGGATTCGCATTTACCGTTAGTGGAATTCTCTTACAACAACAGTTATCAGGCTAGTATTGATATGGCACCGTTTGAGGCCTTGTATGGAAGAAAGTGTAGATCGCCTATTTGTTGGGATGAGGTCGGTGAAGCGAAGATCGTGGGTATCGATTTGCTTCATGATTCAGTTGAGAAAGTCAGAGTTATCCGGGATAGATTGAAGACAACCCAAAGTCGACATAAGAGCTATGCAGATAACCGAAGGCGAGATCTTAGTTTTCAGACCGGTGATTTTGTGTTCTTGAAAGTATCTCCGAAGGTGGGTATCCGAAGGTTCGGGAAGAAGGGTAAATTGGCTCCGAGGTTTATTGGCCCATTTGAGATTTTGGGAAAGGTTGGACTTCTAGCGTATCGTCTTGCGTTACCGCCATCTTTGGATCGGTTGCATAATGTCTTTCACGTTTCTATGCTTCGGAAGTATGTTCATGATCCATCTCACGTGTTACCGAGGGTACCGGAGGATATTGAGCCCGATATGACTTATGAGGAACAACCGGTTCGGATTTTAGATGCCAAAGTCCAAGAGTTGAGGAACAAAAGCATTGCGTTGATTCGAGTTCTTTGGAGGAATCATAACGTCGAGGAGTCGACGTGGGAGCTTCGTGATGAGATCGAGAGGAAATTTCCGTGGCTTTTTGCTTAAGGTAAGTCTCGTTAAAATTCGGGTCGAATTTTCTTTAAGGGGGAGTGAATGTCACGACCCGAAATCTAGGCTCTATTTTATTAGTAATAAATAATTATTATTTATTTATTTGCTTGTTTATTTATTTAAATTATTATTTATTTAAATAATTATGTGTGCATTTTATGTGTTATAATATTTATGCTTAGCATTTTATTTGGGTCATTTGGGTTAGTGTAGTATTGTAGGGTCTTAATTGTTAGTAGGGAGTGTAGCATTTGTGTTAGTGGAAGGGGAGGGGCCTAGATGTAACATTTTGAATAATTTCCCTACTCCTCTCCCTCACTTCTCCCTCACCCATTCTTGTTTCCCAGCTCATTTTCCTCTCTCTCTCCATAGAAGGGTAAGCTTTTTCTTCTCTATCTTCTCTCTTCATTTTCTTCATCTTGCTCTCTTAATCTCTCATTTCTTAAAACGTGAAATGTGTTTAGATCGTCGATAGGATCGCGTAGAATAAAAAATATTTGAAATCCATCAACTTTGAGAAAATCCAAGTAAGTTACTTTTCCCCCATTTTGATGTTAAAATGTTCATATCATGTTCATATAATGCTTTTGTTGTTATATTTGAAGTTTGGATGAGGTTGCAATTTATTTGGAATTTATTTGAGTTTTTGGTCAAAAATGGTGATTTATGAATGTTGGGTTTGATTCTTGATTTTAGTTGTTAAATGTTGTTATATGAGTATTTTTGGACTTATAAGTTGTTTTGGTACATTAGTAAACTAGTTGGAAGGTTAGATTTTTGGTTGAATTGTATTTTGGTATGAAAATGGAAGAACCCATTTCTTCCTCCCCGAATTCCTGCAGTTCAGAACATTGGGCGACCGCCTAAAAATGTCTGGGCGACCGCACATCTATCTGAAAGCTTTTGTTCTTGTTTGATGGCCTTTTTGGGCGACCGCACAGACAATATTGGGCGGCCGCACAGTCCTCTGAAAGTTTACATTTGTTATTTTGTGTGGTTGAAGAATGCGTTTTGATCCAAATCTTGGGTGTCCTTCTAGTTGACCTTAGTGAACATTGTAGTACACTCTAGTGATAGAATTGGGTCCTTTGTGATTAAGTTTGTGTTGGAAATTAATTAAGTGTTAATTGAGATTGTTGGAACACTTTAATTGTGCGTGATTGGTACATTTCACTTTCTTGGTGACTACTTGGTATGGTTCCCTACTTTGGAACCTTAAGTTGTTTATTCATGCTAAAATATTATTACTTAGCATTTAATTAGAAGCCCAGCTGGCATATTTGTTGCATCGGGCGATGGGAAAGATTATAATGGCAAAGTCAAGTCCATTATAATGTTGACCATTGTTTTGCCCCCTTCTATACCCCTTTTCCAGATTGGCCTTGGAAAGGATAAGTTAGCTTCCTTTGGGAATGTATCTAGCTACCGGGCATGACTTTGTGTCATGGCTCTTGTCCTTTGTGACACTTTTATGGTTATTGGTTCCGGTTCCGGTACCGGGGGTTTCTCTTCGGCTTTCATGCTATTATGAAGATGATGATTTGTTGATTATTGAAGCTGCGCAGCGATCCTTTATTTGGATGTACCGGTTTGGAAAACCTTGGCTATATCCTTTATTATGTGTTTATTTCCGCTGCTATCTGTTATGTGATAACTGCTATGTGCTATCTCTGATTTATTATTGCTTATTGCATCATAGCATGTCATGTAGTTGCATTAGTAACTTATTGAGATTTATCTCACCCCTTTCTTTTATCTTTGTTTTTCCTTAACCCCCCCCCCCAGGTGCTAAGGATTAGTCTCGCTGATCACGAGAAAGAGGACGTCGAGTGTGGATACATTCTTTTGGGGAAGGTTGTTATAGGTTGGTTTACATATATAAATGTGTAACCTATTTGGGATAGTTGTACCAATCGATGACGTCATTAAGAATTGTATATTTGTATTTTGTTGGGCATAAACTTGTGGAAGTTTATGATAGTTGTATTTGGTTTTAGTCAAACTTGGATTTGTAAAACTTTGGATCATCACCTTTTGGTATCAAATGGAATTTTTAACTTCAGTATTTTCTTAGTTTTGGTCTTAAGTCGACGTCCAGCTCGCAGTCTCGGGCCCGCGGGGTCCGGGGTCGCGACAAGATGTACTTTGTTGATTTAAACTTGGATTTGTAAAACCTTGTGTTATCATCTTTTGGTTCAAAATGGAATTTTTAACTTCTATATTTTAGAGTTTTGGTTTTAAGTCGACGTCCAGCTCGCGAGTTCCCGGCCCGCGGGGTCGGGGTCGCGACAGTTGGTATCAGAGCTATGGTTTATCTCTATGTATAAGTATAGGTGGACTAGAATGACCTAGGAGGGTAGTTGTGTTCGGAGTGAGTAACGATGAGTATTTTATGCAGGTATTTGTTTGTGATGGCTAGAAGAAGAACGGGTGAAAGTTCTAGTGGGGCTCAGAATCAGAATGGTCTACGGGAAGAAAACCGTGCAATGTTTCAGGACAGGTTTGAAGCAGCCGTGAAAGCAATTCATGACCAAGGGCCGAGAGAGGAACATGTAGCACCTCCGCGATATGGGTTGGAGCAGTTCTTGAAGTTGAAACCAAGTGAGTACGACGGTGAGCCTGATGTGAAGAAGGCCGAGCTATGGATAGAATCGATGGAGAAAATCTACGAGGTCTTTGGTTGCACTGATAAGGATAGGGTTCTGTTTGCAGCTTATAAGCTCGTGGGGGCTGCGGAACATTGGTGGAAGGCACTGAAGACCAGTTGGGATGCGACTCTTGTACCATATCCTTGGGAGTGGTTCGTGAGGAAATTCAAGGATCATTTTATCTCTCTAGTGAATCAAAACCGGAAAGAGATCGAGTTCCTCAGCTTGGAGCAAGGCATGATGTCAGTAGCACAGTACTCAGCTAAGTTCACAGAATTAGCCAGGTGTTGTGACTACCTTGTGCGGACCGAGGAGCAGAAAGCGATGAGATTGATCAGGGTTTTGAAGACAGCTATTAGGACTCAACTTTTAGCCCAAAGAATTCAACCTTTTCAGGATGCGGTAGATCGAGCCTACTTGATTGAGCAGGATATTGGGGAACACAAAAGGAAGACTGGGGTGGTTAACCCGGGTAAGCAATAAGGGCAGAGTAAGTCACAACAGCAACATTCGGATAACAAAGGTAATTCTGGAGTGCAAACTCGATTCAGAAGGCAACTTCAAGGGCAACCAACAGTAGGAAATCAAGGTTCTAATAAGGGGACACGAAATGGGAAAGTCTGCAGCTACTGTCAGAGGAAAGGACACTAAGAAGACAAGTGTTGGAAGAAGCAGGGAAAATGTGTGAAGTGTGGTCAGTTGGGACACTTCGTTAAAGATTGTCTGAGGTTTAGAGTTCAGTCATCGGGGACAGGAACTGGAATACCACAGGGTCAGAAGAGGGATGCTTCGGGGAAGCCCAAGGTTTCGGGTAGAGTATTTGCAATCAATCAGCACTCAGCGGGTGACTCATCAGTTTCAGAAGGTATTATATTGCGGCAAGAGAGCGAGCGCGTGCATTTTAGGATCATTGCATTCATATGTTTCTGTGCATTTAGTTGCATTTATTTCTTTTGAGTCCTTGACTTATGTGTTGTCGGTGTCTACTCCTATGGAGGAGTGTAGGGTATCCGATGAAGTCTTATGTGCTTATGATGTGCTTAAGTATGGTTATGTCTTACCTGCTAAATTAGCCATGTTGCTATTACAAGATTTTGATGTTACTCTTGCTTTAGTCGATTGTTGTAGGAAGATTGTTATATTCTCCATTCCTGATTTCTTAAAATTGTTTGAGACCGTTCCTTTGCGTAGAGTTATACCTAAATTTTATTTTTATTTTATTGAAATCCGAGTATTTAGCTTCGGTCAAATTTTTGGGTGTAATTATCATTTGTAAGGTTTCTATTTTCTTCTGAATAGTACCTAGTGTTTGAGGAGGAGCTTGGGTTAAATTGGGTTGTTGTGGTACAAGGTTGTAATGCTAATATTTAGATCAATATCCATATTGTATCGGTTGGGTTATAGGAGTTGAGGATTCAATGAGGATCTCTTGAGGAAAATTTTGGTCACTTTTAGTACATCTCCGTGAATGCATCAGAATGGATTAGTATGGAGAGGTGTACGATTTGTTATGGATGATGAGTTTGTTGTAGGAGTTATGATCATTAATGATGGTAAGCGTGTTAAGTTAGAAAGGACTAAGTACATTTCGGGAGAGTAATAATTTTTCAATCTATGTTAAAGGCATTTTGAAATTTTGGTTAGATAGTGGTTCTATGGTTCTAAATCCCTTCTTGGTGGCGTTTCCCGAATTGGATCAAGGGTATGTGAAGGAAGTTGATTATCAATACTTGGGCATAATTAAGGAATATCATGATTTGGTATTGGGTCAGTTGGAACGTTGCTAGCTAATTGGTTTATTATGATGGTAGTACTATTGAGCCTAAGTATCATTAGGTTAATAAATGTATGCGTGAAGGACTAACTTGGGTTAGCTATTGAGGATTTGAGATTTGTTGATTTCCTTGGGTATATGAGCACAGGTTATTAACTAAAAAGGGAGCTAGAGGAAATCCCTTGAAGATAAAATTTAGATCATTTTCGGACTATTGAATATTCGTAATTATTTTAGGCTTTCAAGGATTGGAGTGTTATGACCATGATATTATGGCGTAGATTTAAGTGAACATTTTGTATTAAAATTTTGGGTTTATATTACCCCTCTAGTTTAAGGTGCTACCTAGAGAGAGAGCACTATAATGGGAATCCTTAGAGATATAGCCTTTGGTGAATTTTATGGGGATGGAAAATTTCTTTAACTTTTCATATTTTTAGAAGCTAATTAAGCTCGAGATGGTTTAATGTTATGAATTTTTGAGGAGAAATCCTAAGTATGCCATTTACAAATGGAAGTATCCTTGCAGTGTAATTAAGGTTATGAATAAGATAAGCTTGTAGTACCTCGAGAGTTATGTTTGGGAGCAATTTGGATTCTCCAATTTTGAATATGAATTTTAATGAGTAATTATAATAATGATAGAAGGAAGTTCTGTGTGGGAGTTATTATGTTGTGAGCATTATTTAAGGTTACCACATGATGATTTAGAATGGACAATTGAGAAATTCGGGAAATAGTGGAACTATCGTATTAATGGCTACTTGATCATTCGGGTAAGTCTCGTTAAAATTCGGGTCGAATTTTCTTTAAGGGGGAGTGAATGTCACGACCCGAAAACTAGGCTCTATTTTATTAAGTAATAAATAATTATTATTTATTTATTTGCTCATTTATTTATTTAAATTATTATTTATTTAAATATTTATGTGTACATTTTATGTTTCATAATAATTATGCCTAGCATTTTATTTGAGTCATTTGTGCTAGTGTAGAAGTGTTGAGTCTTAATTGTTAGTGGGGAGTTTATTGGTAAAGGGTAGTAGTAGGGGAGGGGTCTAAGTGTAATGTTTCAATTAATTCTCCCTACTCCCTCCCTCACCTCCCTCACTCTTTCACCCTCACCTCACTTCTCTCACTCTCCCAGCAACTCTCTCTATCTTTCCATGGAATTTGGGTAAGTTTTCTTCTCTACCTTCTCTCTTCATTTTCTTCATCTTCCTCTCATAATCTCTCATTTCTCATAACGTGAAACTTGTTTAGATCGTCGATAGGATCGTAGGAAGCCAAGAAATTTCGAGTTCCGTCACCTTTGAGAAAATCCGGGGAAGTTACTTTTCCCCCATTTATGTTAAAAATGTTCATCTTTGACTCCATTGATGCTCTAGTTGAAATATATGGCTTCTTTGGTGGATTTGGAACCTATTTGCAATTTATTCATATTTTTGTGAAATTTGGGTATTTGAATCATCCTTTGGTTTGGGGTTGTTTAAATGTGGCTAGATGAGTTATTTTAGGCTTAGAGGTTGTTTTGGCACTTGGGTAAATTAGTTGGGAGTGTTGGTGTTCATTTGGGGTGTAATGGTGATTTTAGTGTTCATTTTCGGGTTGAAGAACCCAGGAAGAAGATCTGGGTTGCTGAATTTTCTTGGAGGCGCGCGCACCCCTTGGTATGAAGCGCGCGCACCCTCCTCTCCTCCAACCTAGATTTTCCAACTGTAGAAGGGAGGCGCACGCATCCTTTTTTTATGAGGCGCGCGCACTCTCATATTTTCTTTTGGCGCAGTTCCTTCTGATTTCTGGAGGCGCGCGCACCCTATGTGTGGGAGGCGCGCGCACCCCCATCCCCTGTTGTGATAATCATTCTTTTTACGTTCAATCTTCGATAGTCCGTAACTTTCTTATCCGGACCCCGTTTTAGGCGTGTAAACTATCGTTTTAAAGCCCTTTTAGAGTAATACGAGATGAGGTGGTTTATTTGGTGCGGGTTCAGGTTCAGGTTGTGATGAGCCTTTGGTAGGTATTCTATAACAAAACGTTTATGATCGGTCCGTTGTGTCCTAGAACTCCCCTTTTGTTGGTATAAGACTGGGATGCAATCTTAGCCTAGATTTTGGGTACTACTTTAGTAGACTTCAAAATGATCATTATGGATTACTTTAATGTTTGAATTTGGTTCCTTTGTGAACAATTTAGTTGTGGAATCAATTTGGTTATTGTTTGGAAATGAGGAACACTTTATTGTGGAAAATGGTTCCTCTGTGAACAAATATGTTATGGGATTTAATTGAGTATTGTTTTGGATTGTTTGAGCACCTTTGATGTGTTGTTTGGATTGGTTTACCTTTGTGGTGACTTATTTGGAATGGTTCCCTACTTTGGAATCATTAGTTGTTTATCGTGCTAGTATTTTATTACTTAGCCTTTACTTGAAAGTCCAGCTGGTATTTGTGTGTTTCGGGCGATGCGAAAGATTATAATGGCAATGAGCTGAGTCCATTATAATTCTTGACCATTGTTTTGCCCCATTATTGCCCTCCTCCAGATTGGCCTTGGATGTGAGATGAGCTAGCTCCTTTGTGAGCATTCTAGCTGTTTGGTTTGGGTTATGACTTTGTGTCATATTCCCTTGCTATTATTGGTTATTGGTTCCGGTACCGGGGGTTTTCTCTTCAGCTTTTATGCGACTATGAAGATGTTGATTGGGTTGACTGTTGAAGCTGCGCAGCGACCTTTATATGGTTCTATCAGATGGGAAACCATGGCTCAGTATCCATGTGAATTGTTTATTTCCGCTGCTATTTGTTATCTGTTGTGTGCTATGTGCTACATGAGATTCTCTATTGTTAGAAGTTATTATTATTGCCTGTTGCATCTTAGCATGTCATGTAGTTGCATTAGTAACTTACTGAGATTTTATCTCACCCCGTTTATTTCCATATTTGTTTTTCCTTAACCCCCCCAGGAGGAAAAGGATTAGGATTCGCGGATCGAGGAGGACATCGAGAGGATTGAGATTTTGGGGCAGGTTGTTATGGATCGGTCTACATTATTTAAATGTATAACCTTTTGGGGATAGTTTTACCATTATTGACGTCATTAAGAATTGTATATTTTATTCTTTTGGGTATAAGCGGTGGAGCTTATGTTAGATGTACTTTGTTGATTTAAACTTGGATTTGTAAAACCTTGTGTTATCATCTTTTGTTGGTTTTAAGTCGACATCCAGCTCGCGAGTTCCCGGCCCGCGGGGTCGGGGTCGCGACAGACACACTCCTGGTAGAATACAAGATCACTAAGCACAAGTCATCTCCATACCGCCCTCAAGCAAACGGCGCGGTCGAGGCAGCTAATAAGACAATCGAGACCATTGTGAAGAAAATGGCCTCCACTGGAAGGGATTGGCCCGAAAAGCTACCTCTTGCGTTATGGGGCAACCGCACGTCGATACGGACAGCGACTGGAGAAACTCCTTATGCACTGGTATATGGTTCTGAAGCTGTACTACCAATAGAGCTCGAAGTCCCATCCCTACGGGTCCTCCTCGAGAACCAAGTCAACGAAATCGATTGGATGCAAAGTTGATATGAACAGCTAGACCTACTCGACGAGAAAAGGCTAAGGGCAATCGAGCGTACGAGGGCCTATCAACAAAGAATGGCTAGGGCTTTCAACAAAAAGGTGAAGCCCCGAAACATCAGTGTGGGAGATCTAGTCCTAAGACAACACCCTCCTAATGCCATGAACCCCCTTGGAAAATGGGGACCCCGATGGATCGGTCCGTACGTAGTCAAGAAGATACTAAGCGGCGGTGCAGTCCGACTTGTGGAATTAGACGGAGATAAGCTGCCAAAGGAAGTCAACCTCGACAAATTGAAGAGATTTTACGTCTAATAAACGAAGACCAAAAAAAAAAAAAAAAGAGAGAGAGAGAGAGAGCTAGGTTGAAAACCCGCAAGGGCGGCCTAGGCAAAAATTAGAGCACGTGCAAAAAGAAGCCCGCTAGATTGAAAACCCGAAAGGGCGGTCTAGGCAAAAAACAGGGTGCACAAAAAAAAAAAATGGTCTTCGTTTGTTTGAACTACGGAGACCTGAGCCTCTACACTGGAGGAACGTAGGCAACCTTCGGGTGCGGTCTAAAACATAAACAAATACCCAAACCATTTCAAATTAACGAGATGCAATTTTTATTCATTTCTTGAATCATTCTTATCATTACAACGGAAATGTTGAGCTACTAAAAGACTTAAAACATTAAAATCCTAACAAGTGGTCTATTCCAAATTGCAATCTCGTGGGGTACAAAGAAATATTTAATCTTTCTTCGGTTTGGGAACCCATCGCTTTTGGGGACGGCCTTTAGTCTTCTTGGAGGGAGGCGGAGCATTCTCGAGACCACCAAGGTGAGAAAAGACACTCGGGCGAGATGGAGCTTCATCAACAACCTTCTCCTTACCCTTGCTAGAAGGAGCTTTGACCGGAACAACCACGGGACGCTTCCACACATGGGAAGAATTTCCCTTGCCTTTCTTCTTCCTAGGCAAAAAACGAGGCCTATAATCCCTCACATGGACCACCGGCTTCACGGAATCCACGGCAACAACATCCTCACTTGGTCTTCCCAAACGATCAAAGACGCTAGGACGCGTCTTCACAATTGGAGCAATGGGGACGGACTTATCGCCTTTGGGAACGGAAACTTTAACTTCAAAAGTAAAGGTCATCGGGGCCATCGCTACAAGAATTTTGAGGTATAGAGTAAAAGAAAGGATGCAGAATATTGTTGTGTGATCATTCTGATCGAAAATGGTTTGAATTTATAGCTGTTGGAGTGCCCTGCTCAGAAAAGAAAGGGGTTGGAATTCAGCAAGCTAGAAGCGCGCGCCTCCGACAAGCGATTCCAGATGCGCGCGCCCACCCCGCGACCAAAGCCAGACGCGCGCGCGTTTGACAGCAGACAGAAACAGAACATAGCCTTTGTCAGTTCAGAACAGAACCCGGGTATTCCAACACCTTCAACCTGCAGAAAAGATCAATCCCAGCAACAAGAGAAGCTCAAACGACGACAGCAAACACCCAGCTGGGCACACATTAGTTTGGTCCGCCCTTAAGGCATGTCTAAAAACAGAAATAAGATAGAAACTCCCATTCAAAGTAGGGTGTCTTTTATTTTCTCAAAAATCAGTTTTTACAATTCATCCCCAGCACAAAGCACTCCGCAGTCAACTGTGCCCGCACCCTGTCAAAAGTCAAAGTCAAACAGTCAAAGTACGACTCACGAAAACAATTAGGTCCGGGATGAGCCACAAAATCACCGCTTCTTCATCGAACAAAATCTACATCCATCCAAAGCAAATGGTCCTCTAGGTCCCGCACTTCAGCAAACGGTCCTCCGGGTCCCGCACTTCAGCAAACGGTCCTCTAGGTGTAAGTACCCCAATCTGAAACCGACCTATCTTAGAGGTAACCTTAGCACCGTTTCAGGGATAAGATGATAGGCCAGGACCTCCCTAGGATAAACTATAAATTCCAGGACTACTCTGGTATAAAATTGGAAAAATCCAGAAGCTCGCCAGGCTGAGCCGTACGGATGCTTTGGGGGACTAGAGGGGCCTAGCCGTATGGCTGGTTTGGGAGCCCTCAGTCCCTATAAATAGAACCCCTTGCTGATCATTTCAAAGGGGGGAGAAATACACATTAGAGAGGTCACTCTGCTGGAATTGCCACAGAGAAAGAGTGAGAGTGATCACATACAAAAAAGGAGAGAAGAAAGGAAGATTGGACTTAACCATCATAGGTAAAGCCACCTCCCCCCTCCTTTCTCTTCATCTTACTCCTATTTTATTTCTCATATCTTGGTTATACATGTATTTACTATTCATTCATGCAAAGACTTGTCCATTTCAAGCACCTTTTGTTTCTTGTAAGACTTGTCCATTATCAAGCACTATATATCTATCTATTACATTACTATCTTGTCCAAGCTATGAGAAGTTCAAAGGTGCCCTCCATACATTGTATGGAAGAGGTTATAAACCTAGACACTCATAGACTTGTTGATTGTCATTTACATTCTTTCTTTATTTAAATGTTGTGCTTGTTTGGCCATGATAATCATGAGGATGGTGGAACCTTAGTGTCCATTATTTTTCCTCTTTGGTTTAGCCTCAAAATCCCACTTTTGGGTCATAAAGATTCAATCTTTATGTGTTATTTTGACTCTTGGAAGGATTTTAAGTCATAAAATGTCATCTTGGTGATAAAGTTCCAATCTTTATTCACCAAATGACCAACTTTGGTCAAAAGGGGACACTTATCAACTTTCTTGATTTTCTCCTATGATTGCTCATGATCACACCCAAATACTTGTTTTGGGGAACCAAGTGATGATCATTTAGCATAGGAATGATGCTATAAAACTTGTAAAATGATTTCTTGCAAACTGGGATCACAAACAGTCTGTCCAGCTTCAGACAGAATACCCTGTTTCTGTTCTGAACTGGACTGTTCTTGAGCAAACTGTAAAACCCCATAATTGCCTCCTCCAGCCGTACGGCTACTTTAGGCAGGAGGGAAAATTGTCTGTTTTGCCCTCTGACCTCTATCTTATCACTCAAGGCCCCCTTTTCAGCCGAGTTTTCTCAAATAAAATGAACGACAGAAGTTTTCCGTTAAATACACACACACACGTATGCACATTTTAACTAACTTAGGGAGACTCGGATTTGTCCGAGGCAACTTGAGAGGACGTAAAAACTCCTCCCAAGTTGTAACCTGACCTCCGAACCTTTGAACTCAAACCTTTGTCATTTTGTTGGGTTTAAAATTAACAAAATGTGGCGACTCCGTTAAATTTGACCGGTTCCCGTGTTTGGCATTTTGTCCTCGAGCGAACCTCGCTTGTTTCGCCCCGAGGACGGGATCCTTACAGTGGCGACTCCGCTGGGGAGTAGAGTGCTTTCGGACTTCTTTCTAGAAGGTTCGGGGGCATTCTTGTGTGGGTCAAACTCCCGTTCCCGTTAGTTGACTTCTTGCATATTTGTGTGTGTTTGTTGTTTCTGTTTGAACTGTTTTGAGTACATACGTTCTGGAAACACAATAAACTGGGGCTCGATGATCAGAAGTTGGAGAAACTGAGAAAAATCTTCACCCTCTTGCTTTAGCCGTACGGCTACTTTTGGTAGGGGACAGAATGTTGCCAATTAACAGTTTGGTGCAGGGCTGCAACATTCTGGGTGCCCCCTCTGCTTCTGCTTGTCCAGGTTCCAAATTTACAGTCTTACTTGTGCACATTACCTTCATTCTTTTGGCCAAAACTTGGTTTTAAAAGGTAATAAAACTTGGTTATGCATGATCTTTTGTCAATAAAATGGTTTCCAAAACCTCGTCGTGCATAACCCTTTTTGTAAGGGTTTTCTTGAGTCTCCTCGTTGTGCACAAATTGCTTTGTATAAAAGGGTTTCAATGTAAAATATTTCTTTTGCAAAAGTTTGATTCAAAATTCTTTGTTGTGCACAACTTGGTACATGTACAAGTTTTGGTCTTTGTTTGCTTATATTCTTTGATTTGTTGTGTATAGATTGCTCAATTCATGCTTGTTCATACTTGTTCATATCTTGCTTATGCCATGCTCATGATATCGAAAAACGAATTGAAAATCTCTCTTTTTACTCAAAAAAGGAGCATAGAATGACTTCACACTACGCGCACTTGACCGTGTACGTTCCAAATACCATTTAAACCCGGGGTGGATGCCACGATGCAGCTCGTTGGGCGCTCTTGTTCCCTTCGATGCGCGCACGGGTCCATCCCACCTTCCCTTCCGAACCGAGTCAACCACACTTGTCCGTGACACACAAATACCGTGACTATGGTTGGTTTTTGGTCTAGTTCACGTCACCACATCCTTGATACGTGCTCAAAGCTAATTGTGGCCAAATTAATGCCCGAGTTGTGACTCCTTGATGAAATGCAAGCGTGGCCTAACCAGCCTCCAACTCGTGTGTTAGTGACGACCGCAATTAGCAAGGGCCATGTACTAAGGATAGGGTGACACTGTGTCGTTAAGCCCTAATGAACGAGTTATTTTAATCATCCTTAAGCCCATGGTCAAGGATCGAGACGCCTCATTCAAAATGAGGTCATGACGGAATGTCGGCGCAGCCTTCGGTGTAGCCTTTGGGGAAAAGTCTTGATTCCGACTGGGGCTTAACCATGATTAGAATGACCTGCGTATTGGGAACCTTACGATGCACTAGACCCTAGGTTCACTTCTTTTGATCGGTGGAAGCCGCGTGCCCTATAGGACCCTCGCCCGGGATAGTCCGTCCTTAGGAGCGTGCAATACAGGTGAAAAACGAGGGGTCTATAGGCGTAGTGATGGCCTCCACTGATCCAGGGTTATAGATTAGTTGCGAAAAAGAAGAGCGATCTATTCCAACCAGTTAGGAATAAATCAGTTTTAAGTAAACGTGAACATAATTAATCAATAATAATAAACTTTCATGTTGCATGAGCCTAAAGCCTGTCTGCCCCTAAACACCGACCCGAGTCCATACCTGAGTCCGAAATAAACCTCCTTCTCCGCAGCGCATAAAAAGTGGGTCAGAGTTCCGGGTCATCGCCTGATTAGTGCAGAGTCGGACAGTTCATCGACAGCTTCATTAAGGTTTTTCCAAATGACTAGCCCGGCAGGAAGTAGTAGAGGGGGTGACAATGCCACAGATCCGAACGGTCTTAGCAGGGAAGAATTGGTACAGGCTTTAGAGGCCGCCAGGGCCCGGGAAGATAATGACAGAAAACGCCTCGAGGATGTGCAGAACAGGGTTACGGAGATCATGAGACAGAAAGGGGTAGCCTTTGTGTTTGAAAATGACGGAGGCTTTGTGGAAATCACTGACGAGGAAGGAATTGAGAATGTGCCGCCTCAAGGGTACAGTCGTGTCCCGTCCCCTCAAACTTACCCAAATGTGGGGACCTCACGTCCCGCATCCCAAACCGCCACTCATCAAAATGTGCCCATCACTCATGTTCCCCTTGTCCCACCGGGTGTCGCTTCCATGTACCCACCGGGGTTTAATCCATATGACACGGTCCCAAACAGTCAAGAACCCTTGGCCCCAGCTACTGCCGGCTTGCCACCTCCGGCCCTGCCAACCATCTCTAGAGAAGTGCCTTACCCACTCTACTACCCGATGGCCCAAACATCCAAATTTACCCCACCATAAATCCCAACAAGCAACCTGGCACCAGGGTATGTCTACACCCACTTGCCACCTACAAATCCTCCTCCGATAGTTCCCTCCACCACTTCACCTCCCAACGCAGTACCATTAACAAGTCAAATCATGGGATCCGTCAACTCCAACCCCCATGTGGACCCTCAAGTGGGATGGATAGTTGAGAAGCTGAAACAAATGGAGGAAAGGTTCGAGGGAATGAACGAGAAGAAGTTCACCTCGGGAGTCACGGACCCCGATAAGGTCGTCCCCCTTCCTTATCGATTCAAAATGCCGGAAATTGACAGATTTGACGGGACCGCCTGTCCCCAGACTCACCTCAACGCCTACACCTTGGAAATGAGGGCGAAGGGTTGCACCGTGCAGCAAATGGCTGATCACTTTCAGTTGTCCTTAGGGGGAAATGCACTCAAATGGTTCTTCAACTTAAAGGATGAGTCTCGAACCACATGGGACCGGATTAAGGAAGCATTCCTCACCAAGTACCGTTCTAACTTGGAGTGGGAAACCAATCGCACCGATTTGCAAAGCACACCGCAAAAGACCGAAGAGCCGATCAGTGAGTTTTACAAAAGATGGAACTACAAATTGGGAGAAATTTCCAATCCTCCCACCGAGGATGAACAGTTGGATATATTTCAGTCATGCTTGAAACCCCAACTGCGAGCTTTGATCAGCCACCACTTCTACCCCAATCTCCGAGCCATGGTAACCGCAGGATCCAAATTTGAGAATGCTCTCAATGAACAGTCTCCGGCCCAAAATAGCGGAAACTCCTATAGGTACTGCCCTCCGACCACCGGTAAAGGGAAAGAAACCCTGGGAACGGTTAACAGCATCCAAGAAGGAAGCTCAAGGCAAGCCTCTCAAAAGGGTGGGACTGCAGAAAGGCGTCAGTACGTAATGTTTGAGGATTTCAGAATGCCTATAAGTAAGGTGTTCGAAGGGTTAGTCAAGCAAGGCCTTGTAAAACTTTTGGTCAACTATCAGCCAAGGAATCCCGAGAAACCCTTTGACCAAAACAAAAGATGTGCCTTCCACAATTATCATGGCCACAATACCGATGATTGCTCCATAATAAAACGCATCATCCTCGACCTCATCGACAAAGGAAAACTTGAACACCCCCGTGGCCCGAGCGTGATTAATAACCCTTTCCCCAAAAACCAAGGCATTAATATGATTGAGTTCGAGGAGCCTACACCTGTGAACCTGACACGCCCCCAGGTCCCGGGATCCCCTAATAGAACCTCGAACCTGGTGCGCGTAACTAACAAGGAACAAGAAACTAACGGGAAACAGGAACAATACCTATTAGAAACAAAACTGACATGATATATATACTCAAGAGTAGGGAGCTAAGATAGCTCACACGAGTTCTAGACCAAGAAAATTAAAACCAAACAAGGTTACATACAGCGGAAGACATGCCTAGCAAATAAGCTGGCATCAAGAACTGTCTAGGGACAACAAATACTACCCCAATACAAGCCCAGAGTTTATTAACTCATACAAGATCGTCCTTACCAAAATATAAAAGGACACTAACTTCGAACAAGAATATCCTGCTGAGTAAATTCCCAGCTAAGTCGAGCCTCACTGCGTACTATCCCCTGCTTTCCGGGGAGGGAAACAATTAAACAAATAAAGGGTGAGATAAATCTCAGTAAGCTATTAACATGCAACTATATGTCATGTTATCATGCAATACAAGTAGATACTCAACTAAACATATATCATGTATCATCAAGTAACAAGTATAGGAGAGGCTAAGCCAACCCAACAAGTAATCAAGCTCAAGAAAGGTTCAGGTAACAAGTAGTCAAGTAGTGTGGGAGGCTAGACCAGCTCACCAAGATGCACATAGGCCTATCACGCATTTGTACCTGAATCCTTTCTTATTCCTCCTGATAAACGACTATTTTATAGTCTTTTATGATATATTTTACATACTTTTTTATCCCAATTCCTAGCTTTATTTAGTCAATTTTTTATCTCTATTTACATCTTTTATTTGGATATGATGCTTGGTGTTACTTTGTGGTTAAAACAGGTCTTTCGGGTTAAAATATGACTCATATAGTGAATCAGAGCAAAAAGGTTGAAGATGGAACAATTTAACCAACTCAAACCAGCCCGGACCATGTTTAAGACCCGCCCAGGTGCTCGGCCGAGCACCACCCTTGACTCGGCCGAGCATAGGGAATCAGAAAGGCAGATTTATTTTCAAAGGCTTGCTCGGCCGAGCACTTTTCCTTGACTCGGCCGAGCACCCCCTGTTCAGCAACTTTTCAGATTTCTCCAAAAGGCACCTTTTCAAGAAACCTTCCGGGAAAAAGCACATCTCTTCCTCCATGGCCTATATAAAAGACTAGAAACCAGTAGTTTAAATATGGAGAATTTATTGTAACATTACTCTACTAAATTTTAGTCTCAAATATTATTATTTTATATCTTTTTGGAGGTGTTCTTGAGGAAAAGCAATAAATATTCTTACAGAGTTATTCTCAGCCCTTTGTCTTCATCCAAATCTGAATAAGTGTTTCTCATCTCTCCTTATTATTTTTATCTTGTTCATGTTTTGATTTCACAAATGGCTTGTGAGTAATTCTCCCTTTTTCTCGGGGTTGGAATTCAACACCATATGTTCATCAACTTTAATTATGCTCTATTTTTCTTCTCTTCATCTTAAACAATCTCTTCATATTGTACTAAAACGCCTACAACCATGATGAGCTCCATGATTTGTATGAATCTTAGTTAGTCAAGAGATGGAGCGAGAGTGGAATCTTGACTAACGGAACCATATGAATAGACTGGGTTTCATTAATCACGAGAGTAGGTTAATGGCCTAGGGGTGCTCCTTGAGTGGAAGTACGTGGATTTTTCATGAACTTAATGGGTTTTTACTAATGTACGGAACCCTCGAGAGAAAGGCCATGTTAGTATTAAAATACATTTGTTACTTAGCTTGACCAATGAGAAAGTAAGATGAATAGCGTACCATCCTTGTTAAAAAATGAACATTTAATCAAAAGAGCATGATTAACTTGGTGAACGTTTGATTGTTCGAATCCCAATCCCGGGAAGTATTTCTTCATAAGAGTTTTCATTCAAAGTTAGAGTATTTTGCCAAATATATCTAGTTCAGTGACAAAACAATTTTATAACCCCCAATCATTCTCTTTTCTTTATTAACTTATTCTAAGCAAAAAATATTTTGTAATAAAGTTGTCCTCGTGGGATCGACTCGTACTTGCACATTACTATACTATCAATAACCCGTGCACTTGCGGAATAAACCTAACACCTCCCAAGAATACCATTTGTTGTCGATGCTTTTCTAGCTGAGGACAACCAAGAACAAGAACAAGAAATTGTTGTGCAGTATATAAGAAGACCTGGTAACCAGTGTCATCCACAAGAACAAGATCCACGAGGTGTTCAAGACAAGAGTTTAGCATTCACTTAAGTCAGGCTTATTGCTCCAACCAAGGAAGCTATGCCCTTACTATGGCCGGTAGTAAGGGGTCAGGCGGAAATACATAGGGACCCGATTGTCACTTAAGCCCCAGCTCTCACGACAAGCGTGAACCTATATATTTTCAAACAAGCAAGGAGAACCAGCTGGACTCACACAAGAATGCACAAGTAGATGTTTACTTGAACTACGAGAATAGAACTAAGTCCCATATTAGTGGACCAGTTTTTATGCACCATGTAATCATGTATCATGTGCTCACGAGAATATGCACCATGTAATCATGTATCATGTGCTCACGAGAATACAAGTACACGTACGCAATCATTGCGAAGACAAACCAATCTAATCAATGGCACGTAGAGTATCCATATAACACGGTCAATCCAAGTTAGAGTCTATTAATAACAGACCTCAAACAAGTAGTAGGGTATATCATTCTATATCACTTTGTCACATGCCAAGTTTGCACGTACATATTCATATCACGTTTAACACATTAAAGTGTCTATCACGATACCCTTACTATCAAATAGAGCCCAATACCTTAGACTCTAAATACGTAGAAGAATAGGTCACATCATACCTAGTCACAGTCATATCTCACGTATATGTATCGTTAGTAATCGAATACATTTTCTAACACATATTGTGTTCTGTAGTTATTCTTATTAACTTAAATCGTAGTATTCACGATTATATGAATTATCTTCATATTACACTAGTCCCTATTTTCTTTAGGAACCCAATTCAAGACAAGATATCTTCTTTATTATTTATATACTTCATTGAGTATAAACACGATTAAAACCAATCACTAGCACTTTAGTGTTTGTTCATAGCACTTACAATACACACGTATCAAATTCAAGTATTTAGTAGAGTTAATCATTCTCTATCTAGTTCCATATCCCAACTCTTTTGGTTATTCATACCATGTATCAAGTAATCAAGAAGTAACATTCTATCAAGTAAATATATGCAAGATTTGCATATACACATCAAGACTCTTTCAAGTTTATTACCATACCCATATATTGGTGTCAAGGCACGTACAATATTTTATAATCTTATATTCAAGTCTTAATCCAATTATTTGGATGTTCAAGTCATTTACAAGATTTTATTGTCTTATACTTCAAGTTACTGTCTCAACTTAAGACATTCAAAACATTCAAGACATTCAAGACATTCAAGACATTCAGGACATTCAAGACATATACAAGATTTTATCATCTTATATCCAATTGGTTAAACATGTACAAGAGTTAATTATCTTATACTTCAAGTTATAACTACAATATTTGGGCATTCAAGCATGTATAAGAGTTATACATTTACTCTTTCAAAATCCTAATCCTATTCTTAGGACATTCAAGCTCAAGATATTAGTTGGTGTCCCTAAGGTACACAAACATAGATTCCAAGACAAGCATAACACATATGTGCTTGTTCATAGCACTTTCAAGACATAAAGAAGAGTTCTTCCTTTTATACTCAAGTTCTCATTTTAATTTAATGAGTAATCATGTTCAAGACTCACTTCTGATACCCCTAAGGTATCACAACACTTACTAGGACATCTTATCTTAAGGCTATATTCCTTAGGAGGGATAAGCTTTCAATTTAATTTAGATTTAAAACACTTTGGTTGGAACAGGGGACCGGGCGGGCGCCTACAAGGGACCGTGCGGGCGCCTGTTAAAGCACTTTAGAAACCCAAAACTTCTGTTGAAAAGGGCGGGCGCTTGGTGGATAACCAGGCGGGCGCTCGGTGCGATTTTCAGCAACACTCAAATTCTTTTCCAGGCTTAAAATTCTCCGTCCCAAGCGTAGGAGTAACTTTTTACTAACATATTAACATTGCTAGGAGTATACAAACATTTTCTTAACACCTATTTCAAGCTCAATTCATTTCTTTTACCGTCCCATAAATAATAGGATAATTTCCTTTTATTCCAATTTAATATTTCACCGTCCCCAAAAGTATAAGTAAAATTTTATAATATACTAATATAATCATTTAGGGATACTTCCATTCATTTTCCCGTACCACAAATAATGGTACAATTTTTCTAATAATATTTAAATCAAGTTACTATTTTACCGTCTCACGAATAGGAGTATAATTTTTCAATACTTTTAACATTCCCAGGATGCACAAACATTATCAATTTTCCTATTTCAAGTTCTTTCAACATTTTACACAGAGGGTTATACTCCCTTCGTCCCAATTTTACAAGTATCACAAAAATTGCTCAAAACACAATTTTAACAAGAACAAGTATCGGGAATAACATATATGCATGTTATTACAAGTAAGGGGGAGTCAATAACTTACCTAGTCAAAAATCAAGTTGACCCAAATTAATTTTTGATCGGTCTGGAACGCTCTATTCAACGCCACGAATATTTATCCGGGACCAGAATCACGAACAGAGGGATAATTAATCGCGAGGAGTCGAGAATAGGATAAAATTGAACTCCCTTCTATGAAACAGAGAGAAAGAACGAGAAGAAAGATTTTTGAGAATCTTTCTCTGCAAACACAACAAGATATACTTAGGATTTTCAAAGAATTTCAACTAGGCCCCTCAAGTTCTAACTTTGACAAAAAGGCCCCTAAACTTTCAACTTTGACATTTAACCACCTTAATTTTCTAAAGCAGTTAATATTTTAATTCAAGTAAAACTAGCACATAATATGCAAGTTCAAGAATTTAAGCAAGCACGTCAAGAATTTAACAAATAAGTCAAATATTTAACGAGATTAAGGATGGGCGTTACAGAACCTTTTGGAATTCAACGTCCCAATGGCTCAGATTGGGGAAGAATGGAAGGAAGCCTTATGGGCGTGTGTGCAAGAGGGAGATATGAGATGCCCATCCGACTTTATGATCGCCAATGTGATGAGTGCAAGGGTACCCCACCAAAATGCCGAAGAATTGGTTGTAATAACACTCACCGAACATGATTTAACGTTTGAACAATGTATGGAGAAGATGGAAAAGTCCATTAAGAGTACATTGGACAGCGAAAGCCAAGGCTCGAATGGGGATGGCCTTTCCCATGATGATTGCTTCCATATCATTGAGGCATGTAGTTCATCTACGGGCAAGAGGACAATTAAACGAAACGGGTCCGAGGTAGCAAAGATCCCAGAAACGATTGATTATCTCACCCAAATGAAAGAAGCCGTTCGTTCTCTACCTCACAGGGAGCTCCGGATCCTATGTGAAAGTGATGATGATAAAGTATCCTCAAATATGGCTCCTTGTGTTTTCTCCCCGAAATTGGGAAAAGAGGAATTTCCAGTCTTGGATGATTTCTTAGCTTTGCCACCACTATCTCCGCCACCGCCGCTGTTTGACGGGTCAGCGTTCCCAGATGATTATTGTTGCATGCTCACCCTGGAAAAGCTTCGTGAAACTGTGGGAGCCAGAAAGAGCCAGAATCACCACCCTATCTCCCTAGGGAAAGTTTGTGGGTCAACATCCACCCCAAAACGAATGGTCACGGTGAATGAGTTAAGAAGGGAGGCATGGCCGTACGGTACCCAAAACCCTCCGCCTATCGGAGATGAGATGATAAAAGTCGATGACCCCTTGGAAGTGAGTGTATTAACTCGATCAGGGCAAGTGCACACGGAGAACCCTAAAAAGTCTCCACCACCGGAACACCGAGCACCTCCCCTATTTGTTGACGAGGCAAAACCCCCAGGTTCCGGAGAAGAGGATCCCATCTTAGCCCAACTTAAGAGGACACAAGATAACATATCTTTGTGGTCCCTCCTTACATCCTCCTACCCTCATAAGCTCAAGTTGGAGGAATGCTTGGCCCACACTATGGTACCTACCACAGCTACCCCCGAGGAGGCCGTAGAAATGATCGGAAGTGTTCAGTATGGAAATATCATCACATTCACAGATTTGGATTTGCCGAAGTTTGGGGCTAGCCATAACGAGGCCCTTTACATTACGGTACAATTGGACGATCGCCGCCTCCCTCGGGTTCTGGTCGATAACGGCTCCGCCATGAATGTCCTCCCCGCCAAGATGATGGACCTACTTGGCCTTGAGACCACCGAACTAAAGCCTTCTGTGATCATTGTCAAGGCTTATGATTCCATGGCCCGCTCAGTCTTAGGGGTGGCCACTTTAAACCTTTGGTTTGGGAAACAAATGATGCCGACCGACTTCCAAGTACTCGACATCCCCATATCCTTCACTGCCTTATTGGGACGCCCGTGGCTCCACAAAGTCAACGGGGTCACCTCCACTCTCCATCAATGTGTGAAATACGTGCAAGGGGGTAACTTGACAACTATATATGGGGTCAGCGTGACCGCAGAAGGAACCAACACCAATGGGATTCCTGTGTTAGAAATTAAGCATGAGGGAAGCGGCATGGCTTTGACTGGCTTCACAGAAGTACCACCCAAAACCCACATCTGTTGTGTAGATCTCACGCTCACCAAGGATAGGATTCCTCCTGCGATGAGAATGATGCGTCTGATGCGCTACCTCCCGGGGCTCGGACTAGGAAGGAAGCTCCAAGGGACTCACAAGATCGTTGAGATCAAAGAGCGAAATACGCTTCATGGCTTGGGATACAAACCCACCCCCGGAGACCTCAGGATGGACAAGGAAGTGGCTCGGAAGAAAAGCCAATCCAGGGCTCAAGGGACTCCGTTTAAGACCCCCAACCTTCATCCTTATACCTTTGATATGAGCTGTTACTTCGTGAAGGGGGGAGTTCAAGTCGAACCCCTAGAGCCAAGAGAGCCGATGATGACCAATTGGGATAAGTTGCAAGAGGATCTCAAAAGGTTCCGAAGGGTGGTGGCAAACCCCGTGAGGAGGGTATTTCTGGATACGCCCATGATAAAAGATCCTACTGATACTACTATCAGCCACGAATACACCTTCAAGGGGGTGCCCGAAATGGTAAAAGAGTTTGAAACCTTGTCTGTGACGGGAGCTAGCAAGAAAATGGGATCCGTCTGGGGACACAATGACAAATACAAGTTTGAGGAGGAAGTTCCTAAGGGCGCCGCCGAGGATGCTATGGGCAATGAGTGGAACGGTATGGTAATGCAAAGTATGTTCGGAGAAGACTTGGTTGCACCTGACCTAATTGACTTCGAAAAGGAAATGATTGCCGTGATTGAAGATGGACCGCTTGCAACCCTTGACCCACACACTCTTGCAAAGCCGACGGACATGCCTCTGAAAAATTAGGTAACCTTCTCTGGACCGGTGGCGAGCAAAGAAGAAATGACCACGAAACTTGGACTGGTCCCTCGTCCCCTAGAGTCAAAGGGTCCAATGTAGTTGAGTCTCCCCAATCTCTTGTCTTTGAATTCGAGTCTGTCTCCTCCGAGGGCCTCACGCCCGAGGATTATGAACTTGTAGCTAACGTTCTATTCCCGTTTGCATTGAATGAAATGATAGATCTTTCCGAGTATCCCCTCATTGCCAACTTATTAGATGATAAATTAACTAATAATCTGAAAATGGTTAATAATGAATCACCTAATAATGCAGGCGCACTAAACAATCCAAACATTAAACAATCATCAAAGCAGGTTGTTGATCAAGAGGAAAACCGTGCCCAAGCTGCCGAAGAGGTTTTGACTAAGGTGAATTTGGGAACCGAAAATGAGCCAAAGGAGACACAGATTGGGGAATACTTCAAAGGGGCCGAAAGGGAAGCTTTGGTTGAGCTACTCAAAGAGTATGTAGATGTGTTTACGTGGTCTTATAAGGATATGCCAGGGTTGGATGCTTCGATCGTGGAACACAAGATCCCCGTAGACCCCGAGGTGAAACCCATTAAGCAAAAGCTTCGGCGAATCAAACCAGAATGGTCCCTACATGTCAAAGAAGAGATCGAAAAGTTGCTTCGGGTCGGCTTTATAAGAGTGATAGAATACCCCTCATGGCTCTCCAACATAGTAACGGTCACAAAGGCCAACGGAAAGGTTCGATGCTGCGTCGACTTCAGGGATCTCAACAAAGTGAGTCCCAAAGATGACTTTCCCCTCCCAAGCATCGACATGCTTGTGGATACAACCTCTAGCTTTGAGGTTAAGTATTTTGTGGATGGCTTCGCCGGGTATAACCAGATTAAGATGGCAGAGGAGGACCAGGAAAAAACTGCCTTCACCACCCCATGGGGAACCTTTTGCTATACCGTGATGCCTTTCGGGTTGCGAAACGCTGGGGCTACCTACCAAAGAGCTGCGACCGCACTCTTCCACGACATGATCCATAAGGAAATAGAAGTGTATGTCGATGACATGATCGTGCATTCTAAGGGTTCTGACGGGCAACATTTGATAGACTTGAGAAAGTTCTTTGATAAGCTCAGGAAGCACTCCATGAGACTTAATCCGGCCAAGTGCAGTTTTGGGGTTTCTCGTGGCAAGGTTTTGGGATACATGGTCACCTAACGGGGAATCTAAATTGATCCTCAAATGGTTAAGGCAATTGTAGAAATGAGGCCGCCTCGCACCCAAACAGAGGTAAAAGCCTTCATGGGAAAGTTGCAATACATCAGCCGCTTCATAAACCAACTCACTCCCATTTGTGAGCCCATCTTCAAACTGCTAAGAAAGAATGCCAAGGTCAAATGGAACTGAGAGTGCCAAAAAGCCTTCGACAAGATTAAGGCCTACCTCGTCCAACCGCCAATCCTATGCTCTCCGCACAAGGACAAGCCACTCTTGCTTTATCTAACGGTGACTGATGCGTCGATAGGAGCAATGTTGGCCCAAGAGAAGAAAGATTCAAAGGTAGAAAATGCCATCTACTTTGTGAGCCGTAAGCTACAAGGAAGCGAGCTCAACTACTCCCCAATTGAGAAGACTTGCGCAGGATTGGTATGGGTCTTGAGAAAGTTAAAACATTACATGCAGGCTCATCCGATACAACTTATTTCCAAAATTGACCCCATCAAGTGCTTATTGGAAAAGCCATCTTTATCCATGAGGCTTGCCAAATGGTCCTTCTTCTTAGCCGAATACGATATCAGTTATGTGTCGAGAAAGGCAGTCAAAGGAAGGGTTTTGGCAGAACACTTGGCAGATTTCCCTAGTAATGAAGAAAGGGGGCCCGAACCAAAATTCCCAGATGAAGGAATCTTTACCCTCGAGGGAGGAAATAGGTGGCAATTGTTCTTCGACGGAGCTGCCAATAAAAGAGGAAACGGTGTAGGATTGCTCTTGGCGAACCCAAAAGACGAACACACCCCCATCGCCATCAAATTGAACTTTGATGTCACCAACAATGCCGCAGAATATGAGGCATGCACAGCCGGTCTGGAGGCATCTTTGGAAAGGAATGTTAAGGAGTTGGAAGTATACGGCGATTCGGCCTTGATTATCAACCAAGTCTCGAACAAATGGAAAACACTGGATCCCGGTTTGCGAAAATATCATGCCTATATGGAAGAGCTCATAGCACAATTCCAAGAGGTCAGCTTCCATTACCTGCCGAGGGACCGGAACCGTTTCGCCGACGCCCTGGCAACTTTGGCTTCATTGGTAGAAATCCCCGAGGGAAAATTGATAAAACCATTCCGGGTCGGGAGAAAGGAAAGCCCAGCATACTGCTTTGAAATCGGAGCAATCCTGGAAGAGGTAAAGGAACCATGGTACAACCAGATTTACCAATTCCTCAAAGAAGGAGAAGCTTCCTTCATGAATGAAAAGGGAGAGTATTTGCACGGGATCAAAGCCAAAGGTATAACGGCACTCAAGCGGTTGGCATCCAACTACGTCATCCTGGGGGACATCCTATACAAAAAACGCCATCAGGGCCTCCTCCTTAGATGCATAAGTGGGGAAAGGGCAAAAGAACTCATGCAAGAAGCTCATGGTGGAGTGTGTGGTCCTTATATGAACGCAAGGGCATTAATGCAAACCATTCTGCGGATGGGTTACTTCTGGATCTCAATGGAAACAGATTGCATGCAATTCGTAAGGAGGTGTGATAAATGTCAGCGTTTCTCCAACCTCAACCACCTACCGCCTCATCATCTCTACTGCATGACTACACCATGGCCCTTCTCAACATGGGGCATAGATGTTATCGGGAAAATCTCCCCGCCTGGTAGTAATGGTCACGAGTTTGTTTTGGTAGCCGTGGATTACTTCACAAAGTGGGTAGAGGCTAAGTCATACCGGGTCCTCACCTCCAAGAAGGTGGCGGGATTTATCAAAGAGAATATCATGTGCCGGTACGGAGTCCCGAACGAGGTCATTACCGACAATGGCTCGCACTTCGAGGGTGAATGCAATCAATTATTTGGAGAATTCCAAGTTACTCGTCACAAGTCCTCCCCATACAGACCCCAGACCAATGGCACGGTTGAAGCCGCCAATAAAACGCTTGAGAGGATCATTAGAAAGATGGCAACACGGGGAAGAGATTGGCCCGAAAAGCTACACCTAGCTTTGTGGGGCTACCGAACTTCGGTCAGAACAGCCACCGGAGAAACTCCTTTTGCTTTGACGTACGGTATGGAAGCCATGCTCCCCGCAGAATTGGAAGTACCGTTACTAAGAATTTTGTTGGAAAATAAGATCCACGAGGTCGATTGGCTTCGAAGCCGACATGATGAGCTGGCCTTGTTGGACGAACGTCTCTTGAGGGCCATGGAACACATTCGTGCCTACCAGGGAAGAATGGCGCGAGCTTTTGATAAGAAGGTAAAGCCCCGAGAGATTCGGGCAGGAGATTTAGTCCTTAAGGAAAAACCCCCGGGGAGGTCTAATCCCGATGGAAAATAGGAACCCGTGTGGATTGGTCCCTTTGTGGTACAAGAAGTCTTTTCAGGGGGCGCAATGAGGCTCGCAGACTTGGACGGCAACCCCTTTATGCACCCAGTCAATGGTGATAAGCTCCGTCGTTACTTTGTTTAAAAAAAAAAAAAAAAGGGGGTGCTAAAAGAATATACCCACCTAGATTGAAAACCCATTTGGACGGTCTAGAGAAAAAACAGGGTCGCATCCTAAAATTTGTGGAAGAAATGAACTACGATGACCTGAGCCCCTTAGATTTTCATTTGTAAAAGGGGAACGTAGGCAGCCAATCTTTGGTCCGGTCTAAAAAATAAATAAAAATCAAATTTGGACTTGAGCAAGAGCTCCATGAGAATGCAATTTGGCTTCATAAGTAACCATTTTCATTACAGTTAAAACACTTCTTTGATGAGTTCAAGCACGGTCTACTCTCAACCTAACTAACATGCTTAAGACATAATTAAAATACCTAAGATAAACTAATGTGTCTGCAATGGCAATGGGTGGATACATGGAAATCACTGTCCTTCGTCCCTCCACTTCTTCTTTTGACTTCTCCGGGTCTTCTTTTTCTTCACCTCAAAGAGGTCAATTCCCCCTTTTCTATGATCAGAGGCTCTTCCAGCATCATCTATGAGCCCGGTCGCCCTCAAAGCCGTATTGGCGGCAGCCCGAGCCCGAAAATCCTCCATTCGTGCCCCCGCCTTAGGCATCGCGGCCATCCTCCTGTCGGCCAAAACTCTAAAGTCCTCAACAACGTCTCCAGTAATGTTATGGCCACTCGCCACAGCTTTGGTCTCCCTTAGAATCCTGCTAGGACCATAAGTCTCACCTAGAATAGCCTCACGCCTCTCCTCAATGAGCCTCTGAGTCTGTCCCATGGTCTGTTCATACCAGTCCAAGTACACCGTGGTCAAAACCATGCTAGCCGCTCGCCCAAGAAGTGCCCGAGCTGGAAAGAGGGAATAAGTCCACGACCGGGACAAAAATGAGACGGTGGAGGAATCCCACATAGACAGAGATGAAAGCCTCAAGTGCTCCGGGTTGACACCCGACCACTCCAACAGTGGAGTCTGCGGTAACCCAAACTGACGACGGACCAACGAAGGGATATAATGAGATGAACCCAGGAGCCCTGGCACCCGAACAAAGGGGGAATTATCTTGATATTCCCGCACCGAGCCAATACGCCAATGGGGAACTAGCCAGCGTATCTCGGCAGTCGTGAGGCGAGCCATGTAAGCCTCCCAATCACTCTGAACTAGGTCCAAGATAATGCCTCTCAAAGAGTAAGACCAAGGATTGTGAGAAATAGGAGCCTCCGGAATGGCCATCAACCTCTCCCTCAACCACAAAGTAAGAAAGGCAGGGCTACCACTGCGCATGAAACCATCCCCCAAAGCCAAGAGGTCCATACCGTGAAGGGTCTCGCCTAAGATCAAGGGGAATATGTCCTTCCCCGCACGGCACTCCTCGAGGACACTCAATAAAACCTGATGGCAGGTGCCCTTGGAACTGACCATGTAGAAAAGGCAAGGACGCATAAACCAAAGGCATTCCAAGAAGCCTTATCCGTGCGATCCATGAACTTCTCAGGGACATCCGAAATATCAATAAAAGTGTGATCAAGGACCATCCATTGGGCCTCTTCCAAAGAAATACCAAGAAGAGAAACCAACCTCTCAACACACATGGTGTCATCAACCGAAGGAAGAGCTATGACCTCCGTGTCCACGCCACCCACCAAAGCCTTGAAATCCTCATAAGTAGGAGTGATCTCGTTGTAGGAGAAACAATAGACATGCCTCCTAACATCCCAAAAGGACGCTCCGGCCCTCAATAGCTCAAGATACGGAATGAATTCCTTGAGAGACCAAAGGGATTGAAGGCCAAACATGGATTGGAAAGTTCCCTTGTGATTCCTCATGTGGGACCGCATCCAAAGCCTAAGGTTACCCTCGAAACATTCTTGATGAATTTTGGACAATTTTGGTGGTTTCTCCATGAGAAAGGGTTCCATGGAAGAAGGAGCTCTCGAAATGAAGAAAGACGAACTGATTGATGAACTCAGGACTCTGGCACTTAAGTAGATGACCAGGCCTGGAACAAAATTGAATGAAAAAGGAGTACTTCCTTCTCGAGCCGTACGGCTACTTTAGCCCTGTCAGAATTGATGATTTCTTGTTGAGAGTTAGCTTTGTGGTCCAACCCATTTAAAGCCCCTTCCCAACCAATGTCATAAATGCAACCGAAAAATGCCCCCCTTGGCTCATGCAACTTGAATCGAACCTAGAAATGTTAGGTTCCCAAACTTCCGGCAGTCCTAGCGACGTAAGCCCAGCTTTGTAAAATCAAAAATCCGGCAGTCCTAGCGACGTAAGCCCAGCTTTGTGAAATTAATCCGGCAGTCCTAGCGACGTAAGCCCAGCTTTGTAAAATCAAAAATCCGGCAGTCCTAACGACGTAAGCCCAGCTTTGTGAAATTAATCCGGCAGTCCTTAGAGGGACGTAAGACCAGTTTTCCCGTCAATCTCCCCAAAGATGGAGTTGACCCCGGTCAAGCTTAGACTTAGAATAGTCGTTATTGGCTAGAGCCTTTGTCCCGTCAGTCCTAGCGACGTAAGCCCAGCTTTGTGAAGTTGATTATGGCCGTCCTAGACGTAAGCCCATGTTGACCCGGTTGACCAAGAGTCAAGCCCCTTCTGAAAACATGTAGGTCCCCCGAGCGACCCCTTTCAAGACAAAACTTAGGTCCCCCGAGTGACCATTCTGAGAACATTTAGGTCCCCCGAGTGACCCATTTTGAGAAAACTTAGGTCCCCTGAGTGGCCCATTTTGAAAAACGTCTAGGTCCCCTAAGTGACCCATTTTGAGAAAAGTTTAGGTCCCCCGAGTGACCATTTTGAGAAAAGTCTAGGTCCCCCGAGGGACCATTTTGTGACAAGTTTAGGTCCCCCGAGTGACCATTTTGAGAAAAGTCTAGGTCCCCCGAGTGACCATTTTGAGAAAAGCCTAGGTCCCCCGAGTGACCATTTTGAGACAAGTTTAGGTCCCCCGAGTGACCCATTTTAAAAAAAACTTAGGTCCCCCGAGTGACCATTTTGAGATAAAATTTAGGTCCCCCGAGCGACCCTCTGAGACAAAAATCTGGCAGTCCTAGCGACGTAAGCCCAGCTTTGTGAAATCAAACTTCTGGCAGTCCTAGCGACGTAAGCCCAGCTTTGTGAAATCAAACATTTGGCCGTCCCTGACGTAAGCCCAGTTAAATGTCCAAAATTGGCCGTCCCTGACGTAAGCCCAGTTAAATGTCCAAATTTGGCCGTCCCTGACGTAAGCTCAGTTAAATGTCCAAAATTGTCCGTCCCTGACGTAAGCCCAGTTAAATGTCCAAAATTGGCCGTCCCCGACGTAAGCCCATTAACTATGACTTCGAATAGTCACCGTAGGCCGTCCCCGACGTAAGCCCAGTAAAAATCTATCCCATGTGAGTCAAGTTAACCATATCCCCAGCAAGTCAACCCTCTCCCATGGAGCCAAGTTCACCATGTCTCGCCTCTGACCCCTTGGTGTCATGCCCAAATGCCTTAGCCTCTGACCCCTTGGTGTCATGCCGAAATGCCTTAGCCTCTGACCCCTTGGTGTCATGCTCAAATGCCTTAGCCTCTGACCCCTTGGTGTCATGCCCAAATGCCTTAGCCTCTGACCCCTTGGTGTCATTCCCAAATGCCTTAGCCTCTGACCCCTTGGTGCCATGCCCAAATGCCTTAGCCTCTGACCCCTTGGTGTCATGCCCAAATGCCTTAGCCTCTGACCCCTTGGTGTCATGCCCGAACCTTCGCCTCTGACCGAATGAGTGTCATGCCCGAACCTTCGCCTCTGACCAAATGAGTGTCATGCCCGAGTTTCCCACCCGACCTCGACGGTCGTCTATAGGTTTGAGTAGCCTTAAATCTCTCACCCCGAACTACGTTAGGCTTGATTCCCCGCAAACGGGATACGTAGGAATCCTACACCACTAGGACCAGCCATGCAACCAAAATCGGTTAAAGCCGTCGTCCCGTCAGATTGGGATGCTTATTTTTATCGACAACCCCGCTCCTTCGAAGCGACGTTGCCGAGGGGCTCTGTAAGTACCCCAATCTAAAACTGACCTATCTTAGAGGTAGCCTTAGCACCGTTTCAGGGATAAGCTGATAGGCCAGGACCTCCCTAGGATAAACTATAAATTCCAGGACTACTCTGGTATAAAATTGGAAAAATCCAGAAGCTCGCCAGGCTGAGCCGTACGGATGCTTTGGGGGACTAGAGGGGCCTAGCCGTACGGCTGGTTTGGGCGCCCTCAGTCCATATAAATAGAACCCCTTTCTGATCATTTCAAAGGGGGGAGAAATACACATTAGAGAGGTCACTCTGCTGGAATTGCCACAGAGAAAGAGTGAGAGTGATCACATACAAAAAAGGAGAGAAGAAAGGAAGATTGGCCTTAACCATCATAGGTAAAGCCACCTCCCCCCTCCTTTCTCTTCATCTTACTCCTATTTTATTTCTCATATCTTGGTTATACATGTATTTACTATTCATTCATGCAAAGACTTGTCCATTTCAAGCACCTTTTGTTTCTTGTAAGACTTGTCCATTATCAAGCACTATATATCTATCTATTACATTACTATCTTGTCCAAGCTATGAGAAGTTCAAAGGTGCCCTCCATACATTGTATGGAAGAGGTTATAAACCTAGACACTCATAGACTTGTTGATTGTCATTTACATTCTTTCTTTATTTAAATGTTGTGCTTGTTTGGCCATGATAATCATGAGGATGGTGGAACCTTAGTGTCCATTATTTTTCCTCTTTGGTTTAGCCTCAAAATCCCACTTTTGGGTCATAAAGATTCAATCTTTATGTGTTATTTTGACTCTTGGAAGGATTTTAAGTCATAAAATGTCATCTTGGTGATAAAGTTCCAATCTTTATTCACCAAATGACCAACTTTGGTCAAAAGGGGACACTTATCAACTTTCTTGATTTTCTCCTATGATTGCTCATGATCACACCCAAATACTTGTTTTGGGGAACCAAGTGATGATCATTTAGCATAGGAATGATGCTATAAAACTTGTAAAATGATTTCTTGCAAACTGGGATCACAAACAGTCTGTCCAGCTTCAGACAGAATACCCTGTTTCTGTTCTGAACTGGACTGTTCTTGAGCAAACTGTAAAACCCCAGAATTGCTCCTCCATCCGTACGGCTACTTTAGGTAGGAGGGCAAAATTGTCTGTTTTGCCCTCTGATCTCTATCTTATCACTCAAGGCCCCCTTTTCAGCCGAGTTTTCTCAAATAAAATGAACGACAGAAGTTTTCAGTTAAATACACACACACACGTATGCACATTTTAACTAACTTAGGGAGACTCGGCTTTGTCCGAGGCAACTTAAGAGGACGTAAAAACTCCTCCCAAGTTGTAACCTGACCTCCGAACCTTTGAACTCAAACCTTTGTCATTTTGTTGGGTTTAAAATTAACAAAATGTGGTGACTCCGTTAAATTTGACCCGTTACCGTGTTTGGCATTTTGTCCTCGAGCGAACCTCGCTTGTTTCGCCCCGAGGACGGGATCCTTACACTAGGTCCCGCGCTTCAGCAGACGGTCCTTTAGGTCCCGCACTTCAGCAAACGGTCCTCCAGGTCCCGCACTTCAGCAAACTGTCCTCCTAGGTCCCGCACTTCAGAAGACGGTCCTCCGGGTCCCGCACTTCAGCAGACGGTCCTCCGGGTCCCGCACTTCAGCAGACGGTCCTCTAGGTCCTGCACTTCAGCAGACGGTCCTCCGGGTCCCGCACTCCAGCAGACGGTCCTCTAAGCTCCGCACTTCAGCAAACGATCCTCTGGGTCCCGCCTCCAGCAAACAAATCTCGCTATCAGCAAAGAGGTCCCGCTTCCAACAAACGGATCTCGCTATCAGCAAACAAGCCCCGCTTCCAGCAAACGGATCCCACTCTCAGCAAACGGATCCCGCTATTGGCAAAGCCGCTCACACAGGGAGCTCACCCTTATCTCTCAAAGCCGCTCACACAGGGAGCGCACCTCTATCTTCCGCAATTTCAAATTCCTGCTTTTATCGAGTCTTTTCCTTGGTGATGTCCTAGGCGGATGTCTGTCTTTCATCGGCGCGTTTGCTTCGCAATTCACGCCACCGAGGGGCTCTGTAGACACCCCGCCTCGGACCGCTCACCCCGATTGCACACTTGGTTTTGTGTTTCTCCCTCTTCTAAGTGTTTTCTTTTAGTTTCTGTTACTTTGGTTAAGTTCCAGACGGACTCCGTTAACTCCCGGGACTAAACTGAATAACAGTTCTAACTTTCTAGTCCATTCTGTCAAAAATTTCTTCTCAGAGTCGCACGCCTCCGCCCCTTGAGGCCAGACGCACGCGCCTTCCGCCGCCTAGGTAGGATGCGCGCGCTTCTGGGGCGTGTCAGTTACAGATTCTGCCCAAGAATCTCTCCCTTGCTCATTATACATGATTTTGCCCGGAAAAGATTTCTTGGAGACTCCGTTTGGCTCCAAAAACAGTCACTTTTCAACTATAAAAACCCCTCCAATCCATCATTGGAGGAGGACCTTGAAATTCATCACTTTAGATTTTTTACACACTCTTTGCCTAGACCTTTCCTTTGGGATTTCTTCAACAAAAGTACTCAACCTCTTCTTCAAGGCTTTACAAGAGGTTCTCTTTTGAAGGATACTATAGGTAAATGTCTTAAGCACTTATCTTCTTCTTCTTCTTCTTCTTCTTCTTCTTCTTCAATCAAATGTGCAATCACCCAAAACCATTTGGGACATGATACAAATGATCCTTTCACTACATTGAATTGGCCTAGGAGTCATCTCCCTACACTTTAACTCTAAAACCCCTTTTTATCATCATTTTAATAGGAAGAACACATTTATCTTTAAAAGTGAATTATGAACAAACAAGACCGACTTTGCTCGGGCGAAATGGGTGTTTAAGTACTTCCCATTTCATAACCTAACCCCCGAACCCCTCATCCCAAAGAATCTCTATTTTCGTAAATCAAACTTAGGCTCATAAACATTAGGTTTTCTTACATTCCTCAAAAACGTGGGTGGTGACTCTAAAATCAATTAGACATCCTAGGATAACTCACCGCTCTAGCCAAGTGGTGTCCCCCCGGGGTATCTACACTTACATCTCTAGAATCATTACGATGTTTCTTATAATTGTCTCTTTCTGCCCTAGGATTAGTGGCTTCGGGTTCAACAGGAAGAGGCCCATCGAGAATGTACGACTTATCTTCTTGCCTAAGAACTATTCTTAGGCTACAGATCCAATCCATAAAGTTCGTACCATTCTCTTGGAGCTTATCCTTCTCAAGGATCAATCGCAACGAAATTGATTGAGTGTTGGTAGTCATTATCTACAATTATGAAAAAAAAATCAAAATTCAATAAGTACCAATTTCATTAAAGAAATATATAATGTATTTTTCCAAAAATACTCCCACTAAATTATACAACCTTCTTATACATCTAATGTATAATATAATTTAAATGGGCTAAGATCCAACTTTAATTTAATTTTAAGTCCGCTAAGGCGGATTACACAAAATTAAATTAATTAGGTAGACAATCATGTCAATCATATCCCATATGATTCTTAGATCCTTTTAAGAGATTCTTTAAGAAATCCAATTTCAAAAAACATGTTTAATCTCATCTTTGCCTAGACCCAAAACTGTTTTGACGCCTAATTAAGTCCAACCCTTTTAAACGTATAGTTAATGTGCCTCGCTAGGGCGTGCCCACATTATCTATCTCGCTCATACATAAATAAAGTTAATGCACCTCGCTAGGGCGAATCTACACTAAAATTACTCATATACTAACAAGTGTTTAAATCATGGCATGGCAAAAGGGACTTAAAACTTTCTTGAATGTTTATCACATATAGCATTCAACACATTTATGAGCACATAATATAAACATGTTACGCATCAAGTTTAGCCACTAAATTAATCATCATTAATTTAAGCATAATATTTATGTGTCATTAGTTTCTCTATAATTATGAGGGCAATTTGCAGATTAGTAGCCTGAGTTTGTCTAAAGTTTGCAATCCCCAACCTAAAAGTTTAATTTCGCGAATTGGTTACCTAAGTTTGTCAATTTTTTGCATTTTGGTGAATAAACTAAATTTCCGTTAAGTTTTTGACAGACCTAAACACATATGCAACGCACATGACTTTTTAAAAGGGCATTCCTGTCAATTTTTGGAGGTGTGAAACTCAATCACCACATTGCAAATGTGTTTATGTCTGAAAATGGGCAAGATGGCCCTTTTAAAAAGTCATGTGCGTTGCACATGTATTTAGGTCTGTCAAAAAATTAACGGAAAGTTAGTTTAGTCACCACATTGCAAAAAATTGACAAACTTAGGTAACCAATTCGCAAAATTAAACTTTTAGGTTGGGGATTACAAACTTTCGACAAACTCAGGTTACGAATTTGCAAATTACCTGAATTATGAGGATGAGCCTCTTTGAACTTTGGTTATCATCTCCAAATCAAGACAACAAGAAGTGCGACCGAACTAAGCCATAAGGCAACCACAATTCCGCACTAATTCAAGAAACCAAGAAAGTAGTCCATGTGGCCAAAACTAAGCAATAGATGGTCTCGATGAACGTAGGCCAATTGCATTCACAATTCCACATGGATCTCCAAACTTGAATCAAGAATTTTGTTTCTCAATTTTAGCAATTATGAACTCTTCATAATTCTAATTTCGTTTTATCCTTGAATCTTTAATTGCGATCAAGCTTGGGAAACACGGTCTCGATGAACGTAGGCTAGCCATCCAAACTTTGATCCAATCTCAGAATCACAGAATCAAAACAAATAGGAAAATTAAACCCCGAGATCCATACCCAAAACCAAACGCCAAACCCCCGCTCCAGACCAGAAGGTCCGGCCGGGTGCCTGCTCTGGTCCGGTCGGACCTACCTCGAAAAACCCATATTTTTAAAAGGTTCAAACCCAAAAACCAGACGCTCGATCCCCGCTCCCGACCCGAGGGTCCGGCCGGGTGCCTGCTCTGGTTCGGTCGGACCTACGCCTAAAAATCCAGAATTTTTAAAGTTCGAAAAATTGTCTCAAAATTGTTTTTCCCCGATTATCAAAACTTTGATCCAATCAAAAATTGATAATTCAAACAATTTTAAATCCACTATAATTTTTATTGCGATTGAATTGTGCGATTAAAATTTACAAAACAATAAACCACAAAAACGCAAATAACACATAAACATCATAATCCAATATTCATATCATGCTAGGCACATAAACAAACAATTTATATACACACAACATGATCTAGTATTGAAATAATCAACATGAACGGGGCTCTGATACCACTGTTGGGTTTCGTAGTAACATGCGCAGCGGAATTAAGCATTTAAAATTTTCATGAAACCCAAAGCCATAGATCCGTTCATATGATTATATCAAATATATGCAATATGAATACTAGAATACTAACCCTTGATGACTTTGAATTTTAGCCTTTGATCTTGGTGGAGAATTTGAAGCTTGATCACGAACAAGTAAGAACACGAACTTTGAAGATGATGAGCTTCACCCTCTAGCGGTATCCACACCACGAATGAATATCAAGGAGCTTCTTGATCTTGGTTGCTAGACCAAAATTATGAAACACGTTTTCACAATTGTATGAACTATATGGAATATAATTTGTGTTTTGTTTTGTTCTTCAATCTAGGGATTTGTTAGAACAAAATAATTCTCTCAAAAACTCTTTGGAAACTTACACAAACTTATGTACTGATTTTTGGCGAATTAGGGCTGTTTAAATACTTGTTAGACCTATTCCAAATAGGTAAAAATTGTCTAAACCCGCAAGAAAAGGGATTAAGGAAAGTTTCTGCCGAAATCGACTTGTTCGCCCGGGTATAGACCATGGTCCGACCGGGTCTAGGACTTGGTCCGCCCGGACCTCCCCTTTTCCACTTTTCTTCCTCTAAATTCCTTAAATCCCCGAATTGTCCTTCGACCCAATATTCCAATATAGTCCTTTTAGGATTTGTTCTATTGTGTGTGACCCTCTAGGATTACACTAAGTTGGCAATGGGTTCAAACATGAAATCATAAGATATGATTAGGTTCTAGAAAACCGTCATACTTACCCAAAAATAGTGTAACTAGATACAAGTTCGCATTCCTTTAGAATATGTCATAATCCTTTTGTCCACGATGTCATTGAACAAAAGTCATGGTCAACAAGTCAACTTGTCTTTGTTCAATACTTTCTCGATTACGAATATGTTGATAATCCAAATGACATTGATCCAATCAATTCATTTGAGTCCGGCAGAACATTTTCATCAACATCATTCCTACGAGAGGCCCAAGCTTGACATCTCTCCGAAGAGGGACAAATCCATATAAGCTTATTATTCTTCCCTACATGAATCCGATTATGCCAATCATAGCCTTTATAACTACCCGGTTAAAGGTAGCATTTGAATATGTCAAACATAATGTTCATCAAGTGGAAGACTATAATAACTTCATGTCTAAGGATTTAAATGACATAACTAATCTGAGATACATATATTGTTGGGTTTCGGAGTAACATGCGCAGCGGAAAATACCATTTAAAATTTTATGAAATCCAAAGCCCATAGATCCATTCATATGATTAAATCAAATACTTGCATTATGAATACTAAAAAAACTAACCCTTGATGCCTTTGATTTTCTGCAACCTTGAATTCGATAGAGACTTGAAAACTTGATCACGATCATAGTAAGAATCACGAACTTTGAAGAAGATAATTTTCACCCTCTAGCGGTATCCACACCACGAACGAATATCAAGAACACTTGATCTTGGTTGCTAGACCAAAATTGTGAAACACGTTTTCACAATTAATATGAACTATATGGAATATTATTTGTGTATTATTTTGTTCTTCAATCTAGGATGTCTTAGAATAAAATAAAACTCTCTCAAAGTCTTTGGAGACTTGCACAAAAGCTTGGAACAAGTTCTGGCCGAATTTTGGTGTTTTTATACAAGTAAGACCTATTCCAAATAGGAAACTTGTGTTTAAACCCGTCCAAAATTCTTTTCCAAATCAAATCAGGAAATCTGTCCCAACTCACTGTGCGGCCGCCCAAAATCATGTGTGCGACCGCCCAAACATGTGCGGCTGCCCATCATGTCTTGTTCGGTCGCACATGACCTTCAGACAGCCTTAATTTCCAAAATTCCTCCAAAGTCCTTCGACCCAATATTCCAATATAGTCCTTATTTAAGATTCATTCTATTGTGTGTGACCCTCTAGGATTACACTAAGATGGCAATGGGTTCAAACATGAAACCATAAGATATGATTAGGTTCTAGCAAATCGTCATACCTACCCAAATAGTATAACTAGATACAAGTTCGCATTCCTTTTAAAACATGTCATAATCCCTTTGTCCACGATGTCATTGAACACAAGTCATGGTCAATAAGTCAACTTGTATTGTTCAATACTTTCTCGATTCCAAATATGTTGATAATCCAAATGACATTGATCCAATCAATCCATTTGAGTTTGGCCATACATTTCACCAACATCATTCCTTCGAGGGGCCCAAGCTTGACATCTTTCCGAAGAAGGACAAATCCAATTAGCTTATTATTCTTTCCTACGTGAATCCGATTATGCCAATCATACCCTTTATGACTACCGTGTTAAGGCAGCGTTTGAATATGTCAAACATAATATTTATCAAGTGGAAGACTATAATAACTTCATGTCTAAGGATTCAAATGACATAACTAATATGAGATTTATATATGACATAGACCATGACATAAATCTCATACATCGGGTCATGTCCAGCACCTTGTTCCAAACAAGTACCTATAAATCTAACATGATCATCCCATGATCATTTAGCCTTTATACTAGTGCTTAACAAGCTCTAGGGACGAAGATTATTATAAGCAAACATGAGCAACAATAATAATTTTATTATCTCTTTATCATCATGAATAAAATGATAACTTATACAACGATTAACAAACGTGCCTAGGGCACAAACACCAACAATCTCCCACTTGCCCTAGGCCCAATCTCTAGGTATCCAATACCCATGGACCTAACATGACCATCATGTTTAGCTTGTGAAAGTTCCTTTGTTAGCGTGTCTGCAACGTTATCATTACTTGGTACTTTGCATATATTTATGTCTCCCTTATCAACGATTTCTCGAACGATAAGAAAACGCCTAAGTATGTGTTTGGATTTAGGATGTGCTCTTGGTTCCTTTGCTTGATTCAATAGCACCACTATTGTTACTAATAAGGTCTATTGGATTAGCAATACTAGGAACCATCTCAAGTTCTCCAATAAACTTCTTAATCCAAACAGTTTCCATCGCAGCATCCAATGCAGCAATATACTTAGTTTTAGTCGTAGAATTAGTGACTGTACTCTGCTTGGAACCATTCCAACTTACAGTTCCACTATTTGACATATGCACAAAACCTGATTGCGATCTATTATCATCTTTGTTGGTTTGGAAGCATGCATCCGAGATCATCTTCCATACCTTCATAGATCATAAACGAATCTTTAGTCCTTCTAAAGTACTTTAAGAATCGCTCTCATAGCCATCCAGTGAATATCACCGGTGTCGGATTGATATCTACTCGTCATGCTCCAAGCATTAGATATATCCAGTTTAGTACTTATCATGGAATCATGGATCCAATTTCTGAAGCAAATGGCATCTCATTCATTTTCTCATGCTCATCTTTTGTCTTTAGGACATTGAGTCTTGCTTAGAGAAACTCCATGTAACACTGACAAATGTCCTCTCTTAGAATTTTCCTTGCGGAATCTTCTTATGACTTTGTCAATGTATGTACATTGGATTTAAACTATTTAGCTTCCTTGATCTATCTCTATAGATCTTAATGCCAATGACTTATGTGGCTTCATCCATATTCTTCATTACAAAACACTTTCTTAACCAAATCTTTATAGACTAAAGTGTAGGAATGTCGTTTCCAATGAGCAATATGTCATCCACATATTAGATAAGGAATAGCACCATGCTCCCACTAATATTCTTGTATATACAAGATTCATCTTCGTTCTTGATCAAGACAAACTCTATGACTTATCAAAACGGAGATTCCAACTCCCAAAAGCTTGCTTCAATCCATCCAATGAATCTTCGCAACTTTCATACCTTTTTAGAATTTTCTTGACTATCAAAACCTTTAGGTTGTATCCAATACATCCTTAAGTGAGTTCCCGTTGAGGAACGCTTGTTTTGACATCATTTTGTCAAATTTCATATTCCAAATATGAACATGTGACTATGAAAATTCTAATAAGTTTCTTGCTACCCATGTAAGTTTTTCTCCAAGAAAAGTCATTCATCTCCTTTGGTTTTTACACCTTAGGTTAGAATGATCGAGTTCCAAACTTGATTATTATACATGAATTGCCTTTTAGATTTTATGACTCCAAGCCATTAATCTAAATGTGAAGTTGATATTGCATCTTTGATAGGTGGTAAATACTTCATTCTAAATGAACATTACCTCAATACTTTCTATTTCGAAATATCCAATATTTCTTCTAATAGATTGTATTTTATCATGTGTGCAAGTACTTGTATATCTTGAATGGATTTTCACAACCCCTTGTGAAAACTTGTTCAACTTCCATCATAGGTTAAATACTATTTTCTAGGTCTCGAACCATTCGAGATATATTTTACTCCCACTGATTCTTTTAGAGATAAACCTTTTATCTAGAAAAGTATCATCATAAGCAACAAACCATTTTTTTCTTATGAGTAAAATTTTATCCTCAAGTTTCCATAGGATATCCAATGAAAATATATTTATTAGATTTAAATGTGAGTGTGTCCCAAACAACTCCTTTCTAAAAGGTCTCACCATCTTAAATCTTTATGAAAACCCAGTTTTTCTTTCACCTTTTAACCTCTTTTGATGGAACTCAAATTAGTGTAATCATAGCGGTTTCAAATACATAACCCCAAAACAAATAATGGAAGATCATTCTGACATTGTCATCTAATGAACTATACCTAATAAGGTTCTTATACTTCCATGTAGACACATCATTTAGAATGATGTTCTTAGTGAAGTTAATTTGTGAAACCATTTCACAACATTAATGATGAATGTCAAATTCTTGGTTCAATTATTCATCATCATGATCCAATCAGAATCTTTGAATAGTTTTACCAAGTATAATCAAAATTCTCTTTTAGCATTGCTTCTTAATGCACCATATACATCAAAATGTATTAGGTCGACTAAGATATTAGCTTTTTACCAATCATAGTAAAAGATGTCTTGGTCCAAGTAAATAAGTTTGCATAAATCATATGATTCCAAATCTTATGACTTTAAAACTCCGTCCCATAGAATTTTAGATATGCATTTCTCATTTATTTGATCAAAACAATGATGCATAAAATTTTTTAATTATTTATGTTATAGCATTTATTACTTTGTTCTTCAAGATTTAGGATATAAGATTTATTTATATGATAACACAATGAAGTAAATCATAATAAATAAAGCACCTTTCTTATTCCAAATAAGAAATAAATATCCTTCATTATCTTATAACAAAATAATATTTCCTACTTCATTAGTAAAGCCACTTTACAAGTGTTCTATGAATAATGTTGCAACTCTTGCATCATTACCATTCATAGATCAACCTTTACTATAAGTAGTCTTTCAATTTACTAATTATTCTGGTATCCAATACTCAATAATTAAATTTAGAAAGATTAATTGATAACATAAATATCCCAAGTGGTAGTCCCACTACCATTCCTTTTATTGATCATCCAGAATTTTGACTACAATTCTAAATGGTCAATCCAATTGCCATTTCACCAAATTGCATCAATTAGAGTTATTATTTTAACCATAATTATTTCCTTTAGTTTTGACAACGCTTGTCTTACTTTTCTTTTGGCACTTGGCCCTTTTCCATCATAACCATGAGCATTGGAGAACCTTTCTCCACTTTCTTCATCTCCACAGTTTTATGCATATCATGCAACTCGGAGAGATTCTTTATTCATTCCATATATGTTATAGTTCATCACAAAGTGATTATAACTCTTAGGAAATGAATTAAGAATAAGATCCATGGCTAGCTCCAATCCAATTGCACTGCAAAGTTTCTCAATATACTCTACGTAGCCGTTTGTCTTAAGCATGTGAGGTTCCACTTATTGCCCTTCACTTCTTTTGCAAGAATTGAATGCAATAATGGTTCTATACCTTTCTTGCCTAGATTGCTCGTTGAAACATGTAACTCAACTCCACGCCTATCTAATAGGCTTCCAAAATTCCAAACTTTGTTGAAGTTTTGAGAACATAATCGTGAGCATGAGACAACTCACATTCCTAGAATCATACTCATGATTCTTGTGATTGTCTATTCCGGCATTGGGTTCTTTAGGAATAGGCCCATCAAGAATGTACAACACATCTTCTTGCCTTAGAACAATTCTTAGGCTCAGGATCCAATCCATGAAGTTTGTACCATTCTCTTTGAAGCTCATCCTTCTAAAGGATTGATCGCAACGAAGTTAGTTGTCATTATCTACAACTCATGCAAAATTTCCAAAATTTTACAAGTACCAATCTCATTAAAGAGATAAATAATGTATTTTCCAAAAATACTCTCACTAAATTATATAACCTTCTTATACATCCAATGTATAATATAATTTAAATGGGCTTAGATCCAACATTAATTTAATCTTGAGTACGCTTTGGCGCACCGCTCAAAACCAAATTAATTAGGTAGACAACCCTGTCAATCATATCTCATATGACTCTTAGATCCTTTTATGAGATTCTTTTAAATTTGGGCTAAGATCCAACTTTAATTTAATCTTGAGTACGCTTTGGCGCACCGCTCAAAATCAAATTAATTAGGTAGACAAACATGTCAATCATATCCAATATGACTCTTAGAGATCTGTGAATACGTGTGTTTGAATTTGAGAATATTCATAGCAACATTAAAATTATGAGAGTCGCCACGCCGTTTTAGTTATGGCCAAAACATTGAGAAAAAGCATGTTTAATGGGTTCGGGGGTCAAATTACAACAAGAGAAGAATATTTGACGTTATCACTCCTATTGCCCGAATGATCGGTCTTTCTATCATGATGAATGTGTTAGTAGTGTGTTAGTGTTTGAGACCGGATCCGAAGATTGCCTACGTTCCTCTCAATGTGAGAAGCTCAGGTCAGCGTAGTTCGCAGAGAATTTAGAATAGGCAGAAGGATCGGGATCATGCATAATGAGGGGGGAATTACCTAAAGTTTAGGGTTTAGAAGTAGTTCCTAGATCATCCTCGGGTTGATGAACCCTCGATCATCATCGGCTATGAAATAACATGTAATTATGAAGATCGCAACCCTAAATATAGCATAAATAAGGTTTTAATCTATGAACACGAAGAACATGCGAAGAACATATTATGAACGTATGATTGTGCATGCAAATAATATGAAGAAACTATGAATAAACATGTACGAACATGAATATAAAAGACCTACATTAAAAATGATGCAAGAACATGAAGAAAAGGTTAGAACACTTACCTATGTTGGCAAGAAATAAACCTTGGATCTTCTTGAGTGTTGGAATGCTAATTAGAGAGCAAAATAGTGTTTAAGAACTCCAAAATTCGTACTTAGAGCTCTCAAAATCGGACCCCTAAACCAATAGCATGGGATTGGTTTATATAGTAAGCTGATGGGAAGATCTGATGGTCAGGATCATCCAGCGCAAAGGTGGCCGCCTGGCCATGGTTGAAGCCGGTGACAAGAGTGGCCGCGTGGCCAAGATCAACGCGTAGCAATGTTGGCCGCGTGGCCAATGATGCCGGCTGACTTGATTCTTAAGCTAGGGTTTCTGCATGGTTTTAAGGAAACCATTTGTTACCTATTTTGATAGATTTTGTCATAAATGAGATATTTTGGGAATCCGGGACAAGTCTTTGCAAGGTTTCTAATTCCTATAAAGTCCTTGTATTTTTGGTAAAGTCCTAATAAACTCATTTTCAGGTCGGGTACTAACAGTAGCCCCTCGGCGACGCTTCTTGCAAGGCAATGTGGGGTCGACGATAAAAGAAGGAACCGTTCTGAAACATGAGTTTCAAAACAGATGAAAGGTAGGGGAACGGCTGAACCTTGACAGGCTACCTACGTATCCGCGGGGGAATCAAGCCAAACGTAGTTCAAATCCGATGGGGAAATTGGGAAGGACTGTCCTCTGATGGGGAACAACGTCTTCTGCTGGGGAAAATGCACCTGCTGGGGATGATAGATGACCGCGTCGGTCGGGTGGCTGGACCTTTTCAGGTTTCCTACGTATCCTCCGAGGAATCAAGCCGGTCGTAGTTCAGAGCGATTAGGGAAAAGCGAGCCATCAGACTTCTGCTATGGATAATAAACCTACGGGCACTATCCTGTATGAAGAACGAACATTCGTTAGGAAATGAAGTCATTTGGGAAAAATAAAGACTACGTTCTCTAAATAATCCCAAGATGGAATGGTAAACGCAATCAGGATCGCCAGGGCTCCTGCCGATTATGCTAACGAAACGCCGAGGCTTCTGCCAACCACGAGCGATCAAGGATACGTATGTCATAGAGGCGCCGAAGTCTCTACAATCATATGAATCCTAATAATAGGTACTGGATCTCTCGCAAACAGAAACGCCGAGGCTTCTGCCAATCACGATTGATCAAGGATACGTATGTCATAGAGGCGCCGAAGTCTCTACAATCATACGAACCCTAATAATAGATGCTGGACCTCTCGCAAACAGAAACGCCGAGGCTTCTGCCAATCACGATTGATCAAGGATACGTATGTCATAGAGGCACTGAAGTCTCTACAATCATACGAACCCTAATAGATGCTGTATCTCTCGCAAACAGAAACGCCGAGGCTTCTGCCAATCGCGATCGATCTAGGATACGTATGTCATAGAGGCGCCGAAGTCTCTACAATCATACGAACCCTAATAATAGATGCTGGACCTCTCGCAAACAGAAACGCCGAGGCTTCTGCCAATCACGATTGATCAAGGATACGTATGTCATAGAGGCACCGAAGTCTCTACAATCATACGAACCCTAATAGATGCTGGATCTCTCGCAAACAGAAACGCCGAGGCTTCTGCCAATCACGATCAATCTAGGATGCGTATGTCATAGAGGCGCCGAAGTCTCTACAATCATACGAACCCTAATAGATGCTGGATCTCTCGCAAACAGAAACGCCGAGGCTTCTGCCAATCGCGATCGATCTAGGATGCATATGTCATAAAGGCGCCGAAGTCTCTACAACCATACGAATCCTAAGCAAATATTAGGAAATGCTAAAATAATAGATGCTGGATCTCTCGCAAACAGAAACGCCGAGGCCTCTGCCAATCACGATCGATCTAGGATGCGTATGTCATAGAGGCACCAAAGTCTCTACAACCATACGAATCCTAAGCAAATATTAGGAAATGCAAAAATAATAGATGCTGGATCTCTCACAAACAGAAACGCCGAGGCTTCTGCCAATCGCGATCGATCTAGGATGCGTATGTCATAGAGGCGCCGAAGTCTCTACAACCTTACGAATCCTAAGCAAATATTAGGAAATGCTAAAATAATAGATGCTGGATCTCTCGCAAACAGAAACGCCGAGGCTTCTGCGAATCACGATCGATCTAGAATGCGTATGTCATAGAGGCGCCAAAGTCTCTACAACCGTACGAATCCTAAGCAAATATTAGGAAATGCTAAAATAATAGATGCTGGATCTCTCGCAAACAGAAACGCCGAGGCTTCTGCCAATCACGATCGATCTAGGATGCGTATGTCATAGAGGCGCCAAAGTCTCTACAACCATACGAATCCTAAGCAAATATTAGGAAATGCTAAAATAATAGATGCTGGATCTCTCGCAAACAGAAACGCCGAGGCTTCTGCCAATCACGATCGATCTAGGATGCGTATGTCATAGAGGCGCCAAAGTCTCTACAACCATACGAATCCTAAGCAAATATTAGGAAATGCTAAAATAATAGATGCTGGATCTCTCGCAAACAGAAACGCCGAGGCTTCTGCCAATCGCGATCGATCTAGGATGCGTATGTCATAAAGGCGCCGAAGTCTCTACAACCATACGAATCCTAAGCAAACATTAGGAAATGCTAAAATAATAGATGCTGGATCTCTTGCAAACAGAAACGCCGAGGCTTCTGCCAATCTCGATCGATCTAGGATGCGTATGTCATAGAGGCGCCGAAGTCTCTACAACCATACGAATCCTAAGAAAATATTAGGAAATGCCAAAATAATAGATGCTGGATCTCTCGCAAACAGAAACGCCGAGGCTTCTGCCAATCGCGATCGATCTAGGATGCGTATGTCATAGAGGCGCCGAGGTCTCTGCAACCGTACGAATCCTAAGCAAATATTTGGTGGAGAATGGAAATTTTAAGGGGCTTTCCGTACCCAAAGGTAACAAATATCAGTCAAAATAGTGCTAAGGGCACCTAAAATGAATCAAAGGGGAATGTACTAGGGTAAAACTGGAATTTTGCATGTGGAGGTCAAGATGATGGATTGTTATGAAGTCGCAAACGGGATGAACTCTCGGAGAGTCACAAAGGTGATAGACTCTCGGGGATTCACAAAGGACTCTTTGGTGAGTCACAAGGGCAAAGGACCCTTAGGGAGACGCGGAGGAGATGGACTCTCGGGGAGTTGCTAAACATGATCTGGGTTCCGCTTATCCTAATTTAGGAGGGAATGAGGCTACGAGCCATTGAGACCAAGGTGTTAGGTAAGGGACATTTTTCTTGGTTGCCTAGAGGTAGGACCTAAGGCTTTTTAAGGAAAGGGAAAAAGGAAGATGGTGATCTCCTAATCTTGAGATAGGGATGTCAAAGATGTCACGGCTTCTTGGGCTTTAGATTATGTCTTGGAGATAATGTGGGTTACCTAGGCTTACAGGCTAGGGATTGGAGTTCATTTAAGCATGAGGAGAGTATTCTATCCTAGGCTTAGTGCTAGGGCTTTGAGGTTTGGGAACTTCCTAGATGTTAGGGTTTCGAACAAGGGTTTGGAAACTGGTGTTTAAGGACCATGACTCTCCTAGGTTTGGGACTAGGGTTTAGAAATATCCTAGGCTTCGAGGCTAGGGCTTGGAGTTGTGGTAGGTTCAGAGGTTGCAAAGGCGTTGGCTTTAGACCTAAGGCTGGGAGTTGAACGGGTTGTGACTTCCTAGGCTTGAGACCATGGACCGTTGGGAAGAAGGATTGCTTTTGTGGAGGGTTTACTAAGCTTGATGTTAGGGTTCACCATTTTCTGGGATTGGTGACTATGGCTTGGAAATGTTCGTGGTAACCTAGGCTTTAGGCTAGGTTTTAAGGTTAAGGATTGTAAGCTCCCTATACTTTGAGACTAAGGTGAAGGAATTTCCTAGGTCTAGGACTGGGGTTTGAAGGGAATGTTGAATCCTAGGCTTGATGCTAGAGTTTAAAGAGGATAATTTCAACCTAGGCTTGAGGCTAGGGTTTTAGAAATAGTGCGACTACCTTGGCTTGAGGCTAGGGTTTAGAGCGAATGCGACTACCTAGACTCGAGGCTAGGGTTTAGAGCGAATGCGACTACCTAGGCTCGAGGCTAGGGTTTAGAAAGAGTGCGACTACCTAAGCTTGAGGCTAGGGTTTGGAGCGAATGCGACTACCTAGGCTCGAGGCTAGGGTTTAGAGCGAATGCGACTACCTAGGCTCGCGGCTAGGGTTTAGAGCGAATGCGGCTTCCTAGGCTTGAGGCTAGGGTTGATTGAGTTTTGGACATGGCATTATATCCTAGGTTTTGGACTAGGGTTCAATAAAACGGAGAATTGAGATTGCAAATTTCCTAGGTTTCGAGACTAGGGTTTCGGGAATTTGGAAATGATGTTGCATATGGGGCTTTGGAAATTCCCTAGAATTTGGGCTAGGGTTAAAGGGAATGTTGTGGTTTCCTAGGCTTAAGGCTAGGGTTTAGAGAGGATATGTGACTACCTAGGATCAAGGCTAGGGTTTAGGAAGGGTGTAGATACCTAGGATCAAGGCTAGGGTTTAAGAAGGATGTAACTTCCTAGGCTTTAGGCTAGGGTTTGAAAGGATGTAATTACCTAGGCTTGAGGCTAGGGTTCAGAGAGAATGATATGACTATCTAGGCTTGAGGCTAGGGTTTAGAGAATGTGTTTACCTAGGTTTAAGGCTAGGGTTTGGAGAATGTGTTTACCTAGGTTTAAGGCTAGGGTTTGGAGACCGAAAGCATTTGAAGGTTTGTCTTGGTTTAGACCGAGCAAGTTTGAGGTCTAAGAGTGTTGCGGTTTGGGGCAAATGAGCTTGATACCTCGTGGCTGGATAGGCTCAATAGATTAGACCTAGGCTAGAGTTCTAGGGTTTAGCTAGGGTAAGACTCAGACATGTGTTTAGGAGACCGGGGCCTAATGGAATGGTAGGCGTGAGATCTAGGAGATCGAAGGCTAGGCAGGGTAGCGTTGGGACATAAGGCTTTCAAGCGGGTAAGTCCTTTGTCCTAGAGAAACCGCGTTATGGGTTAGGATCAAGCAGGCTTGAGGTCGGCCAAGGAGCAACGGATTGGGACCAGTTAAGGGTGTAAGGCGGACATGGCGGGTTTGGGTCCAAAGGTGTGCTAGGTGCGAACCATTTGCGGGAGATGGTCTGGATATGTGACCACGTTGGCGCTTTAGGTAAAGGGATTGAGTGTCCAAGGCTTTGCTCGAGTTCAATAGGTGCCTAAGTTAGATTGGGTATGCTTAGGACCGAAGTTTGTCTTAGAGGTCATTGCGCGTGACCAAACTCGTTCGGCGATTGTGAAGGTAGGCTAGGGATGGGACCCAAAGGTGTTAAGCGCACGAGTTTTGACTGGACGGGTTTTGATATCTTTATGGCATGTCACGGTATGCGGAAGATCCTATGCGTTCGAGCATGTTTGAGGTTTGGACTCGTGGGGAAGAAAGGTTTGAGATCCATGGAGTTTGAGGAGAGGATCGCGTAGGTTCGAGGTTTGGACTCGACTTGGATTAAGTAGGTTGGAGACCTAAGGGGTGAAGGTCAGGCTAGGTAGTCTCTCGCGGCTAATGGGTGACACTAGGTTTGTAGAGGGGTTTAGACCCAAGGAGTATGGATAACATAGATTTAGTTAGTCAGACCAAGAAGGCTTGGGAACTAAAGAGTTCTAAGGGACGAGCTCTAAGGTTATAGACTTAGAGGGTAGACAGTTTTGTGATCTAAAGGGTTTAGGAGTTGAGACCGAAGGTGTGAATCAGATATTCTAGAGACCTAAAAGGTAGGTGTTTGGTAGACTCGAATGGTCTTGGGATCTCAGGGATTGCTCCACAGGTTAGACTATCTAGACCTAAGAGGTTGGACCTAAGAGGATAAGAGAGCCATGGTTTTAGACATGGTATGGATGAATATATATTGGTAGGTTTGGGATCTAAGAGATCAGGTAGACTCGAGACCGGTAGGTTCGGGACCTAATGGGTCATTCTAAGGATTTGGATTCAGTAGACTGGTTTAAGGCTTTAGGAGTCACGCTACTAACTTGTGGAAGGTCGAGCTAAGGGTTATGGTGTAACCTATGTAAGACTGACCGGGTAGGTACTGGACCTAAGGTTTTGAATCAAGTCAGATTGGGACGTAGAGAGTTAAGGGTTTAGGCCTAGGGGTTCCCTAAAGTGTAGGAGATAGGGTAAAGGACCGAGTCAACTCAAGAATCACGGAGATAGGTCTCAGATGGATCGAGGATGTTTTTACAATTTTGTGGAGACCGAGAGTGCGGGTTTATAAACAAAGTGTCAGGGAAGAGAATACTTTTGAAAGTGTTATGACTTTATAAAGATGCCTTATAATTTGTTATGATTCTAACAAATTCAAAGTGTTCGTCATGTGCAGAGTTTGACGATGAGGGGTACATCCTTGTTGAAGCCTCGGTATTCTTTGGGAAACCACATAGTCGACCCATTCCGTTGGGGATTATCTAATTTGGTGAGCGGGCACCCTTCCTCCTTTGAGAAATTCTACGTCGATCTTGATGATGAGGGATGCCCTTCTTCTAAGTATGTGCTTGTCGAAGCCTCGATATTCTCCGAAAAACCACATAGTCGACCCATTCTGTTAGGGAAGCCCCAGTTCGATAAGGGTGTAGACTGGGGTATCCTACCTCCTTTAAGACGCACCCTTTTTTCTGCCTAGACCGCCCTTGCGGGTTTTCAATCTAGCGGGCATCTCTTTTGCGTCATCATTTTTTTTTTTTTTTTTTTTTTGAAAATCATTCAGTCGACTCAAAAAAGGAAAAATAATTGTTTAAACATGCGGGGGCATTTTGGTGATAGTGAGAGGGAGAGAGAGATAGTACTCGCATTTTGACTCTTTGGACAATTGAGTGTATATAAAAGGAAGGAAGCCCCTGCTTGACAGAAAGTAAGTGTTTAGCTCTTTCCTAGATTGTAGAACAGAAGACTTGTCGAGACATTTGAAAATTGTTTTATTCAAGATTCTCATTTGATTGCTCGAGAATGGACCTCGTTGATTAGTTAATGAGTTATGGTTAATTGGTAAACAAGTAGTCTCAAATTAATAAATGTTTTGATCAATTGTGAGTGAAGAAGTCAGGAGTAGAAATATGGGGAAGAGAGAAGAGAAAGAAAATTGGCTCGAGGTGGGTTGTGTATATTTTGGACCGAACCGGGAGGTTGCCTACGTTCTCCTCAAGGTGAGGAGCTCAGGTCCGCGGAGTTCGGGGATGACCCGCTTGACAATGGTGTCGGGTTTCAGTGGGTATGTGTGGGAGGTAAGAAAAGAAAGAAAGTTGGCCCAAGGTAGGTTATGTTTGGCTTTGAGTGGTTGCCCGGTTGACGATGAAGTTGGGTTTTGAGTTTAGGGGTGTGAGGTTCGTTTGAGGTGAGTTGTTCTTTGTAGCTCATTGCGGTGGATTACTCCTTTGTAGTTGTTGCAGTGGATTGCTCCATCGTAGTTGTCATGGGTTGCTGCCGTTTATCTACTTTGTAAGGAAAGAAAGGAAAATAGAACCTTTGAGGTGAAAAGAAAATGGGACTTTTACTTTTCCATGGTGATAGCCCCTTCTATTTTATTTTTCTTTTTTATTTTATCTCTTTGTGCACACCCTTTTTTTTTTTCCTAGGCCGCCCTTTCGGGTTTTCAACCTAGCGGGCTTCTTTTTGTGCAATGCTCTAACTTTTGCCTAGGTCGCCCTTTTGGGTTTCAACCTAGCGAGCCATATATATATATATATATTTTTTTATATATATATTTGTACATGAAACATTGGGCAAGACAAGCCCCTAGTTTGTTTTCGCCCCTCTCGATTGCGAGGTAGCTTCCTTATAGTTCAAGCGGCCTTTTGCTGGCGGCGGGCATCCTAGCCCCTTGATTTTCACCGGTAGAGCTCCATTGGATTATCACGTGCACCAATTAATGGCATGAATGACTTCGTGCACTTGTCTTACATTTGCGATGGAATACGGACAGCCCTAGTGTAACGGCATGTAGTACTCATGAAGGGAACAAACAACCCCTTAAATTGTGGCAGCATGGATGTCTATTTGATGATGAGCAACCGCAGTCCATTTCTTTGTCATGACCGTATGGAAAAGGGGTCTAATGGTGGGATGAGAGGCGTATAAGGATAGTGTATGGGAGAAGGTGTATATATAGAGTGTACATGAAGGGTGTACAAGGGGTGAGTGTGTAGAGAGAGTGTATGGGGGTAGAATGTAGAGAGAAGAGAAAGTGATTCGTTCATCCCAATTGGTCAAAGCATTTGTTATCTTGAGACTAATTGTGTATTGAGTTATGTGAATGGTTTATGGGTCCATTTACCTTTTAATGAGTCGTCATTAATGAGTAAGATTAAGATTAATTCATCATATAAAGATATAGCAATCAAGTGAAGATGGTGAATAAGACGATTTTCATGGAATTGATTTATGCAAGATTATGTCTCAAGTCTAGAGAGAAAAGAAATAAAGACTCTTTTATTATTTGAAAGAAAAACGACTAATCCGGGGTGGACTTTTATTAAAGAAACAAAAATCGTCCAAGGTGGACTTTTGACTAAGGACACTCTAGAACCTACGAAGACTGAATGACCCTTTTCTTTTCTTTTATTTAAAGGAGGTAGCCCCAATTTCCTCTTTTGCCCATGCCCATGTATTCCGTTGGCGGGTGATGGCTCCGCTGTCAATGAGGCTTTGAATCTTTCTCCTCAATTGGACGCAATCTTCGGTGTCATGCCCAATGTACTGGTGGTATTGGCAGTGTTTGGAGGGATCCAAGCATTGCTTCACCCTACTTGGTTCATAGTTGATCAAAGGAGACAACTTGCCGGCTTGAACTAGACTTTTGAAGAGTTTGGCTAAAGGCATACCTAAGTTGTCGAATTCGCGCTCGTCCTTCCTTTCACGAACTATCTTTGAGGGTGATTTAGGTACCGGCACCCCTTGTTGATGAGTAGTCATAGGAGGCATCCCGACGGGGACAGTCTGTGGCGGCCCGTACATTTGAGGAGCGTACGGGTGTTGACATTGAGCAAGAGGGAGAACTCGACTGAGGTAATCATAAACGCCACGAATGTCAGACAAATGGCGCCTCTCGATATCTCTTAGGGTCTTATGCATCTCCTTCTGAAAGTGTGTTGCTTGCTCGTTGAGAATGGCCTTAAAGTGGATTGCTTGTTCATCGAGGATGGCTTCGAAGTGGGATGCTTGCTTATTGAGAGCAGTACCGGTGTAGAGGATTGTCTCGGGATCTTGGGTTGCAGCTTCAGTTGCAACTTCGATGCTCCTTGCAGCCGACATGATGCAGAACTCTATGTCATGAACGAATTAGATTCGTATTTAATGATAAGGCATCGTTATAAAAATCATTTTTTGGAAAAGAGTCGGTCTCCACATTTTTGAAATGCATTTTGGTAAAAAATAGAAAGTTTGACCGGGCCGAAGTTGCCTACGTTCCCCTTATCATGAGGGAGAGGTCCCACACAATAAGAGGCTCAGGTCACCGTAGTTCGAATCAAGTTAGACTTTTAAAAAGAGGTGAGAGATGACCACGGGGGTCAAAAAAAGAGGGAGATGACTCGGTCCTTGGTCAAGCATGGGTGAGGAAGACCTATAGGAATCGGGTAAGGTTTGACTTAAGGTTTGACCTAAATTTGACCTAAGGTTTGAGACAAGAAGTGGTTCAAGCTAGAATGCGTCGATGATGGTGGGTTGATCTAGATGGGTAAAGGATAGGTCGACCTAAATAAGAAGGGTTGGATTGACCTATATGGTGAATAAATCAAGATAGCGGGTTGTAGCGGTTTGCCTATAGGATGATCTAAGCGGGATAGACATGGTTTGACCTAAGCGGGTCTAAGGTTGACCTATTCGGGATGGTGGACTAAGGAAGGTTGGAGATTGACCTAGATGGATCCAAGATAGGAAAGTCGACCTAAGCGGGTCACGGGTTGACCTTGACGGGCCGAGGGTGAAGGGGTAGTTTTAACCTAAGACGGACAAGTTGACCTAAATGGGTCAAGGATGGTGTGCGGACCTAAACGGGTTGACCTAGGTAGGTCAAATAATGACCTAGGCCGGTCAAGATGACGGTTCGACCTAAGCGGGTTATGGTCAAAGGTAATTGGGTTCACCTATGGAATCAAAGATTGACCTAAGAGGTCAAAAGCGGATAAGGTTGACCTAAGGGATCAAAGTTTGACCTAGGGGGTCAAAGGTTGACCTAAGAGGCCAAAAGTGGATGAGGTTGACCTAAGGGGCCAAAGGTTGACCTAAGAGGTCAAAGGCGAATAAGGTTGACCCAGGAGGTCAAAGGTTGACCTAAGGGGGTCAAAGGTTGGCCTAAGAGGTCGAAGGTTGGTAAGGTTGACCTAGGGGGTCAAAGGTTGACCTAGGAGGTCAAAGGTAGATAAGGTTGACCTAGGAGGTCAAAGGTTGGGAAGATTGACCTAGGTGGTCAAAGGTTGACCTATGAGGTCAAAGGTAGATAAGGTTGACCTAGGAGGTCAAAGGTTGACCTAGGGGGGTCAAAGGTTGGCCTAAGAGGTCGAAGGTTGGTAAGGTTGACCTAGGGGGTCAAAGGTTGGTAAGGTTGACCTAGGGGGTCAAAGGTTGACCTAGGAGGTCAAAGGTAGATAAGGTTGACCTAGGAGGTCAAAGGTTGGGAAGATTGACCTAGGTGGTCAAAGGTTGACCTAGGAGGTCAAAGGTAGATAAGATTGACCTAGGGGGTCAAAGGTTGACTTAGGAGGTCAAAGGTTCAGAGGGTTGACCTAGGTGGTTAAAGGTTGACCTAGGAGGTCAAAGGTTGAGAAGGTTGACCTAGGTGGTCAAAGGTTGACCTAGGAGGTTAAAGGTTGTCCTAAGGGGTCAAAGGCGGATAAGGTTGACCTAGGAGGTCAAAGGTTGACCTAAGGGGTCAAAGGCGGATAAGGTTGACCTAGGAGGTCAAAAGTTGGTAAGGGTTGACCTAGGGGGTCAAAGGTAGATAAGGTTGACCTAGGCAGTCAAAGGTTGAGAAGGTTGACCTAGGCGGTCGAAGGTGAAGGGTAGACCCAAATGGATCGCAATGATGGCCCAACGGATGAGCGATGGACCTTAGAGGTCGCCTAGATGCAATGCACATTTTATTTTGCGAAAAATTTTGCATTTATTTACATCCTAAATGGGTGGTCCGAGGAGTGTCCTAATCTCTATGTGTGGGTTGACACGGGTTAGGTTAAAGGTTCCCACCGCTCGCGGAACATACACGGTGAGTGGAGTAGACGAGTGACTCGAAAAATGTGAGGCAGTAGCGCACAAATTCCTGCACATCGAATACTCCGGGTAGTAGGGACCTGTGCAGTGCTGACACGGACTAGTGGTAGTGTGTGGCAAGAAACTAATTCTTTTTAAGGAGAAAAGAGAGAAGTTTTGAATGTTTGAATGATGCTATGCAATGCAATGCAGGAGAAGGAAAATAATGTACAAGGGAGCATAGCAGAGTTTTGTTTGACCCTAATACTAAGGCGAAAATAACAAAGGTACAAGGATACAGGGTACAAGGAACGAGTATTAACATGGCGGAGTGCGCGGGTGTATGTGTAAACATGGCTTAACTGTAGGGGGCACGTGAAAACATGGCAAGTGTGCATGTGTAAACATGGCAGGTGTGTGCATGTATAAACATGGCAGGTGTGTGCATGTGTAAACATGGCAGGTGTGTGCATGTGTAAACATGACAGGTGTGTGCATGTGTAAACATGGCAAGTGTGTGCATGTTTAACATGGCAGGTGTGTGCATGTCTAAACATGGCAGGTGTGTGCATGTGTAAACATGGCAAGTGTGTGCATGTGTAAACATGGCAAGCATCATGATGTGACGAAAGTTAGACCCACTATGTTTGAAAAAGTTTCAAAGCAGTCCCCAGCAGAGTCGCCACTGTGAATACGTGTGTTTGAATTTGAGAATATTCATAGAAACATTAAAATTATGAGAGTCGCCACGCCGTTTTAGTTATAGTCAAAACATTGAGAAAAAGCATGTTTAATGGGTTCGGGGGTCAAATTACAACAAGAGAAGAATATTGGACGTTATCACTCCTATTGCCCGAATGATCGGTCTTTCTATCATGATGAATGTGTTAGTAGTGTGTTAGTGTTTGAGACCGGATCCGAAGATTGCCTACGTTCCTCCCAATGTGAGAAGCTCAGGTCAGCGTAGTTCGCAGAGAATTTAGAATAGGCAGAAGGATCAGGATCATGCATAATGAGGGGGGAATTACCTAAAGTTTAGGGTTTAAAAGTTGTTCCTAGATCATCCTCGGGTTGATGAACCCTCGATCATCATCGGCTATGAAATAACATGTAATTATGAAGATCGCAACCCTAAATATAGCATAAATAAGGTTTTAATCTATGAACACGAAGAACATGCGAAGAACATATTATGAACGTATGACTGTGCATGCAAATAATATGAAGAAACTATGAATAAACATGTATGAACATGAATATAAAAGACCTACATTAAAAATGATGCAAGAACATGAAGAAAAGGTTAGAACACTTACCTATGTTGGCAAGAAATAAACCTTGGATCTTCTTGAGTGTTGGAATGCTAATTAGAGAGCAAAATAGTGTTTAAGAACTCCAAAATTCGTACTTAGAGCTCTCAAAATCGGACCCCTAAACCAATAGCATGGGATTGGTTTATATAGTAAGCTGATGGGAAGATCTGATGGTCAGGATCATCCAGCGCAAAGGTGGCCGCCTGGCCATGGTTGAAGCCGGTGACAAGAGTGGCCGCGTGGCCAAGATCAACGCGTAGCAATGTTGGCCGCGTGGCCAAGGATGCCGGCTGACTTGATTCTTAAGCTAGGGTTTCTGCATGGTTTTAAGGAAACCATTTGTTACCTATTTTGATAGATTTTGTCATAAATGAGATATTTTGGGAATCCGGGACAAGTCTTTGCAAGGTTTCTAATTCCTATAAAGTCCTTGTATTTTTGGGAAAGTCCTAATAAATTCATTTTCAGGTCGGGTACTAACAAGATCCAATTTCAAAAGCATGATTAATCTCATCTTTGCCTTAGGCCCAAAACTGTTTTGACGCCTAATTAAGTCCAACCATTTTAAACGTATAGTTAATGTGCCTCGCTAGGGCGTTCCCACATTATCTATCTTGCTCATACATAAATAAAGTCAATGCATCTCGCTAGGGTGAGTCTACATTAAATTCACCCATGTATTAACAAGTGTTTTAATCATGGCATGGCAATAAAGGACTTAAAACTTTCTTTGAAGGTTCATTACATATAGCATACAACACATTTATGAGCACATAATATAAACATGTTATGCATCAAGTTTAGCCACTAAATTAATCTCCATTAATTTAAGCATAATATTTATGTGTCTTTAGTTTCTCTATAATTATGAGGATGAGACTATTTCAACTTTGGTTATTATCTCCAAATCAAGAAAACAAGAAGTGCGGCCGAAACTAAGCCATAAGGCATCCACAATTCCGCACTAATTCAAGAAACCAAGAAAGTAGTCCATGTGGCCGAAACTAATCAATAGATGGTCTCGATGAACGTAGGCCAATTGCATCCACAATTCCACATGGATCTCCAATCTTTGAATCAAGAACTTTGTTTCTCAATTTTAGCAATTATGAACTCTTCATAATTCTAACTTCGTTTTATCTTTGAAACTTTGATTGCGATCAAGTTTGAGAAACACAATCTCGATGAACGTAGATTAGCCATCTAAACCTTGAACCAATCTTAGAATCACAAGACTAAAACAAATAGGAAAATCAAACCCCAAGATCCACACCCAAACCAACTGCCCAAAACCCACTCCAGATCAGCAGGTCTGGCCGGTCTTGTCACTGGTCTGGTCGGACCCCATCAAAATTCTAGATTCTAACTCTGACCGAAAATCAAAAACCAGAATCCTGATAACTGTGCGGCCGCCCATCGAAAAACTGTGCGGTCGCCCAAACTTGTGCGGCCGCCCAAGGTTTTCTGTGCGGTCTCACAGTAGCATCAGAATTAATTTTTAAAGTTCTAAAATTTGTCTCAAAATTGTTTTCCCCGATTATTAAAACTTTGATCCAATCAAAAAATAATAATCAAACAATTCAGAATCCAACATAATTTTTAGTGCGATTGAATAGTGGGATTAAAGTTGTAAAACAATAAACCACATAAAATCATATAACACATACACATATAATCCAATATTCATATCATGCTAGGCACATAAACAATTTATATACACACAACATAATCTAGGTATTGAAATAATCAACATGAACAGGGCTCTGATACCACTGTTGGGTTTCGGAGTAACATGCGCAGCGGAAAATAGCATTTAAAATTTTATGAAACCCAAAGCCTATAGATCCATTCATATGATTAAATCAAATACTTGCATTATGAATACTAGAAAAACTAACCCTTGATGCCTTTGATTTTCTGCAACCTTGAATTCGATAGAGACTTGAAAACTTGATCACGATCATAGTAAGAATCACGAACTTTGAAGATGATAATTTTCACCCTCTAGCGGTATCCACACCACGAACGAATATCAAGAACACTTGATCTTGGTTTCTAGACCAAAATTGTGAAACACGTTTTCACAATTAATATGAACTATATGGAATATTATTTGTGTATTATTTTGTTCTTCAATCTAGGATGTCTTAGAACAAAATAAAACTCTCTCAAACTCTTTGGAGACTTGCACAAAAGCTTGGAACAAGTTCTGGCCGAATTTTGGTGTTTTTATACAAGTAAGACCTATTCCAAATAAAAAACTTGTGTTTAAACCCGTCCAAAATTCTTTTCCAAATCAAATCAGGAAATCTGTCCCGACTCACTGTGCGGCCGCCCAAAATCATGTGTATGACCGACCAAATATGTGCGGCCGCCCACCATGTCTTGTGCGGTCACACATGACCTTCAGACAGCCTTAATTTCCAAAATTCCTCCAAAGTCCTTCGACCCAATATTCCAATATAGTCCTTATTTAAGATTCATTCTATTGTGTGTGACCCTCTAGGATTACACTAAGTTGGCAATGGGTTCAAACATGAAACCATAAGATATGATTAGGTTCTAGCAAACCGTCATACCTACCCAAATAGTATAACTAGATACAAGTTCGCATTCCTTTTAGAACATGTCATAATCCCTTTGTCCACGATGTCATTGAACACAAGTCATGGTCAATAAGTCAACTTGTATTGTTCAATACTTTCTCGATTCCGAATATGTTGATAATCCAAATGACATTGATCCAATCAATCCATTTGAGTTTGGCCAAACATTTCACCAACATCCATTCCTTCGAGGGGACCAAGCTTGACATCTCTCCGAAGAAGGACAAATCCAATTAGCTTATTATTCTTCCCTACGTGAATCCGATTATGCTAATCATACCCTTTATAACTACCGTGTTAAGGCAGCGTTTGAATATGTCAAACATAATATTCATCAAGTGGAAGACTATAATAACTTCATGTCTAAGGATTCAAATGACATAACTAATATGAGATTTATATATGACATAGACCATGACATAAATCTCATACAGCGGGTCATGTCCAGTACCTTGTTCCAAACAAGTACCTATAAATCTTACATGATCATCCCATGATCATTTAGCCATTATACTAGTGCTTAACAAGCTCTAGGGACGAAGATTATTATAAGAAAACATGAGCAAAAATAATAATCTTATTATCTCTTTATCATCATGAATAAAATGATAACTTATACAACGTTTAACAAACGTGCCTAGGGCACCAACACCAACATATATGACATTGACCATGATATAGATCTCATAAAGCGGGTCATGTCCAGTACCAAACAAGTACCCATAAATCTAACATGATCATTTAGCCTTTATACTAGTACCTAACATGTACTAGGGACGGAGATTATTATAAGTAAACATGAACAACAATAATAATCAAAATATCTCTTTATTAATATGAATAAATGATAACAATTATAACGTTTATTAAACGTGCCTAGGGCACCAATACCAACAATAACTATTATGAGATTTAATTATGACATTTGACCATGACATAAATCCCATAACGAGTCTATCCAATACCTTGTTCTCCAACAAGTACCCACAAGTTTAATCCGCATCCTATACACCATAATCATCATATGATTATCCATTATACTCATGCTAGCTCTTCATAAGTGCTAGGGACAATGATTATTATAATAAACATGCAAAACATATAATAATCGGGTTTGTTATCTCTATAACAATGAAGCTATGATGTAACGCATAGGCCTTTCTCAAGGGCCTAGGGCATAATATCCAACAGATTATAGCAAACTCCAGGTGCGTAAAGTACTTCATGTAAAGTCAATGTGCCTCCACTCCGCAAAAGAAGTCAGTATGACCCAACCCCTTTGACTTCCACGGTCGAGCTATTTCCCATGAAAATGCTTCGTGTACCGGGTGGAATCCTCTGATAATCTGCTAATCCTGCACGATTCCATGTCACATGTTTTGTGGAGCCTGAGTCTAAAATCCATTCAAGAAGAGAGTTAGTTAATAAAGCATGAGTGCAAACACAAAGATGCAAAGATCTAGGATTAAGTGGTACCTTCTTGAGCTCATGACAAGCCGAGCAAAATGACCCAATGTTCCACAGTTGTAGCGCTTTTGCTTAGAAGTATTCTTCTTTTTGCCTCTGCGCTTAGCTATCTTGCCAGCTTTTGGCCCCAACATTTTGAGCCTTCTTGCCTTGTTTCTTATGCTTCCCATTTGGCTTGCATTGATTATCAAGAGAAATAAGAACAAGGTCACGAGTCACAACACTCATGCACGATTCGCCTTAAAGCACTCTGCCTCAACCTCTACATGCCGAGATACATCTGGAAAAGTCTGAATGAAGTCTGTATGAGTCAGGATCTGCCTCAAATTACTCCACGAGTCCGTCAATGAAAGAATCACAGCTTGGACTTACTGCTCATCGACAAGATACTACCACCAGCACGAAGCTTATGAATCATGCCTGAAAACTCACGTAGTTGATCAGGGATGGACCGTTTCTGGTCAATCTTGCATGATTCAAACTTATAGGTCAAGGTACAAAGCCTTGTTACAGATGTGTTCCCAAATACAACCTTTATTTGGTCCCACATGTCCTTGACAGTAGGACATTTCTCAAACTGCCCAATCATATCTTTGTGCATGCTACTCAGCATAGTGAAGCGAGCATAACGATCCTTCTTAACCCATGACTTGTAATCCTTCATGTTTTGACGGTGTTGGGCTATAGTCTTATTACCCATCTGCGGCTCAAGCATCACAATATCGAGATTCTCAAGAACCTCTTGCTCATTAAGCAAATATGTGATCTTTCATTGTCACACACTATAGTTCTTGCCATCCAATTTCTCACCCTTCTTCTAATCAGCAATTACGTTCTTTGAAGCCATCTCACTATAGCAAATTACAAAAAAAAAAAAAAAAAAAAAAAAAAAGACATAAACATACAATTTTAATTCACTTTTATCAATAAAAACTCAATAAAAATATAATTACTTCATACACGAAAAGGAGAGAAAATATGAAAAGGAGACAAAATGCGCGAGGCTCGTAATTATAACTTTACACATGCATAGTAAAATTATATTTAAAAGGATTTTTAAATAAAAGAAGAAATAAAGATTGAACGTATCTACCAATTAAAGTTCATTAAAAATTCCACCAATTCCGAAAATATTTTATCTTGACTCGTTTAGTCAAACAATTATTTTTCATGCAAAAATAATATTTGAAACACATAAATCAAAGACTTAAAATACAATTAATTACTTAAGATTAACAAAAAAAAATGGAATAAAGCAGAACAATGTATCTTAATGTCATAATGCTACAGTAAAATTTTTATAATTCTCTGTTCAATAGTTTTCAGTATAAAATTAAATACGATTAAAACTACAAAATTATTAACAAAAGGCATTACTTTAAAAATTGAATTCTAGTTCAATTAAAAGGTTGTGGTCCACTGTCCACAAGTCGAGATCTCCTGTACCATTTTAGTATGCTACTCCACGTACCACAAGTGATCAACGTCTCACAGTTTTTATGATTGATATTATCTTGACATTATCCAAACATGTGAACAGTTAGATTACATGTAGTACATAGAGTAACACGCAAAAGTGGGGTACAAGTGATCTCTACTCACTTTCCAAGTTGATAAACTACAAAGACTATAGTTAAAGAAATGCATGAACGGAGGAAATCAGGGCCGATCCTATTAAATTTGGTCCCCCTAAGCAAAAATTCTCGAGAGGCCGCGTGAATTTAATGTCTTTTAAACAAAAGCTATAACATTAAATATAAAATTAATATGCATGTATATTTTATTTAAAAAAACGGATTACTAAATTGTTTTGTGTCGAGGATTAAATACTTATCTAAAGAGAGTCTTCTGGTAGATTGGCCGGGGCTGGATAATTGGGTCTATCACCAATGCATTGAGTAAGAATTTTGAGGCCCAAAAAATCAGCAATTTTTGGATGTTCTGCTTCATTCACCCTGAGAAAATTAAGGGTCACAGCATGTGCCCAGCGAGACGAGGTCACGCGCCCGTCTAATTCCTCATCTGGGTTTGAATTTCAGTCGTCGTGTTCACAAAACCTCTTCTTTGAATAATCATATCTTAGTCTTTTTAATTCAAAATTAATCAAATAAGATATCTACGGAAAAATTTCACAAAGTGGAACAGGAACAAATTAAAACAAAACAGATTCGGACAGATAAAAAAAGAGCGTGAACTTTCAAAAAACCACATTTTGTCGAAAATTTCAATTTGCAATTACTGAAAGTCTACATGGCCGAATTCGATGATATTTCAGTATGTTGATCTACGCATAGATACCAAAATCACAGGAGATTTATATTTCGAAATTTACAAACCCAGTTGGTAAAAATTTCAATCCGAAAAATTCATCAAATAACATGCAAAAACACTTGTTTTCAACGAGTTCTAGGATTACTTTTAGGGATTGAATCCAAAGCTCGTTGCGGAAAATAAACGCTTGTGCTACGAACCCATGATCTTCTTGTTCCTACAATCATCACGCTCTTCTCGTCCGATTCAATATCACTGGATACTGAATATATCTTCTACTCTCAAATCCAAGGCACTTGATGGTTACTGAATATATCTTCTACTCTCAAATCCAAGGCACTTGATGGTTGCCATAGATAATATTTCGGCCAATCGACAAAAATATGCCACGTACTTTAGTTTTTGTTACAATTTATGCAATGTACCACAAATTTGCATCTTAAATCTACGTACTTTTTCTTAGAAACCCCAAAAGGGATCCATTCCCTCCGACTTATATATATATAAAAAAAAAAAAAAAAGAGTCTTTTCTTATGTGGTTCGAGTCGTGTGCCCAACTGTGCGTTCTAAGCCTCTTCGTGGACCGCAAGTGTTACTCAAGACTGAAAAGGGCCTCTTCTGCAATATAGGTTCAATTGGTACTTACAGAGTCTACCGGGATTCGGCAAATCGGTTAGTCCGTGAAGAGATCACTCCAACAGCTCCTACGTCAACAATGGCCGGCGACTCCAACACCAACAATACCATGACTCTCGATCAACTCGCAACCATGGTCCAACTCCTCCAAGAGAAAGTCTCCACCCTTAATAAGGAGGCGCAAAGCAAAGACGACATTTGGCAATCCCACCTCGACAGCCCAAGGGAGGCCCACGAGGTCGAGATGGAGCTAATGAAAGAAAAGCTCACTAATCTTGCCAAGGGGAAGAGCAAAAATAACGATGACGAATCCGAATGGACCGAAGGTTTGTTCAAAAGTCCTTATGTCAACACCTGCACCAAGAAAGTGGGAGAGCCAAGTTCCGAGAACAATGAGCCCAAAATGGTGGATTCTATCATGGCCTACATCGACCAAAAATTCAATGGGCTCAACATGGGGAAAGGCTCCGACACAAGCCTTTATCAATCATCCATCCTCATGAGTACTATGGCCGCTCTTCCTGATAAGTTCAAGATCCCCGACATAAGCAAATTCAAGGGCAACTCTTGTCCTATGGCTCACATTGAGACTTATATTTGGGCAATGGTTTCGAAGAAGGTCTCCCCCAAGGTGATGGCTCAATGGTTTCCTCTCACTCTCGAGGGGGCGGCAAAAGATTGGTATGCTACTCTCCCGCTCACTGTCCGTCTTGATTGGGACTCCGCCATGCTTGCCTTCAAGAACTAATACCAAGGCAACACCACTCACCGGCCCACAAGGAAAGAGCTAGAGAACACTACTCAACGAGACCACGGGTCCTTCATCGACTTCACAAGGAGATGGAATGATAAACTTTCCGAGATTGTGGAAAGGCCAAATACCAAGGAGCAAATGGATATCTTTCTCAAATGTCTCAAAATTGATCTCCGCACCCACCTAAGTGGGGCTTGCTATGCGGATTTCTCCCAAATGTATGAGGCGGGGGTCCGAATGGACGAGTTGCTCAAAGAAGTGAAGAAAAGTGCTCCTAGCTACCGCTACAAGGCCGCTTCCAACTCCACAAAAGAGGCCTCGGTCAACGCCGTCACTATCGATAAGGGGAATTACAAAAAGGTTCCTCCACCCCAAGGGAAGAAGTCTCGAAATGACTGTGTCTACACGCCTCTCCAAGGCATGACTCAAACAGAAGTTTTCGAAGTCCTCAAAGCAAAGGTTCAAGTCACACCCGTACAAGGGTACCAACCCAAGACGGTCAACCCCAATCATGCTCACCACAAATATTGTGGCTACCACCAATATAGTGGCCACACCACCGAGGAATGCTTCGTTCTCCGCAATGTCATTCAAGATCTCATAGACAAGAAAGAATTTGTAGTGACTAATGGCGAACATGTCAATGTAATAAAGATAGGAGAACTAGAGGGGACCACCCATTCAATCCCAATTGTGAATGGGGGCCCCAATGTTATGAATAAACTTGACAATTCTTGTTATGTTGTAACTTAAGATGAGGTAATGAGAATAGGAAAAAGAAGCACGATGGGAACGTCAACATGCTAACTCGATCCGGTCGAGTCATAGCAAGCAACCCTTCCACTTCCGCACCAAGCTCCGCTTCTCAAAGGCCGCAAGCTCGCGACACTCCCGATGATCCTCTACTTGTCCAACTCAAGAAAACTCAAGCCAACATCTCTATTTGGGACCTCATCGCATCCTCAAAGAAACACCGAGATCTTGTCATCCGCAATCTCGATGATACATCAATTTCTCCTGATACTACTCCCGAGGACCTCACAGCAATGATCGGTCACATTCATTTTGGCAACGTCATCACCTTTGCCGATATGGACCTTCCACAATTTGGTTCCGACCACAATGAGGCTATTTACCTCAAGGTACGAGCAAGGGGGAGGCCCATCTCAAGAGTCTTAGTGGACGGTGGTTCCGCACTCAACCTCATGCCTAGCAGAATCATGGGCATACTAGGGCTCAAGGATTCCGATTTGAAGCCTTCTACTCAAGTAATCCGAGGTTATGACAGCACCGCCCGTACAGTCATGGGCATGATCGAAATAGACATTGAGTTTGGGAGCATGGTCATGTCCGTTCCATTCCAAGTGCTTGACATCCCGGCCTCGTTCAACTTGCTTTTAGGTCGACCATGGATTCACAGTTCTAATGCCGTCCCGTCAACTCTCCATCAATGTGTCAAGATCCGAAATGGTGATGAAATAGTGACCGTCATGACCGAAAACGTCACCATCCACAAAAAGGTGAGCCCGTCCACCAAGTTCAGCATGGTTTACCAGACTCCACTCTCTCCGGCGTCTCAATCAACGCCATTGATAAAGAAGGGGGAAACGGATCATGGACCCCCAGCAATCACAAAGTCCTCCGCATGATGAGGAATATGGACTACTTCCCTGGTTTAGGCTTAGGGAAACATCAACAAGGAATCCTACATCCTGTGCAAGTCCCATTTGTCAAGAACACATTCGGTTTGGGGTAGGAACCTTCCAGAGAGGACTTGAAACAAGAGCAAGCGATCAAGAATGAAAAGGCCCGGGCTCGTAAAGAAGGCCGTCGTTATGAGGTCCCTAATCTAAGGCCTTACCGCAAGACGTTGAATGGCTATTTTTTCCGCCAAGGGGAAGACGTTCCATACATGATCTTTCCCGAGCCATGGGTTAACAATAAGGGTGTCAAAAAGCCCGGTCTCGAAATCTTCTCCGATTGTGAGATCCAGAAATCCGAAAGGGAACCAACTCCCTTGTCGCCCCGTGAATGGTGGGGAAGGAAGGTGACTATAGAGTCCGAGACAGAAATCATCGTGGGGGAAGAACAGACAGGTTTAGCCTCCATGTTCGAAGAGCTTGCCATAATGAATGAATTCCAAGTCAACGCCATCCATGACACCGTCATCATGAATGAGACTATCAGTAAGATCCCGCCAATCTCCGAGCCGATCAACAATTGGTATTCTACGAAAGGGCCCGTGGTATCCGAGGAATTCTTAGTCCAAGAAATGGGTTGCATACCCCGCACAGCCACAAAGGAAGAGCGGCTCACACTTACTTTCGAGTCCGAGAGTGTCTCTAATACCCTCACCCAAGAGGATATGGAGGCCATAGCCGAGCGTGTGTTTCCTTTCTTTGCTAATGAAAAATTTGATATTTCTGAGTACCCTGAGATTGCAAATATCATAAATGATGAATTAACTAATAATGAACTTAATGAACAAGTTAATGACGATTCAAATTATGATGAAATAGACCATGAAAACACAACATACTTAAATGAACTTGCTCAACAAGTCCGTAGTCGTGGTGAAAATGGTCCAGGGGCTGACGAAGAATTGCATGTTGTTAATCTTGGTACCGACGAAGAGCCAAGAGAAACTAAGATCAGAAGCTTCTTCAAGGGGGACGACAGAGACAGATTGACTGCACTACTACGGGAGTTCGTGGATGTGTTCGCATGGTCATACAAAGACATGCCGAGTTTGGACAGAAAGGTAGCGGAGCACAGAATTCCGATCAGAGAAGATGCCAAGCCAGTAAAGCAGAAGCTCAGAAATATCAAGCCAGAATGGTCTCTGCAAGTCAAAGAAGAGATCGAGAAGCTCCTCAGTGTGGGTTTCATCAATATCGAGTATCCGACATGGTTAGCCAACATCGTGACAGTCAGAAAGGCAAACGGCAAGGTTCGAGTTTGTGTGGACTTCCGGGATTTGAATAAAGCTTCCCCAAAAAATGATTTTCCACTCCCTAACATCGACATGCTGGTCGACTCCACTGCTGCCTACGATGTTTGCTCATTCGTGGATGGGTTCGCTGGGTACAATCATATTCTCATTGCCGAGGAAGATCAACATAAGACAGCCTTCACAACACCGTGGGGTACCTTTTGCTACACGGTCATGCCATTTGGGTTAAAAAACGCTGGGGCTTCCTACCAAAGAGCCGTGACAGACTTGTTCCACGATATAATTCACAAAGAAATTGAGGTCTATGTGGACGACATGATCATTCACTCCAAAGGGACCGATGGTCAACATTTAATCGATCTCCGCAAGTTCTTCGAAAGGCTTCGTCAACACAAGATGAGGCTCAACCCTGCAAAGTGCACGTTCGGGGTTATCCGAGGCAAAGTCCTTGGTTATATGGTCACTGAAAGGGGAATTGAAGTAGATCCTTCCAAAATCAAAGCAATCATTGACATGCCTCCTCCAAAGACGCAGAAAGAGATCAAAGGTTTCATGGGCAGACTGCAATACATCAGTCGGTTTGTGCACCAACTCACTTCCATGTGCGAGCCAATCTTCAAGCTACTCAAGAAGAATGTGGCTTTAGAATGGACCGACGCGTGCCAAGAAGCCTTCGACCAAGTGAAGCATTACTTGACGTGCCCTCCTGTTCTAGTTCCGTCGCACAAGGAGAAGCCTCTTTTGCTCTATCTCACTGTCAATGATGAAGCCCTAGGGGCTATGTTAGCACAAGAGCAACGAGAGTCCACAAAGGAGAATACCATTTATTTTGTCAGTCGCCGATTCCAAGGAGGCGAAAAGAACTACTCTGTCTTAGAGAAGTCATGTGCAGCATTGGTTTGGGTTACTCAAAAGCTCAAACACTATATGGAAGCTTTTCCAATCAAGCTAGTAGCAAAAGTGGACCCGCTCCGCTACATCTTCGAGAAGCCTTTCATGTCAACAAGAATATCCAAATGGTACTTCATGCTCGCCGGCTATGATATCACTTACGTCACACTAAAATCCGTCAGGGGGAAAGTGTTCAGTGACCAGCTTGCCGAATTCCCGTGTGACGAAGTGAAGGGGGAAGACGTACAGTTCCCCGAAGAGCATTTAATTTTTACTGCAACCGAGGAAAATAAGTGGCAAATTTTTTTCGATGGCGCCGCCAATAAACACGGTTTTGGTATAGGAGTATTGCTTGTCAATCCAAAAGACATCTACACTCCCATTGCCATCCGTCTGGAATTCGAAGCTACCAACAACATTGCTGAGTACGAAGCATGCATAGCAGGGCTCGAAGCAGCTCTCGAAAGAAACATCACGGAACTAGAAGTATTCGGCGACTCTTTGCTCCTTATCAATCAGCAATCGGGTAAATGGCGAATCCAAGACCCGACCCTCCAACAGTATGGTCAGCACCTTGAAGAATTGGTTGGACAATTCCAAGAGATCACTTTCAACTACCTGCCAAGGGATAAAAATCGCTTCGCCGATGCACTGGCCACCATAGCTTCATTAGTCGAAATGCCCAAAGGGAAAATGGTGACCTTTCAAAATTGCCCGAAGGAATAGTCCGGCGTACTGCATGAGTATCGATATCAACGAGGTTCAAACAAACTCTCCGTGGCATTCGGATATCATGAATTTCCTCAAAGATGGCACTTATCCCGAGAATAGCAATAAGAAGTCTCAAGCGGCTCTGCAAAGGCTAGCCTCTCGGTACGTACTGATTGGAGACCGAGTCTACAAAAGACACCACGACGGGATCAATCTCTTATGCGCCAATGAGACCGAAGCTCAAGAGATAATGTGTGAAGTGCACGAAGGAGAGTGTGGACCCCACATGAATGGGTTTATGCTGGTCAAGAAGATACTCCGCATTGGTTACTATTGGAGCACTATGGAACGAGACTGTATCGAGAAAGTCAAAAGGTGTGCCAAGTGCCAATTCCATGCTAATCTACAACATGATCCACCCTCACAACTTTACAACATTGTCACACCTTGGCCTTTCTCTTGTTGGGGGATAGACATCATCGGTAAAGTCCATCCTGCCGGAAGCAATGGACAGTCATTCGTCCTAGTGGCCGTCGACTACTTCAAAAAGTGGGTCGAAGCACAAGCCTATCGGACCCTCAACGCCAAGAAAGTGGCCGAATTTGTAAATATTAATATCATGTGCCGATATGGCATGCCTCATGAAATCATTTCCGACAACGGCTCTCACTTTGAGAAGGAAATGGATGCACTTTTGGTAGAATACAAGATCACCAAACACAAGTCATCTCCTTACCGTCCCCAAGCAAATGGCGCGGTTGAAGCAGCAAATAAGACCATCGAGACCATCGTCAAGAAAATGGCCTCAACAGGAAGGGATTGGCCCGAGAAGCTACCATTAGAATTGTGGGGATACCGCACATCAATACGGTCAGCAACAAGAGAAACTCCGTATGCATTAGTCTATGGTTCTGAAGCCGTACTCCCAATCGAACTTGAAGTCCCATCTCTAAGGATCCTCCTCGAGAATCAAGTCAACGAGGTCGACTGGATGCAAAGTCGATATGAACAGCTAGCCTTACTCGACGAGAAAAGGCTAAGAGCACTCGAACGCACAAGGGCGTATCAGCAAAGGATGGCAAGAGCTTTCAACAAAAAGGTGAAGCCTCGAAACATCAATGTGGGAGATTTGGTCTTAAGACAACATCCTCCTAATGCCATGAATCCCCTGGGGAAATGGGGACCCCGATGGATCGGTCCGTACGTGGTCAAAAAGATACTAAGGGGCGGTGCAGTCCGACTCGTGGATTTAGATGGTGACCAGCTGCCAAAGGAGGTCAACCTCGACAAGCTCAAGAAGTTCTATGCTTAATAAACAAAGACCATTAAAAAAAAAAAAATCGCTCGCTAGGTTGAAAACCCGCAAGGGCGGCCTAGGCAAAAATTAGAGCACGTGCAAAAAAGAAGCCCGCTAGATTGAAAACCCGAAAGGGCGGTCTAGGCAAAAAACAGGGTGCATAAAAAAAAAAGTGGTCTTTGTTTGTTTGAACTACGGAGACCTGAGCCTCCCAAATGGAGGAACGTAGGCAACCTTCGGGTGCGGTCTAAAACATATCAAAAATACCCAATTCACTTCAAATAACAAGATGCAATTTTTATTCATTCAATGAATTATTCAAGCCATTACAACAGATTTATTGAGCAACAAAAGACATCAAAACATTAAATCCTAAAACAAAGTGGTCTAATTTAATTCCAATCTCTTAGGGTACTAAGAAAAGTCCAATTTTATCTTAGCCTTCAAAGGACCACCCGATCGTCTCTCAATCCTTTTCTTCTTGGATAGCGGAGGAGCACTGATACGGACCGAAACCTTCTGTGTTGCGGCACGTCTCCTAGCATAAAAGTCATCCAAAGAAGTACCGAAAGGGTCAGCAAGAATGTTACTCGAATCAGCAGCAGCCTCCCTATATCTCAAGGCGCTGCTAGGCTCAAAACCCTTTCCCAACAACTCGGCACGAAGCACATCGACCCAAGTAATACCATGGTAAAGGGTGCCAAACAAATAATCCAAGTAGCTCTCGGGAAGGAAGACACTCCCCCGATGCAGAGGAGCAAAAGCCCAACGGTTGCGATCATCTCCCCAAGCCGACTGAAGCTCACTCGAGAAGTCCGGACCCATGTAAGCAACTGGACGAAGCATTCCGTCCCTCGGAAAAGGAATTATCTGTTGGCGACCAAACTGCCGCAGAACCCGCTCTGGCTGGTAAAGTGAAGAATCTCTCAAGCCAGGTACAACTACGTGCTGAAAACCAAGAGTCCATTCCACAAAAGGACGAAGACCCCAAGAAGGAGGGCACCACTCAATATCGATGGTCACCCGAGAGGCAAAGAATTTATTCCAACCGTCTTCAGATAAATCCCGGATCAACAGCTTCCTCCTATGAACAGCAAAAGGAGACAAATCACCATCCGGGGAATAAATCTTGAAGTGTTCTCGGAGCCATATGGTCAAGAGCAAAGGGCTTCCCCGACACATCTTGTCCATCCTATGTAACTCATCAAGGCCGTGCAACGTCTCCCCTACAATAAGATGGATTATACTAAATTGTTGCTCCTTGGCTTGCAAAATAATCTCAGCCAACTGCGCATCCGCAGTCCCGAAGGGTGTGACAAACAGTACTTCACTAAAGAGACAAGCGGCCATGGCATTCCTCTTGAAAGATTGAACCGCCGGATCCTCCGAGTGTAAACTGAAGAACATCGGCACCTCAGTTATATCAATCACAGTACCGTGCAACATCTTCCTCACGTCCTCAGCGTTGAGATTCAGTAACTCAACCCAAGAGTCAATGGCACCACGGTGATATTTAGAGACAGCAATCCGACTGGCCAAAGGCATGCCAAGGATGGCCCCGAAATCATCAACAGTCGGCACCATTTCATTAGCTGAAAAGTTGAAGGTATGGCTATCGCAATCACAGAAAGCCGCAGCAGCTCTCAACAAATCCCAATCCGGCTTCAACGTCCGCAAAGTGAAAAGAATTCGGAACCCGAAGTCTTTAATGAAGGCCTTCTTGGGATGGGTCTTGAAAGAATACACAAAAGTGTCCAAGTCCTTTTCATACCCACTAACAACCTTGGCATCAAGAACAAAAGAATTGGAATCCATGGAAAATGTTGATCACAAGAAAAGTTGAGCAATAATATGATGTTCAAAAATGGCAGAAAGGAGCTGTGAGAATCAAGTGGTCGAACAGAAGCTGATATTATAGCTGTTGGGGTTTTTTTTGGCCAGCAAATGTCAAGCCCGGAATTCCGCCTCCCAGACGCGCGCGCCACCCGCCAGCGGTCTGAAATACGCGCGCGTCCCAAGCCTACAGAGGAAAGCGCGCTCCTCCCAAGTCTAGACCACTTCAGAAAAGGGCCTTGTCAGAGATCTCCAGCCTAAATCAAGACACAGCCCCGGTCCTCGGACACCCAGTTGAGCACACCTTCTTCTGGTCCGCCCTTAAGGCATGTCAAAGATTGAAAGTAGGATAGAAACTCCCACTCAAAAGTAGGCTGTCCTTCTCCAGATTCCGAACTCCCTAAGTTCTGTCACGGGTGCCAGACCCCCCTCAAGAGTCAATCTCAACATTTCGCCCCCAGCAGGAACATTTTTCTGGTCGCGGTCAACTGTGCCCGCACCCCACAATTCAAAAAGTCAAGTGTGACTCCAAGTGGCACGAGACTTCAAAGCAAGATTTCATCAACGGATTTCACTAACGGATTCGTCTACAAAGGTTCACTAACGGCCTCATTCAAGGGCTCACTAACGGCCTCATCAACGGATTTCACTAACGGATTCGTCAACAAAGGTTCACCAACGGCCCCTTCAAAGGTTCACTAACGGCCTCTTCAAAGGTTCACTAACGGCCTCTCCAAAGGTTCACCAACGGCCTCTACAAGGGTTCACTAACGGCCTCATCAACGGATTTCACTAACGCATTCGTCTTCAAAGGTTCACCAACGGCCTCTACAAAGGTTCACTAACGGCCTCTTCCAAGGTTCACTAACGGCCTCATCAACGGATTTCACTAACGGATTCGTCTTCAAAGGTTCACCAACGGCCTCTACAAAGGTTCACTAACGGCCTCTTCCAAGGTTCACTAACGGCCTCATCAACGGATTTCACTAACGGATTCGTCCTCAAAGGTTCACTAACGGCCTCCTCAAAGGTTCACTAACGGCCTCTTCAAAGGTTCACCAACGGCCTCTCCAAAAGGTTCACTAACGGCCTCGTTCAATGGTTCACTAACGGCCTCATTCAACATAATTCAGCCGGCATGTTCACCTAACGGATCATGCCACCCCCCTATCAACAAAAGCCGCTCACACAGGGAGCGCACCACTATCTCTCGCAATTTCAAATTCCTGCTTTCATCGAGTCTTTACCTTTTCTTGGTGATGTCCTCGGCGGGTGTTTTTAACTTTCGTCGACGCGTTTTGCTTTGCAATCCACGTCGCCGAGGGGCTCTGTAGACACCCCGCCTTGGACCGCTCACCCCGATTGCACATTTGATCTTGTGTTTCTCCCCATTTTAAGTGTTTCTCATTAGTTTCTCACTTCCGTTAAGTTCCTGACTGAATTCGTTAAGTCCAGGGACTAAACTGAATAACAGGGCTGACTTTCTAGTCCATTCTGTCAAAATCGCCTTCTCTGAGTCGCGCGCCTCCGACAGGAGGATCCAGACGCGCGCGCCCCGCCCCCAAAGCAGGAAGCGCGCGCCTCTGGGCGTCGGTTACAGATTTTTGGCCAGGATTCTCCCTTGCTCAATTTACAGGATTTTGCCCGGGAAAGATTTCTTGGTGACTGAGTTTTGGCACCAAAAACATCTCTCTTTCACCTATAAAAACCCCCCTTTACCTCCATTTTCAAGGACCTTGACCTTGGACCCTTGGCTCTCAATCTCATATTGCAATAAACCAAATTTCCTACTTTCAAAGCATTTTCCAAAGGATTTCTCCAAGTAATTCAACAAGAAGTGTTTGAAGTCTCTTGAAGTCTAGGTAAAGCTATTTCTTTCCCCTTCTCAACTTCATCTCTTTTCTCTTTCTTTTTGTATTATCAAAGTGCAATCACCCAAATCATTTTGGGACATGACTCTAATGATCACCTCATCTCATTGAGGCCGGTTAAAGAGTTATCTCCTACATTCCAAACTCTATTTTAAAACCCCTTTTTATGATTTAAAGAAGAAGAAAAAGAACGTTTATCATTCATGTAGATTTTGATCAAGCAAGACCAACTTTAGTTGGGCGAGATGGGTGTTTCGGTACTTCCCATCTCGTAATCTAACCCCCGAACCTCAAAATAAGGAATCTCTGTTTTCGTAATCAAACTTAGGCTATTATCAATAGGTTTTTCTTATGTTCCTCAAAACATAGGTGGCGACTCTAAAAACAAGTTAGACATCCTAGGATAACTCGCGCGCTCTAGCCTCAAGCCGTGGGCTCCCCCGGGGTATCTACACTACCCACATCAAATAATACTCTTCACTTCACTTACGCCATTCTTGTTTTTAAACGAACCACGGTGCTAATGTGATTGTTTAACACCAACAAAGATAGAAAGATGAATAAATCACTAAAATGGTTGAATAGTTAAAGGTGACTATCAATCCTAAGACGGAAGAAGTAATCTTCATGATGATAAACCGCAAAACACTCATTGCCTTTTTGTCCCATTGAATTACATCGAGTTCTGATGTCAGTTGTTAGGAATTTCGACATGCCACTCTCCCTAACCCCGAGTTTTGATGTCGGTTGTTAAGAATTTGAAAAGAGTTTTGTCATGAATTTTTGAGTTAAATTTTTAACACAATCTTGACTGGGCAGCGTTTATCACAAGTCTGATCCGATCGGAAATAGGCAACTTTTTTACAAAAGCGGACCGAAAGGACAATTGAGTACTCAATAACTGACTATAACTTGAGGATGTCAGACCACAAAAACCCCATAATATGGAGTGCTCAATCTCTCAGTTTATAGCCCAAGAAACATTCATGAGCAGCCAATTCAAACTAAAACTAGTTAGTACAACTGAGTACCGCTTGAAAACGCATAACAGACCATCATTGACGCGCTCATCAATTTCTACTGTTACAATATCACTGTATCTCCATCAAATCAAGACAACAATTATTCAGATGCCAACCATAACTTAGTAATCACAGTTTTTTGCTACATGTTGACTGAAAATACACTCACTCACATCATCAAGGTCTCTCTCTCTCATATTCCTTGTACCATAAAAATCATGGATATAAAAAGATGACAGAATTAACAATAAAAAGATCACAGGAAGCAGCGAGTAGAAATGGGTTCAGCTGTAAGAGGCCTCGCCTGATGATGAATTGCTCTCTTGTTGAATACGCTTCATCTCATCGTATGCCCATTCAAGACCAGGGCAGTAATGAACTGGTGGGTTAAACCTCGTGTCATCTATGTTATCAGGCAAAAATGCCCCATTCTCAATCAGGAATTTCATTGTCTTCTTCTTTTTCTCTTTAGCGGCATTGTGAAGAGGTGTCCCTGGAACCCAATTTAAAAAAAAAAAAAAAAAAACTCGATATTAGGGCAATATCAGAAGAAACAGACCTTGATCGGTGCCAGAAAAGGTTACTTACAGCCACAGGCACCCTTAGTTCGGGCATCAATATTAGCACCGCGCTCAAGGAGTTCATCCATGACCTTTAGGTGACCACCCTTTGCAGCAAGATGAAGTGGGGTTACCCCAAGCGATTTGGGGCCCAATGCCGCCACGTTTACATCAACTCCTTCGTCAAGGAGCCGTTTCACCTGACATAGAGAGAAACCAGTTTAGTTTTAAGTCCCGTTCATGCGAACATGATGGATCTTACTATTGAACCAAAAGAAAGCAATCTTATAACAACCACCACAACATCAAAACATAAAATTCATAGAATAAACATTTATGAACAGTGAACCAGCAGTAAGCCTTCTTCTGGAGAATTAGACTTGGGTAATACAATATTAGTGTTGAACAATATTTTTCAAATTCCTGGAAGAAGCTTTCAAAAAATATAAAACAAAAGCAAATGGTTGAATATGTAAAGGCGTACATTGATATCAATATAGGGAGTTCAACCAAAGTACGAATTTTTGGATCAATGTTGGAAAGATACACAAAGTCAACATATTTCAATGAATATATCAATAAAAGGTATTCATATGAAGAAGACAATTTACTTCATTACAACGGAAAGAACGATTCTGATTTAGAGTCAATGTACAAGATAAAAGAAAAGAAAACTGAAAACACCTTAAGGTTTGGTGCATATGTTACTAAAAAAACTTACAACTTAATCAATCACCTTTTCTAACATACCCTTCATTGAAATGCTAAGGGATGATAACATTGCCAACAAAAAAGCAGTGTCTGTAAAGGGGAAGTACATAGTTTACTACTCAAGGAACTGTATTTCCCAGTTGTTTATGGTGGTCAACTGAAATTAAGAGTATCTAATTTTAGAGAATCTACTGCACTGGCGGAGACATGGAATAAGGGGGCATTTCCCCCCCCCCCCCTTTGTTTTGTGGAATGTACCAAACTAGTACTAGTCAATTTCAAAACTATTGCCTTTCATTTTTAAATTAGTAATCCCTCCCCCCCCCCCCGCCCCGAAAAAATACCACTATATTAAATTTTTGCCCCCCCCCCCTTTTTAACTAAATTAGGTATTAAATCATAATATTTCATATTAAAAATAAACTTGCCCCGTTTGCAAAAAATTCTGGCTCATTACTCATCTAATTTTCTCATGCTATATGTTTATAAATCTGTCTGAAAATTCTCAGTAGGTTATACCATATAGCTTTCAAGGGATTGTCATGAAGTCATCCAATTATCTCATACTAAGACCTAGCTAGAAAAGAGAAGGTGCCCGGAGATAGCCTGATGGGGGGTGTGGTCAAGATCAATAGCATTAACCTCGAGGCTTAATCGTTTGGTAGCTAGAGTCAAGAGTAAGTCTCACATATTTGAAGTGTTCGATATTACGCATGAGCAATGTTAGGTGCAAAATGTGTGAGACGTGCGCAGTCTGATTACTAAGGAAAGAGAAAGCTGATGGTGGTCCCTATGGTGGTCCCTGCTTACAAGATAGAGGGATAAAGAACTCAATACCAAAATCTACATAAATCATAGCTTCAAATCAAACCAATGAGGAACTTCACCACCAGACCACATTAGCACCATAATCATAGTTCCAACACTAATTGAATCCAAAAAACTCTCAGCAACATGAAGATATGAACCAAACCTAATCAACTAATCCATAATACTATCTTCGTTTCTAAAACATTAAAGCTATTGGAGGAAAATAAGCAACATGAAACTAAAATGTGCAAACTCTAACAATTAATATTCCTGCCGCGAAGTCATTGTTCACATTCATATAAAGAAAGTCAACATCAATTCTTGCTCACTTTCAGAATGATAAACCAATCCCATAGAACATCAGATATCATAAAGACAGTTCAGGAAAAAAAAAAAAAAAAAAAAGATAGTCATTTAAATTACAAAATGGATAACATTAGGGTATTACCTCCTTGAGATCACCTTTATGAGCACCCACGTGAAGCAGAGTCCAACCTCTATCGTCTCTATCCCACCCCCAGAAAACCGAGGTGAGCGCCTGCCCCACCTAGGACACGAAACCATAAGGAAATCTTGGGGCATATTTATGGGCTCAATCCAAAATAAAATACCCTAAATCAAACAGAAAAAAAAAAAAAAATCACAGACAGAGCGAGAAACACAGAGTGATTTGCAGAAAAACAAGAGCAGATAAATCACACAACTGCAGGATTTATCGAAGAAAGTGTATCAAAGAATATTCACCTCGACGAAGAATTAACGAGAGAAGTGATTAGCCATGTTGTGGGGAGCGAAAGGATTCAAACCAGGACCGAAGACACGGAGATTTACAAATTTGATGACAAGCGACGATGGGAAAGAGAATTGAAGAAGATATATGATCATTATCGATGAACCGAAAACCCTAAAGACTGAAATTGATGTAAGAGGAGAAGAGAATTGGGGGTGAAGAGAAATCAAATGAAACCTGGATGAATTTGATGAGAATTTGGATAGAGTTATATACCGGGAATATTATATACAGGGAACGAAAAATTCTAATGCTGCCCTTGCCCGTCTCGTGTATTTATACACGAGATGTCATCTATGATCTCGTGTAAATGTACACGTGATGACTCGTGTATGCACACGAGATATTTATAATTACAAAAATTCTTTTAATTTTTGGAAAAAGCCAAATTTTTTAAAGGAGAGATTTTGAGGGGCAATTTTTTTTGGGTTTTTTTTCCAGTTCGGCCGTCGGCCATATCTCCGGCACTGGACATTTTTTGGAAGATCCCAACGGTGGAAAGTAGCGATTAGGTGTTGTGAAATCCCTCCAGAATTTTGAAGACGATCCAACGGTTCAATCATCGGGAATCGTCATTTTTCTGGACTGTCCTGGATTTAAGAATTTGATTCGGCCGCCGGCCATATCTCCGGCGTCAGGAATTATTTTGACAATCCCAACGGTGAAAAAGTGAGGATTAGTGATGCGCAAGTGCTACAAAAATTTGAAGACGATCCAACGGTTCAATCATCGGGAATCGCTTTTTTACAGTCCGAATTCTGGAGGTGCAGTTTTTTGTTTTTAAAAAATTTGGCTTTTTCCAAAAAAATTACGTATATAAATGGGTATTTTGGTCATTTAGTACGTTCCCTGTATTTAGTATTTGCCTGAGAATTTGGAGGTTTCATTAATTAATTTTAGGGTTAATTGCAATTTGGTTCCTGACTTTGTTCAAAATTTGCAATGTTGATGCTGTCTTTTCAATTTGGCCAATTGGTATACTCACATTGTCGTTTTGTCGCAATCCAATTACAAAAGTAACTAAGTGTTAGTTTTCTAACAGATTTTATGTCATGTGACTAGCACATGACGTTTTAAGTGACGTTTTAATATATTTTTGCAGTTACACATATCCGATTGATATGATTCTTTTTTTAAATTGAAACTAAAATTTGAATTTACAACATATATTTTTTTGATAATTTTTTGGGTTATTGGATTATTTTATATTAAATCTTCATTTTAACTATTAAAAAAAAACATGTGAAATAATGATCTAAAAAATGTCTTAGCCACAAATATGTTTCATATGATGTAAATGATATATGTAGATTATCAGTTCATAAAAATATTTGATATAAAAAAGGGAGAGGTAGAAATTGATGAATCTGGTGTAGAGTGTATGTGGAAGGGGTGATGCGGGAATATGGCGGAGGGGTAGAGGATATCAAACGTTAGGAAAGAAGGTATATCATGGTGGAAGTAGTAAATTTTTTCATATTATTTTTCCATGTCCTCTATTTTTTACATATTTTCATTTATTTAAATTACAAATTAATATAATATAATTAGTTTACCAAAAAAAAATTGTCAAAAAATATATGTTGTAGATTTAAGTATTAGTTTTTGTTTAAAAAAAGAATCATACCAATCGGATATGTGCTTCACAAACATCTTAAATCGTCATGTGCTAGTTATATGACATAAAATATGTTAAAAAAACTAACACACAGTTGCTTTTGTAGTCGGATTGCAACAAAATGATAAAGTGAGTATACCAATTGGCGAAATTAAAAACACAGCATCAAAATTGCAAATTTTCGAAAAAGTCAAGAACCAAATTGCAATTAACCCTTAATTTTACCCACGCGATAATAAAGACTAAAGAGCTTCTTCACTCGTGTGGTTTCCTCACTCGTGTGCGGCTGGATGTGGCAAACTTTATTTTGTAGTAAATAAAATGGGTTAATTACAATTTAAGAATTGAATTCCATAGAAGGCCCCGCTTAAAAGCACCTTATGAGTTCAGATCCTAAATTGTAATTAACCCAAATAAAATACTGCAATAACAAATATCAAAAATATTAAAAAGACACACTTTCTAACATTAAGATTATCCATTAAAATTTTGCTTATATATCAGAATCAAATTGCCATTAAATACCCTTACTATCAATGAATTGAGATTATTCTTTCAAGTATTACTTGAACACTGGCCAAATTTGGCATTCAAAAAATTATGTATCGAAAGTATTTGGCTTTGAGAACATAACAAGTTAAATTATTAGGGTTGGCATTATGTGTTCAACTAAACATCTTAAACATTGCAAAAAAAAAAAAAAAATTAATTCAAGAATCACACGAGAGCTTTCAACACAATGGAGAGCAAGTATGACCTCTCCACGAGGAGAGAAGGCATGGTTGTCGACGAAAAATGCAACCCCGATAAGGAGGGAGAGAAGACCACCGGTTGCGGTCATTCCCCCAAGCTGACTGAAGCTGCCTCGAAAAGACTGGTCTCATGTAAGAAACTGGACGAGTCACCCTATTTCCCGGAAAGGGAATTATCTGTTGACGGCCGTACTGTCTCAATACCTGCTAATAAAACGAAGAATCCGGGAGACCCGGAAGGACCACATGATAAAAATTCGAGGTCCGCTCCACGAAATGACAAATTCCCTGACAAGAAGGGAACCACTCAATATCAGCAATCAACCTGGATGCAAAGAATTTCCTCCAACCATCCATTGACGAATCACGAACAAGCAGCTTCCTTCGGTGGACGGCAAAAGGGAAAAGATCACCATCTGGGACGTAAATCCTAAAATACTCCCGGATCCATATAATCAAAATCAAGGGGTTACCTCGTCGCATCCCACTCGTCCGGTGCAACTCATCCAAACCATGCAAATTTCCCCCCATAATAAGAGGAATTATGCTGTGCTATCTTCCTTTTGCCTGAAGAACTATCTCAACCAGCTGTGCATCGGCTGTACCAAGGGGTCTCAAGAATAGAATCTCACTGAAGAGGCAAACAGTCAAGGCATTCCTCTTGAAAGACTGCACCCCGGGTCCTCCAAATGCATACTCAAGAACATCGGCAACTCAGTCACATCTACAACCATACGGTGCAATATCCCCTTCACCTACTCAGAAGGGAGATCCAAAATCTCAGACCAAGCGTCAATGGCTCCACGATGGTACTTAGGGACAGCGATCACACCTATCAATGGCATGTCAAGGATAGCACCAAAATCTTTGACAGTTGGCACTATCTAATTTGCTGCAAAGTTGAAAGTGTGGCTGTCACAATCCCAGAAAGCGGTTGCAGCTTTCAACATCTCCCAGTCCGGCTTTAAAGTGCATAAAATAAAAAGGACAAGGAACCCGAAAGCCTTCTTGGGATGAGTCTTGAATGAATAAAAAAATATCAACAAGTCCCTCTTGTAATCACCAACGATCTTAGCATCAAGTGAAAAGAGAGATGAATCCCTTGGAAAATAATGGATTGAGAACAAAATCAAGCAAGAAAATGGTGTTTAGAGATGGCAGAAAGCAGCTGTTGAAAGAAGCATCTCGAACAGGGGTTGATATTATAGCTGTTGAAAATATTTTGTCAAGCAAATGTCAAGGCTCGGAATCAGCTACCCAAAAGCGCGCGCCTCCCGTACCCCCATGGGACGGGCATGCCGCCATAGCGCCAGGCGAAGGCGCCCGCCTTCGACCACCAGGAAAGCCTCAGCAAGCCCTTTTCAAAGAAACGAGCCGTGGGAAAGGAAGTCATGGCACCTCTAGAGTCAGCAAAACTACGATGAATCTTTATCCAAAACTACGATGAATCTTTATCCTTGAACCTACTTTTGGACACACATTGTTTTGGTCCACCCTTAAGGAATGTCTAATCAAATCCAGGATAGAAACTCCCACTAAAATTTAATAGAATCCATCCATCCTTCGATTCTTTAGATGACACTTTTGAGCAAAACAGTGACCCACAGTCAACTGTGCCCGCACCCCGCAAATCATAGCTTCACAAGATTCGGTCACAGTGAGCAACCAAATATCACCGTCTTCAAAAAATAGATGTCACACTGCAAGTCTTTCACGATATACAGGAGCCGCGTGAGTCCTCCGGACAGCAGCAGTGATCATTCGCAGGCTAAGTGGTATTCCCAAGGTTATCATCAGCAGGTGAGCAAGATAGACCCGCTAATCGTACCTAGCTCAACAAGCCAGCGAGCAAGACAGGTCCGCTAATCGTACCTAGCTCAATCATCAGCAGGCGAGCAAGACAGGTCCACTAATTGTACCTAGCTCAACAAGCCAGCGAGCAAGACAGATCCGCCAAATTACCGTAGTTTTTAACTTTTAACTCCTAAATGGCATCCCACCAAATAATTGACCAACGATAACGTAAGAAAAAGAGTAGTCAACACAGAGAAAGTTGAATTCGTAAAAGAGAAGAGTACACCAAATTTCAACAAATTTATTTAACTGCAAATTATTATTTTTGCTGGTAATGCAATTAAATCAGATTTCATGATAGTAAATAATCCTTGCGATATTTATACGATATCATTAACACACTGGCATTATTGTCGGCTTTAACTCAATATGGGTATACAAATCTAATTTAGACCTTCTTCCTATAGAGGAAGTTTTGTGTGACATGGGAGACAGATCTCAACGAGAGAGGAAATGGGCTTGCCCCACCCTGCTCATAGGGGAAAATCATTTTGTGATATTTACACGAGATCATTAAATAGACTATGTATGCAATCTGGGTGAAAGGTCCAAAGCGGGGTGTCTACAACTATATTCTCCCTCCGTACCACTCGAAATAAGATTCCCTCTCCCGACACGGGGATTAAGAAAAAAGTGTTAGTGGAGTATGTGTTGGGAGTATAAAATTGATGTAGGAGAGAGAAAGTGGGGTAGAGAATAATAAGTAGAAAGTTGTTGTGAATATTAAAGTGGGTCCTACTACATAAAATATTTTCATTTTGGGGTTGTCCTATTTTAAGTGGGACACCCTAAATAGTAAATCATCCTAATTCGAGTGGGACGAAGGGAGTATGTTATTTATACAGTAAGCCAATTAAGCTCCCAATATGGAGCCACGTCGTTCGGTATAGTATAGTGCGGATGTTGCTCCGTGGAGATACGGACTTAGACATGACTTAGGGGTAGGCTGGAGGGATACAACAACGTATTAGCCCAGAATAACAGTGGATTCACCTTTAGTAAAAACCCGGCTTCCTTTCTCATCCTAGGTCTTACAGGAACGGATAAATGTTATATGCAAGCAACCAAATGCGCCCCAAAGCGGAATTGACCAGTGGTGGTTGGTGAATCCCTGGTTCAAACAGGAGGAGTACGCAATTGAGTGATGACAACCAAGAGGTGGGAAGTCGCGGGCCCCTGTAAGGATCCTGCCCCAAAACAACAAGTTTTAAAGGCGAAATACCAAACACGGTTAACTTCATACACAAAAAATGGAGTCGCCACATTAAATTAATTTTAAACCCAATTTAATGAAAATGGTTAGAGATGATGAGTTCGGAGGTCACGTTACACTTTGGGAAGAACTTATACGAAGTTCACCCAAAGTGCCTCGGAAAAAACCAAGTCTCCCTAATGTTTGTTGACCAAAATGTGCAAGTGTGTGTATGTGTATTTTAAAAATGGGAGAAATCATCTTGTTTTAGAAAATGAGTTTGGACAAATAATAAAGCCTATGAAACAAACATTTTCTTGGGACAAAACCATGTCTTAGATGATTAAAGATTGCAATTTTATCATCAAAGAAAGGTTAATTTGAAAGAATTGGAAATATGCATCTTTTCTTGGATCAAACCATGGCTTGGATGAATAAAGATGATAACTTTATCATCCAATCAAGGTAATCATTTAAAATTTTTGACAATAAAGAATTTTCTTAGACTAATCATCACTTGGGTGGATAAAAATTGGGGCTTTATTACCCAAGGTAGATAATCAAGAAAAGGCTTGAAATAAAGACTTTGAACATTAAAAATGACATAAATATGAGGTGCATGACAAGGGCAAGACTTGACATAAATTAAAGTGCTTGAATGGACAAGACTTGCAATATTGAATGACATTAATGTAAAACCCACTCACACTTGCATTAATGTAAAATTGCACAAAAACATAACAAGTCTTAGATTAATCATTTGGTTTAGAACCCACACTCATGCATAAAACATGAAGGGCACCATGGATCTCAAGGCTTGGTTCCAAGTTAATAAAAGACATTAAGTAAATGACATTAATTTAACAAATGCTCATCTCCACTTGGTTCATCATTTTAATATACCATAAAGTGTAAGATGAGACCATTGGGATCAAGGGAGCATTTGGATCCCAATCATATAAAGACTACATTTTTAAGCCAAATGATCAAAGATCATATCCCAAAAAAAAGAAAATAGAATGAGATGAAGAAGAAGATTTCAACAAAATAAAGATTTGATTTTAAGCAAGCTTGGGGTAAATCATTAATTGATTGACCCAAGTTTGCTTCTTTCCTTTTCCTACTTGAAGATCATGGACTCCAAGATTTTCACTCAACCATGGTTTGTTCACCAATTTACACTAATCACTCAATGAGACCAAAGATGAGAGGGATACTACACTTGGTAGTTATTCACCATCATCTAAGGTAAGCCATAACCTCTCCCTAATCACTCAATTTTGGATGAGAGGTAATTTTGGCATAGTAACTTTGCTCCAAGAATCCCCCCCTTAAATGGGTAGAGGAGGCCTCTATTTATAGTGGGAATTAGGGACTTGTTTGCAATTTGGGGTAACATTTTGGTCCCTCAACTATGGACTTGTGACATGCTTAGGGGCTAAGCAAAATAGAATATTCCTTGGATCTTTTTTGGTCACAAATTGGATCCTTTTTTGTCACAAAATGGGTTGAAATTTTGGCTATTTTGGTGCACAATTCTGGACTGAAATGGTGCATGAAAGGGGCTGGGAATGGGATTGGATTACTGGGCTGGAAGGAGGGGTGTTTGGTTGGGCTTGGTGAGGGTATTGGGTGAGTGGAGTTCGGCCATGGTGAGGGAACTGGGTGATTGGGCTTCGGCCCAAGGTGAGGGGAGTGGGTGAATGGGCTTCGGCCCAAGGTGTAAGAGGGGGGACCATAAGGAAGAAAACACACATCGAATGTGCGCCCGTGTCCACCTTTGAAAGCGCGTGTTCCAAGTGCGTTTTGAGGGATGACGCACGCGTTTTGTGAAAACGCATATCCAATGTGCGACCGCCTCTGGTTTCTTGGCCTATTTCTGAAAATTCTCACAAAGTCCTTTATGGGATTTGTGGGGATTTAGTTGAGGTCTTAGGTCAATTTTTATTACCAAAAGGCCCTTCCCCTTTTAGAATGTCTCCATTAATGCCCAGAAGGTCCCTAAGCTTTTAGTATGACCCAAACATTTCCTAAATGACCCCTAAACTTTATAATTTAATTATTTAAGGATAGTAATTCGGATCAGGGTACTTACAGAGCCCCTCGGCAACGGCGCTTTCGAAGGAAGCGGGGTTGTCGATAAAAGAAAGAGTCCCGATCCAGGGAACTACAAGATGGGAGAGATGGTGACCAAAGTGGTCAAGTGGCTGGACCCTTATCTTTAAAGGATTCCTACGTATCCCTATTCGAGGGAATCAAGCCGGTCGTAGTTCGAAAAGGGTGAGAGATTTTAGGCTACTCAAACCTATAGGCGACCGTCGAGGTCGGGTGGAGAACTTAGCGTCTTAAGCGTTAGGGTGACCATTCAAGGTCGGGCGGAGAACTTGGCGTCTCAAACCTTTGGGACCTAGGTGGATATTTTTCATCCTTTCCTAAGGAACGGGCGTGACTCTCTTTTTGTAAGAGGCAGGAACTCGGGAATGACACTCATTTGGTCAGAGGCAAAGGTTCGGGCATGACACTCATTCGGTCAGAGGCGGGGACTCGGGCATGACACTCATTTGGTCAGAGGCAAAGACTCGGGCGTGACACTAATTCGGTCAGAGACAAATACTCGGGCGTGACACTCATTCGGTCAGAGGCGAATACTCGGGCGTGACACTCATTCGGTCAGAGGCGAATACTCGGGCGTGACACTCATTCGGTCAAAGGCGAATACTCGGGCGTGACACTCATTCGGTCAGAGGCGAATACTTGGGCGTGACACTCATTCGATCAGAGGCAAATACTCAGGCGTGACACTCATTCGGTCAGAGGCAAAGTTTAACATGGGCTTACGTCAGGGACGGCCAATGTCATTCCAAGTTTTCTCTAATTCTAATCTCAAGACGGTCGCTCGGGGGACCTAATTTTATCTCGCAACGGTCGCTCAGGGACCTAATACTTACTTCAGAATGGTCGCTCGGGGGACCTAATAGTTTCTTTAAGACGGTCGCTCGGGGGACCTAATTTTCATTTCACAATGGTTGCTCGGGGGACCTAACTCTTATCTCACAACGGTCGCTCGGGGGACCTAATCTACAATGGTCGCTCGGGGGGCCTACATCTCACAATGCTCACTCGGGGGACCTAATTTTTATCCCTCAACGGTCGCTCGGGGGACCTAACTCTTACAACGGTCGCTCGGGGGACTTAACTGCTACAACGGTCGCTTGGGGGACCTAATTTTTATCTTAAGACGGTTGCTCGGGGGACCTAATTTTATCTCACAACGGTCGCTCGGGGGACCTAATCTTTATCTCTGCTGGGCTTACGTCAGGGACGGCCAATGCCTTGGGCATTAAATTTGACTCTCAAAGTCGGGGTTTGACTCTCTTTTGGTCTAACGAAGGGATTTTCTCGACGCTCATTTGGTCGATCAAATAATTTTTAACTGGGCTTACGTCAGGGACGGCCAATTTTCTTGGGCATTAAATTTGACTCTCAAAGTCGGGGTTTGACTCTCTTTTGGTCAAACGAAGGGATTTTCTCGACACTCATTTGGTCGATCAAATAATTTTTAACTGGGCTTACGTCAGGGACGGCCAATTTTCTTGGGCATTAAATTTGACTCTCAAAGTCGGGGTTTGACTCTCTTTTGGTCAGCCGAAGGGATTTTCTCGACACTCGTTTGGTCAAAGTCGGGATTTGACTCTCTTTTGGTCAATCAAATGATTTTTAACTGGGCTTACGTCAGGGACGGCCAATTTTCTCGGACATTCAATTTGACTCTCAATGAGTCAAAGTCGGGGCTTGACTCTCCTTTGGTCAGCCGAAGGGATTTTCTCGACACTCATTTGGTCGAAGTCGGGTTTGACTCTCTTTTGGTCAATCAAATGATTTTTAACTGGGCTTACATCAGGGACGGCCAATTTTATTTTCATATTTTTAACCTGTTAACCGGGACTTACGAAGTACGGCCGGGCTAAATCACATTCTTAACCTGGGCTTACAAAGTATGGCCGGGCCAATTTCAACAAAGCTGGTCTTACTTCCATCTATGGACTGCCCGGGACAACAACGGATTTGACTTTCACTTGGTCAATCCTAAAGGTTTGGTCAACAATCACTACGAGATGGTTAACTAACAAGGATGGTCTTACGTCATTTTGGACTGCCGGGACAACAACGGATTTGACTTTCACTTGGTCAATCCTAAAGGTTTGGTCAACACTAACTACGAGATGGTTGACTAACAAGGATAGTCTTACGTCATTTTGGACTGTCGGGGAAATTTTAACTTGACCTCTTTGGTCAAAGTTTGAACTTTGGTCAACTAAACTCTACGGGAAGGTTGACACACTTTCTTGACACCGGGGGAAGCCTATGGGTGACCTTTTAGACACATTGTGGATGAAAAGTCCAATCATTTTGAGAGGAGATCAAAAGCATTTTGCTTGAAACATTGTTTTTTGATAAATGAGGCCAAAAGGGCAAGCTTGAAAATGCTTATTCCTAAAGGCAAATCTTTTAACGAAGCATGTTAGTCAAATTTTTTATTTTAACTTAACCATGAGGTTTGTCATGCATAAAGTCCCTTGGAGAGTTGTCCATTTCTTAGCAGTGATCAGGTATAGAGAACCCTTTTGTCATTGATATTGGGGTAGCCCCATATCCTTCTCGCTGTTGATGTTGGAGGTAGCCCCATGTCATTATTGGTGTCGGTGGCGGCATAACCCCACGTCCTCGTTGTCATCGATGTCGGGGCAGCCCCATGTCTTTGTGGAAGTAGCCCCATGTCTTTGTGGCGGTAGCCCCATATCTTTGTGGAGGTAGCCCCATGCCTTTGTGGATGTAGCCCCATGCCCTTGTGGTCGTTGGTGTGGAGGTAGCCCCAATGTCGTCCTTCGACCTTTGATGCTGGCGTAGACCCAATGTCATCTTTTGACCTTTGGCGTTGGCGTAGACCCAACATGACCTTTGAATTGAGGTTAGGAACCCATCCCTTTTTCATGACGCACCCTTTCTTTTGCCTAGGCCGCCCTTGCGGGTTTTCAACCTAGCGGGCTACGTTTTTGCGTCTTTTATGGCATACCCTGTCTTTTGCCTAGGCCTCCCTTATGGGTTTTCAACCTAGCGGGCTACTCTTTTTGGTGCCTCTCTTTTTTTTTTAGAGTGATCCAGCCGACTCGATGGGACGGGGACTTAAGATGTCTTTTGGAGAAAACATGCATGGGTATTTATTTAGGCGGGAGAGAGTCCCTCAATTGTATCATGAAATAGGAGGAAGCCCCTGCTTGACAGAACATAAGTGTTTAGCTCTTTCCTAAGATGTAGAGAAGAAGACTTGTCGAGACATTTGAAATTTGTCTTGGTTAAAATTATCAAAATGATTGCTTGGATGGACCATGTTCATTATTAAGTCAAGATTATAACAAGCAATTAGCCTTAACATGTACACATGTTGTGATCAATTAGGATTAAGATTCGATCAATGGCAAGATCAAAAGGTGTTTATGGGGAATTGGTCCTTGTCTGGTAAATTGGTCATTGATGGGACCAAGGGGGAGAGGTTTGGCTACTTTGGGAAAGCCATGGTTTGACCGTTCTTTCTCATGATGTGACCGGACCCGAAGTTTTCCTACGTTCCCCTCAGTTTGAGGAGCTCAGGTCATCGTAGTTTTGCCATAGGCCGTCTTTTGCTGAAGTTGTTTCCTTTCTTTTGACGTTGTCTTGGAGGACGTTGTTGCTACTTTGACATAGATCTCTTTGCTTTGTGGTGGACTTCCTTGAGGTGGACGTCTTCGGGTGGACCTTATTTGGTGTGCGCTCCCTTTTGGATGAACGGGCTCTTTGTGGTGAGCTTTTGAGGCAAACTTCCCGTTCATTTCCTTTCCTTCTTTCCATTCATTCATTTCCTTTCCCTCTTTCCATTCTTTTTTATTCTTTTTTATTCTTTTTTTTGAAGAGGGAAACATTAAACTCAACTCACTATCTCTGGCATTGACTTCTTTCTGGCACCTTAGTAGCATGAATATCCGGGAAGCCCTTTTGCTTGGTTGCGCACACACTATCACGGTTGAATCTTGGTTGTTGAGCGACAACGTCCTCGTCTTTCCATTTTCCTGGGATGCCTTTGATGTGCATCCAGAATTTGCTTTGGAAAGGTGTATCGGGTTGTGTATCGGGAAAGTGTATGAGGGAAGACTTGCTATTAATGGTTTCTTCATGCCAATTGATCACAACATTTATTCACATCAAGATTAGTTGTTTGCATTTAGCATTTCTCATTCGTGTTAGGTCCATTCGCCTTTAATGAGTCATCATTGACTGGTATGCTTAGAAGTCAATTCACCATTTTGGGGACGTAGCAATCAATTGATCATAACAAGCAAGACCATTTCAAGAGTAAATGTATATTGCAAATAATGTCTCAAGTCTAGGGAGAAGAGAATGAAAATGACTCTTTTATATAGATAACTTTGTACAAACATGTCCGAGTACGGACCTTTGCAAAAATAAAAAGACACAGTCCAAGACGGACTTTTGGTGAAAGTCTAGATCCTACGAGGCTGGAAGACTTGTCATTTTTTTTTCTTCTTTTTTTTTTTTAGGGATGGGCTTCTACAAAGTGCGATGGTCTGTTTTCTTCCTCAATTTTTGGAGGGTTTGTCGGCGGCACATTCCATGTCTTCCACGAGGAACTCGGGTTCCTTGTCGTCGGGAAAGACGTCGCGAGGTCTCCACTTGGCTTGGCATTGCAATCGCCGGACTTGCCTTTGGCCATCTCCTTTTGGTGGCTCCCTTTCAAGAGGCGTAACCTCGCGCATGGCATTCGGTGAAGGTACGGATCTCCATTTGATGTAGCCGCCTTTGGGCCTCCGAGGCATGGGTCTCTTCTCGTGGACGGTGTCCCAATCCTGCTCACGTGGATGGAAGTCTCAGATGCCATTTCAGATGTGGGCTCCTTGGTTGATGTTTCTGGTGGACAAGACCGCAAAGGACTTTAGCATTTTAAAACTCGAGGTGAAATTATAACCATGATTTGAGAGGAACGCCTCATTAGCGGATTAGCCTTTTGGAAAAGAGTTGACCTCTTATTTTAAGAAAACCTGATTTCCAATTTTTTTTTTTTAATGAGGATTGACAAACACATTTTTTATTTGAGTAAAAGTCTCACACATTCAAATGGGGTTAACGAAGAGACGATCATGACATAAAACGGGCTTTTGGGAAGAGGTGAGTGATTGACTCACTTTCCAAACAGACTTCCTAGGGTGACGGAGAGCGGCCCTAAGGGACCTAGCTTAAAGGTTACGGGGACATGGAGCCTCCTTGACTTATCGGAATATAGTCAGGATAACATGGGACAAAACCTTACTGGCTTGGGACCAGATGGTACTTACACTAGTTTGAGCCATCAAGGCGATCGGAGCAACTGAGATGGTCATCACATGGAGGAGCAAACTGAGGAGGCCAATGCTTGACCAAGGTATATCACCATGTGGTGCCATGACAGCTAAACTCGAAGGGGTCATGGTCACGCGATGACACTGACGGGAACGAAATGGCATGAGGGGCGCAGAATTGGTCATCATGTGACGGCCCAAGGAAAGGGGAGAGGGTTACCCTAAGCACCTTTTGCTTCTTTTCTTTAACAGACGCTTTGGAGGATAACAGGGATCCGTCTAAAGACTTGACTAACTTCCTAGGGAACTATGCCTAGGGGTTTAACGGGGATCTTAACGGGGACCTAGCAGGCAACGGCTTAGGGTTTTAACAGGAATCTCAACAATGGGGACCTAGGAGGAAACGGCCTAGGGTTTTAACAGGAATCTCAACAATGGGGACCTAGGAGGCAACTGCCTAGGGTTTTAACGGAAATCTTTTGAATCCATCCAAAGATTTACGGGCGTCTTGGAGATCATCTGAGGAATTTACGAGACTTAACAGAGGTCTTGGAGGGTAACGGGGATCCGTCCAAAGACTAACAAAACTTGGCGAAGGTTTTGGAGGATAACGGGGATCCGTCCAAAGACTAACAAAACTTGGCTAAGGTCTTGGAGGATAACGGGGATCCGTCCAAAGACTAACAAAACTTGGCTAAGGTCTTGGAAGATAACGAGGATCCGTCCAAAGACTAACAAAATTTTAACAGAGGTCTTGGAGGATAACGGGGATCCGTCCAAAGACTAACAAGACTTTGACAGATGTCTTAGAGGATAACGGGGATCCATCCAAAGACTAACAAAACTTTAACAGATGTCTTGGAGGATAACGGGGATCCATCCAAAGACTAACAAGACTTTAACAGATGTCTTGGAGGATAACGGGGATCCATCCAAAGACTAACAAGACTTTAACAGATGTCTTGGAGGATAACGGGGATCCATCTAAAGACTAACAAGACTTGACGGATGTCTTTGGAGGATAACAGGGATCCATCCAAAGACTTAACGAAGCGACATTTGTTAACGCAAGACTGCGATGTGTCAAAGGCAAGAAGCAAAAACGGAGCAAACTCATGCTATGTGCAATTATTTATCCATTCAAGTTCATTTAAAAAGCATTTTTATTCCTAAATGGTTGGAAAAGATTTCTATTCTTTTTCATAACTACTCTAAATGCTGGATCAGTGGAGGCCATCACTACGCCTATAGACCCCTCGTTTTTCACCTGTCTTGCACATTCCCTAGGATGGACTGTCCCGGGCAAGGGTCCTATAGGGCACGCGGCTTCCACCGACCGAAAGAACGATTCCTAAGGGTCTAGTGCGTCGCAAGACTCCAAATGCGTGGACCATTCTTGTCATGATTAAGCCCCGATCAAAGTCAAGGTTTATCCTAAGGCTTCACTGATATTCCGACATGACCTCATTTTAATGAGGGTTCTCGATCCTTGACCTTGGGCTTAAGGATGACCAAAATGGAACAACATTAGGGCTTAACGACACGGTGTCACCCTATCTTTAATATATGTTCTCGGTTAATTGGGTCATCATTAACGTACGAGTTAAAGACCGGTTAAGGTCATGCTTGCATTTCATCAAGGAGTCGTAACTCGGGCATTAACTTGGCCACAATTAACCTTGGACACGTATTAGGGATGTGGTAACGTGAACTAGACCAAAAACCAACCAAAGTCACGGTATTTGTGTGTCACGGACATGTGTGGTTGACTCGGCTCGGAAGGGGAGGTAGAATTGCGCGCTCGAAGGGAACAAGAGCGCCAATCGAGCTGCATCTGGCATCCATCCCAGGTTTAAAGGGTATTTGGAACGTGCAAGGTCAAGTACACGTAGTGTGACGCCTTTCTATGTTCCCTTTTGAGTCAAAATATAAATTTTCAATCCATTTTAATATCTTGAGCAATGTATGGACAAGTATGATGAACAAGTAATTTACACAAGTAATCAAACAATGATATGAACAAACAAGAACAAGCAAGTAAGCAAGGCTACTTAACAAATAAGAATCACAATTTGTACATGGAAGGTTTGTACACAACCAAAGGTTTTTGAAACCAAAATTTTCACATCAAGAACAACCTTTTGAAAATCATTTGCACAAAAAGGTTGTGCACAACCAAAGGTTTTGAAAATCCATTTTTTACTAAGAAAAAGAAGGTAAATTTACACAAGGAGAGGCTGTAAATTAGAACCTGGACAAGGAGAAGCAAGGTGGCCATTAGAATGTTTCTGCCTTTGCACAAAATTTTTGAATTGAAACATTCTGTGGGACCTTCCAAAGTAGCCGTACGGCTATGTCATCCATCCCATTATTTTTTTTGCAAATTTTCAGCTTCCAATCATCAAGCCCCAATTCATTGCTTTCCAGAACAGTTCCATTCATTCAAAATCAAAACAGAAACACAAAACACACAAATTAGGCACAAAGTCAAAAAACGAGGATGGGAGTTTGACCCACACGTAAATGTCCCCAAAGCTTCTAAAAAGAAGTTTGAGAACATTTAATTCCCCAGCGGAGTCGCCACTGTAAGGATCCCGCCCCATAACAGCAAGTTTCAAAGGCGAAATGCCAAACACGGTTAACTTCATACACAAAAAACGGAGTCGCCACATTAAATTAATTTTAAACCCAATTTAATGAAAATGGTTAGAGATGATGAGTTCGGAGGTCACGTTACACTTTGGGAAGAACTTATACGAAGTTCACCCAAAGTGCCTCGGAAAAAACCAAGTCTCCCTAATGTTTGTTGACCAAAATGTGCAAGTGTGTGTATGTGTATTTTAAAAATGGGAGAAATAATCTTGTTTTAGAAAATGAGTTTGGACAAATAATAAAGCCTATGAAACAAACATTTTCTTGGGACAAAACCATGTCTTAGATGATTAAAGATTGCAATTTTATCATCCAAGAAAGGTTAATTTGAAAGAATTGAAAATATGCATCTTTTCTTGGATCAAACCATGGCTTGGATGAATAAAGATGAGAACTTTATCATCCAAGCAAGGTAATCATTTAAGAGTTTTGACAATAAAGAATTTTGTTAGGCTAATCATCACTTGGGTGGATAAAAATTGGGCTTTATTACCCAAGGGAGATAATCAAGAAAAGACTTGAAATAAAGACTTTGAACATTAAAAATGACATAAATATGAGGTGCTTGACAAGGGCAAGACTTGACATAAATTAAAGTGCTTGAATGGACAAGACTTGCAATATTGAATGACATTAATGTAAAACCCACTCACACTTGCATTAATGTAAAATTGCACAAAAACATAACAAGTCTTAGATTAATCCTTTGGTTTAGAACCCACACTCATGCATAAAACATGAAGGGCACCATGGATCTCAAGGCTTGGTTCCAAGTTAATAAAAGACATTAAGTAAATGACATTAATTTAACAAATGCTCATCTCCACTTGGTTCATCATTTTAATACACCATAAAGTGTAAGATGAGACCATTGGGATCAAGGGAGCATTTGGATCCCAATCATATAAAGACTATATTTTTAAGCCAAATGATCAAAGATCATATACCAAAAAAAGGAACATAGAATGAGATGAAGAAGAAGATTCAACAAAATAAAGATTTGATTTTAAGCAAGCTTGGGGTAAATCATTAATTGATTGACCCAAGTTTGCTTTTTTCCTTTTCCTACTTGGAGATCATGGACTCCAAGATTTTCACTCAACCATGGTTTGTTCACCAATTTACACTAATCACTCAATGAGACCAAAGATAAGAGGGATACTACACTTGGTAGTTATTCACCATCATCTAAGGTAAGCCATAACCTCTCCCTAATCACTCAATTTTGGATGAGAGGTAATTTTGGCATAGTAACTTTGCTCCAAGAATCCCCCCCTTAAATGGGTAGAGGAGACCTCTATTTATAGTGGGAATTAGGGACTTGTTTGCAATTTGGGGTAACATTTTGGTCACTCAACTATGGACTTGTGACTTGCTTAGGGGCTAAGCAAAAATAGAATATTCCTTGGATCTTTTTTGGTCACAAATTGGATCCTTTTTTGTCACAAAATGGGTTGAAATTTTGGCTATTTTGGTGCACAATTCTGGACTGAAATGGTGCATGAAAGGGGCTGGGAATGGGATTGGATTACTGGGCTGGAAGGAGGGGTGTTTGGTTGGGCTTGGTGAGGGTATTGGGTGAGTGGAGTTCGACTATGGTGAGGGAACTGGGTGATTGGGCTTCGGCCCAAGGTGAGGGGAGTGGGTGAATGGGCTTCAGCCCAAGGTGTAAGGGGGGGGGGACCATAAGGAAGAAAACGCACATCGAATGTGCGCCCGTGTCCACCTTTGAAAGCGCGTGTTCCAAGTGCGTTTTGAGGGATGACGCACGCGTTTTGTGAAAACGCATATCCAATGTGCGACCGCCTCTGGTTTCTTGGCCTATTTCTGAAAATTCTCACAAAGTCCTTTATGGGCTTTGTGGGGATTTAGTTGAGGTCTTAGGTCAATTTTTATTACCAAAAGGCCCCTCCCCTTTTAGAATGTCTCCATTAATGCCCAGAAGGTCCCTAAGCTTTTAGTATGACCCAAACATTTCCCAAATGACCCCTAAACTTTATAATTTAATTATTTAAGGATATTAATTCGGATCAGGGTACTTACAGCCCCCTGTCATCAGGTCACCAACTCCCTTGACCTTCCGACAATGGGTAGGCAGAATGATTCCCTCCAGACAGAAAGAGAGGCCTGGGGGAAGTTTGCTTTCGTGCAAGGCCCTGCCCAAAATAAAAATGTTTTTAATATATTTATATTTACCGTACCCCACCATTTAACCCCACTCATTCTCTCTCTTTATTTTCCACCACTCGATTCATTTATTCAACAATCACTACTATTTACTCCACTCATTCTCTCTCTTCATTTTCTACCACACATACGTTATTTTTTTCTTAATTATTGTACCCATTCTTCTATTCCTAGTTGTGCCAGGATGGAGGGAGTATATTAATCCGGCAAAAGAAATTTGCATTCTTCAACCGCACTCACGGCTTGAACATCCGTCTCATTTTTACCAAACTTTGTAGTATCTTCTTTAAGAAACATCACTAAGTTTAAGGTGATCAAATAAAACATCTTTTGTTTCCTTCACTTAAAGTTGAGGCCAACAAAATTTTCTAACAGTAAATCAAAATACATGGAACAACCACATTTCATTAGAAATTTGTCTCCACACAAGGAGACTTCCCCAAAAAATTGGCTTTAATTTTCAACAATTAAACACCAAATTATAATTTTTTGTTACAAATATAACTCTAACTTAATTGGTGAATTTACTTTAAGAATAAATTGCTGATTCAATAGGAGAATTAACATAATTTATTTCATGTAACAACTCAAATTTATAAGCCTCTTAATTCTTTAGTGAAATAATAACTGGAGGTTAATTTTTTAAAACTTTATAGGTCTCACCTTGGAGTACCTCAAATTTAGAAAAAAATAATTTCTCCTTCACAAAATGCACAATTCTTTTAGAAGCCCTCATTCTAAATATTTTGTGTTATTTGTGATTATCTACAACAATAGGATTTAACAACTTCCTTCAAGAAGTCTTATTGTTTTTATCTTTATTACATTAGTCACTAATTCCACTAATAGGTTTTAATAACTTCTCCCAAGAAGTCTTATACTTTCAGTCCATGTGACTTTTGTCAATGTTGAAAACAATAGAATTCAACAACTTCATTCAAGAAACTCTATTGTTTTTATCTTCCATATTAGGCAAGGAGACATTTCTTTAACTAAAAAGTATAAACAAGCAAAACGCTTTTTGTGATTTTTGTCACTATTAACACTAATAGGTTTTAACAACTCCTTTTTAGAAGCGCTATTATGTTGATGTTTGTGACCTTTGTCACCATTGACAATAATAGGTTTTAACAACTTCTTTTAAGAAGCCCTATCATCTTTGTCTATGTAGAGTTAAAGACTTAATCTTTCAAGTTCCAATGAAGTTTTCAATCTCTTTACTATGATTCATACTAACCATAAGAGACAAATCACCAATTCTGTAAACATTAGAAGTGGTGTCGCAATAACTATTTATACAATCAGTGCAACACCCTAGTTGTTGATCAATTAGTTTATTATATGTTCAAAATTATTTTTTTCCTTCATAAACTTTTTTGTTCTGAAAGTTTTATGTCTATCTCCACATAACAGATTCCGATCACCACCATTCAGAATATCCTACATTGAGTTGTAAACATGTAAAAAAGAGTTCAGCCCGATCCAAGGGTTAACGAAGCAGAAAATTCTATCTTTCCAGAGCTGGTCATAAAAAAACTGTGCTGGAAACCTTACTTTCTTTTCCATTGTTCTTCATTTTTTCATCCTTTCTCCTACAGCAACCATGCCACAAGATTCTTATAATATTCATTCTTTTCACAACAAAGGGAATTAGTCTAAGATTATTGGACAAAATCTTGTACATTAAAAGGAAACAAATTACAACATATTGAAATACAACAACAATGTGAATTGAAAGCATGAGAAATAAACAATTAATATAGCCGTCTTTGATCTCTTGTATCCGAGTCGTGTATGACACACTTTGCTTAGACTAATTCGTTCCACTCTCTGAGAGTACTTGAGGTTTCAACGGACGTTAGTCTCCCAGGATAAAATGGATTAACCGGATGCAACTCCGAACTTGAGTCTTCTGGCCAAATGATTTATGCTTGGACTAGTTTGTTGGTGTGTATGCCCTAGTGTCGCGACCCCGGACCCCGCGGGCCCGAGACCGCGATCTGGACGTCGACTCTAATATCAAAACTGTAAAATACCGAAGTTAAAAATTTCATTTGATACCAAAAGGGTGATGATCCAAAGTTTTACAAAACCAAGTTTAATAAAAACCAAATACAACTATCATAAACTTCCACAAGTTTATACCCAACAAAATACAAATGTACAATTCTTAGTGACGTCATTGTTTGGTACAACTATCCCAAAATGGTTACACATTTACATAATGTAAACCAACCTATAATAACCTTCCCCAAAAGAACGGGTCCACACTCGACGTCCTCTTTCTCGTGATCAGCGAGACTAATTCTTAGCACCTGGGGGGGGAGGGTTAAGGAAAAACAAAGATAAAAGAAAAGGGGGTGAGATAAATCTCAATAAGTTACTAATGCAACTACATGACATGCTATGATGCAAGAAGCAATAAGCAATGATAAATATCACATAGCACATAGCATTTATCACATAACAGATATCAGCGGAAATAAACACATAACAAAGGATATAGCCAAGGTTTTCCAAACCGGAACATCCAAATAAAGGATCGCTGCGCAGCTTCGATAATCAACAAATCATCATCTTCATAATAGCATGAAAGCCGAAGAGAAAACCCCCGGTACCGGAACCAATAACCAATGAAGTGTCACAAAGGACGGGAGACATGCCACAAAGTCATGCTCCAAGAAGCTAAAATGCACACAAAGGAGCTAGCTCTTCTCACATCCAAGGCCAATCTGGAGGAGGGTAATAATGGGGCAAAACAATGGTCAACATCACGATGGACTTGGCCGTGCCATCATAATGTTTCGCATCGCCCAAACACACACAAAATACCAGCTGGACTTTCACATAAAGGCTAAGTAATAAAATACTAGCACGATAAACAACAAAGGATTCCAAAGTAGGGAATCAATCCAATTAAATCACCACAAAGGTAAACCAATACAAACTGCACATCAAAGGTGAACCACATTCCCAAAAATGATAATTAATCAAACTCCATATCATATTTATTCACAAATGAATCAAATCCACACAATAAAGTGTTCCACGGTGTTATCTTGAGTTAATTAGAAGGATTAAACCTAAACTAGTTAAGCCATTTAGTTTAAACAAGCAAAAAGGTCAATTCCTGGAACAGTGGCGGGCGGGCGCCTGGAATAGGGCAGGCGGGCGCCTGAATCAACAGAAGGTCAGGTCTTCATAAAGGGGTATGTAGGTGGGCGCCTGGAGGGGGTCGGGCGGGCGCCTGGTCTACGGACTGGGAAGAATTCAGCAGCTGGGTTTCCCAAATTTCCTTACCATTTCATACTAAATTCATAAACACTCAAAATCAACACTCCCTACAAGATTTATATGGTACCCAAACATCATTTATAACTAAAATGGGAATCCAAATACGCCATTTACAAACCAAAACCAAGAATCAAAACCAACATTCAAGTTTCACCATTTTTTACCCAAAACTCAAATAAAATTCCAAATAAATTCAAAACCCAACCAAATTTCAATTATAACACATAAAGCATTATCTAATCATGATATGAACATTTTAGCATCAAAATGGGGGAAAAGTAACTTACTTGCAAATTCTCAAAGTTGATGGATTTCGATTCTTTTTGGTTCTACGCGATCCTATCGACGATCTAAACAATGTTCAAGTTTTAAGAAATGAATGATAACAAGAAGAAGATGAAGAAAAAGAAGAGAGAAGGAGAGAAAGAAAAACTTACCAATACTTGGAGAGAGAGAGAAGTGAGTTTGCTGGAAGAATGGGGGGGGGGATGGAGTGTATGAGGGAGAAGGGGAGGAGTAGGGAGGGACTAGGGAAATAATTCAGAATGTTGCACTTAGGCCCCCTCCACTACACTACACACAAGCACTACACTCCCTACTAACAATTAAGACCCAACACTTCCACACTAGCCCAAATAACTCGAATACAAAGCTAGGCATAAATATTATAACACATAAATTGCACACATAAATATTTAAATAAATAATAATTTAAATAAATAAATAAGCAATTCAAAAAAATAATGATTATTTATTACTAATAAAATAGAGCCTATATTTCGGGTTGTGACATTCACTCCCCCTTAAAGAAAATTCGACCCGAATTTTAACGAGACTCACCTTAAACAAAAAGCCACGGAAATTTCCTCTCGATTTCATCTCGGAGCTCCCACGTCGACTCCTCGATATTATGATTCCTCCAAAGAACTCGAACCAAAGAAATACTTTTGCTCCTCAACTCTTGAACTTTAGAATCTAAGATCCGAACCGGTCGTTCCTCATAAGTCATATCGGGCTCAATATCTTCCGGTATCCTCGGTAACACGTGAGACGGATCATGAACATATTTCCGAAGCATAGAAACGTGGAAAACGTTGTGCAACCGGTCCAAAGATGGCGGTAACGCGAGTCGATACGCAAGAAGTCCAACCTTTCCCAAAATCTCAAACGGACCAATAAACCTCGGAGCCAACTTGCCTTTCTTCCCAAATCTACGAATACCCACCTTTGGAGACACTTTCAAGAATACCAAATCACCAATCTGAAAACTAAGATCTCGCCTTCGGTTGTCTGCGTAGCTCTTATGACGACTCTGGGCTGTCTTCAATCTATCCCGGATAACTTTGACTTTCTCAACCGAATCCCGAAGCAAATCAATACCCACAATCTTCGCTTCACCGACCTCATCCCAACAAATAGGCGATCTACACTTTTTTCCATACAAGGCTTCAAACGGTGCCATCTCGATACTAGCCTGATAACTGTTGTTGTAAGAGAACTCCACTAACGGTAGGTACGAATCCCAAGAATCGGAAAAGTCTATCTAACATGCTCGCAACATATCCTCCAAAATCTGAATAGTCCTCTCGGATTGACCATCGGTCTGAGGATGAAAAGCCGTGCTGAATCGCAAATCTGTACCCAAAGCTTCCTGAAACGCCTTCCAGAATCTAGAAGTAAACCTCGGGTCTCGATCTGAAACAATGCTAACCGGAACCCCATGCAATCTCACAATCTCGTCGATAAAAAGGGTCGCAAGCTTTTCCATCGAATATCTGATGTCAATAGGCAAGAAATAGGCACTCTTGGTCAATCTATCCACTATTACCCAAACACTGTCATACTTCCTACGGGTACGAGGAAGTCCCGTAACGAAATCCATAGTCACATGCTCCCATTTCCACTCGGGAATATCTAACGGCTGAAGTAATCCCGCGGGTCTCTAATGCTCGGCTTTGACCTGCTGACAAGTTAAACACCTCGATACATACTCGGCTATTTCCCTTTTCATATTAATCCACCAAAATTGTTGCTTCAAATCCTGATACATCTTCGTACTACCTGGATGAATAGTATATCTCGATTTGTGACCCTCATCAAGAACTCTCTGTTTAATTCCATCAACATCCGGAACACACAAACGACCACGGAAAGTCAACACTCCACTCGCACTCAAAGAAAAATCCTCGAAGTTCTTTTCCTTCAATTTACCCATTATCTTCACCATCTCGGAATCCTCTTTCTGAGCCTCTTTTATTCTTTGAATTAGGGTCGGAGATACCCTAATATTCGCAAAAATAGCCCCATGTCTCGATTCACGAGGAGACCAATCTCGAACATCCTCAAGCATTTTCCACTCACGAACCATCATAGAAGCCACATAAGATTTTCTACTAATCGCATCGGCTACCACATTCGCCTTTCCCGGATGATAAGAAATCGTACAATCATAATCCTTCAACAATTCCATCCATCGACGCTGTCGGTTTTTCAATTCCTTCTGAGAGAATAGGTACTTCAAACTCTTGTGATCGGTGAAAATCTCAAACTTCTCCCCATAAAGGTAGTGCTTCCATTTGTGCAACGTAAAGACAATAGCCGCTAACTCCATATCATGAGTCGGGTAATTCTGTTCACTCGGGGTCAACTTCCTCGAAGCATACGCAATTACTTTCCCATTCTGCATCAACACACAACCCAAACCCTCCTTAGAAGCATCACTATAAATCACTAGGCCATCGCTCCCATTAGGTAAAGTCAAGATCGGTGCGGTAGTCAACCTCTTCTTCAATTCCTCGAAACTCTTGTCACATTTCTCGGTCCACACAAACGGAACATTCTTCCGGGTCAACTGAGTCATCGGAGTAGCAATCCTCGAAAATCCCTCAATAAATCTTCGGTAATACCCGGCTAAACCAAGAAAGCTTCTAACCTCTGTCACTGATTCGAGTCTCTTCCAATCCACTATAGCTTCAATCTTCGAAGGATCCACCGAAATCCCGTCTTTAGAAATCACATGACCCAGAAATGACACCTTCTCGAGCCAAAATTCGCATTTACTGAACTTCGCAAATAATTTCTCCCTCGCAAGGACGGATAAAACTGTCCTCAAATGTTGCTCGTGCTCCTCTCAAGATTTAGAATAGACAAGAATGTCGTCGATGAAAACCACCACGAACGAATCAAGATAGGGATGGAAAATTCGGTTCATCAAATCCATAAATACGGCCGGCGCGTTAGTCAACCCAAACGGCATAACCAAGAACTCATAATGACCATAGCGAGTGCGAAAAGCAGTCTTCGGAATATCCTCCGATCGAACCTTCAACTGATGGTACCCACTCCTCAAATCGAGTTTAGAGAAAACCACGGATCCTTGAAGCTGATCAAATAAATCATCAATATGGGGTAGAGGATACTTATTCTTCACCGTAACCTGATTCAACTTCCGGTAATCTATACACAATCTCAACGAACCATCTTTCTTCCGCACAAATAAAACCGGTGCTCCCCACGGGGAAACACTCCGGCGGATAAACCCTCGATCAAGCAACTCTTGCAACTGAACCTTTAGTTCCTTCAATTCTGCGGGAGCTAACCTATAAGGTGCTTTCGAAATTGGAGTCGTACCCGGCAAAAGGTTTATACAAAACTCAATCTCACGATCGGGAGGCATATCATACTCGGTAGAGAAAACATCGGGAAATTCCCGAACTACCCGAACACTATCCAAACTAAGGGATTCTTTCCTAGTATCAAGAACACTAGCCAAATACCCCTCACAACCACTATGCAATAATTTTCTCGCTTTCATAAAAGAAATTAAGCGAACCTTTCTACTCAGAGGACTAGCCTCAAAAACAAACTTAGGCACATCAGGAATAGAAAAAGTAACAGTTTTCTTACGGCAATCAATGGACGCATGAAACTTGCTCAACCAATCCATACCCAAAATGACATCAAAGTCTTGGATAGGAAGAACTACCAAATCCGCACAAAGGACACGACCACAAATAACCACATCACAAGCACGAAAGACTCGATCAGAAATCAAGCATTCTCCTATAGGGGTCGACACCTCTAGCACGAACGGTAAAGACTCGAATGCAGCATTTAACATGGAAGCAAATTGCACAGAAATATATGAATGAGATGATCCTGGATCTACTAACGCTCGTGCGCTCACATTAGACACAGAAACAATACCTCCAATAACGGACGGATCATCGGTAGCTTGTTGTTGATTCATGGCATAAACCTTCCCTTGAACTTTGGGCTTCCCGGTAACATCCCTTTTCTGACCTTGATTATTACCAACTCCTGACCCGGATGCTTGTCCTCTACCTCTCGGGCAATCTTTTACAAAGTGACCCATTTGACCACAATTGGTGCACCTTCCTTGCTTCTTCCAACAACGGTCTTCAGAATGACCTTCCTTTTGACAATACGAACAAAGCCTCCTAATTTGGCTCCCTTGGTTCCCGGAAGTGGTACCCGGGTTCCTTGGGTTTTGTTGCCCTCGGGACTGAGATTGTCCCCCAAAGTTAAATTTTCGATCCTTGGTTGCGACTTGCTCTGCGCTCCTTGCTTACTCGGGTTGGCCACCTCGGTCTTCCTCTTATGTTCCCCGATATCTTGCTCTATCAAATAGGCTCGGTCCACCGCATCTTGGAATGTAGCAATGAGTTGAGTACGGATGGAGGTCTTCAATCCCCGAATGAATCTCATAGCCTTTTGTTCCTCGGTCGTCACCAAATAGTCGCAATACCGGGCTAATTCTATGAACTTCGCCGAGTATTGTGCTATAGACAACACACCTTGTTCCAGGTTGAGTAGCTCGATCTCCTTTCGGTTTTGATCAACAACCGGAATGAAATGTTCCTTGAATTTGCGCACAAACAACTCCCACGCATACACCGTGCGAGTATCATCCCAAGTAGCTTTAATACCTTTCCACCAATGCTCGGCGGCTCCCACAAGCTTGTAAGCCGCAAACCGGACCTTGTCCTCATCCGAACACCCAAATACATCATTAATCTTCTCCATAGACTCAATCCATAACTCAGCCTTCTTTACATCGGGTTCCCCATTGAATTCAACCGGTTTCAACTTCAGAAATTGCTCCAATCCATAACGGGGTGGTGCTTGTTCTACCCTCGGACCTTGATCATGTATGGCCTTCATGGCCGCCTCAAACATGCCTTGAAACATGGCACGGGCTTCTTCCCTTGTATCATTCTGATTCTGTGCCCCACTAGCACCTCCTCTGTTCCTTCTTCCAGACATTGCGAGTAATTACCTGCATAAGACATCAACCGTTAATCACTCCGCACACTACTACCCACCTAGGTCATACTAATCCACCTAGACTTATACATAGAGCTAATGCCATAGCTCTGATACCAACTGTCGCGACCCCGGACCCCGCGGGCCCGAGACCGCGATCTGGACGTCGACTCTAATATCAAAACTGTAAAATACCGAAGTTAAAAATTTCATTTGATACCAAAAGGGTGATGATCCAAAGTTTTACAAAACCAAGTTTAATAAAAACCAAATACAACTATCATAAACTTCCACAAGTTTATACCCAACAAAATACAAATGTACAATTCTTAGTGACGTCATTGTTTGGTACAACTATCCCAAAATGGTTACACATTTACATAATGTAAACCAACCTATAATAACCTTCCCTAAAAGAACGGGTCCACACTCGACGTCCTCTTTCTCGTGATCAGCGAGACTAATCCTTAGCACCTGGGGGGGGTTAAGGAAAAACAAAGATAAAAGAAAAGGGGGTGAGATAAATCTCAATAAGTTACTAATGCAACTACATGACATGCTATGATGCAAGAAGCAATAAGCAATGATAAATATCACATAGCACATAGCATTTATCACATAACAGATAGCAGCGGAAATAAACACATAACAAAGGATATAGCCAAGGTTTACCAAACCGGAACATCCAAATAAAGGATCGCTGCGCAGCTTCAATAATCAACAAATCATCATCTTCATAATAGCATGAAAGCCGAAGAGAAAACCCCCGGTACCGGAACCAATAACCAATGAAGTGTCACAAAGGACGGGAGACATGCCACAAAGTCATGCTCCAAGAAGCTAAAATGCACACAAAGGAGCTAGCTCTTCTCACATCCAAGGCCAATCTGGAGGAGGGTAATACTGGGGCAAAACAATGGTCAACATCACGATGGACTTGGCCGTGCCATCATAATGTTTCGCATCGCCCAAACACACACAAAATACCAGCTGGACTTTCACATAAAGGCTAAGTAATAAAATACTAGCACGATAAACAACAAAGGATTCCAAAGTAGGGAATCAATCCAATTAAATCACCACAAAGGTAAACCAATACAAACTGCACATCAAAGGTGAACTACATTCCCAAAAATGATAATTAATCAAACTCCATATCATATTTATTCACAAATGAATAAAATCCACACAATAAAGTGTTCCACGGTGTTATCTTGAGTTAATTAGAAGGATTAAACCTAAACTAGTTAAGCCATTTAGTTTAAACAAGCAAAAAGGTCAATTCCTGGAACAGTGGCGGGCGGGCGCCTGGAATAGGGCAGGCGGGCGCCTGAATCAACAGAAGGTCAGGTCTTCAGAAAGGGGTATGTAGGCGGGCGCCTGGAGGGGGTCGGGCGGGCGCCTGGTCTACGGACTGGGAAGAATTCAGCAGCTGGGTTTCCCAAATTTCCTTACCATTTCATACTAAATTCATAAACACTCAAAATCAACACTCCCTACAAGATTTCTAAGGTACCCAAACATCATTTATAACTAAAATGGGAATCCAAATACGCCATTTACAAACCAAAACCAAGAATCAAAACCAACATTCAAGTTTCACCATTTTTTACCCAAAACTCAAATAAAATTCCAAATAAATTCAAAACCCAACCAAACTTCAATTATAACACATAAAGCATTATCTAATCATGATATGAACATTTTAGCATCAAAATGGGGGAAAAGTAACTTACTTGCAAATTCTCAAAGTTGATGGATTTCGATTCTTTTTGGTTCTACGCGATCCTATCGACGATCTAAACAATGTTCAAGTTTTAAGAAATGAATGATAACAAGAAGAAGATGAAGAAAAAGAAGAGAGAAGGGAGAGAAAGAAAAACTTACCAATACTTGGAGAGAGAGAGAAGTGAGTTTGCTGGAAGAATGGGGGGGGATGGAGTGTATGAGGGAGAAGGGGAGGAGTAGGGAGGGAGTAGGGAAATAATTCAGAATGTTGCACTTAGGCCCCCTCCACTACACTACACACAAGCACTACACTCCCTACTAACAATTAAGACCCAACACTTCCACACTAGCCCAAATAACTCGAATACAAAGCTAGGCATAAATATTATAACACATAAATTGCACACATAAATATTTAAATAAATAATAATTTAAATAAATAAATAAGCAATTCAAAAAAATAATGATTATTTATTACTAATAAAATAGAGCCTATATTTCGGGTCGTGACACCTAGGCACGTTATTTGAACTATTAATGTTATCATTTGCCTTATGATTTAATAAAGATATTGAAGGTTTGATTATTATATCTTTTGCATGTTTATTATAATAATCTTCGTCCCTAGTAATTATGACTAATTACTAGTATAAGTTTAATAGATAGTCATATGATGATTATGTGTATGAGATAGAATTAGACTTATGGGTATTTGTTGGAGAACAAATACTGGACTGACCCTATGAGATTTAGTCATGGTCAAAATGTCATAATTAAATCTCATATAGTTATATCACTTGAATCTTTAGACCTGAGGTTATTACGGTCTTCCACATGATGAACATTACGTTGGACATATTCAAACGTTACCCTTAACCGGGTAGCTATAAAGAATATAATTGGAATAATTGGAATCATGTAAGGAAGAGTAATAAGCCAAGAAGGGATTTGTTCCTCGTCAAGAGAGATGTCAAACTTTGGCCACTCGATAAATGGTATTGATGAAATGCTTGGCCATGCTAAAATGAATCGATTGGATCAATTTCATTTGCATTATCAATACATTCGGAATCGAGAAAGCATTGAACAAAGTAAGTTGACAATTGACCATGGCTTACGTGCAATAGATAACGTGTAACAAAGAGATTGTGTTATGTTCTATTTAGAAAACTTTGGATTTCAAAGTTATACTAATTGGGTAGTCATAATGGCTTGCTAGAGTTTGCTTATGACTTACGGGTTCTGAATGGTTCGGACTCGTTGCCAACTTAGTATAATCCTATTGGGTCACACACACAGAGCGGATAATTATGAAAAACGAGGTAGTACAGACTAGGAGCCATACAGCTGTCTTGGAGCCTTACGGCTGGTCCGCCGCACTGCAGTTTATGTTAGGATTTTTCTTGTTGAACAAGAACTCCTAATCCCTAAAGGATCTTGGAGACCTCTAGTATATAATATGTACAACCGGGATTCAGTCCCATAACATTGATTTGTGAAATCACAAGTTCTTTTTTGAAGAGAGAAAATACACATATTATACCAGGGTTATTAGGTTTGATTATTCTCAATCATCAAACCATAATAATCAAAGGGAGCAATTGAAGAATCGTTCTTCATCAAGATTTTAAATCCGAAGGACCTAGCAGTCAAGTCAAGAAGAGTTCTTGAATTCGCTCGACGTGTGGATCACCGGTAGAGGGTGCTTGTCTTATCATCTAAATAAATTGTTTCATATTTCAATCTACAAGGGGTAGTTTCTTTCATCTTTCATATTATGAATTATTGAACATAACGGATCTAGGCTTTTGGGTTTCTTCATGTAATGTCTTCCGCTGTGCATGATTGCACGAAACCCAACAGTGGTATCAGAGCCCCGTTTATGATTAATAGTTCTAAAATTATCATGATATAATTATTTAATTAGATTATTTAATTGCTATGATCATGATAAAATGAATTTATGTGATGGGATTTTATATGAGATATAAAATATGCATGCTGGTTTATGATGGGATTGTGTGATTATAATATTAATTGGATTCATATGTATGATCGCATGCTTAGATTATCATGTTGTCATTAGATTATATTTATCGATGATCTTGATCTAATTTGTATGTGGAATAAATTGGTTATTGATTATATAGATTAGATTGGTTAAAATTCGTAATCTGTAAATTCGCCTTATTTTAATCGGATTATCTATGAACACGATATTGGGATTGATCGAATTTGAAAATTTTTGAAAAACTGGAAATCTGGGAATTCAGGACAAAGGGCTCCGTATGGTTGTTTCAGGAGCGTACGGCTCCTATGGCGCCGTTACGGCGCCGTAGTTTTTTTTTTATAACTACTCGATAATATTTTTCGGGAAATCCAGGGTGTGCATCGGCCCACCCTGGTTACATACTAGATCCGCCCCTGGCGCCGTACGGACAGTGCCCCGATTTTCCCAAAAACTGTTCTATTTTCTGGTGTTCAGATTGTTCTGTAAATTGTTTACAGAATTCGAATCTGGAAATTGAAACTGCTTTCAGACGGCTGGTTTTCGAAACCGTGTTTCCTGAAACAGATTTCAATCAAGAAATCCAGAAAAATCGCAAAAATCAGAATTCTAAAGAGTTTAGGATTTCTGTAATTGTGAGATTGATGAGACAATAAAGGATCTCGAAACAAGTTATTTTTCTATATGGAAATATGGATGCCTTTTGGCTTAGTTTCGTCCGTATGAAATAATTACTTGGTTTCTTGATCTTAGTACGGAAATGTGGATGCCTCTGGGCTTAGTTTCGGCCGTACGTTTTGGGCTCTCAATTTCAAGATGCTCTGCAGATTCAATTTCGGGAATTAAATCCTATAACTAGTGGAACTAAGTCACATAAAATTAATTCGGTTAATTGATTAACATTTATGTGTTTGAACCTTCTTGAAAATTTAAATTATGTGCTAATCCATGATTAAGACACTTGTGAATAAACGGATAGTTTTATGTAGGCTACGCCCTAGCGAGGTACATTAATTCTATCTTTGTACAAGCAAGATGAGGAAACAATGATTCCTATACGTCTAAAATGGTTTAACTTAATTAGGCTATGAAAATAGTTTTGGGCCTAAAGCACAGATGAGATTAAAACATGTTAGACATAAGATGTCTAAAATCTCATAAAGGATCTAAGACTCATATACCATATGATTGACAAGGTGTTGTCTACCTAAATAACTTATTTTGAGCAGTCGTGCCCTAGCCGACTCAAAGTTAAGTGAAATATGGATTTTAGCCCATTTAAATTATATTTTGCATAATTGCTTATGAAGGTTATATAATTTAGTGAGAGTATTTATGAAATACTAATTATAAATATCTTTAATTAAGTTGGTACTTATGTATGGTTACATGTTTGCATAATTGTAGATAATGGCACAAAACACACAAACTCTATCATTGCGATCTATCCTTGAGAAGGAAAAACTTCAAGAGAATGATGTTAACTTCATGGAAAGGCTGTACATTCTAAAGCACGAAGAAAGGCTGTACATTTTGGATAAACCCGTTCCTGAGGAACCTGCTGCCAATACCCCTAGGACGGACAAGGATGCTCACAAGAAACACAAAAGTTATTCTCGTGATGTCGGTTGTCTCATGCTTGATACCATGTGTTCTGAGCTTCAAAAGACTCTTGAACATTTGGATGTCTATGATATAGGCACTCAGTTGAAAGATATGTTTCAAGAGAAAGCAAGGCAAGAAAGGTTCGACACCATCTCTAACCTCATATAAGATGAGTGAAGGACAGTCGGTGGGTCGTCATGTTTTGAAGATGAAGATCCATTTTGATCATTTATAGAGGCTCGGATATGACATCCATGTTGAGTTGGAAAATGATATGATTTTGAACTCATTACCTAAAAGCTATAATCAGTTCATCATAAACTATAATATGCATTCTATGACTAAGTCTCTGTCTGAGTTGTATGGGATGCTAAATACAGCAGAAAAGAAAATCATTAAGGAAGCCTCTCCTGTGCTCGTAGTTACAAAGGAAGGAAAGGATTCTAAGGCATAAGGAAAGGGAAAGGCAATAGTTGTCAAACCCAAGATAAGCAAGGCAAAGGTTGTTGGGTTTCGTAGTAACATGCGCAGCGGAAAATAGCATTTAAAATTTTATGAAACCCAAAGCCCATAGATCCATTCATATGATTAAATCAAATACTTGCAATATGAATACTAGAAAAACTAACCCTTGATGACTTTGAATTTGGTCTTTCATCTTGGTGGAGAAATTGAAGCTTTAATCACGAACAAGTATGAACACGAACTTTGAAGATGATGAGCTTCACCTTCTAGCGGTATCCACACCTTGAACGAATATCAAGAACACTTGATCTTGGTTTCTAGACCAAAATTGTGAAACACGTTTTCACAATCAATATGAACTATATGGAATTTTATTTGTGTATTATTTTGTTCTTCAATCTAGGATGTCTTAGAACAAAATAAAACCTCTCTCAAACTCTTTGGAATTTGCACAAAAGCATTAGCTTTGATTCTGGCCGAATTTTGCTGTTTATATACAAGTTAGACCTATTCTAAATAGGAAACTTGTGTCTAAACCCGTCCAAATTTTTTCCAAATCAAATTAGGAAACCAGTCCCGACATGGTGTGCGGCCGCCCAAAACCACCTGTGCGGCCGCACATCTATCTGGAAGGTTTCTGGTACTTTTTGAGCCAAGCTGTGCGGCCGCCCAAACCCTTTTGTGCGGTCGCACACCTGCCCCAGATTTCCCTAATTTCTCCAAATTCCTCCAAAGTTCTTATTTAAGATTCGTTCCATTGTGTGACCCTCTAGGATTACACTAAGTTGGCAATGGGTTCAAACATGAAACCATAAGATATGATTAGGTTCTAGCAAACCGTCATACCTACCCAAATAGTATAACTAGATACAAGTTCGCATTCCTTTAGAATATGTCATAATCCATTTGTCCACGATCTCATTGAACACAAGTCATGGTCAAACGGTCAACTTGTTTTTGTTCAATACTTTCTCGATTCCGAATATGTTGATAATCCAAATGACATTAATCTAATCAATTCATTTGAGTCCGGCCGAACATTTTCATCAACATCATTCCTACGAGAGGCCTAAGCTTGAGATCTCTCCGAAGAGGGACAGATCCATTTAGCTTATTATTCTTCCCTACGTGAATCCGATTATGTCAATCATACACTTTATAACTACCCGGTTAAAGGTAGCATTTGAATATGTCAAACATAATGTTCATCAAGTGGAAGACTATAATAACTTCATGTCTAAGGATTCGAATGACATAACTAATATGAGATATATGTACGACATAGACCATGGCATAAATCTCATAGAGCGGGTCATGTCCAGTACCTTGTTCCAAACAAGTACCCATAAATCTAACATGATCATCCCATGATCATTTAGCCTTTATACTAGTGCTTAACAAGTACTAGGGACGGATATTATCATAAGTAAACATGAACAACAATAATAATCAAAACATCTCTTTATTGATATTAAATAAATGATAACAATTACAACGTTTATTAAACGTGCCTAGGGCACCACTACCAACAATCTCCCACTTGCCCTAGGACCAATCTCCCATGTATCTAATACCCATGGACCTAACATGACCTTCATGTTTAGCTTGTGCAAGTCCCTTTGTTAGCGGGTCCGCAACATTGTCATCAGTAGGTACTCTGCATATATTTACGTCTCCCCTATCAACGATTTCTTGAATGATATGAAAACGCCTAAGTATGTGTATGGATTTCTGATGTGCTCTTGGTTCCTTTGCTTGAGCAATAGCACCATTATTATCGCAATAAAAGTCTATTGGATTAGCAATACTAGGAACCACTTCAAGTTCAGTAATGAACTTCTTAATCCAAACAGCTTCCTTTGTAGCATCTGATGCAGCAATATACTCAGCCTCCGTTGTAGAATCAGCGGTTGTACTTTGCTTGGAACTCTTCCAGCTTACAGCTCCACCATTTAACATAAACACAAAACCCGATTGCGATCGACTATCATCTTTGTCGGTCTGGAAGCTTGCATCCGTGTAAGAATTTACCACGAGATCATCTTCCATTCCTCCATAGACCAAAAAAGAATCTTTAGTTCTTCTCAAGTACTTAAGAATCTTTTTTACAGCCATCCAATGATTTTCACCGGGGTCGGATTGGTATCTACTGTTGGGTTTCGTAGTAACATGCGCAGCGGAATTAAGCATTTAAAATTTATGAAACCCAAAGCCCATAGATCCATTCATATGATTAAGTCAAATACAACATAATGAATACTAGAATACTAACCCTTGATGCCTTTGATTTTGCAACCTTGAATTCGATGGAGGCTTGAAATCTTGATCACGAACAAAGCAAGAATCACGAACTATGAAGATGATAAGTTTCACCCTCTAGCGGTATCCACACCACGAACGAATATCAAGAACACTTGATCTTGGTTGCTAGACCAAATTATGAAACACGCTTTCACAATTGTAAGAACTATATGGAGTTATGAATATTCTTGTTCTTCACTTTTGGGATCTTAGAACAAGAAAATAACCTCTCAAAACCTTATGGAGGCACTCACAACCACATGTCTAATGGCTGTAAAAAGGATCCTTAAATAGGTCCTAATCCTTAACCCTTAAGGACATAGGAAACCTAAATCCCGTCACCAAATTAGGCAATAAGGAATTCTGGCCGACTTGACTGGCACGGTCGTGCCCTACAATCTGGCACGGTCGTGCCATCTAGTCCGCGCGAATTCCCCAGCCGCCCATTTTCGGCACGGTCGTGCTTGATAATTTGGCACGGTCATGCCAATCATGTCGACAGGTTTGCCTTGGTTTGGATTTATGGCACGACCGTGCCATTTTAAGGCGCACGACCGTGCCAGAGCCAAACACTGATATTTTTCCATAATTCCCATTTAGTCCTTTACGATTCGTTCTATTTGTGTGTGACCCTCTAGGATTACACTAAGTTGGCAATGAGCCCAAACATGAACCCATAAGATATGATTAGGTTCTAGCAAACCGTCATACCTACCCAAATAGTGTAACTAGATACAAGTTCGCATTCCTTTTAGAACATGTCATAATCCCTTTGTCCACGATGTCTTTGAACACAAGTCATGGTCAACAAGTCAACTTGTTTTGTTCAATACTTTTCTCGATCCCGAATATGTTGATAATCCAAATGACATTGATCCAATCAATCCATTTGAGTTTGGCCAAATATTTCACCAACATCATTCCTTCGAGGGGCCCAAGCTTGACATCTCTCCGAAGAGGGACAAATCCATTTGGCTTATTATTCTTCCCTACGTGAATCCAATCATGCCAATCATACCCTTTATAACTACCGTGTTAAGGCAGCATTTGAATATGTCAAACATAATGTTCATCAAGTGGAAGACTATAATAACTTCATGTCTAAGGATTCAAATGACATAACTAATATGAGATTTATATATGACATCGACCATGACATAAATCTCATACCGCGGGTCATGTCCAGTACCTTGTTCCAAACAAGTACCCATAAATCTAACATGATCATCCCATGATCATTTAGCCTTTATACTAGTGCTTAAGAAGCTCTAGGGACGGAGATTATTATAAGCAAACACGAGCCACAATAATAATCCTATTATCTCTTTATTATCATGATAACTTACAACGTTCAACAAACGTGCCTAGGGCACCAACAATCTCCCACTTGCCCTAGGCCCAATTCCCTAGGTATCCAATACCCATGGACCTAACATGACCATCATGTTTAGCTTTATGGAAGTCTCATTGTTTAGCGTGTCTGTAACGTTATCATTAGTAGGTACTTTGCATATATGTACGTCTCTCTTATCAACGATTTCTCGAACGATACGAAAATGCCTAAGTATGTGTTTGGATTTAGGATGTGCCCTTGGTTCCTTTTGCTTGATCAATAGCACGACTATTATTGCTAATAAATTCTATTTGATTAGCAATGCTAGGAACCATCTCAAGTTCTCCAATGAACTTCTTAATCCAAACAGTTTCCATCGCAGCATCAAATGCAGTAATATACTTAGTTTTAGTCGCAGAATTAGTGACTGTACTCTTTTTGGAACCATTCCAACTTACAGCTTCACTATTATTTATAAAACTTGATTGCGATTTCTACCATTTTTGTCGGTTTGGAAGCATGCATCCATGTATCCATATACATTGAGATCATCTTCCATCCCTCCACAGATCATAACAATTCTTTAGTCCTTCTTAAGTACTTTAAGAATTGTTTCACAGCCATCCAGTGATTCTCACCGGTTGTCGGATTAATATCTACTCGTCATGCTCCAAGCATTTAGATATATCCGGCTTAGTACTTATCATGGTATGATGGATCCAATTGCCGAAGCAAATGGCATCCCATTCATTCTTCTCATGCTCATCATTTGTCTCAAGGACATTGAGTCTTGCTTAGAGAAACTCCATGTAACACTGACAAATGTCCTCTCTTAGAATTTTCCTTGCAGAATCTTCTTATGACTTTGTCAATGTATGTACATTGGCTTTAAACCATTTAGCTTCCTTGATCTATCTCTATAGATCTTAATGCCAATGACTTATGCGGCTTCATCCATATTCTTCATTGCGAAACACTTTCTTAACCAAGTCTTTACAGATTAAAGTATAGGAATGTCGTTTCCAATGAGCAATATGTCATCCACATATTAGATAAGGAATAGCACCATGCTCCCACTAATTTTCTTGTATATACAAGATTCATCTTCGTTCTTGATCAAGCCAAGCTCTATGACTTATCAAAACGGAGATTCCAACTCCCAAAAGCTTGCTTCAATCCATCCAATGAATCTTCGCAACTTTCATACCTTTTAGAATTTTCTTGACTATCAAAACCTTTAGGTTGTATCCAATACATCCTTAAGTGAGTTCCCGTTGAGGAACGCTTGTTTTGACATCATTTTGTCAAATTTCATATTCCAAATATGAACATGTGACTATGAAAATTCTAATAAGTTTCTTGCTACCCATGTAACATTTTTCTCCAAGAAAAGTCATTCATCTCCTTTGGTTTTTACACCTTAGGTTAGAATGATCAAGTTCCAAACTTGATTATTATACATGAATTGCCTTTTAGATTTTATGACTCCAAGCCATTAATCTAAATGTGGAGTTGATATTGCATCTTTGATAGATGGTAAATAATTCATTCCAAATGAACTTTACCTCAACACTTTCTATTTCGAAATATCCAATATTTCTTGCAATAGATTGTGTCCTATCACATACGCAAGTTCTTGTATATCTTTTGAACGGACTTTTCACGACTCCTTGTGAAAACTTGTTCAACTTCCATCTTAGGTTAAAATATATATTTTCTAGGTCTCGAACCATTCGAGATACATTTACTCCCATTGATTCTTTTAGAGATAAACCATTTATCTAGAAAAGTATCATCATAATCAACAAACCATTTGTTTCTTATGAGTAAAATTATATCCTCAAGTTTCCTTAGGATATCCCATGAAAATATATTTATTAGATTTAAATGTGAGTGTGTCCCAGACAACTCCTTTCCAAAAGGTCTCACCATCTTAAATCTTTGCGAAAGGCAAACCGAGTTTTCTTTCATCTTTTAACCTCTCAAGCTGGAATTCAGATTAGTATAATCATAGCGGTTTCAAATACATAACCCCAAAATTAATAATGGAAGATCAATTTGACTTTATCATCTAATGAACCATATCCAATAAGGTTCTTATACTTTCACGCAGACATATCATTTAGAATGATATTCTTAGTGAAGTTAATTTGTGAAACCATTTCACAACTTTAATGATGACTGTCAAATTTTCGGTTTAATTATCCATCATCATGATCCAATCATAATTTTTGAATAGTTTTACCAAGTATAACCAAAATTCTCTTTTAGCATTTCTTCTTAATGCACCATACACATCAAAATGTATTAGGTCAATTAAGACATTATCCTTTTTACCAATCATAGTAAAAGATGTCTTGATCCAAGTAAATAACATTTGCATAAATCATGTGATTCCAAATCATATGACTTAAAACTCCGTCCAATAGAATTTTAGATATGCATTTCTCATTTATTTGATCAAAACAATAATGCATAAAGAATTTTAATTATTTATGTTATAGTCTTTATTATTTTGTTCTTCAAGATTTAGGATATAAGATTTATTTATGATAACACAATAAAGTAAATCATAATAAATAAAGCATTTTTCTTATTCCAAATAAGAAATTAATATCCTTCATTATCTTATAACAAAATAATGTTTTCTACTTCATCAGTAGAGTTACTTTACAAGTGTTCTACGAACAATGTTGCAACCATTGCATCATTACTGTTTGTAGATAAAACATTACTATAAGTAGTCTTTCATCTTACTAATTATTCTGGTATCCAATACCCAATAATTAAATTTAGAAAGAATAATTTATAACATAAATATTCCGAGTGGTAGTCCCACTACCATTCCTTTTATTGATCACCCAGAATTTTGACTACAATTCTAAATGGTCAATCCAATTGCCACTTTACCAAATTGCATCTATTAGAGTTATTATTATAACCAAAATTATTTCCTTTAGGTTTGACAACTCTTGTCTTACTTTTCTTTTGGCATTTGGCCTCTTTCCATCATGAACTATGAGCATTGGAGAACCATTCTCCAATATCTTCATCTTCGCAGTTTTTCAGCATGTTAATGCAATTCGAAGAAATTCTTATTCATTTTAAGCATGTTATATTCCATCACTAAGTGATCATAACATTTAAACAATGAATCAAGAATGAGATCCATGGCTTGCTCCAATCCAATTGGACAACCAAGTTTCTCAAGATGCTCTACGTAGCCTTTATCTTAAGCATGTGAGGTTCCACTTATTGCCCTTTACTCCTTTTGCATGAAGTGAATGCAATAATGGTTTTATACCTTTCTTGCCTAGATTGCTCTTTGAAACATGTAACTCAACTCCACGCCTATCTAATAGGCTTCCATAGTTTCAAACTTTGTTGAAGTTTTAAGAACATTATCGTGAGCTTGAGACAACTCACATTCCTAGAATCATACTCATGATTCTTGTGATTGTCTATTCCGGCTTTGGGTTCTTTAGGAATAGGCCCATCAAGAATGTACAACACATCTTCTTGCCTTAGAACAATTCTTAGGCTCAGGATCCAATCCATGAAGTTTGTACCATTCTCTATGAAGCTCATCCTTCTAAAGGATTGATCGCAACGAAGTTAGTTGTCATCTACAACTTATGCAAAATTTCCAAAATTTTACAAGTACCAATCTCATTAAAGAGATAAATAATGTATTTTCCAAAAATACTCCCACTAAATTATATAACCTTCTTACACATCCAATGTATAATATAATTTAAATGGGGTAAGATCCAACTTTAATTTAATTTTGAGTCCACGGAGGCGGACCGCTCAAAACTAAATTAATTAGGTAGACAACCCTGTCAATCATATCTCATATGACTCTTAGATCCTTTCATGAGACTCTTTTGATATTGGGCTAAGATCCAACTTTAATTTAACTTTGAGTCCACAGAGGCGGACCGCTCAAAATCAAATTAATTAGGTAGACAATTTCTTGTCAATCATATCTCATATGATTCTTAGGGATCCAATTTCGAAAGCATGTTTAATCTCATCTTTTGCCTAGGCCCAAAACTGTTTTGACGCCTAATTAAGTCAAACCATTTTAAACGCATAGGAAACTCTTATTCACTCATCTTGCTCATACAAAGATAAAATCAATGCACCTCGCTTTGGCGAGCCCACATAAAAATACCCGTGTACTTACAAGTGTTTTAATCATGGCATGGCAAAAAGGACTTAAAACTTTCTTCAAGGTTCATCACATATAGCATACAACACATTTATGAGCACATAAGATAAACATGTTACGCATCAAGTTTAGCCACTAAATTAATCTCCATTAATTTAAGCACAATATTTATGTGTCATTAGTTTCTCTATAATTATGAGGATGAGACTATTTCAACTTTGGTTATTATCTCCAAATCAAGACAACAAGAAGTGCGGCCGAACTAAGCCATTGGCAACCACAATTCCGCACTAATTCAAGAAACCAAGAAAGTAGTCCATGTGACCGAAACTAAGCAATAGATGGTCTCGATGAACGTAGGCCAATTGCATTCACAATTCCACATGGATCTCCAATCATTGAATCAAGAACTTTGTTTCTCAATTTTAGCAATTATGAACTCTTCATAATTCTAATTTCGTTTTATCTTTGAAACCTTGATTGCGATCAAGTTTGGGAAACACAATCTCGATGAACGTAGATTAGCCATCCAAACCTTGAACTAATCTTAGAATCACAAGACTAAAACAAATAGGAGATTTAAACCCAAGATCCACACCCAAAACCCAAACCCTACCCCGCGCCAAAACCTAGGTCAGGCCGGGTCAAGGCTTGGGTCCGGTCGGACCCCTTGCGAAAAATCCGAAATTTTAAAGTTCCAAAATTTATCTCAAAATTGTTTTTCCCGATTCAATTAGGATTTGGTGTTCTTGGTGATCCAATCACCATGATCATCAAAACCTTGAATAAACGATTTATTCTTGAATCCCTAGAATATCAAAACTTTGATCCAATCAAAAATTGATAATCCAAACAATTTTAAATCCTCCATAATTTTAATTGCGATTGAACAGTGCGATTAAAGTTTATAAAATAATAAACCACATAAAACGCATAGACCACATAAACATCATAATCCCAATATTCAAATCATGCTAGGCATATAAACAATTTATATACACACAACATGATCTTAGTATTGAAATAATCAACATGAACGGGGCTCTGATACCACTGTTGGGTTTCGTAGTAACATGCGCAGCGGAATTAAGCATTTAAAATTTATGAAACCCAAAGCCCATAGATCCATTCATATGATTAAGTCAAATACAACATAATGAATACTAGAATACTAACCCTTGATGCCTTTGATTTTGCAACCTTGAATTCGATGGAGGCTTGAAATCTTGATCACGAACAAAGCAAGAATCACGAACTATGAAGATGATAAGTTTCACCCTCTAGCGGTATCCACACCAAGAACGAATATCAAGAACACTTGATCTTGGTTGCTAGACCAAATTATGAAACATGCTTTCACAATTGTAAGAACTATATGGAATTATGAATATTCTTGTTCTTTACTTTTGGGATCTTAGAACAAGAAAATAAGCTCTCAAAACCTTATGGAGGCACTCACAACCACATGTCTAATGGCTGTAAAAAGGATCCTTAAATAGGTCCTAATCCTTAACCCTTAAGGACATAGGAAACCTAAATCCCGTCACCAAATTAGGCAATAAGGAATTCTGGCCGACTTGACTGGCACGGTCGTGCCCTACAATCTGGCACGGTCGTGCCATCTAGTCCGCGCGAATTCCCCAGCCGCCCATTTTCGGCACGGTCGTGCTTGATAATTTGGCACGGTCGTGCCAATCATGTCGACAGGTTTGCCTTGGTTTGGATTTATGGCACGACCGTGCCATTTTAAGGCGCACGACCGTGCCATTTTAAGGCGCACGACCGTGCCAGAGCCAAACACTGATATTTTTCCATAATTCCCATTTAGTCCTTTACGATTCGTTCTATTTGTGTGTGACCCTCTAGGAATACACTAAGTTGGCAATGAGCCCAAACATGAACCCATAAGATATGATTAGGTTCTAGCAAACCGTCATACCTACCCAAATAGTGTAATTAGATACAAGTTCGCATTCCTTTTAGAACATGTCATAATCCCTTTGTCCACGATGTCTTTGAACACAAGTCATGGTCAACAAGTCAACTTGTTTTGTTCAATACTTTTCTCGATCCCGAATATGTTGATAATCCAAATGACATTGATCCAATCAATCCATTTGAGTTTGGCCAAACATTTCACCAACATCATTCCTTCGAGGGGCCCAAGCTTGACATCTCTCCGAAGAGGGACAAATCCATTTGGCTTATTATTCTTCCCTACGTGAATCCAATCATGCCAATCATACCCTTTATAACTACCGTGTTAAGGCAGCGTTTGAATATGTCCAACATAATGTTCATCAAGTGGAAGACTATAATAACTTCATGTCTAAGGATTCAAATGACATAACTAATATGAGATTTATATATGACATCGACCATGACATAAATCTCATACCGCGGGTCATGTCCAGTACCTTGTTCCAAACAAGTACCCATAAATCTAACATGATCATCCCATGATCATTTAGCCTTTATACTAGTGCTTAAGAAGCTCTAGGGACGGAGATTATTATAAGCAAACACGAGCCACAATAATAATCCTATTATCTCTTTATTATCATGATAACTTACAACGTCCAACAAACGTGCCTAGGGCACCAACACCAACATCTACTTGTCATGATTAAGGCATAAGATACATCCGGCCTAGTACAAATCATGGCATACATGATGGACCCAATTGCCGAAGCATATGGAACATCATTCATTTTCTCACGTTCATCTTTTGTCTTAGGACATTGAGTCTTGCTTAGAGAAACTCCATGTAACACTGGTAAGGTTCCTCTTTTAGAATTTTCCATACAGAATCTTCTAATGACCTTGTCAATGTATGTACTTTGGCTTAAACCAAGTAGCCTCCTTGATCTATCTCTATAGATCTTAATGCCAAGTATATATGCGGCTTCACCCATATCTTTCATTACGAAGCATTTTCCTAACCAAGTCTTCACGGACTGAAGTGTAGGAATATCGTTTCCTATGAGTAATATGTCATCCACGTAAAAAACAAGGAATAGCACTATGCTCCCACTAATCTTCTTGTATACACAAGGTTCATCTTCGTTCTTGATGAAACCAAACTCTTTGACCGATTCATCAAAATGGAGATTCCAACTCCTTGAAGCTTGCTTCAATCCATAGATAGATCTCTGCAATTTGCATACCTTAGAATTCTGTTCAAAACCTTCCGGTTGTGTCATATACACATCCTCTTGTAGTTTTCCATTTAGGAAAGCGGTTTTGACGTCCATTTTCTATATTTCATAGTCATGATATGCGGCAATTGTTGGTAGTGGTGCCCTAGGCATGTTTAATAAACGTTGTAATTGTTATCATTTATTTCATATCAATAAAGAGATGTTTTGATTATTATTGTTGTTCATGTTTACTTATGATAATCTCCGTCCCTAGTACTTGTTAAGCACTAGTATAAAGGCTAAATGATCATGGGATGATCATGTTAGATTTATGGGTACTTGTTTGGAACAAGGTACTGGACATGACCCGCTGTATGAGATTTATGTCATGGTCGATGTCGTACATATATCTAATATTAGTTATGTCATTTGAATCCTTAGACATGAAGTTATTATAGTCTTCCACTTGATGAACATTATATTTGGCATATTCAAACGCTACCTTTAACCGGGTAGTTATAAAAGGTATGATTGGCATAATCGGATTCACGTAGGGAAGCGTAATAAGCTAAATGGATTTGTCCCTCTTCGGAGAGATGTCAAGCTTGGGCCTCTCGTAGGAATGATGTTGATGAAAATGTTCGGCCGGACTCAAATGAATTGATAAGATCAATGTCATTTGGATTATAAACATATTCGGAATCGAGAAAGTATTGAACAAAAACAAGTTGACTTGTTGACCATGACTTGTGTTCAATGACATCGTGGACAAAGGGATTGTGACATGTTCTAAAGGAATGCGAACTTGTATCTAGTTATACTATTTGGGTAGGTATGACGGTTTGCTAGAACCTAATCATATCTTATGGTTTCATGTTTGAACCCATTGCCAACTTAGTATAATCCTAGAGGGTCACACACAATAGAACGAAACTTAAATAAGGATTATATTGGAATTGTGGAAACTATGGGAATCTGGACAAGTGTGCGACCGGACAATATGGGTTGGGCGGCCGCACAGCTTGGGTCAAATAGTACCAAAAACCTTCCAGATAGATGTGCGGCCGCACAGGGGTTTTGGGCAGCCGCACACCATGTCAGGACTGGTTTCCTAATTTGATTTGGAAAAGAATTTTGGACGGGTTTAGACACAAGTTTCCTATTTGGAATAGGTCTAACTTGTTTATAAACAGCCAAATTCGGCCAGAAAAAGCCAATGCTTTTGAGCAAGTCTCCAAAGAGTTTGAGAGAGTTTTATTTTGTTCTAATACATCCTAGATTGAGGAACAAAATAATATACAAACAAAATTCCATATAGTTCATATTGATTGTGAAAACGTGTTTCACAATTTTGGTCTAGCAACCAAGATCAAGTGTTCTTGATATTCGTTCGTGGTGTGGATACCGCTAGAGGGTGAAGCTTATCATCTTCAAAGTTCGTGTTCTTACTTTTGTGATCAAAGCTTCAAGTTCTCCACCAAGATGAAAGACCAAATTCAAAGTAATCAAGGGTTAGTTTCCTAGTATTCATATTGTTGTATTTGATTTAATCATATGAATGGATCTATGGGCTTTGGGTTTCATAAAATTTTGAATGCTATTTTCCGCTGCGCATGTTACTTGGAAACCCAACAGTGGTATCAGAGCCCCATTCATGTTGATTATTTCAATACTTAGATCATGTTGTGTGTATATAAATTGTTTATGTGCCTAACATGATATGAATATTGGATATACGATGTTTATGTGTTATATGATTTCATTTGGTTTATTGTTTTACAACTCTAATCGCACTATTGAATCGCATTAAAAATTATGTTGGATTTTGAATTGTTTGATTATTAATTTTTGATTGGATCAAAATTTTAATAATCGGGGAAAAACAATTTTAAGACAAATTTTCGAACTTTAAAAATTATGTCTGATGCTACTGTGCGATCGCACAGAAAATATTGGGCGGCCGCACATGTTTGGGCGACCGCACAGATTTTCTTGGGCGGCCGCACAATTGGTCAGAATCAAAATCAGATTCTGGAATTTTGATGGGGTCCAACCGAATCAATGACAATACCGGCCAGACCTGCTGATCTGGAGCGGGTTTTGGGCAGTTGGTTTTGGTGTGGATCCTGGGGTTTGATTTTCCTATTTGTTTTAGTCTTGTGATTCTAAGATTGGTTCAAGGTTTGGATGGCTAATCTACGTTCATCGAGATTGTGTTTCCCAAACTTGATCGCAATCAAAGTTTCAAAGATAAAACGAAGTTAGAATTATGAAAAGTTCATAATTGCTAAAATTGAGAAACAAAGTTATTGATTCAATGATTGGAGATCCATGTGGAATTGTGGATGCAATTGGCCTACGTTCATCGAGACCATCCATTGCTTAGTTTCGGCCACATGGACTACTTTCTTGGTTTCTTGAATTAGTGCGGAATTGTGGATGCCTTATGGCTTAGTTTCGGCCGCACTTCTTGTTGTCTTGATTTGAAAGATGATGACCAAAGTTGAAATAGTCTCATTCTCATAATTATAGAGAAACTAATGACACATAAATATTATGCTTAAATTAATGGAGATTAATTTAATGGCTAAACTTGATGCGTAACATGTTTATATTATGTGCTCATAAATGTGTTGTATGCTATATGTGATGAACCTTCAAGAAAGTTTTAAGTTCTTTTTGCCATGCCATGATTAAAACACTTGTTTATACATGGGTGATTTTAATGTGGGCTCGCCTCCGCGAGGTGCATAAATTTTATTCATGTATGAGCAAGATGAGGTTCATTAATTCATTGTGGGCTTGCCTCCGCAAGGTGCATTAAATTGAATGGTTCCTATACGTTTAAAATAGTTTGACTTAAATTATTTATTTATTTATTTATTTAAATTATTTATTTATTCAAATAATATTGTGTGCATTTTGTGGATTTGTGTTTTATGACTAGCATTTAATTTGTTATTTGTGCTAGTGTAGAATAGTTGGGTCTCAATTGTTAGTGGGGAGCATAAGAATTTGTGTGTAGTGTGAGAGAGGGGGCCTAAGTGTAAGTTTTGAATTATTTCTCCCTACTCCTTCCCTTCTCCCTCATACACTCCACCTCCCTCATCATCTTCCCAGCACATTTCTCTCTCTCTCTCCAAGGAAGAAAAAGGGGTAAGTTTCTCTCTTCTTCTCTCTACATTTTCTTCATCTTCCTCTTGTAATCTCTCATTTCTTAAAACGTGAAATGTGTTTAGATCGTCGATAGGATCGCGTAGAATCAAAAATATTTGAAATCCATCAACCTTGAGAAAATCCAAGTAAGTTACTTTTCCCCCATTTTGATGTTAAAATGTTCATATCATGTTCATATAATGCTTTTGTTGTTATATTTGAAGTTTGGATGAGGTTGCAATTTATTGGGAATTTATTTGGGTTTTTGGTCAAAAATGGTGAGTTATGAATGTTGGGATTTGATTCTTGATTTTGGGTGTTAAGTGTTGTTAGATGAGTCTTTTTGGACTCATAAGTTGTTTTGATACATTAGCAAACTAGTTGGAATGTTGGATTTTTGGTGGGAATGTGTTTTGGGTTAAAAATGGAAGAACCCATGTTGTTCTTCCCGATTTCTGGCAATTCCGGGATATTGGGCGACCGCCCAAAATCGTATGGGCGACCGCGCACCTATCTGAAAGGTTTTGTTCTTGTTTGTTGGATTTTTGGGCGACCGCACAGTTGGGTTTGGGCGGCCGCACAGTCCTCTGGAAGTTTTCATTTTGTTGGTTTGTGTGATTGAAGGAAGCGTTTTGGTCCAAATCTTGGGTGTCCTTCTAGTTGACCTTAGTGAACATTGTAGTACACTCTACTGATAGAATTGGGTCCTTTGTGATCAAGTTTGTGTTTGAAATTAATTAAGTGTTAATTGGGATTTGGAACATCTTATTGATATATTGTTGGTTTGACTTATCTTTGTGAGGATCATTTGGTATATGTTTGGGCATCTTATGATGTGTTCGTGATTGTTCCAATCGGATTGATTTTCGAGTGAGCCTTGGTCTAGGTTTTAGGCGATGTCCTATAGTACCTAGAGGGTGGTTACTGAAAACCAAAGTGTAGGGTTTAGTCCAGCTCGCGATCTCGGGCCGCGGGGTTCGGGGTCGCGACAGTTGGTATCAGAGCTATGGTTTAGCTCTATGTATAAGTATAGGTGGATTAGTATGACCTAGGAGGGTAGTGTGTTTGGAGTGAGTAACAATTGTTGTTTTACGCAGGTACTTGTTTGAAATGTCTCGAAGGAGAAGTGGTGAAAGTAATACCGGTAATGCAAATCGGAATGAAACAAGGGATGAAGCCCGTGCAATGTTTTAGGGCATGTTTGAGGCGGCCATGAAGGCCATACATGATCAAGGTCCGAGGGTAGAACAAGCACCACCACCCCGCTACGGATTGGAACAATTTCTGAAATTGAAACCGGTTGAGTTCAATGGGGAACCCGATGTAAGGAAGGCCGAGCTATGGATTGAGTCGATGGAGAAAATTTATGATGTCTTTGGTTGCACCGATGAAGACAAGGTCCGGTTTGCGGCTTATAAACTTGTGGGTGCCGCCGAGCATTGGTGGAAGGGTGTTAAAGCGAGTTGGGATGATACTCACACAGTGTATGCATGGGAATTGTTTGTGCGAAAGTTCAAGGAGCATTTCATTCCAGTAGTGGATCAAAACCGAAAGGAGATCGAGCTGCTCAACCTGGAGCAAGGTTTGTTGTCTATAGCTCAGTACTCGGCTAAGTTCACAGAATTAGCCCGGTATTGTGACTATCTTGTGCGGACCGAGGAGCAGAAAGCTACGAGATTCATCAGGGGTTTGAAGACTTCTATTCGGACTCAGCTTATAGCCCAAAGGATTGTGACATTTCAGGATGCGGTAGACCGGGCATACTTGATCGAGCAAGATATTGGGGAGCATAAGAGGAAGACCGAGGTTGCAAATGCGGGTAAACATGTAAGCCATGCTAAATCTCAACCACAGCACCGTTCAGATAACCGAGGTAATTTGGGAGCACCATCTCAGTTTAAGGGACAAACCGCGCTAGGGAATCCGGGTACTACTTCGGGGAAACAAGGGAAACAAGGTAGGTGGCTTTGCACTTACTGTCAGGGGGAAGGCCATTTGGAGGATAAGTGTTGGAAGAAACAAGGAAAATGTATCAATTGTGGTCAACTGGGTCACTTCATAAAAGACTGTCCGAGGTTTAGGGTTCAATTATCAGGAACAGGAACCAGTACTTCACCGGGTCAGAAGAGAGATGCTTCGGGGAACCCTAAGGTATAGGGCAGAGTAATTGCGACCAATCAGCACTCACCAGGTAACGGATAAATTTCAGGAGGTATTATTTTGCGTCGTGAGAGCGAGCGCGTGCATTTTAGGATCATCGCATTTATGTGTTTCTGTGCATTAGTTGCATTTATTCCTTCTGAGTCTTTGACTTATGTGTTGTAGGTGTCTACTCCTATGGAAGAGTTTAGGGTATCTGATGAAGTCTTATGTGCCTATGATGTGCTTAAGTATGGTTATGTCTCACCTGCTAAATTAGCCATATTGCTATTGCAAGATTTTGATATTACTATTGCTTTAGTCTATTGTTGTAGAGGGATTGTTATATTCTCCATTCCTAATTTCTTAAAACTGTTTGAGACCGTTCCCTAGGTAGAGTTATACCTATCTTTTCTTAATTGAAATCCGAGTATTTAGTTTCGGTCGATTTGTTCGGTGTATTTATCATTCGTAAGATTTCATTTGCTTCCGATTAGTACCTAGTGTTTGAGGAGAAGCTTGGAGTTAAATTGCATTGTGTGGTACGATTTGTTATGGACGATGAGTTGTTGTAGGAGTTATTGTCATTAATGGTGATAAGCGTTAAGTTAGAAAGGACTAAGTACGTTTTGGGAGAGTAATAATTTCTCAATCTATGTTAAAGGCCTTTTGAAATTTTGGTTAGATAGTGGTTCTATGGTTCTAAATCCCTTCTTGGTGGCGTTTCCCGAATTGGATCAAGGGTATGTGAAGGAAGTGGAGTATAAATACTGGGGCATAATTACGGAATATCATGATTTGATATTGGGTCAGTTGGAACATTGCTAGCTAATTGGTTTAATATGATGGTAGTACTATTGAGCCTAAGTATCATTAGGATAATAAATGTATGCGTGAAAGACTAACTTGGGTTAACTATTGAGGATTTGAGATTTGTTGATTTCCTTGGGTATATAAGCACAGATTATTAACTAAAAAGGGAGTTAGAGGAAATCCCTTGAAGATAAAATTTAGATCATTTTCGGACTGTTGCGTATTCGTAATTATTTTAGGCTTTCAAGGATTGGAGTTTTATGACGATGATATTATGGCGTAGATTTAAGTGAACATTTTGTATTAAAATTTTGGGTTTATATTACACCTCTAGTTTAAGGTGCTACCTAGAGCTCGAGCAATATAGTGGGAACCCTTAGAGATATAGCCTTTGGTGAATATTATGGGGATGGAAAAGTTTCTTTAGCCTTTCATATTTTAAAAGCTAATTAAGCTCGAGATGGTAATGTTTTGAAAATTCTGGGGAATAATACTAAGCATGCGATTTACAAATGGAAGTACCTTTGCGGTGTAGTTAAGGCTATGAATAAGGCGAGCTTGAGATATCTCGAGAATTTTGTATGGAAATAATTTGGATTCATCGATTTTGAGTACGGATTTTGATTAGTAATAAAGTTAATGATGTGTTATCGTAAGCATCATTTAAGGTTACCTTGTAGTGGGTTAGATTGGACAATTGAGGAATTTGAGAAATGTGGAACTATCGTATCCGTAGCTAATTAGTCTTTCGGGTAAGTCTCGTTAAAATTCGGGTCGAATTTTCTTTAAGGGGGAGTGAATGTCACGACCCGAAATCTAGGCTCTATTTTATTAGTAATAAATAATTATTATTTATTTACTTGCTTATTTATTTATTTATTTATTTAAATTATTTATTTATTCAAATAATATTGTGTGCATTTTGTGGATTTGTGTTTTATGACTAGCATTTAATTTGTTATTTGTGCTAGTGTAGAATAGTTGGGTCTCAATTGTTAGTGGGGAGCATAAGAATTTGTGTGTAGTGTGAGAGAGGGGGCCTAAGTGTAAGTTTTGAATTATTTCTCCCTACTCCTTCCCTTCTCCCTCATACACTCCACCTCCCTCATCATCTTCCCAGCACATTTCTCTCTCTCTCTCCAAGGAAGAAAAAGGGGTAAGTTTCTCTCTTCTTCTCTCTACATTTTCTTCATCTTCCTCTTGTAATCTCTCATTTCTTAAAACGTGAAATGTGTTTAGATCGTCGATAGGATCGCGTAGAATCAAAAATATTTGAAATCCATCAACCTTGAGAAAATCCAAGTAAGTTACTTTTCCCCCATTTTGATGTTAAAATGTTCATATCATGTTCATATAATGCTTTTGTTGTTATATTTGAAGTTTGGATGAGGTTGCAATTTATTGGGAATTTATTTGGGTTTTTGGTCAAAAATGGTGAGTTATGAATGTTGGGATTTGATTCTTGATTTTGGGTGTTAAGTGTTGTTAGATGAGTCTTTTTGGACTCATAAGTTGTTTTGATACATTAGCAAACTAGTTGGAATGTTGGATTTTTGGTGGGAATGTGTTTTGGGTTAAAAATGGAAGAACCCATGTTGTTCTTCCCGATTTCTGGCAATTCCGGGATATTGGGCGACCGCCCAAAATCGTATGGGCGACCGCGCACCTATCTGAAAGGTTTTGTTCTTGTTTGTTGGATTTTTGGGCGACCGCACAGTTGGGTTTGGGCGGCCGCACAGTCCTCTGGAAGTTTTCATTTTGTTGGTTTGTGTGATTGAAGGAAGCGTTTTGGTCCAAATCTTGGGTGTCCTTCTAGTTGACCTTAGTGAACATTGTAGTACACTCTAGTGATAGAATTGGGTCCTTTGTGATCAAGTTTGTGTTTGAAATTAATTAATTGTTAATTGGGATTTGGAACATCTTATTGATATATTGTTGGTTTGACTTATCTTTGTGAGGATCATTTGGTATATGTTTGGGCATCTTATGATGTGTTCGTGATTGTTCCAATCGGATTGATTTTCGAGTGAGCCTTGGTCTAGGTTTTAGGCGATGTCCTATAGTACCTAGAGGGTGGTTACTGAAAACCAAAGTGTAGGGTTTAGTCCAGCTCGCGATCTCGGGCCGCGGGGTTCGGGGTCGCGACAGTTGGTATCAGAGCTATAGTTTAGCTCTATGTATAAGTATAGGTGGATTAGTATGACCTAGGAGGGTAGTGTGTTTGGAGTGAGTAACAATTGTTGTTTTATGCAGGTACTTGTTTGAAATGTCTCGAAGGAGAAGTGGTGAAAGTAATACCGGTAATAGCAAATCGGAATGAAACAAGGGATGAAGCCCGTGCAATGTTTTAGGGCATGTTTGAGGCGGCCATGAAGGCCATACATGATCAAGGTCCGAGGGTAGAACAAGCACCACCACCCCGCTACGGATTGGAACAATTTCTGAAATTGAAACCGGTTGAGTTCAATGGGGAACCCGATGTAAGGAAGGCCGAGCTATGGATTGAGTCGATGGAGAAAATTTATGATGTCTTTGGTTGCACCGATGAAGACAAGGTCCGGTTTGCGGCTTATAAACTTGTGGGTGCCGCCGAGCATTGGTGGAAGGGTGTTAAAGCGAGTTGGGATGATACTCACACAGTGTATGCATGGGAATTGTTTGTGCGAAAGTTCAAGGAGCATTTCATTCCAGTAGTGGATCAAAACCGAAAGGAGATCGAGCTGCTCAACCTGGAGCAAGGTTTGTTGTCTATAGCTCAGTACTCGGCTAAGTTCACAGAATTAGCCCGGTATTGTGACTATCTTGTGCGGACCGAGGAGCAGAAAGCTACGAGATTCATCAGGGGTTTGAAGACTTCTATTCGGACTCAGCTTATAGCCCAAAGGATTGTGACATTTCAGGATGCGGTAGACCGGGCATACTTGATCGAGCAAGATATTGGGGAGCATAAGAGGAAGACCGAGGTTGCAAATGCGGGTAAACATGTAAGCCATGCTAAATCTCAACCACAGCACCGTTCAGATAACCGAGGTAATTTGGGAGCACCATCTCAGTTTAAGGGACAAACCGCGCTAGGGAATCCGGGTACTACTTCGGGGAAACAAGGGAAACAAGGTAGGTGGCTTTGCACTTACTGTCATAGGGAAGGCCATTTGGAGGATAAGTGTTGGAAGAAACAAGGAAAATGTATCAATTGTGGTCAACTGGGTCACTTCATAAAAGACTGTCCGAGGTTTAGGGTTCAATTATCAGGAACAGGAACCAGTACTTCACCGGGTCAGAAGAGAGATGCTTCGGGGAACCCTAAGGTATAGGGCAGAGTAATTGCGACCAATCAGCACTCACCAGGTAACGGATAAATTTCAGGAGGTATTATTTTGCGTCGTGAGAGCGAGCGCGTGCATTTTAGGATCATCGCATTTATGTGTTTCTGTGCATTAGTTGCATTTATTCCTTCTGAGTCTTTGACTTATGTGTTGTAGGTGTCTACTCCTATGGAAGAGTTTAGGGTATCTGATGAAGTCTTATGTGCCTATGATGTGCTTAAGTATGGTTATGTCTAACCTGCTAAATTAGCCATATTGCTATTGCAAGATTTTGATATTACTATTGCTTTAGTCTATTGTTGTAGAGGGATTGTTATATTCTCCATTCCTAATTTCTTAAAACTGTTTGAGACCGTTCCCTAGGTAGAGTTATACCTATCTTTTCTTAATTGAAATCCGAGTATTTAGTTTCGGTCGATTTGTTGGGTGTATTTATCATTCGTAAGATTTCATTTGCTTCCGATTAGTACCTAGTGTTTGAGGAGAAGCTTGGAGTTAAATTGCATTGTGTGGTACGATTTGTTATGGACGATGAGTTGTTGTAGGAGTTATTGTCATTAATGGTGATAAGCGTTAAGTTAGAAAGGACTAAGTACGTTTTGGGAGAGTAATAATTTCTCAATCTATGTTAAAGGCCTTTTGAAATTTTGGTTAGATAGTGGTTCTATGGTTCTAAATCCCTTCTTGGTGGCGTTTCCCGAATTGGATCAAGGGTATGTGAAGGAAGTGGAGTATAAATACTGGGGCATAATTACGGAATATCATGATTTGATATTGGGTCAGTTGGAACATTGCTAGCTAATTGGTTTAATATGATGGTAGTACTATTGAGCCTAAGTATCATTAGGATAATAAATGTATGCGTGAAAGACTAACTTGGGTTAACTATTGAGGATTTGAGATTTGTTGATTTCCTTGGGTATATAAGCACAGATTATTAACTAAAAAGGGAGTTAGAGGAAATCCCTTGAAGATAAAATTTAGATCATTTTCGGACTGTTGCGTATTCGTAATTATTTTAGGCTTTCAAGGATTGGAGTTTTATGACGATGATATTATGGCGTAGATTTAAGTGAACATTTTGTATTAAAATTTTGGGTTTATATTACACCTCTAGTTTAAGGTGCTACCTAGAGCGAGAGCACTATAGTGGGAACCCTTAGAGATATAGCCTTTGGTGAATATTATGGGGATGGAAAAGTTTATTTAGCCTTTCATATTTTAAAAGCTAATTAAGCTCGAGATGGTAATGTTTTGAAAATTCTGGGGAATAATACTAAGCATGCGATTTACAAATGGAAGTACCTTTGCGGTGTAGTTAAGGCTATGAATAAGGCGAGCTTGAGATATCTCGAGAATTTTGTATGGAAATAATTTGGATTCATCGATTTTGAGTACGGATTTTGATTAGTAATAAAGTTAATGATGTGTTATCGTAAGCATCATTTAAGGTTACCTTGTAGTGGGTTAGATTGGACAATTGAGGAATTTGAGAAATGTGGAACTATCGAATCCGTAGCTAATTATTCTTTCGGGTAAGTCTCGTTAAAATTCGGGTCGAATTTTCTTTAAGGGGGAGTGAATGTCACGACCCGAAATCTAGGCTCTATTTTATTAGTAATAAATAATTATTATTTATTTACTTGCTTATTTATTTATTTATTTATTTAAATTATTTATTTATTCAAATAATATTGTGTGCATTTTGTGGATTTGTGTTTTATGACTAGCATTTAATTTGTTATTTGTGCTAGTGTAGAATAGTTGGGTCTCAATTGTTAGTGGGGAGTATAAGAATTTGTGTGTAGTGTGAGAGAGGGGGCCTAAGTGTAAGTTTTGAATTATTTCTCCCTACTCCTTCCCTTCTCCCTCATACACTCCACCTCCCTCATCATCTTCCCAGCACATTTCTCTCTCTCTCTCCAAGGAAGAAAAAGGGGTAAGTTTCTCTCTTCTTCTCTCTACATTTTCTTCATCTTCCTCTTGTAATCTCTCATTTCTTAAAACGTGAAATGTGTTTAGATCGTCGATAGGATCGCGTAGAATCAAAAATATTTGAAATCCATCAACCTTGAGAAAATCCAAGTAAGTTACTTTTCCCCCATTTTGATGTTAAAATGTTCATATCATGTTCATATAATGCTTTTGTTGTTATATTTGAAGTTTGGATGAGGTTGCAATTTATTGGGAATTTATTTGGGTTTTTGGTCAAAAATGGTGAGTTATGAATGTTGGGATTTGATTCTTGATTTTGGGTGTTATGTGTTGTTAGATTAGTCTTTTTGGACTCATAAGTTGTTTTGATACATTAGCAAACTAGTTGGAATGTTGGATTTTTGGTGGGAATGTGTTTTGGGTTAAAAATGGAACAACCCATGTTGTTCTTCCGGATTTCTGGCAATTCCGGGATATTGGGCGACCGCCCAAAATCGTATGGGCGACCGCGCACCTATCTGAAAGGTTTTGTTCTTGTTTGTTGGATTTTTGGGCGACCCCACAGTTGGGTTTGGGCGGCCGCACAGTCCTCTGGAAGTTTTCATTTTGTTGGTTTGTGTGATTGAAGGAAGCGTTTTGGTCCAAATCTTGGGTGTCCTTCTAGTTGACCTTAGTGAACATTGTAGTACACTCTAGTGATAGAATTGGGTCCTTTGTGATCAAGTTTGTGTTTGAAATTAATTAAGTGTTAATTGGGATTTGGAACATCTTATTGAGATATTGTTGGTTTGACTTATCTTTGTGAGGATCATTTGGTATATGTTTGGGCATCTTATGATGTGTTCGTGATTGTTCCAATCGGATTGATTTTCGAGTGAGCCTTGGTCTAGGTTTTAGGCGATGTCCTATAGTACCTAGAGGGTGGTTACTGAAAACCAAAGTGTAGGGTTTAGTCCAGCTCCCGATCTCGGGCCGCGGGGTTCGGGGTCGCGACACGTGTCTTTTTGGAAAAATGACTAAGACACCTTTTACCAAGTTAGGTGAAAGGGCAAGTGACTTATTGGGGTTGATACATTCCGATGTATGCGGACCATTAAGTAGCAATGCTAGGGGAGGATTTCAATACTTCATAACCTTCACTGATGATTATAGTAGATTTGGGTATGTTTACCTAATGAAACATAAAAGTGAAGCATTTGAGATATTTAGAATTTTTCAAAATGAAGTAGAAAAACAACTTGGGAAAAGTATTAAGGCACTTCGACAGATCGAGGTGGAGAATACTTGAGTCATGAATTTGATGATCATCTAAAGAATTGTGGAATAGTTTCACAATTGACTCCACCCGGAACACCACAATGGAATGGTGTGTCCGAGAGGAGAAATCGGACTTTGTTAGACATGGTTCCATCAATGATGAGTCAAGTTGATCTTCCAATATCCTTTTGGGGTTACGCTCTAGAAACCGCTGCATTCACACTAAATCATGTTCCATCTAAATCGGTTCAAAAGACTCCATATGAGATGTGGAGCGGAAAGAAAACTTGTTTATCTTTCATGAAGATTTGGGGTTGCGAAGCCTTTGTCAAAAGACTTGTCTCTGACAAGCTTGCACACAAATCCGACAAATGTATTTTCGTGGGATATCCAAAGGAAACTAGAGGATATTACTTTTACAACCGTGAGGACAACAAAGTTTTTGTTGCCCGAACTGGTGTCTTTCTAGAGAAAGAGTTTCTCTCCAAAGAAATCAGTGGGAGTAAAATAAATCTTGAAGAGATTCGAGACCCAGAAAATGACATTGAACCAATAGTGGAACAAGAACAAGAACCACAAGGAGTTGTGGAACCTGTTCAAAATACACAAGCAACTCGCAGATCTAGTAGGTTACGATCCGAGCCCGAGAGATATGGATTTCTCGTAACGGATAGTAATGAGGTGGAAATCATTGAGAATGATGAACTAATAACCTACCAAGAGGCGATGTCTTCTCCTGATTCGGATAAGTGGCTTGGAGCCATGGAATCTAAATTGCAATCCATGCAAGATAATCAAGTTTGGAACTTGATTGATGCACCCGAAGGTGTAAAAACCATAGGATGCAAATGGGTCTTCAAGAAGAAGACTGACATGGATGGGAAGGTGCATACTTACAAAGCCAGACTTGTAGCGAAGGGTTATAGGCAAGTTCATGGTATTGACTATGATGAAACCTTTTCACCCGTAGCAATGATCAAGTCTATAAGAATTTTGCTTGCCATTGCCGCATATCATGACTATGAAATATGGCAAATGGATGTCAAAACCGCTTTCCTAAATGGAAAACTACAAGAGGATGTGTATATGACACAACCGGAAGGTTTTGAACAGAATTCTAAGGTATGTAAATTACAGAGATCTATCTATGGATTGAAGCAAGCTTCAAGGAGTTGGAATCTCCGTTTTGATGAATCGGTCAAAGAGTTTGGTTTCATCAAGAACGAAGATGAACCTTGTGTATACAAGAAGATTAGTGGGAGCATAGAGTTATTCCTTATTTTATACGTGGATGACATATTACTCATTGGAAACGATATTCCTACACTTCAGTCCGTGAAGACTTGGTTAGGAAAATGCTTCGCAATGAAAGATATGGGTGAAGCCGCATATATACTTGGCATTAAGATCTATAGATATAGATCAAAGAGGCTACTTGGTTTAAGCCAAAGTACATACATTGACAAGGTCATTAGAAGATTCCGTATGGAAAATTCTAAAAGAGGAACCTTACCAGTGTTACATGGAGTTTCTCTAAGCAAGACTCAATGTCCTAAGACAAAAAATGAGCGTGAGAAAATGAATGATGTTCCATATGCTTCGGCAATTGGGTCCATCATGTATGCCATGATTTGTACTAGGCCGAATGTATCTTATGCCTTAATTATGACAAGTAGATACCAATCCGACCCCGGTGAAAATCACTGGATGGCTGTAAAAGCGATTCTTAAGTACTTGAGAAGAACTAAAGATTCTTTTTTGGTCTATGGAGGAATGGAAGATGATCTCGTGGTAAATGCTTACACGGATGCAAGCTTCCAGACCGACAAAGATGATAGTCGATCGCAATCAGGTTTTGTGTTTATGTTAAATGGTGGAGATGTAAGCTGGAAGAGTTCTAAGCAAAGTACAACCGCTGATTCTACAACGGAAGCTGAGTATATTGCTGCATCAGATGCTGCAAAAGAAGCTGTTTGGATTAAGAAGTTCATTACTGAACTTGAAGTGGTTCCTAGTATTGCTAATCCAATAGACCTTTATTGCGATAATAATGGTGCTATTGCTCAAGCAAAGGAACCAAGAGCACATCAGAAATCCAAATACATACTTAGGCATTTTCATATCATTCGAGAAATCATTGATAGGGGAGACGTAAATATATGCAGAGTACATACTGATGACAATGTTGCGGACCCGCTAACAAAGGGACTTCCACAAGATAAACATGAAGGTCATGTTAGGTCCATGGGTATTAGATACATGGGAGATTAGGCCTAGGGCAAGTGGGAGATTGTTGGTAGTGGTGCCCTAGGCACGTTTAATAAACGTTGTAATTGTTATCATTTATTTCATATCAATAAAGAGATGTTTTGATTATTATTGTTGTTCATGTTTACTTATGATAATCTCCGTCCCTAGTACTTTTTAAGCGCTAGTATAAAGGCTAAATGATCATGGGATGATCATGTTAGATTTATGGGTACTTGTTTGGAACAAGGTACTGGACATGACCCACTGTATGAGATTTATGTCAAGGTCGATGTCGTACATATATCTCATATTAGTTATGTCATTTGAATCCTTAGACATGAAGTTATTGTAGTCTTCCACTTGATGAACATTATGTTTGACATATTCAAACGCTACCTTTAACCGGTTAGTTATAAAGGGTATGATTGGCATAATCAGATTCACGTAGGGAAGAGTAATAAGCTACATGGATTTGTCCCTCTTCGGAGAGATGTCAAGCTTGGGCCTCTCGTAGGAATGATGTTGATGAAAATATTCGGCCGGACTCAAATGAATTGATTAGATCAATGTCATTTGGATTATCAACATATTCGGAATCGAGAAAGTATTGAACAAAAACAAGTTGACTTGTTGACTATGACTTGTGTTCAATGACATCGTGGACAAAGGGATTGTGACATGTTCTAAAGAAATGCGAACTTGTATCTAGTTATAGTATTTGGGTAGGTATGACGGTTTGCTAGAACCTAATCATATCTTATGGTTTCATGTTTGAACCCATTGCCAACTTAGTATAATCCTAATTTGTTTTGGAAAAGAATTTTGGACGGGTTTAGACACAAGTTTCTTATTTGGAATAGGTCTAACTTGTATATAAACAGCCAAATTCGGCCATAAAAAGCCAATGCTTTTGAGCAAGTCTCCAAAGAGTTTGAGAGAGTTTTATTTTGTTCTAAGACATCCTAGATTGAGGAACAAAACAATATACAAACAAAATTCCATATAGTTCATATTGATTGTGAAAACGTGTTTCACAATTTTGGTCTAGCAACCAAGATCAAGTGTTCTTGATATTCGTTCGTGGTGTGGATACCGCTAGAGGATGAAGCTTATCATCTTCAAAGTTCGTGTTCTTACTTTTGTGATGAAAGCTTCAAGTTTTCCACCAAGATCAAAGACCAAATTCAAAGTAATCAAGGGTTAGTTTCCTAGTATTCATATTGTTGTATTTGATTTAATCATATGAATGGATCTATGGGCTTTGGGTTTCATAAAATTTTGAATGCTATTTTCCGCTGCGCATGTTACTTGGAAACCCAACAGCAATGGCAAGCAAAATTCTTATAGACTTGATCATTGCTACGGGTGAAAAGGTTTCATCATAGTCAATACCATGAACTTGCCTATAACCCTTCACTACAAGTCTAGCTTTGTAAGTATGCACCTTCCCATCCATGTCAGTCTTCTTCTTGAAGACCCATTTGCATCCTATGGTTTTTACACCTTCGGGTGCATCAATCAAATTCCAAACTTGATTGTCTTGCATGGATTGCAATTCGGATTCCATGGCTCCAAGCCACTTGTCCGAATCAGGAGAAGACATCGCCTCTTGGTAGGTTGTCGGTTCATCATTCTCAATGATTTCCACCTCATTACTTTCCGTTACGAGAAATCCATATCTCTCGGCCTCGGATCGTAACCTACTAGATCTGTGAGTTGCTTGTGTATTTTGAACAGGTTCCACAACTCCGTGTGGTTCTTGTTCTTGTTCCACTATTGGTTCAATGTCATTTTCTGGGTCTCGAATCTCTCTAAGATTTATTTTACTCCCACTGATTTCTTTGGAGAGAAACTCTTTCTCTAGAAAGACACCAGTTCGGGCAACAAAAACTTTGTTGTCCTCACGGTTGTAAAAGAAATATCCTCTAGTTTCCTTTGGATATCCGACAAAAATACATTTGTCGGATTTATGTGCAAGTTTGTCAGAGACAAGTCTTTTGACAAAGGCTTCGCAACCCCAAATCTTCATGAAAGATAAACAAGTTTTCTTTCCGCTCCACATCTCATATGGAGTCTTTTGAACCGATTTAGTTGGAACACGATTTAGTGTGAATGCAGCGGTTTCTAGAGCGTAACCACAAAAGGATATTTGAAGATCAACTTGACTCATCATTGATGGAACCATGTCTAACAAAGTCCGATTTCTCCTCTCGGACACACCATTCTATTGTGGTGTTCCGGGTGGAGTCAATTGTGAAATTATTCCACAATTCTTTAGATGATCATCAAATTCATGACTCAAGTATTCTCCACCTCGATCTGATCGAAGTGCCTTAATACTTTTTCCAAGTTGTTTTTCTACTTCATTTTGAAATATTCTAAATATCTCAAATGCTTCACTTTTATGTTTCATTAGGTAAACACACCCAAATCTACTATAATCATCAGTGAAGGTTATGAAGTATTGAAATCCTCCCCTAGCATTGCTACTTAATGGTCCGCATACATCGGAATGTATTAACCCCAATAAGTCGCTTTCCCTTTCACCTAACTTGGTAAAAGTTGTCTTAGTCATTTTTCCAAGAAGACACGACTCACAAGTATCATATGACTCAAAGTCACATGAACCCAAAAGTCCGTCCCCATGGAGTTTAGAGATACGCATCTCATTAATATGACCAAGACGGCAATGCCACAGATAAGTATGATTTACATCATTAGGTTTAGATTTCTTATTTATATGATACACATTGTCATTATTTTCATTCTTGACATTCAAGACATAAAGGCCATTAAATGAATTAGCAATACCATAAAGCACATCATTTAAATAAATAAAAAATTTCTTATTCTCAATAAGAAACTTAAAACCTTCATTATCCAAACAAGAAATTGAAATAATATTTCTACTTAAATCCGAAACATAATAACAATTGTTCAAAACAAGAATTAATCCGGAAGGTAAAGTAACTTCATAAGTCCCTACGGCTAATGCAACAACTCTTGCTCCATTCCCCACGCGTAGGTCTACTTCACCCTCTTTAAGTAGTCTCCTATTCTTTAGTCCCTGCACATTTAAACAAATGTGAAAACCACATCCGGTATCCAATACCCAAGAATCAGTGGTAGAAAGGAGAATATCTATCATATAGATACCTGAAGTCGACGCAGCCTTGCTGCCCTTCTTCTTATTTTGCTCTTCCAAGAAAGCCTTGCAATTACGTTTCCAATGACCAATTTCTTGACAATGGAAACAGATTGCATCCTTTTGTGAATCGGGTTTTGCCTCAGAAGCCTTGGCAACCTTTGCCTTACTTATCTTTGGTTTGACAACTTTTGCCTTACCCTTTCCTTTGGCACTAGCCTTCTTCCCATCATGAACTAAGAGCACAGGAGAACCTTTCTCTACAGTCTTCATCTCCGCAGTTTTAAGCATCCCATGCAACTCGGAGAGATTCTTATCCATTCCATGCATGTTATAATTCATCACAAACTAATTATAACTTTTAGGAAATGAATTAAGAATGAGATCCGTGGCTAACTCCAATGGGATTGGATAGCCAAGTTTCTCAAGGTGCTCTACATAACCTTTCATTTTTAGCATGTGAGGACTCACTTGTTGCCCTTCATTCATTTTGTAAGAAGTAAATGCAACAATGGTCTTGTACCTCTCTTGCATAGCTTGCTCTTGAAACATAGCTCTTAACTCCACGCCTATCTCATAGGCTTCCAAATGTTCCAAACTTTGTTGGAGTTTTGAGAACATGGTAGCAAGCATGAGACAGCTTACATCTCTATAATCATTACGATGTTTCTTGTAACTGTCTCTTTTTGCCCTAGGGGCAGTAGGTTCTGGTTCAGCAGGAAGAGGCCCATCGAGAATGTACAACTTATCTTCTTGCCTAAGAACAATTCTTAGGCTACGGATCCAATCCATAAAGTTCATACCATTCTCTTGGAGCTTATCCTTCTCAAGGATCGATCGCAACGAAATTGATTGAGTATTAGTAGTCATTGTCTACAAATATGCAAAATTTCCAAAATTTAATAAGTACCGGTTTCATTAAAGAAATAAATAATGTATTTTTCAAACAAAAATACTCCCACTAAATTATATAACCTTCATATACATCCAATGTATAATATAATTTTAATTGGGCTAAGATCCAACTTTAATTTAACTTTTGAGTCCACGGAGGCGGACCGCTCAAAACTAAATTAATTAGGTAGACAATCATGTCAATCATATCCCATATGATTCTTAGATTCTTTTATGAGATTCTTTGAGAAATCCAATTTCAAAAAGCATGTTTAATCTCATCTTTTGCCTAGGCCCAAAACTGTTTTGACACCTAATTAAGTCCAACCATTTTAAACGTATAGGAACCATTCAATTTAATGCACCTTGCGGAGGCAAGCCCACATTGAATTAATGAACCTCATCTTGCACATACATGAATAAAATTAATGCACCTCGCGGAGGCGAACCCACATCAAAATCACCCATGTATAAACAAGTGTTTTAATCATGGCGTGGCAAAAAGAACTTAAAACTTTCTTTGAAGGTTCATCACATATATCATACAACACATTTATGAGCACATAATATAAACATGTTACACATCAAGTTTAGCCACTAAATTAATCTCCATTAATTTAAGCATAATATTTATGTGTCATTAGTTTCTCTATAATTATGAGGATGAGACTCTTTGAACTTTGGTTATCTTCTTCCAAATCAAGACAACAAGAAGTGCGGCCGAAACTAAGCCATAAGGCATACACAATTCCGCGCTAATTCAAGAAACCAAGAAAGTAGTTCATGTGGCCGAAACTAAGCAATAGATGGTCTCGATAAACGTAGGCCAATTGCATCCACAATTCCACATGAATCTCCAATCATTGAATCAAGAACTTTGTTTCTCAATTTTAGCAATTATGAACTCTTCATAATTCTAACTTCGTTTTATCTTTGAAACTTTGATTGCGATCAAGTTTGGGAAACACAATCTCAATGAACGTAGATTAGCCATCCAAACCTTGAACCAATCTTAGAATCACAAGATCAAAACAAATAGGAAAATCAAACCCCAAGATCCACACCAAAACCAACTGCCCCAAACCCGCTCCAGATCAGCAGGTCTGGCCGGTATTCTCACTGATTCGGTTGGACCCCATCAAAATTCCAGAATCTGATTCTGATTCTGACCAACTGTGCGGCTGCCCAAGAAAATCTGTGCGGTCGCCCAAACATGTGCGGCCGCCCAATATTTTCTGTGCGGTCGCACAGTAGCATCAGACAAAATTTTTAAAGTTTGAAAATTTGTCTCAAAATTGTTTTCCCCGATTATTAAAACTTTGATCCAATCAAAAATTAATAATCAAACAATTCAGAATCCAACATAATTTTTAGTGCGATTCAATAGTGCGATTAGAGTTGTAAAACAATAAACCACATAAAATCATATAACACATAAACATCATATATCCAATATTCATATCATGTTAGGCACATAAACAATTTATATACACACAACATGATCTAGGTATTGAAATAATCAACATGAACGGGGCTCTGATACCACTGTTGGGTTTCGTAGTAACATGCGCAGCAAAAAATAGCATTTAAAATTTTATGAAACCCAACGCCCATAGATCCATTCATATGATTAAATCAAATACTTGCAATATGAATACTAGAAAAACTAACCCTTGATGACTTTGAATTTGGTCTTTGATCTTGGTGGAGAAATTGAAGCTTTAATCATGAACTAGTAAGAACACGAACTTTGAAGATGATGAGCTTCACCCTCTAGCGGTATCCACACCTTGAACGAATATCAAGAACACTTGATCTTGGTTGCTAGACCAAAATTGTGAAACACGTTTTCACAATCAATATGAACTATATGGAATTTTATTTGTGTATTATTTTGTTCTTCAATCTAGGATGTCTTAGAAAAAAATAAAACCTCTCTCAAACTCTTTGGAATTTGCACAAAAGCATTAGCTTTGATTCTGGCCGAATTTTGCTGTTTATATACAAGTTAGACCTATTCCAAATAGGAAACTTGTGTCTAAACCTGTCCAAAATTCTTTTCCAAATCAAATTAGGAAACCAGTCCCGACATGGTGTGCGGCCGCCCAAAACCACCTGTGCGGCCGCACATCTATCTGGAAGGTTTCTGGTACTTTTTGAGCCAAGCTGTACGACCGCCTAAACCCTTTTGTGCGGTCGCACACCTGCCCTAGATTTCCCTACTTTCTCCAAATTCCTTCAAAGTCCTTATTTAAGATTCGTTCCATTGTGTGTGACCCTCTAGGATTACACTAAGTTGGCAATGGGTTCAAATATGAAACCATAAGATATGATTAGGTTCTAGCAAACCGTCATACCTACCCAAATAGTATAACTAGATACAAGTTCTCATTCCTTTAGAATATGTCATAATCCTTTTGTCCACGATCTCATTGAACACAAGTCATGGTCAAACGGTCAACTTGTTTTTGTTCAATACATTCTCGATTCCGAATATGTTAATAATCCAAATGACATTAATCTAATCAATTCATTTGAGTCCGGCCGAACATTTTCATCAACATCATTCCTACGAGAGGCCTAAGCTTGAGATCTCTCCGAAGAGGGACAAATCTATTTAGCTTATTATTCTTCCCTACGTGAATCCGATTATGTCAATCATACACTTTATAACTACCCGGTTAAAAGTAGCGTTTGAATATGTCAAACATAATGTTCATCAAGTGGAAGACTATAATAACTTCATGTCTAAGGATTCGAATGACATAACTAATATGAGATATATGTATGACATAGACCATGACATAAATCTCATACAGCGGGTCATGTCCAGTACCTTGTTCCAAACAAGTACCCATAAATCTAACATGATCATCCCATGATCATTTAGCCTTTATACTAGTGCTTAACAAGTACTAGGGACGGAGATTATTATAAGTAAACATGAAAAACAATAATAATCAAAACATCTCTTTATTGATATAAAATAAATGATAACAATTACGACGTTTATTAAACGTGCCTAGGGCACCACTACCAACAAAGGTTGCCAATGCTGTGGTGGCTAAACCCAACTCTCAAAATGATGCAATCTTTTTCCACTACAATGAAATTGGTCATTGGAAACGCAATTGCAAGGCTTACATGGAAGAAAAGAACAAGAAGAAGGGCAATGTGATTGCTTCTACTTCAGGTAACTATGTTATAGATATACTCCTTTCTGCTTCTAGTTCCTGGGTATTAGATACCGGATGTGGATCTCACATTTGTCTAAATGTGAAGGCACTAAAGAATAGGAGGCTACTCAAAGGTGGCGAAGTAGACCTACGCGTGGTGAATGGATCAAGAGTTGCTGCATTAGCCGTAGGAACCTATGATATCATTTTACTTAGTGGTTTAATTCTTGTTTTGAACAATTGTTACTACGTTCCGGATTTGAGTTGGAATATTATTTCAATTTCTTGTTTGGATAATGAAGGTTTTAAGTTTCTTATTGATAATAAGAAGTTTTCTATTTATTTAAATAATATGCTTTATTGTACTGCATATTCATTTAATGGCCTTTATGTCCTTGATGTTGAGAATGGAAATAATGATAATATCTATAATGTAAATAAGAAATCCAAACATAATGATGTAAATCACACTTATTTATGTCATTGCCATCTTGGTCATATTAATGAGAAGTGTATCTAAAAACTCTATGGGGTTGGACTTTTAAATTCACATGATTTTGAATCATATGAAACTTGTGAGTCTTGTTTACTTGGGAAGATGACTAAGGCACCTTTTACTAAGAGTAGTGAAAGGGAAAGTGACTTATTGGGACTTATACATACTGATGTATGTGGACCATTAAGCAGCAATGCTAGGGGAGGATATCAATACTTCATAACATTCACTGATGATTTTAGTAGATTTGGCTATGTCTACTTGATGAAAAACAAAAGAGAATCTTTTGAGATATTTAGAATATTTTAAAATGAAGTACAAAATCAACTTGGCAAAACTATTAAAGCACTTCGATCGGATCGTGGTGGTGAATATTTAAGCCAAGAATTTGACAATCATCTTAAAGATTGTGGAATTATTTCATAATTAACTCCATCTGGAACACCACAATGGAATGGTGTGTCTGAGCAGAGAAATAAGACTTTATTAGATATGGTCCGCTCGATGATGAGTCAAGTTGATCTTCCTTTATCCTTTTGGGGACATGCACTAGAAGCTTCTGCTTTTACACTAAATAATGTTCCAACTAAATCGGTTCCTAAGACTCCATATGAAATGTGGACTGGAAGAAAACATAGTTTATCTTTCATGAGAATTTGGGGTTGTGAGGCATATGTTAAGAGACTTGTCTCTGACAAACTTGCACCAAAATCTGACAAATTTATTTTCGTAGGTTATCCTAAGGAAACTAAGGGATATTACTTTAACAACCGCGCGGAAAAGAAAGTGTTTGTTGCCTGTCATGGTACCTTTCTAGAGAAAGAGTTTCTCTCCAAAGTAATTAGTGGGAGTAAAATTAATCTCGAAGAGGTTCGAGAACCTGAAAATAACATAGAACCGATCGTTGGATCTGAACAAGTTTCACAAGGAGTTGAGGAACCCGTTCAGAATATACAAGTTCCTCACAGAACTGGTAGGGTGCGTTCCGAACCTGAGAGATATGAATTTCTCATGACGGATAGTAACGAAGTAGAAATCATTGATAATGATGAACCTACTTCCTACCAAGAAGAGATTACCGCTACTGATTCAGATAAATGTCTTGGAGCCATGGAATCTGAAATCAAGTCCATGTATGATAATCAAGTTTGGAACTTGATAGATGCACCCGAATGTGTAAAAAACATAGGATGAAAATGGGATTTCAAAAAGAAAACTGACATGGATGGAAAGGTGCATACTTATAAAGCTAGACTTGTAGCAAAAGGCTATAGGCAGATTCATGGTATTGACTATGATGAAACCTTTTCACCCGTAGCAATGATAAAGTCTATAAGAATTTTAATTGCCATAGCCGCATATTATGACTATGAGATATGGCAAATGTATGTCAAAACCGCGTTCCTTAATGAGAACTTACTTGAGGATGTGTATATGACACAACCTGAAGGTTTTGTAAATCCAGAAAATTCCAACAAAGTATGCAAGTTGCAAAGATCCATCTATGGATTGAAGCAAGCCTCTAGGAGTTGGAATCTTCGATTTGATGAATCGGTCAAAGAGTTTGGCTTCATCAAGAACGAAAATGAACCTTGTGTATACAAGAAAATTAGTGGGAGCGTAGTATTATTTCTAGTGTTATATGTTGATGATATATTGCTTATTGGAAACGATATTCCTACACTTCAGTCTATAAAGACAAGAGTGTTTCTTAATGAAAGATATGGGAGAAGCCGCTTACATCCTTGGCATAAAGATCTAGCATGATAGATCTAAGAAGTTTATTGGTTTGAGTCAAAGTACATATATTGACAAAGTTCTTAAGAGATTCTGCATGGAAAACTCTAAGAGAGGAAATTTGCCAGTTTCACATGGCATAACTCTTAGCAAGAATCAGTTTCCTAAGACAATTGATGAGTGTGAGAGAATGAATGGAATCCCATATGCTTCTGCAATTGGATCCATCATATATGCCATGATATGTACTTGACCCGATGTCTCTTATGCTTTGAGCATGTAACGACCCCAAAACCCGTCCCTATTTATTTTATATTTTGGGGGATTTTAATTTGACATTATGTGTGCATTTTATGTGTTGCATCATATTTTATGACTTGCACATATTTTTTGATTAATTGTGTTATTTACTTAGTTAGTAGTAATAATGGTTAAGGGAGTTAATTGAGTTAGTTGAAACTATAGGGTCCTTAGTGGAATTATAAGTTTAGGGGGTTAATTGTTAGAAATGAATGTTGAAGGACCAAAGTGGAAAATTGGTAAAGATCATATTATGTTTATCCTCCCATCTCTCTCCCTCTGCATAGAAAATTCTATAGAACATATTTCCTAACTTTACTCCCTAGGCTTGAAGAGAAGAAAAAGGTAAGTTTCATCCTATTTTAATTTCTATCTTTTTCATTACTTCTCCTTTTTAAAAACTAATTATATAAAAATGATCAGGGCGTTGAATAGGTCATTTCTACCCAAATGTTTATCCTCCCATCTCTCTCCCTCTGCATAGAAAATTCTACAGAACATATTTCCTAACTTTACTCCCTAGGCTTGAAGAGGAGAAAAAGGTAAGTTTCATCCTATTTTAATTTCTATCTTTTTCATTACTTCTCCTTTTTAAAAACTAATTATATAAAAATGATCAGGGCGTTGAATAGGTCATTTCTATCCAATCAAAACATATTTCTTCGATACTTTTTCCCAAAATAGGTAAGTTACTAATTCCCCTTAAATGTTAAAATGGTCATATATATGTTGTATATGTTATATGTGGTGAAATTGTTGTGAAAAGAATTTATTTGTTATACTTGTGATTTTGGGACAAAGGGAGTAGTATGAGACTTGGTTCTAAGAAGGGTTGTAATGTCCCTGGGTGAGTTTTATACTCAGGTTTAGTTGTGTTAAGCAATTGTTGTGAAGAGTATGTTGGTACTTTTGAGACGGTGAAACGAAGGGAGTATAATTTAGTGCAATTTTGACCTGTTGAGTGTTCTGGGCGACCGCCCAGAATGGGGCCGGCGACCGCCCATACTACCTGAAAGGTTTTGGTCGTGGGACAGAGTATTTTGGGCGGCCGCACAGTCTGGTATGGGCGACCGCCCATGATTGCTGAAAAAGTTGAGTTGTTCCAATCCAAATGATTTAGAGTTCAATCTTGGTCTAGGTCTTAGGTGATATCCTAGAGTACCTAGAGGGTTGTTGTGGAACCCCAAAATGGTGGAATTGGTCCTTTGTGATCGAGTTTAAATTGATGTAACTGTTTGGGTTCATTGTGTTGTGATTCTATTTCATGATGGTTGTGAACTCTTTATGAGTGTTTCTTTCGTATGCATCTTGTGATGTGTTTGGCTTGGTTCCCTACTCTGGAATAATTGCCCCCGGTTGTTGTTTGAGCAAGTATTTATTACTATGCTCGTGTTAAAGTCCAGCGGGTACTTGTTGTGGAGTCGGGCAGTGGTAGGGATTATAATGGCACACAAGCCAAGTTCATTGTAAGGCTTCTACCATTGGTTTCCCATTTTTAACCCCCTTCCTTGGGCCAAAGGTTGAGCACTTTGGGTTATGACTTGGTGTCATTTTCCCCCCGTTGTTGTTGTTGTTGTTGTTGTTATTGTTTGGTTCATGAACCCGTTTCAGCCCTTTGGTGCTACTCAGTTGATATCTCAGATGGTTATATTTGATTCGAGAACCTTAGCTCAGTATCTGCTTATGAGTGTTTATTTCCGCCTTATGTGTGGTATGATGAGTTGGCTTTGCCTCTCATGTTATGTCCTAAATGAATGTTTATTGACATTATTCAATTATGAGTATCATTTCAGCATGTAACGTAGTTGCATTTTAGTAGCTTACTGAGATTTATTCTCACCTCGTTCCTTGTTTATTTGTTTTCCTTAGATAAAGGAGAGCCCAGGGGATAGGTCACTTCACAAGGGAGGACGTCGTGGTGGTGATTTTGGGTAAGACATTTTGGGACATGTGTTATGTAAAGGCTACATTATGTAAATGTATAACCTTTTGGGTAGTGTACCCGTGACTTCATCTTGTATCACCTATTTTTGGAACATGTTGGTGATTGTAAATTTGTAAAAGTATGTAAGCCCTTGGGGCAAGGTACTTGTGTTTGTAAAATGGTTTTTGTGTGATGAAATCAAAGTTTTCAACTTTGAAGAGTTGGTTATATGAAACATTTATGAAAGTACATTTCAAAATTTTTTTGTAAAATGTTTTATGACCTCTTCCGTGCGTGTCCCGAACGTGGGGCCAAGTAGGACCACGGGTTCAGGACACGATAGTTGGTATCAGAGCTAGGTTGTAGATGGTCTAGAATAACTAAGTGACCTAGGAGGGTAGTTGTGTATAGAGTGAGTAATGTTGAGAGTCTTATGCAGGTACTTATTAAAAATGGTTGGGACAGGAAGAGATCAGTCAGGGCCATCAAGGCAAGGGAATGTTTGAAGCAGCCATGAAAACTCTTAATGATCAAAGGCAAGGAGGAGAACAAGCACCTCCAAGATATGGGTTAGAACAGTTCCTGAAGATGAAACCAATGGGTTATGAAGGATAACCAGAGGTAACAAAGGTCGAGAGGTAGATAGAGTCGATGGAGAAAATATTTGATGTTCTAAGATGTACTGATGAAGAACAAGTCAGGTTTGCTACCTATAAACTGAGTGGAGCTGCTGAGCACTGGTGGAAAGCTTTGAAAACAAATTGGGATGAGAATCATGTACCCTATATTTGGGAGAATTTTCTAAAAAATTTCAAGGAACATTTTATTCCTCGGGTAGATCAAGACAAGAAGGAAATGGAGTTTCTCAACTTGGAGCAGAATACTATGTCTGTGGCTCAGTATACAACCAAATTCATAGAGTTATCTAGGTACGGTACTCACTTAGTGGCAACTGAGAAGAGGAAGGATATATGATTTGTAAAGGGATTGAGAACTGTGATCCGAAGTCAACTAGTATCCCACAAGTTGCAAGATTTTCAAGATGCTGTTGATAGAGCATATCAGGTGGAGCTTGATATAGAAGAGCATAAGAGGATAGTTGAATTGGCAGGTACAGGAAGGCAAGGAAGACCTCAACCACAGTGTGGTGATAATCGAAGAGGTCAGGGAACACCATTACAATTTAGAGGGTAACCGCAGGGGCAACCAATTATCAGAAATCAAGGTAACACCCCTGGAAATAAAAGTAGAAGGATTTGTAACTATTGTCAAAAGGAAGGGCACTCTGAAGAGCGATGTTAGAAGAAACAGGGTAAGTGTTTGAATTGTGGTCAGCTTGGCCATTTTCAAAGGGATTGTCCAAGAGCAAGGAATGTACCATATGGGGGTGGAGCTGGATCATCTCAAGGTCAGAAGAGGGATGCCTCAGGGAAGCCTAAGGTGCAGGGTCGTGTCTTTTCCATCAATCAACAACAGGCTTCAGATTATTCTAATGTGATAGGAGGTATAATTTATGTGTCTAGTTTGAGGACATGAGCACATATAGACCTTGTCTCTTCGAATTCTTATGTGTCTGTGCATTTTGCTTCTCGATTGCATGCTTCTCGATTGCATTTTACTCCTATAGGGGAGTGTTTGGCAACTGATAGAGTGTTGCGTACTTGTGATGTGCATATTCGTAAGCATGTTGTACTTGCTGATTTAGTTATATTGCCATTACAAGATTTTGATATTATCTTGGGAATGGATTGGTTGAGTAAATACCATGCTTTAGTTGATTGTTATAAAAAGGTGGTTACATTTTCTATTCCTGATGTGCCTGAATTTACTTTTGAGGCTGCTCCTTTGGGTAAGGGAATTCGTATTATTTCTTATGTGAAAGCTAGAAAGTTGTTGCACCGTGGTTGTACAGGGTATTTGGCCAGTGTTCTTGATACTACTAAAAGGTTACCTGAAGTAGAGGAGGTGCATATTGTGAAAGAGTTTCCTGATGTGTTATCTACTAAGTATTCTATGCCTCCTGATAGGGAGATCGAGTTATGTATTGACTTACTTACAGGTACTACCCCGATAATTGAGTCACCTTACAGAATGGCTCCAGCAGAATTAAAAGAGCTGAAAGTTCAATTGCAAGAGTTGCTTGATAGGGGTTTCATCCGACCCAGTGTATCACCGTGGGGAGCTCCTGTGTTGTTTGTAAAGAAGAAGGATGGGTCTTTGAGACTATGCATTGATTACAGAAAGCTGAATCAGGTGACTGTAAAGAACAAATATCCTCTGCCTCACATTGATGATTTGTTTGATTAACTCTAAGGGTCAGTTGTCTTTTCAAAGCTTGATTTGAGGAGTGGGTATCACCAGTTGAAGATTCACTCAGAAGACATTCCTAAGACTGCTTTTCGTAGTAGGTATGGTCATTATGAGTTTCTTGTCATGCCTTTTGGGTTAACAAATGCTCCAGCTGTTTTCATGGATATGATGAATCTGGTTTTCAAGCCTTATCTTGATTATTTTGTGGTTATGTTTATCGATGACATCCTGGTTTATTCTAAGTCTCGAGAAGAACATGAGAAACACTTGCGAATGGTTCTATCTATTTTTCGGGAGAAGCAGTTGTTTGAAAAATTCAGTAAGTGTGCTTTTTGGCTTGATGAAGTTTCTTTTCTGGGACATGTGGTTTCGAATAGGGGGATATCTATAGATCCTTCAAAAATAGAAGCCATTGTGAATTGGAAGAGGCCAGAATCAGTCACTGAAATTCGAAGTTTCTTGGGGTTAGCTGGGTACTACAGAAGATTCATTGAAGGGTTTTCTAAGATTGCAACACCATTAACTCAGTTGACTCGAAAGAATGTGCCATATGTGTAGGATGATAAATGTCAAGTCAGTTTTGAAAAGTAAAAGAAGAGGTTGACCACCGCTCCTATTCTTGCACTTCCTAATGGGAATGATGATTTGGTGATTTATAGTGATGCTTCAAAAGAAGGCTTGGGGTGTGTTCTAATGCAGAGTGGGAAGGTAATTGCGTATGCTTCAAGGAAGTTAACTCCTAGTGAGTAGAATTATCCGACCCATGACATGGAGCTTGCAGCTATTTTTTTTGCGTTACACAAATGGAAGCATTATCTATATGGAGCAAAGTTTGAGATTTTCACAGATCATCAGAGTTTGAAGTACCTTTTCTCCTAGAAAGAGTTGAATAATAGACAGCGTAGATGGATGGAGCTGTTGAAGGATTATGATTGCACCATTTCTTATCATCCGGGCAAGGCAAATGTGGTAGTGTAGACACCCCGCTTTGGACCTCTCACTCCGATTGCATACATAGTAATTTTATTTAACTTGTTTTTGTTAATTTATGTTACTTCCGTTAAGTTCCTAACTGATTCCGTTAGTTTTGGACTAAACTGCATAACAGAGTTAACTTTTAGAGTCATTATGTCATTCTGTTATTTTCACCTGCGGGTGCCTCCGACACTGTCAACGGGCCGCGCGCGCTTCTCGCCCCAAAGGCCGGACCCGCGCGCTTCCCACTTTGGCAGTGGCGGATTGCACCTTATTTCCCTCCCTTTTCTTATTTACAAACATCTTCTTTAGTCAAAATCCCTTCCTTGATCACAAACATTAAAACCTTTTTATTTGTGACATCCCAATCCCATATTTCTAGCCCTTTTCATAAAAACAAAATATTTCTTTTTTATTTTCATTTTATTTTATTTTATTTATTTTATTTATTATTTTATTTATCTTATTTTTTATTGGTCAATTCCATTTCACATGGATTGATCATCTTTCCCTCCAACCTTTCCCTCTCTTTTTTACTTATAAAAACCCCCTTCTTCTACCTTAGAAGGGGGACCTCAACATTTTCTCTCTAGCCAAAACTCTAGACTTTTAGGACCTTGAACTTTGAACTTTCTCCCTACACAAACTCTACACCATTCTCCCTACACAAATTTCCCCAACAAGAGTTCTAGCAACTAAACTCTTCACAAATTTCTACACAACAATTTCTCTACAACAACTCCAAGTCAAAGTTTGAAGTCCTCTTTTCTAAAGGTACACTTCTTCTTATTCTTCTATTTTATTTATGTCTTTTTAGATGTATGCAATCCACATCAATTGTGACATGACTAAATGGCCACTTTACTACATTAAAGTTAGTTAAGGTTATCTCCCTACATTTCAATCTCTACTTTAATTCCTATCCATTTCTTAATGTAATTGTTTAGTATAATTGTTACATGTAATCTTTAGCATAAATTAATAAATAAAACAATTCTCTTTTATTTCCCTTTTATTTTCCCCTTTTTTTCCGTTATAATTGTTAGCACTATTTATTTAATTGAAGGACATTTAGCATTAGAACACCAAAAGTAGTAAGACCTACGTAAGCGGGGCGGAGTGGGTGTTTAAGTATTTCCCTTTTATTTCTTATGTTCCTCTAAAACATAGGTGGCGACTCTTAAAATAAGTTAAACATCCTAGGATAATTCACCGCTCTAGCCAAGTGGGGTTTTCCCGGGGTATCTACAGTGGCGACTCCGCTGGGGATATAGAGGGTTAAACTTGCATTTTCTGCTTTTGGTGTTCTTTTATTCTGTTTTCTAGGCATTCTGGTAAAAAGGGTGGGAAGCGCGCGCCTCCGGCCTTCTTGGCCTGAAGCACGCGCGTCCGACCCTTATTACCAGAATCGCCCGCCTTCTATAATGTTCTTCAAATTTCATGTTTCTGTTCTAACAGTTTCTGCAGGGGAAAGTTACATAATTTGGGACCAGGGCAATCCCCTGAGTCCACAGTTTCTGACAGGTACCCCAGATGCGCCCGCCGCCTATCTTCATGGCGCAATGCGCGCGCTTCCCATATCAATTCTCTGAGGCACGCGCTTCTGGGTAAATTCCCAGAACATCATTCAGTGCCCAGAAACAGAAATGTGAACGGCACAGAAACAGAACAGAATGGACAGAATGACAGTGTGTGGGCACCGGGCCTGCACATAACTGATTTCATGATTGACAAGAAATTGGATCCCTAAGAATCATATGAGATATGATTGACAAGAAATTGTCTACCTAAGAATCATATGAGATATGATTGACAAGAAATTGTCTACCTAATTAATTTGATTTTGAGCGGTCCGCCTCCGTGGACTCAAAGTTAAATTAAAGTTGGATCTTAGCCCAATATCAAAAGAGTCTCATGAAAGGATCTAAGAGTCATATGAGATATGATTGACAGGGTTGTCTACCTAATTAATTTAGTTTTGAGCGGTCCGCCTCCGTGGACTCAAAATTAAATTAAAGTTGGATCTTACCCCATTTAAATTATATTATACATTGGATCTGTAAGAAGGTTATATAATTTAGTGGGAGTATTTTTGGAAAATACATTATTTATCTCTTTAATGAGATTGGTACTTGTAAATTTTTGGAAATTTTGCATAAGTTGTAGATGACAACTAACTTCGTTGCGATCAATCCTTTAGAAGGTTGAGCTTCATAGAGAATGGTACAAACTTCATGGATTGGATCCTGAGACTAAAAATTGTTCTAAGGCAAGAAGATGGGTTGTACATTCTTGATGGGCCTATTCCTAAAGAACCTAATGCCGGAATAGACAATCACAAGAATCATGAGTATGATTCTAGGAATGTGAGTTGTCTTATGCTCACGATTATGTGCTCTTAAACTCCAACAAAGTTTGGAACTTGTGGAAGCCTATTAAATAGGCGTGGAGTTGAGTTACATGTTTCAAAGAGCAATCTAAGCAAGAGAGGTATAAAACCATTATTGCATTCACTTTTTGCAAAAGGAGTAAAGGGTAATAAGTGGAACCTCACATGCTTAAGATAATGGCTACAAAGAGCATCTTGAGAAACATGGGAGTCCAATTGGATTGGAGCTAGCCATGGATCTTATTCTTAATTCATTGACTAAGAGTTATAATCACTTTGTGATGGACTGTAACATGTTTAGAATGAATAAGAATTTCTTCGAATTGCATTAACATGCTAAAAACTGCGAGGATGAAGATATTGGAGAATGGTTCTCCAGAGCTCATGGTTCATAAGGAAAAGGGCCAAGTGCCAAAAGAAAGGTAAGACAAGATTTGTCAAACCTAAAAGAAATAATTATGGTTAAAATAATAACTCTAATTGATGCAATTTGGTAAAATGGCAATTGGATTGACCATTTAGAATTGTAGTCAAAATTCTGGATGATCAATAAAAGGAATGGTAGTGGGACTACCGCTTGAAAATTTTATGTTATAAATTAATCTTTCTAAATTTAATTATTGGGTATAGGATACCAGAATAATTAGTAAATTGAAAGACTACTTATAGTAAAGGTTGATCTATGAATGGTAATGATGCAAGAGTTGCAACATTATTCATAGAACACTTATAAAGTGGCTTTACTAATGAAGTAGGAAATATTATTTTGTTATAAGATAATGAAGGATATTTATTTCTTATTTGGAATAAGAAAAGTGCTTTATTTATTATGATTTACTTCATTGTGTTATCATATAAATAAATCTTATATCCTAAATCTTGAAGAACAAAGTAATAAAGGCTATAACATAAATGATTAAAATTCTTTATGCATTATTGTTTTGATCAAATAAATAAAAGATGCATATCTAAAATTCCATGGGACGGTGTTTTAAGTCATATGATTTGGAATCACATGATTTATGCAAATCTTATTTACTTGGATCAATACATCTTTTACTATGATTGGTTAAAAGGCTAATGTTTTAATTGACCTAATACATTTCAATGTGTATGGTACATTAAGAAGAAATGCTAAAAGAGAATTTTGGTTATACATGGTAAAACTATTCAAAAATTATGATTGGATCATGATAATGAATAATTAAACCAAGAATTTGACAGTCATCATTAAAGTTGTGAAATGGTTTCACAAATTAACTTCATTAAGAATATCATTTTAAATGATGTATCTGCATGGAAGTATAAGAACCTTATTGGATATGGTTAATTGGATGACTAAGTCAAATACATCTTCCGTTATTTGTTTTGGGGTTATGTATTTGAAACCGCTATGATTATACTAATCTGAATACCATCAAGAGAGGTTAAAAGATGAAAGAAAACTCGGTTTTCCTTTCGCAAAGATTTAAGATGGTGAGAGCTTTTGGAAAAGAGTTGTCTGGGACACACTCACATTTAAATCTAATAAATATATTTTCATGGGATATCCTAAGGAAACTTGAGGATATAATTTTACTCATAAGAAACAAACGGTTTGTTGATTATGATGATACTTTTCTAGATAAATGGTTTATCTCTAAAAGAATCAGTGGGAGTAAAATGTATCTCGAATGGTTCGAGACCTAGAAAATATACATTTTAATCTAAGATGGAAGTTGAACAAGTTTTCACAAGGAGTCGTGAAAAGTCCGTTCAAAAGATATACAAGAACTTGCGTATGTGATAGGACACAATCTATTGCAAGAAATATTGGATATTTCGAAATAGAAAGTGTTGAGGTAAATTTCATTTGGAATGAAGTATTTACCATCTATCAAAGATGCAATGTCAACTCCACATTTAGATTAATGGCTTGGAGTCAAAAAATCTAAAAGGCAATTCATGTATAATAATCGAGTTTGGAACTTGATCATTCTAACCTAAGGTGTAAAAACCAAAGGAGATGAATGATTTTTCTTGGAGAAAAACTTACATGGGTAGCAAGAAACTTATTAGAATCTTCATAATCACATGTTCATATTTGGAATATGAAATTTGATAAAAGTGAAGTCAAAACAAGCGTTCCTCAACGGGAACTCACTTAAGAATGTATTGGATACAACCTAAAGGTTTTGATAGTCAAGAAAATTCTAAAAAGGTATGAAAGTTGCGAAGATTCATTGGATGGATTGAAGCAAGCTTTTGGGAGTTGGAATCTCCGTTTTGATAAGTCATAGACTTTGGCTTAATCAAGAACGAAGATGAATTTTGTATATACAAGAAGATTAGTGTGAGCATGGTGCTATTCCTTATCTAATATGTGGATGACATATTACTCATTGGAAACGACATTCCTACACTTTAATCTGTAAAGATTTGGTTAAGAAAGTGTTTCGCAATGAAGAATATGGATGAAGCTGCATATATCCTTGGCATTAAGATCTATAGAGATAGATCAAGGAAGCAAATTGGTTTAAAGCCAAAGTACATACATTGACAAGGTCATTAGAAGGTTCCGCATGGAAATTCTAGGAGAGGACAGTTGCCAATGTTACATGGATGATTTTCTATGCAAAGAATCAAATGTCCTAAGACAAATGATGAGCATGAGAAAATGAATGGGATGCCATTTTCTTCGGCAATTGGATCCATGATGCCATGATAAGTAATAAGCCGGATATATCTAATGCTTGGAGCATGATGAATAGATATCAATCCGACACCGGTGAGATTCACTGGATGGCTATGTGAAACAATTCTTAAAGTACTTTAGAAGCACTAAAGATTTGTTTTGATCTATGGAGGGATGGAAGATGATCTCGTCGTATATGGGTACACGGATGCATGCTTCCAAACTGACAAAGATAATAGAAAAATCGCAATCGAATTTTATAACAAATGGTGAAGCTGTAAGTTGGAATGGTTCCAAGCAGAGTACAGTCACTAACTCTACATACTAAGTATATTGCTGCATTGGATGCTGCAAAGGAAGTTGTTTGGATTAAGAAGTTCATTTGTGAATTTAAGATGGTTCCTAGTATTGCTAATCCAATAGACCATATTAGTAATAATAGTGGTGCTATTGATCAAGCAAAGGAACCAAGGGCACATTCTAAATCCAAACATATACTTAGGCGTTTACTTATCATTCGAGAAATCGTTGATAAGAGAGACGTACATATATGCAAAGTACCTACTAATGATAACGTTACAAACACGCTAAACAATGGAACTTCCATAAAGCTAAACATGATGGTCATGTTAGGTCCATGGGTATTGAATACCTATGAAATTGGGCCTAGGGAAAGTGGGAGATTGTTGGTGTTGGTGCCCTAGGCACGTTTGTTAAACGTTGTATAAGTTATCATTTTATTCATAATAATAAAGAGATAATAAGATTATTATTATGGCTCGTGTTTGCTTATAATAATCTCCGTCCCTAGAGCTTGTTAAGCACTAGTATAAAGGCTAAATGATCATGGGATGATCACGTTAGATTTATAGGTACTTGTTTGGAACAAGGTACTGGACATGACCCGCGGTATGAGATTTATGTCATGGTCGATGTCATATATAAATCTCATATTAGTTATGTCATTTGAATCCTTAGACATGAAGTTATTATAGTCTTCCACTTGATGAACATTATGTTTGACATATTCAAACGCTACCTTAACACGGTAGTTATAAAGGGTATGATTGGCATAATCGGATTCACGTAGGGAAGAATAATAAGCCAAATGGATTTGTCCCTCTTCGGAGAGATGTCAAGCTTGGGCCCCTCGAAGGAATGATGTTGATGAAATGTTTAGCCAAACTCAAATGGATTGATTGGATCAATGTCATTTGGATTATCAACATATTCGGAATCGAGAAAGTATTGAACAATACAAGTTGACTTGTTGACCATGACTTGTGTTCAATGACATCGTGGACAAAGGGATTATGACATGTTCTAAAGGAATACGAACTTGTATCTAGTTATACTATTTGGGTAGGTATGACGGTTTGCTAGAACCTAATCATATCTTATGGTTTCATGTTTGAACACATTGCCAACTTAGTATAATCCTAGAGGGTCACACACAAAAGAACGAATCTTTAAAAGGACTATATTGGAATTTTGGAAATTCTGGTAATCTGGGGAAGTGGGCGACCGCACAGTATGGACTGGGCGGCCGCACACTTAGCTCATTTTTTTACCAGTTTGTTTCAGATAGTTGTGCGACCGCACAGTGGCTTTTGGGCGGCCGCACAGTACTGTCGGGTGGCAGATTCCTAATTTGATTAGGAAACGAATTTTGGACAGTTTTTGACACAAGTTTCCTATTTGGAATAAGTCTTACTTGTGTATAAAAGACCAAATTCGGCCAGCACTCTTGACCAATGTTTTGTGCAAGCCTCAAAAGAGTTTGAGAGGGTTTTATTTTGTTCTAAGAAATCCTAGATTGAAGAACAAAATTATACAGAAAGAAAATTCCATATAGTTCATATTAATTATGAAAACGTGTTTCATAATTTGGTCTAGCAACCAAGATCAAGTGTTCTTGATATTCGTTCGTGGTGTGGATACCGCTAGAGGGTGAAACTTATCATCTTCAAAGTTCGTGATTCTTGCTATGATCGTGATCAAGTTTTCAAGTCTCTATCGAATTCAAGGTTGCAAAATCAAAGGCATCAAGGGTTAGTATTCTACTATTCATATTGTTGTATTTGACTTAATCATATGAATGGATCTATGGGCTTTGGGTTTCTATTAAATTTTGAATGCTTAATTCCGCTGCGCATGTTGCTTGGAAACCCAACAATAACTTCATGTCTAAGGATTCAAATGACATAACTATTATGAGATCTATATATGACATTGACCATGACATAAATCTCATAGAGCGGGTCATGTCCAGTACCTTGTTCTCCAATAAGTACCCATAAGTCCAACATGATCATCCCATGATCATTTAGACTTATAATAGTTCTTCACAAGCACTAGAGACGGAGATTATTATAAGCAAACATGAACAACAATAATAATCAAACATCTCTTTCTTAATATGAATAAAATGATAACATACATAACGTTTATATAAACGTGCCTAGAGCACCAACACTAACAATCTCCCACTTGCCCTAGGCCCAATCTCCCATGTATCTAATACCCATGGACCTAACATGACCATCATGTTTAGCTTGTGGAAGTCCCTTTGTTAGCGGGTCTGCTACGTTATCATCAGTTGGTACTTTGCATATATTTACGTCTTCCCTATCCATGATTTCTCGAATGATATGGAAACGCCTAAGTATGCGTTTGGATTTCTGATGTGCCCTTGGTTACTTTTCTTGAGCAATAGCACCATTATTGTCACAATAAAGGTATGTTGGATTAGCAATACTAGGAACCACTTCAAGTTCACCAATGAACTTCTTAATCCAAACAGCTTCCTTTGCAGCATCCAATGCAGCAATATACTCAGCTTCAGTTATAGAATCAACGACTGTACTTTTCTTAGAACTCTTCCAGCTTACAGCTTCACCATTTAACATAAACACAAAACCCGATTGCGATCTACTATCATGTTTTTCGGTTTGGAAGCATGCATCCGTGTAACCATTTACAAAGAGATCATCTTCCATACCTCCCTAGATCAAAAACGAATCTTTAGTCCTTCTAAAGTACTTAAGAATCGCTTTTACAGCTATCCGGTGACTCTCACCGGGGTCGGATTGATATCTACTCATCATGCTCAAAGCATAAGTGTAGATACCCTGGGAAAGCCCACTACTTGGCTAGAGCGGTGGAAGGATCCTAGGATGTCTAGCTGATTTTAGATTGTAGAGTCGCCACCTATGTTTTTAAGGGAACATAAGAAAAACCTAAAGAAATATCCTATTTTATATTACGAAACAAAAGATTCGGGAAGAGAAGGGTTCGAGGGTTAGGTGACGGAGTGGGAAGTACTTAAACACCCACTCCGCCCGGCTTAAGCCGGTCTTGCTACTATTGATGTTCGGATGCTAAAAAGTCCTTCAATTATTGATATTAAAATATGCTAACAATTATATTAAAAGGGGAATTGCAAAGGGAAATAAAAGAGAATTGTTTTATTGATTTTATGCTAAAGATTACATTAAGAGAAGAAGAGTGAATTAAACTAGAGTTTGGAATGTAGGGAGATAACCTTTAACCAACTTTAATGTAATAAAGTGGTCTTTAGATTATGTCCCATTGATGGGGATTGCATACATTGACTAAGACATGTAAAATATGAGAATAAAAGAGGTAAAATTGTACCTTAAGAAAGAGGACCTTAAACTTGGTGAGAAAGTGGTGTTTGTTGTAGAGAAATTGTTGTGTAGAAATTTGTGTAGAGTTTTGTTGTTAAAACTCTTGTTGGGAGAATTTATGTAGAGCTCTTGATAGATAATCAAAATTGGGGTCCTTTTCTAAGGTAGAAATGAGAGGTATTTATAGGTGAAGAAAGGAGGAAAATATGGCTTTTCAACCAATAAGAAAATAAAGAAAAAAACAAATAATAAATAGAAAATCAAATAAAATAAAGATCAAATATTTAGTTTTAAGGAAAAGGCTATAATATGAGATTTGGGAGTTATGAAATAAGGGGGGATGAGTGTGGATGTAAAAAGGAGTTTTTGTGATCAAGAAAATGGAGGGAAAAGACTGCAATCCGTAACTGCCATAATGGGAAGCGCGCGAGTCCGGCTTTTGGGGAGAGACGCGCGTGCGGCCCACCAGCAGTGCCGGATGCGCCCGCGTGTGAAAAGACATAATGACAGAAATGAATCCAAAGTTAACTCTATTATGCAGTTTAGTCCAAAACTAACGGAATCAGTTAGGAACTTAACCGAAGTAACATAAATTAACAAAAACAAGTTAAATAAAAATACTATGTATGCGATCGGGGTGAGAGGTCCAAGGCGGGGTGTGTACAGAGCCCCTCGGCGACGTGGATTGCAAAGCAAAACGCGTGTACGAAAGAAAGACAACCGCCGAGGACATCGACAAAGAAAAAGAACGAAAAGAAAGCAAAGACTCAATGAAAGCAGGAATTTGAAACTGCGAGAGATAGAGGTGCGCTCCCTGTATAAGAGACTTTTGTTGATAGAAGAGGTGTGCTGAATCTGTTTGTGAATCCATTTGTTGAATCCATTTTTGAATCCATTTGTTGAACCCGTTTGTGAGTCACTTTGCCGAATCCGTTTGTGAATCCATTTTGTTGAATCCGTTTGTGAATCCATTTGCTGAACCCGTTTGTGAGTCCATTTGTCGAATCCGTTGGCTAAATCCGTTTATGAATCCATTTGCTGAACCCGTTTGTGAGTCCATTTATCGAATCCGTTTGTGAATCCGTTTGATGAGTCCGTTTGTGAACCCATTTCTGAATCCGTTTGTGAATCCATTGATCGAATCCGTATGTGAATCCGATGGTTGAGTCCGTTTGTGAACCCGTTACTGAATCTATTTGTGAATCCATTGGTCGAATCCGTTTGTGAATCCGATGGCTGAGTCCGTTTGTGAAACCGTTGCTGAATCCGTTTGTGAATCCATTGGTCGAATCCATTTGTGAATCCGATGGCTAAGTCCATTTGTGAACCTGTTGCTGAATCTGTTTGTGAATCCATTGGTCGAATCCGTTTGTGAATCCGATGGTTGAGTCTGTTTGTGAACCCGTTGCTGAATCCATTTGTGAATCCATTGGTCGAATCCGTTTGTGAATCCGATGGTTGAGTCCGTTGCTGAATCCGTTTGTGAATCTATTGGTCGAATCCGTTTGTGAACCCGTTGCTGAATCCGTTTGTGAATCCATTGGTCGAATCCGTTTGTGAATTCGATTGTTGAGTCCGTTTGTGAACCCGTTGCTGAATCCGTTTGTGAATCCATTGGTCGAATCCGTTTGTGAATCCGATGACTGAGTCCGTTTGTGAACCCATTGCTGAATCCGTTTATAAATCCATTTGCTGAATGATTGTACCTGTTATGTGTGTGCTTTGCAGATATATGTTCTTGTGTGGTGTATGAGATGTGAAATAGAAATTGCGAGAAGATTGTGATTGTGGTGTGATGTGATTTGGAAAACAGAGGTTGCTTGAGAGATAGATTTTTTAAGAATGGAGAAATTGCTTTTGTGTGTGATGTGATTTGCAGAAAGCGTGAATGATGTTCATACCTTCACTTACCATGGCCGCTTGATTTGGGATGGATTTCTAATGTTGTGACTTTGATGAAGAATGTCCATGAGTCGCTTTCACTTTCGATGGAGGCATGATCACTCTTGATGATCGGTTGGTCGTGCCAAAAGGTTACCTACGTATCACTTGAAGGGAATCAGACCAGCGTAGTTCAAGGATGATGGAGAACACTGGGGAGGAAGCTTAGAGCAAATACTTTTGCGCAAGTAAGGAGACAAGAAAAAGAAAAATAAAAATCTTTTTTTTTTTTTTAGTTTGTGGGTGAACCATTTTAACCATTGTGTGTTTGTAAAGCCAACCCAATATCAAGTCATGTTCGGTCGAAGTCCGGATTGCCTCGCTTGAATTCTGTTGTCGCTGCTGTGCCCAACGAAGATTGATGTCTAGACCCAAGAGATTTGTCGATAGTGGGGCTCCAAAAGACTATTGATGCCGAGATAAGGGGTTGCTGATTGTAAAGCCCCTAGAATGCCTTTGATGCCCAAACTTTGAGAGACTTGCATAGCCCCAAGATGAATCAACTCTTGGCTCATTCAAATAAATCGCCCTTTGTTGGTAACGTGAGCAAGCCACAAGAGGAGATTATTGATACCAAGCTTCGAGAGATTGCCAAGCCCCGAATGTCATGTACTTGTTGTTTGCGAGCTTGGAGATGGTGGGTTGTGGAGACTTGTCGATGTAAAGCCCCAAATTATCTTGTGATTGGCTCGGCATTGCACCGTTTGGTAGAACTTCTTGATAGTGATCTCCTCCTTTCTCTTGCTTGGAGATGAATGGCCCTTTTTATGATTGGTACCCAAGTGGTGGAAGGTCCATGTGTAATAAGGTCTTCGGAAAATGTCTTGGGAGATATTGTGGATGATAAGGTCTTGGCGTGATAAGGTCCTAAATGGTTATGTTTGCTTGAGTCTTCTTGTCTTGAACTAATAATAGATCTTCAGATGCAACTCGTGCGAATGCAACTTGTGCGGATGCAACTCGTGCTTTTGATCTTGGAGAAGGGGGTGCTGAATTGCAGAAACATTTGGATTGGCCATAACTCCGTTTGTAGAGTTAACATATTGGCATTTCCTTAAATCCTTTTCCTTTTCTCTAAGAATTTCTTCATAATCTCTTCGTAAGTCACAACATAAGAATCATCAAATCCATTCATAACATCGGAGCCCTCCTTTCAAACCAGAAGACCTTTGACGTAAAGTACTGAGAGACCCTTTAAGTTTGGACCACTCCCCATATTGCATTGCATCGAGTATCATTTCCTAAAAGATTGTCAAAGCCCCTTAAAAAGACTTTCGGTGCCAAATTGATAGAGGAAGCTTCAAATGTTGCACATGACTTTGCTAGGGCCACCGCTGGGGGAGGTGAAGTGAATTGCATTTTTGCTGAGGGAGCCTTTCAAAATTGAGTCTAGCCCTTAGAGTGCCATCACCGATTGTAAGTAGAGCAAGAAAGGCCTATCCTTGATTGGGGAACAGGCACGAGCACATATGGCAAGAAGGCTTTTCGACATTCCCTTTGAGAGACCTTGAGTATGGTCTCACACATCTTTCTTGAGCGTAGCCCCTAGGGCTCATTAACTGTCAAATGAAGCAAAAGAAATACTTGTTCTTGGGTCATATAGCCCCTAGGGCGTCATCATTTATAGAGCAAGATACTCGTCCTCGTGTGAGGGAACAAACATAAGAGGACATGGCAAGAGTTACTCCATTTCTCGTGAAACCCTTTGAAATACATGTTGTTGCTATTCGCTGCCCAAACCAATTGACTTACTGGAGACTATTTGTGCAACCTCGTACTCCTCAATGATGGACTCATTCTCGGATGGATCTTGGTTATTATGGGGCTTCTTTCACATGAACCCGAAAATGCACATTGCAAGAACAATCTCTCTTATGCCAATAACCCAAAATGACCTCCGATTGTGCCATATCTTGTCAAGCCTTTTGTAATTGACTCGGTGGGGAATTTACTTGCTGAGGAGATTCAATGTAGAACTTGTCTTCTTTAGAGGACGGGGATCTCCATTTCTCTTTCCCTTCTCTCTCTCACTCTCTCATTATTTTTTTTATGACGCACCCTGTTTTTTGCCTAGACCGCCCCTTCGGGTTTTCAATATAGCGGGCATCTCTTTTGCATCTTCATTTTGACTCGATTAATGAGGAAATGTGCATTGACTCTAGCTGAGGATGAGAGACATGTGATTTTGTGGTGGAGACCTTTTGTCACTAATGATGAGTGACATTGACTTGACTAGGGAAGTGGTCTCTAGTATTGAGTTTATATATTTTTGAACGACTCACGAAGGAAAGTAAGTAATTAAGAGAGAAGAGAAGGAAAGCCCCAATTTGATTGCAAGAAACTGGGAGCATTGCTGAAAGATAAGAAGCCCCTAGACTCGACAAGGAATGTGAAATGATTTCAAATATAGGAAAGTTGTTCAATCTTGAGGTGATTATTGGCAAATGACTCGTACAAAGGTGTCTTGACAAGTTTGAGATGAAGGCCAATCACCATAATGCACTAGGGCTAAACATATCTTCTTTCTTGCATGAGACCGGACCCGTAGGTTGCCTACGTTCCTCCAGTGTAGAGGCTCAGGTCACCATAGTTCTTTTGGATGCTCCATTCGCCGTGAGGATTTGTTTCTTCGTCGTGATTTGTTGTTGATGTCGTTTCGTCCTTCATTGGTGGAATGATGATTTTTGTACTTCTTTGATTGAGGGGGATTTTTTTTTTTTTTTTTTGTGCTCTAACTTTTGCCTAGGTTGTTTTGGAGAGTCAACCTAGCGAGTTTTTTTTTTTTTTTTTTTTTGAAAACTTTTCTTGATGTTGCTCCACCTTGTTTGCTTCTTGGCTTCGCCATTGATGTTGTTGCCTTCATTGCGATGTTTAGCCCCTAGGCGTTCAAGTGATGGCCTTTGTTCCAAAACTTGTTTAGACATCTTTTCATCATTTTGCCAAGAATTAAATTGAACAACTTGAAAGAGTGTATGAGGACAAGAACGACTTTTATTTGATAAGACTGACTCAAATTTTGACATGGGACGAGAGAAAACTTTAATGCACACTTAAGAGGACAGTTTGAGTTTTTTTTTTTTTTTTATTTATTTATTCCTATTACTAGGTAGAGAAAGAGAAACGGAGATTGTTGTTGTCGTCCTTGTATCATGATCTCTTGCTGAAGCCCCATTTCAAAACCAAGCCTCTTCTTTGATGAGTGCTTGCATGTTGTCACTCTCTAACAGTTGCTCTTCACCCACAGTAAATTCACCATTGTCGATCAAATCTTGGATGATGTTTCGGAGAGTGAAGCATTTCTCGGTAGTGTGGCCGCTATGCTTGTGGTAGTTGCACCATTCACCTAATGCATGATTATTCGGTATCATCTTCGGCTTGTACCCTTCCAAAGCTTTGACTTTTCCACTTTCTACCAAAACTTCAAGTGCTACAGCTCGGGTCATTCCTAGGAGAGGAGTGAAAACTCGGTTTTTGGCGATACTTTTGTGGCTCTTGAGGGACGGGACACTTGAGCATGATTTATTATTGAACTTTGCCTTGTTGTTGGTGAGCTCTTGCAAACGGGCCTTATGTTCGGAAACCTCTTCCTCGTGAATTCTTTTTTCAAGAACAAAACAGGCTTGCCACAAATCATCCTTGCGGCGGGCATCCTCGGCAAGTCTATCCATATGTTCCCCCATGGCTTTTATTATGTTGAAAAGCCTTTCGTTGGACGCAGAAATGTTCTCACCCTTGTTGTTGTTGCCGTTGGAATCCATTTGGACCTATTAGAAGAACACGGTTGATCTTAGGTTGGCCCCACAAATACCTTTTGTGTAAAATGATTTCACCCACAACCAAGAAAAGGACTCAACCACATAAGGAAAACGACTTTTTTTTTTATTTACAAAAGTCGAAAGGACGTTAGTCCTTTTTAGGGTTTCTAGAAAAATAGTAAAATTGTCACACTAGTATATAGACCTTCTCACGGTCCCATATACTCATCGGATTCCACCACGCTTGGGAGACCTAAGTGTGACAGTGTAGATACCCCGGGGGAACCACGGCTTGGCTAGAGCGGTGAATTATCCTAGGATGTCTACTTGATTTTAAGAGTCGCCACCTATGTTTTAGAGGAACATAAGAAAAACCTAAAAAGAACCAATTTTATATACAAAACCAGAGATTCGGGAAAAGATGGGTTCGGGGGTTAGGTGACGGAGTGGGAAGTACTTAAACACCCACTCCGCCCCGCTTACGCGGGTCTTGCTACTTTTGGTATTCTAATGCTAAATGTCCTTCAATTTAATGATAAGAGAAATGTGCTAACAATTATAATGAAAAGAAAGGGGAAATTTATAGAGGAAAAATAAAGGAGAATTGTTTATTTATTGATTTATGCTAAAGATTACATGTCGAATTATCGCTAGGTAATTACATTAAAAAATGAGAATGTAAATTAAAGTGGAATTAAAATGTTGGGATGTAACCTTGACCAAACTTCAATAGTGAAGTGGTCTTTTGGTTGTATCCCTTTTTATGGAGATTGCATACACATTAGAGATGAAGAAAGTAATTTAAAAGGTTTTTTGTTTAAGAAGTGATAAAGAGAGAATATGAGATAAAACAAGAATTTAGAAGAAGAAGATGGACATTGTACCTTGTGCTTGCAAGAGGAGGGACCAAACTTTGTGTATAATGACTACCTTTGAAAATGGACTTTTGTGTGTTTAGAGTGTTTTTTACTCAAGAATTCTTCCTTCCTTTCCATGGTGGAATGAAGAGGTATTTATAGGTGTTAGGGAAGTGTTTTTGGTCACAAAGATGGCTCTTCCTCGGATCAAGCCAAGGCATAATGGCCTTGGGGGTTACAAATCAGAAAAGGAGGGAAATTTGGCAAAATCTGAGATTCTGGAAGCGGGAAGCGCACGCTTCCCACCCCTCCCTATGGGAGGAGCACGCCTCCCACAAAGGAGGGCAAAGGCGTGCACATCCCAGCTTCAGAAAAATCATTTTTTAGCCCAAATGTTTACCCCGTTATGCAGTTAAGCCCCAAAACTAACGAAATTAGTCCAAAAACTTAACGAACATCACGAAAGTCAACAAAAATAAATGAAACAAAGACTCAAGGTTGACTTTGCCACTTAGTCAAATCCAAGACTAACGGAGTAAGTCAGGAACTTAACGGAAAGTAACGAAAGTTAACAAAAAGTAACAAAACTTAACAGAAAAGAGGAAGACGAAGAATGTGTATGCAATCAGGACATGAGAGGTCCAAGGCGGGGTGTCTACAGAGCCCCTCGGCGACGTGGATTGCGAAGCAAAATCCGTCGATGAAAGAAAGACAACCGCCGAGGACATCGACAAGAGAAAATAAAGACTCAATAAAACATGAATTTGAAATTTGCGAAGGATAGGGGTACGCTCCCTGTGTGAGCAGCTTTATTGATGTAAAAAGGGTATGGTGGGATCCGTTTTGCTGAAGCGGGATCCATTTGCTGAAGTGGGATCCGTTTGCTGAAGCGGGATCCGTTTGCTGAAGGCGGGATCCGTTTGCTGGTGCGGGATCCGTTTGCTAGTGCTGGATCCATTTGCTGGAGCGGGATCCATTTGCTGATGCGGGATATGTTTGCTGAATGCGGGATCCGTTTGCTGATGCGGGATTCGTTTGCTGAATGCGGGATCCGTTTGCTGATGCGGGATCCGTTTGCTGAATGCGGGATCCGTTTGTTGATGCGGGATCCATTTGCTGGTGCGGGATCCGTTTGCTAAGGTGGGATCCGTTTGCTAAGGTGGGATCCGTTTCCTGATGCGGGACCGGTTTGCTGATCTGGGATCCGTTTACTGAAGCGGGATCCGTTTGCTGGAGGCGGGATCCGTTTGCTAAGGCGAGATCTGTTTGCTGATGCGGGATCCGTTTGCTAAGGCGGGATCCGTTTGCTGAGGCGGGATCCGTTTGCTGATGCGGGACCCGTTTGCTGATGCGGGATCCGTTTGCTGATGGCGGGATCTGAGGCTCCGTCTGCCTATATGTGATATTGTTGTGTTGCTTGATGGAGAGGTGGTGATTTTGTGACTCACCATGGACCGAGTTGTTTTCATTGAACTATAATTGTTTGACTCTGTGGGATGCAGGCGTAGTTGTCGGCGGATCACTTTCTGCTGGGGATGAAGTGCCTTGAGTTGTAGATGCTGTTGACCTTGTGGTGGTACCTATTAAGTGTGTGCTTTGCAGGTATATGTGCTTGTGATATGTATGGGATGTGAAATGGCAGTTATGAGGGAAATTGTGCTTGTGGTGTGATGTGATTTGAAAGCAGTTTGTATGAGAGAGAAGTAAAGTGATTCTGTGTGTGAAGTGATTTTTGAAAGCGGAGATTGCTTGAGATGAATGATGTTCATACCTTCACTTACCATTTCCGCTTGATTGGAGATGGATTGCTGAAGGATGTTGATGCTTTTGATGAAGAATGTCCATGCTTTGGATGGAGAATGATGATGTTGATGGTGATGAATTGTTCTTGCCTTTGAAGGAGTGTCGGCGAGATGGTAATCTGGGTGATGGGTTGGTCATGTCAAAAGGCTGCCTACGTATCCCTTTAAGAGAATCAGACCAGCGTAGTTCAAGGATGATGGAGAGTGCTGAAGGAGAAGCTAGGAGCAAAGCAAAGTAAAGCACATACTTTTGCACATAGAAGGAGAAAAAGAAAAATCTTTTTTTTTTTTTTTTTTTTTTTTTTAAGGTTAGAAGGGAAAGAATATGCACACATGTGAGAAAAAAGATTTTTTTTTTTTTTTCGTGGGTGAACCATTTTAACCATTGTGTGTTTGTAAAGCCAACCCAAGATCAGGTCATGTTCAATCGAAGTCCGGATTGCCTCGCTTTGAATTCTGTCGTCGTTGCCGTGGTGTCCAACGAAATTGATGTCTAGCCCCAAGATATGTGTCAATTATGGGGTTTCAAAAGACTTTCGATGCCGAGATAAGGGGTTGTTGATTGAAAATCTCCTATAATGCCCTTGATGCCAATCTTGCATAGCCCTATGATAAATCGCCTTTTGATGTTGACGAGAGCAGGCCCCAAGAGAAGATTATTAATACCAAGCTTCGGGAGATCGCTAAGCCCCAAATGTCATGTGGGCTTCGAGATGGCGGGATGTGAAGACCTTTCGATGTGAAGCCCCAAATCGGCTTAGCTTTGTATTGAGAGTGGATGCCACATCGGGTAGCACTCTTGAAGGCGATCTCCTTCTTTCTCTTGCTTGGAGATGGATGGCCCTTTTTGTGGTTGATACCCAAATGGCGGAAGGTCCGTGTTAAAAATGTAGTACGGTCTTCGAGAGACGTCTCGTGGGAGATGGTGATGTTGTTGCAGATGATAAGGTGTTGGTGTGATAAAGTCTTGAATGGTATGTTTGCTTGAGTCTTCTTGCGTTGAACCGACAGCGGATCTTCGGATGCAGCTTGTGCTTTTGATCTTGGAGAAGGGGGTGCTGTATTGCAGAAACATTAGGATTGGCCGTAACTCTGTCTCTAGAGTTAACATATTGGCATTGCCCGCCATAACTCAGCCGGGTGAGTCTAGCTTATTGAATCTTTTTCCTTTTCTCTAAGACTTCCTTCAGAATCTCGCTGTGAGTTCTAACAAGAATCATCAAATTCATTCATATCATCGGAGCCTTTATTTAAAACCAAGAGGCCTTTTGACTGGAAGTGTTGAGGGACCATTGAAGTTTGATCCCTTTCATGGAGCCATAAGACTACTCCCAAATTGCATTGCTCGGGTACCACTGCCCAAAAGCTTGTTAATTGCGAAGCTCCAATAGTGCCCTTTGCTTGAATTACTGTAAAGCCGTGGCCCAAAAGATTTGTAGATTGCGAAGCCCCTTGAGACCTTTCGGTATAAAGCTCCAAATGTTACTGGGGACATTGAAGTGAATTGCTTCTTGCTGTGGGAGCCTTTAAGACTTGACCATAGCCCCTAGAGTTCCATCATTGATTGCGAGAAAGGTCCATCCTTGATTGGGGGAACGAGCACGGGCACACATGAAAAGAGGGATTTTTGACATCCCTTTTGAGAGACTTTGCAGATAGTCTCACACATCTTTCTCGAGCATAGCCCCTAGGGCTTATTGATTGTCAAATGAAGCAAAAGAAGCCCTTGTTCTTAAGTCACATAGCCCCTAGGGCGTCACCATTAGCAAAGCAAGAGTGACTCATCCTCTTGCGAGGGAACAAATATGAGAGGACATAGCAAGAGCTACTCCATTTCTCAGGAGCCTTTCGACGTACTTTAGAAGCACATACTTGCAGAAGCTTTGAAAACTGAGACTCATGTTGTTGCTATTTGCTGCCCAAGCCAATTGACTAGCTAGGGATTATTTGTACAACCTCGTGCCCTTTTATGATGGGCTCATTCTCGAATGGGTCTTGGTTACCACGGGCCTTCTTTTCATGAACCCAAAAATGCACACTGCTGGAGAATGATGCCGATAACCCAAGACAACCTTTGATGGTGCCATATCTTGTCGGGCCTTTTGCAATCCCAAAGTTGACTAGGTGGGGAATTGATTTGTTGAGGAGATCCAATGTAGAAATCGTGCAGTTGTCTTCTTTAGAGGCTGGAGATCTCCATTTGTCTTTCCCTTCTCTCTCTCACTCTCTCATTTTTTTTATGACGCACCCTGGTTTTTGCCTAGACCGCCCTTTCGGGTTTTCAATCTAGCGGGCATCTCTTTTGCGTCTTTTTTTTTTTTTTAACTCAATTAATGAGGAAGTGTGCATTGACCCTGGCTGAGGAGATAAGACATGTGATTTTGCGGTGAAGACCTCTTGTCACTAAAGATGAGTGACATTGACTCGACTAGGGAAGTGTCCCTAGTTTGACTTCATGTATATATTTGTTGAATGACTCACGAAGGAAAGTAAGTCATTAAGAGAGAAGAGAAGGAAAGCCCCAATTTGATTACAAGAAATTGACAGTATGCAGAAAGAATAGAAGCCCTAGACTCGACAAGGAACGGATAGCGATTCCAAATCTAAGAAAGTTGTTCAATCTTTTGGTGATTAATTCATTGGCAAATGAATCGTACAAAGATGTCTTGACAAGTTCGAGAGGAAGGCCGGTCACCATAACGCGCTAGGGCTAAACATATCTTCTTTCTTGCATGAGACCGGACCCGAAGGTTGCCTACGTTCCTCCAGTGTAGAGGCTCAGGTCACCGTAGTTCTTGTGGATGCTCCATTCGTCGTGATGAATTGTTGCTTCGTCGTGATTGTCGTCGATGTTGCTTCGTCCTTCGTTTGGTGGAATGATGTTGTTCTTTGTACTTCTTTGATTGAGGGGGGATTTTTTTTTTTTTTTTTTTTTTTTTTGTGCTCTAACTTTTGCCTAGGTTGATTTGAAGAGTTCAACCTAGCGAGCTATTTTTATTTTTTTATTTTTTTTAATCCCCCTTTTGAAAACTTTGCTTGATTTCTCCGTGGTTGTTTCTCCTTGATGTCTTGGCTTTGTCTTCGTCGTTGATGTCGTCGTCGATGTTTAGCCTCTAGGCGTTCAAGTGATAGCTTTCGTTCTAAAACGTGTTTAGACATCTTTTCATCATTTTGCCAAGAATTAGATTGAACAACTTGGAAGAGTGTATGAGGACAAGAACGACTTTTATTTATTGATTGACTCAAAATTTAACATTGGACGAGAGAAAACATTAATGCACACATTAGAGGACTTTTGACTCTCTTTTTTTTATTCCTATTTCTAGATAGAGAAAGAGAAACGGAGATTGCTGTTGTCGGCCTTGTAGCATGATCTCTTGTTGAAACCCCATTTCAAATCTGAGCCCCTTCCTTGATGAGCTCTTGCATGTTCTCACTCTCTAACTGTTGTTCTTCAACCACGGTAAACTCACCATTGACAATCAAGTCTTGGATGATGTTGCGGATGGAGAAGCAATCCTCGGTAAGGTGACCGCTGCATAGGTGATAGTCACACCACATGTGGTGGGCATGGTTGCGACGCAATGGTTGTGGTTGCTTGTACCCTTGGAGAGGAGAAATTTGTCCCTTTGCTTTGAGATCTTCATAGGCCTTCGGTGATGGTCATGCCATTGAGAGGGGTATAGACACAGTCATTAGTGGCACCTTTGTGACTTTTGAGGGATGAGCCACTTGAGCATGCTTTACCGTGGACCTTTGCCTTGTTATCGGTGAGCTCTTGCAAACGAGCCTTAAGTTCGGACACTTCTTACTTGTGAATTTTCCTCTCGAGATCAAGACGGTCTTGCCACAAATCATCCTTGCGGCGGGCATCCTCGACAAGTCTATCCATTTGTTCCCCCATGGCTCTTATTATATTGAAGAGCCATTCGTTGGACACGGAGATGTTCTCACCTTTGTTGTTGTTGCTGTTGGAAGCCATTGGACCTATTGAGAGAACACGGTCGATCTTAGGTTGGCCCCACAAACATATTTTGAGTAAAATAAGTAACCCACAAACAAAGGAAAAAGACTTAACCACATAAGAAAACCGACTCTTTTTTTTTTTAATTTATTTACAAAAGTCGGAAGGGCGTGGTCCTTTTTGGGGTTTCTAGAAAAATAGTGGAATCGTCACACTAGTATATAGACCTTCTCTTGGTCCCATATACTCATCGTATTCCCCCACGCTTGTGAATCCTACATGTGTTGGGATTAAACTAAATTAATGTAGTAAAGAATACATGCGGGGACGGATTTTTTATTAGCGTCCATTATGACCACTTGGGGATGGATTTTTATTTCGTCCATAACAATGAGTGGCATGTATGATTTGAAGACATTAGTTTAGGGAAATCTCAGCACATGGAAACCGACTTGAGTCACGGAGTGTTAGACCCTAACTATAATTGTGTGCTTTGTGCTCGGCTAAAGAGAGGCTTAAAGGTCACCCCCGGCATGTAGTCATGACTACGCCACGGGCTGAGGTTTACCACTTCGAAAGAGTCAAGGTTGAGTGGAGCTTGAAACTTTCTAGGACGGGCCTCGACGGGTTTGGGGTTGGACTTGTGCGACTCGATAGTGAGCAATTGATAAGAATTGTGCGCGTAGTGTGAGGTCTAACAAGTGACAAAATATTTTTTTTTCAAAGGAAAAAAAAAACAAATAAGCACGTAATTTACAACTTTCGAATCACCCGTGTGACCGATAAAAATTAATAAACAAAAGTAAAAGGGGGTGTATGCAGGCCCGGTGCCCACACACTGTCAAAACTGCCCATTCTGTTCACTGTTCTGTTTAATGTTCTGTTCTGGAAAATGGCCCAGAAGCGCGCGACTCAGGGCAGTTACGTGGGAAGCGCGCGCATTGCGCCATGAATTTGGGAGGCGCGCGCATCTGGGGTACCTATCAGAATGTCAGAAGAAACCGCGGACTCAGGGGATTGCCCTGGTCCCAAATTATGTAACTTTCTCCTGCAGAAACTTGTTAGCATAGAAATATGAAATTTGAAGGATAAGATGGAAGGTGGGCGATTCTGGTAATAAGGGTCGGACGCGCGCGCTTTAGGCCAAGAAGGCCGGAGGCGCGCGCTTCCTACCCTTTTTACCAGAATGCCCAGAAAACGGATATAAGAACACCAAAAGCAGAAAATGCAAGTTTAACCCTCTATGTCCCTAGCAGAGTCGCCACTGTAGATACCCCGGGGAACCACGGCTTGGCTAGAGCGGTGAATTATCCTAGGATGTCTACTTGATTTTAAGAGTCGCCACCTATGTTTTAGAGGAACATAAGAAAACCCTAAAAAGAGCCAATTTTATATACAAAACCAGAGATTCGGGAAAAGATGGGTTCAGGGGTTAGGTGACAGAGTGGGAAGTACTTAAACACCCACTCCGCCCCGCTTATGCGGGTCTTGCTACTTTTGGTGTTCTAATGCTAAATGTCCTTCAATTTAATGATAAGAGAAATGTGCTAACAATTATAATGAAAAGAAAGGGGAAATTTATAGAGGAAAAATAAAGGAGAGTTGTTTATTTATTGATTTATGCTAAAGATTACATGTCGAATTATCGCTAGGTAATTACATTAAGAAATGAGAATGTAAATTAAAGTGGAATTAAAATGTTGGGATGTAACCTTGACCAAACTTCAATAGTGAAGTGGTCTTTTGGTTGTATCCCTTTTTATGGAGATTGCATACACATTAGAGATGAAGAAAGTAATTTAAAAGGTTTTTTGTTTAAGAAGTGATAAAGAGAGAATATGAGATAAAACAAGAATTTAGAAGAAGAAGATGGACATTGTACCTTGTGCTTGCAAGAGGAGGGACCAAACTTTGTGTATAATGACTACCTTTGAAAATGGACTTTTGTGTGTTTAGAGTGTTTTTGACTCAAGAATTCTTCCTTCTTTTCCATGGTTGAATGAAGAGGTATTTATAGGTGTTAGGGAAGTGTTTTTGGTCACAAAGATGGCTCTTCCCCGGATCAAGCCAAGGCATAATGGCCTTGGGGGTTACAAATCAGAAAAGGAGGGAAATTTGGCCAAATCTGAGATTCTGGAAGCGGGAAGCGCGCGCTTCCCACCCCCCTATGGGAGGAGCATGCCTCCCACAAAGGAGGGCAAAGGCGTGCGCATCCCAGCTTCAGAAAAATCATTTTTTAGCCCAAATGTTAACCCCGTTATGTAGTTAAGTCCTAAAACTAACGGAATTAGTCCAAAAACTTAACGAACATCACGAAAGTCAACAAAAATAAATGAAACAAAGACTCAAGGTTGACTTTTCCACTTAGTCAAATCCAAGACTAACGGAGTAAGTCAGGAACTTAACGGAAAGTAACGAAAGTTAACGAAAAGTAACAAAACTTAATAGAAAAGAGGAAGACGAAGAATGTGTATGCAATCGGGACATGAGAGGTCCAAGGCGGGGTGTCTACAGACAGGATTAAACTAAATTAATTTCATAAAGCTTACATGCGGGGACAAAATTTTATTTCGTCCATAATAACCACTTGGGACGGAGTTTTATTTCGTCCATAATAACCACTTGTTTCTTTTGGAAACGGCATGTATGATTTGATGACATTAGTTTAGGGAAATCTCGACACGCGAAAACCGACTTGGTCACGGAGTGTTAGACCCTAACTAGAATTGTATCGGCTTGTGCTCAGCTAAAGATCGAGAGGCTTAAAGGTCACCCCCGACATGTAGTCATGAACTATGCCACGGGCTGAGGTTTCCCGCTTCGAGAGAGTCAAGGTCGGGTGGAGGTTGAAACTCTCTAGGACGGGCCTCAACGGGTTTGGGGTTGGACTTGTGCGACTCGATAGTGAGCAATTCATAGGAATATGTGCATGTAGTGTGAGCTCAAGCCAAGTGACAAAACATTTTTTTAAGAAAGCAATAAAGCAAATACACACATAATTACAACTTTCGAGTCACCCGTGTGACCGATAAAATAAACAGAAAGTAAAAACTGTTTTGTGTAGGCCCGGTGCCCACACACAGTAACTATGTCCATTATGTTCACTGTTTCTATTCTGGAAAATGGCCCAGACGCGCGCGCATTAGGATGCTTATGCGGGAGGTGCACGTATCATAGAAATAGGGGCAGAGGCGTCCGCTTCTGGGTGAAAACCTGGAAATCAGTGGGTTCAAGGGATTGACTTGACCCTAAATAAGAAAACTTTCCCCTGCAGAATTTGTTAGCACAGAAAAATGAAATTGAAGGACGAGATGAGAGGCGGGTGATTCTAGTGGTGAAGGTCGGAGGCTCGCGCCTTAGGCCAAGAAGGCCAGAGGTGCACGCATCACACCTTTTTCCACCAGAATGCCCTAAAATAAAAAATAAGAACACCAAAAGTTAAGAACGCAAGTTTAGCCCTCTAAGATGTCCCCAGCGGAGTCTCCACTGTAGATACCCCGGGAGAGCCCACTACTTGGCTAGAGCGGTGGAAGGATTCTAGGATGTCTAACTGATTTTAGATTGTAGAGTCGCCACCTATGTTTTTAAGGGAACATAAAAAAAACCTAAAGAAATAGCCTATTTTATAATACGAAACCAAAGATTCGGGAAGAGAAGGGTTCGGGGGTTAGGTGCCGGAGTGGGAAGTACTTAAACACCCACTCCGCCCGGCTTAAGCCGGTCTTGCTACTATTGTTGTTCTGATGCTAAAAAGTCCTTCAATTATTGATATTAAAATATGCTAACAATTATATTAAAATGGGAATTGCAAAGGGAAATAAAAGAGAATTGTTTTATTGATTTTATGCTAAAGATTACATTAAGAGAAGAAGAGTGAATTAAACTAGAGTTTAGAATGTAGGGAGATAACCTTTTACCAACATTAATGTAATAAAGTGGTCTTTAGGTCATGTCCCATTGATGGGGATTGCATACATTGACTAAGACATGTAAAATAAGAGAAGAAAAGAGGTAAAGTTGTACCTTAAGAAAGAGGACCTCAAACTTGGTGAGAAAGTGGTGTTTGTTGTAGAGAAATTGTTGTGTAGAAATTTGTGTAGAGTTTTGTTGTTAAAACTCTTGTTGGGAGAATTTATGTAGAGTTCTTGATAGAGAATAAAAATTGGGGTCCTTTTCTAAGGTAGAAATGAGAGGTATTTATAGGTGAAGAAAGGAGGAAAAGACGGCTTTTCAACCAATAAGAAAATAAAAAAATCAAATAATAAATAGAAAATCAAACAAAATAAATATCAAATATTTAGTTTTAAGGAAAAGGCTAGAATATGGGATTTGGGAGTTATGAAATAAGGGGGGATGAATATGAATGTAAAAAGGAGTTTTTGTGATCAAGAAAATGGAGGGAAAAGACTGCAATCCGTAACTGCCATAATAGGAAGCGCGCGAGTCTGACTTTTGGGGTGAGACGCGCGTGCGGCCCACCAGCAGTGCCGGATGCGCCCGCGGGTGGAAAAGACAGAATGACAGAAATGACTCCAAAGTTAACTCTGTTATGCAGTTTAGTCCAAAACTAACAGAATCAGTTAGGAACTTAACCGAAGTAACAAAAATTAACAAAAACAAGTTAAATAAAAATACTATGTATGCAATCGGGGTGAGAGGTCCAAGGCTGGGTGTCTACAATAATATACATCCGGCCTAGTACATATCATGGCATACATGATGGATCCAATTGCTGAAGCATATGGAATCTCACTCATTTTCTCACGCTCATCATTTGTCTTAGGACATTGAGTCTTGCTTAGAGAAACTCCATATAACACTTGCAAGTGTCCTCTCTTAGATTCTTCCATGCAGAATCTTTCAAGTACCTTATCAATGTATGTACTTTGGCTTAAACCAATTAGCTTCTTTAATCTATCTCTATAGATCTTAATGCTAAGGATATATGCGGCTTCACCCATATCTTTCATTGCGAAACACTTTCCTAACCAAGTCTTTACAGATTGAAGTGTAGGAATGTCGTTTCCAATGAGAAATATGTCATCCACGTATAAAATAAGGAATAGCACTATGCTCCCACTAATCTTCTTGTATACACAAGGTTCATCTTCGTTCTTGATGAAGCCAAACTATTTGACTGATTCATCAAAATGGAGATTCCAACTCTTAGAAGCTTGCTTCAATCCATAAATGGATTTCTGCAACTTGCATACTTTAGAATTTTGCGCAAAACCCTCGGGTTATGTCATATACACATCCTCTTGTAAGTTTCCATTAAGGAGATCTGTTTTGACATCCATTTGCCATATCGCATAGTCATAAATGCGGCTATGGCAATTAAAATTCCTATAGACTTGATCATTGCTACGGGTGAAAAGGTTTCATCATAGTCAATACCATGAATCTGCCTATAACCTTTCGCTACAAGCCTAGCTTTGTAAGTATGCACCATCCCATCCATGTCAGTCTTCTTCTTGAAGACCCACTTGCATCCTATGGTTTTTACACCTTCGGGCATCAATCAAGTTCCAAACTTGATTATCATGCATGGATTGTAATTCGTATTGCATGGATCCAAGCCACTTATCAAATTAGGAGATGACATCGCCTCTTCGTAGGAAGTTGGTTCATCATTCTCAATGATCTCTACTTTATTACTATCCGTTACGAGAAACCCATATCTCTCGGGCTCGGATCGTAACCTACCAGATCTGTGAGTTACTTGTGTATCTTGAACGGGTTCCACAAATCCTTGTGAGACTCTTTCTTGTTTCACTATCGGTTCAATGTCATTTTCGGGTACTCGAACCTCTTCGAGATTTACCTTACTCCCACTGATTTCTTTGGAGAGAAACTCTTTCTCTAGAAAGACACCAGTTCGGGCAACAAAGACCTTGTTGTCCATTCGGTTGTAAAAGTAATATCCTTTAGTTTCCTTAGGATATCCCACGAAAATACATTTATCAGATTTGTGTGCAAGTTTGTCAGAGACAAGTCTTTTGACAAAAACTTCGCAACCCCAAATCTTCATGAAAGACAAACTAGGTTTCTTTCCGCTCCATATATCATATGGAGTCTTTTGAACCGATTTACTTGGAATATGATTTAGCATGAAAGTGGCGGTTTCTAGTGCATAACCCTAAAAGGATATTGAAAGATCAACTTGTCTCATCATTGATCGAACCATGTCCAACAAAGTTCGATTCCTCCTCTCGGACACACCATTCCATTGTGGTGTTCTGGGTGGAGTCAATTGTGAAACTATTCCACAATTCTTTAGATAATCATCAAATTCTTGGCTTAAGTATTCCCCACCTCGATCCGATCAAGGTGCCTTAATACTTTTGCCAAGTTGTTTTTCTACTTCATTTTTAAATATTCTAAATATCTCAAATGCTTCACTTTTATGTTTCATTAGGTAAACATACCCAAATATACTAAAATCATCGGTGAAGGTTATGAAGTATTGAAATCCTCCCCTAGCATTTCTACTTAGTGGTCCGCATACATCGGAATGTATTAAGTCCAATAAGTCGCTTGCCCTTTCACCCAACATGGTAAAAGGTGTCTTAATCATTTTTTCAAGAAGACATGACTCGCAAGTGTCATATGACTCAAGGTCACATGAACCCAAAAGACCGTCCCCATGGAGGTTTGAGATACGCTTCTCATTAATATGACCAAGATGGCAATACCACAAATAAGTATGATTTACATCATTAGGTTTAGATTTCTTATTTATATGATAGACATTTTCATTATTTTCATTCTTGACATCAAGGACATAAAGGCCATTAACTGAATTTGCAATACCATAAAGCACATCATTTAAATAAATGGAAAATCCTTTATTCTCAATAAGAAATTTAAAACCTTCATTATCCAAACAAGAAATTGAAATAATATTCCTACTTAAATCCGGTACATAATAACAATTGTTCAAAACAAGTATTAAACCAGAAGGTAAAGTGACTTCATAAGTCCCTACGGCTAATGCAGCAACTCTTGCTCCATTCCCCACACGTAGGTCTACTTCACCCTCTTTAAGTAGTCTCCTATTCTTTAGTCCCTACACATTTAAACAAATCTGAGAACCACATCCGCTATCCAATACCCAGGAACTAGTGGTAGAAAGGAGAATATCTATCATATAGTTACCTGAAGTCGACGCAGTCCCACTTCTCTTCTTCTTCTTTTGCTCTTCCTTAAAAGCCTTGCAATTACGTTTTTAATGACCAATTTCTTAACAATGGAAACAAATTGCATCCTTTTGTGCATCGGGTTTTGCATCTATAGCCTTGACAACATTTTCCTTGCTAATCTTGGGTTTGGCAACCATTGCCTTAACCTTTCCTTTGTCACTTGGCCCCTTTCCATCATGAACCATGAGCACTGAAGAACCTTTCTCCACTATCTTCATCTCCACAGTTTTTAGTATGTTATGCAACTCGGAGAGATTCTTATCCATTCCATGCATGTTATAGTTCATCAAAAAGTGATTATAAATTTTAGGCAATGAATTAAGAATGAGATCCGTGGCTAGCTCCAATGAAATCGGATAGCCAAGTTTCTCAAGATGCTCCACGTAGCCTTTCATCTTAAGCATGTGAGGTCTTGTTGGGTATGCTTATTATAAACCACTCCTATTACCTCAATTTTATTGATCCCATAACCTAATTTTACTCTTTGTGGACTTTAGGATATATTGTAAAAAGTACTTGTACTTCATTTAGAATAGTCCACTTTTAGTTTGATAGGCTTAGTAGATTAGGACCCTCAATTTTTCTAACTCTGGAGATATGTGGCAAGGCTCAAGACTACCACATGGAATGTCTACCGCGTAGCTCTAAGCTTGCCGCATGACCACGGTTACCTCACTACATCATCTGCCGCATGGATAATGCCTACCGCATGGCTCATCCTACCACATGCAACCTTGGTTGAAGAAACTCAACTTTGGTTCAAACTTAACCATGGTCACAATTGTGTCCTTACCTTTTTTAATGTTGAATATTGCAAATTCAAATTTGAATACAACTGTCATCGTAGTACAATTGGACCACCATGACTCTGCAACAAAAGCATAACTCAGACTGAGCCCAAATTAGAAATCAACAGCTCATTGTCCTTCAACTTGGACCCCAAGTATTTATAACGACTAGTTTCTCCTTCAAGGCTATAAATAGTCTTGAGTTCTTCATTGAACTTACACTGAGATTCTAAGAGAGAAATTGCTGTTGAAATTCTTGGTGATTGAAGATCATATTCAAGATTTTCAGAATCCTTCGAATCTTCAAGCATTCAACCTTCAAGTCTTCAACAAGTCTCCAGCAACCTTCAAGATCAAATCTCAAGCCTCATCACACAAGATTCATTAGGCTCTAAAATCATATAGATTCCAAAGATCTTTTGATTCTTACACACACACACCCCGATTGATCCATCACATAGATTGAATCATTAGGGATACACTGGTCTAAGTCTAGGATTGTTCTTCATAGAAATAGGTGTTGATTCAATACTTCATCTCTGTAATCTGTACTCACTCGAATCAAATATACACCTCATTCAAAATCCAAGACTGACCATCTTGGTAAAGGACCTAGATCTTTTAACAGATCGAACATTTCCAAATCATTGTGTCATTTACTTACTGCTCTTTATTTTCTGCACTTTATTTTCAAGTCTTGTTCATCTTGTTCTTATTGTTCATATTAATCTTGTTTGTTGTTTAGTGTTTTGATCCTTTCAGATTAATGAACTTTTGTGAATTGTGTTTGTTTGTCTACCTCATTGCCTAAGCTAAAATCTGAGTAACTTATCATTTGCCAAAAATCTCCAAGACACAAGTTTTCAATCTCTCAACCTACCTCACTCTTACCTACCGCATATATACCTACCGCATATATACTTACTGCACTCTTACCTTACCGCATTCATAACCTACTGCATTCAACTTATCAAAAACAACTCTTAACTTGTTTAATCTAAAACTTCCGCTGTGCATTTTATACTTCACCGCGTGGTATTTCATCTACCACAAAATTCAAGTATAAGTATAAGGTTGAATTTTGAAAAAGGGTTGAAATTTTAAATAGGCTATTCACCCCCCCCTCTAGCCTCTTTTCATACACTTGTTGTGTCTCTGGGACCAACAGGTCCCACTTGTTGCCCTTCACTCATTTTGCAAGAAGTGAATGCAATAATGGTTTTATACCTCTCTTGCCTAGCTTGCTCTTGAAACATGTCTCTTAACTCCACGCTTATCTCATAGGCTTCCAAATGTTCCAAACTTTGTTGGAGTTTTGAGCACATGGTCGCGAGCATGAGACAACTCACATCCCTAGAATCATTCCGATGTTTCTTGTGATTGTCTCTTTCCGCCCTAGGGGCGTTGGCTTCGGGTTTTGCAGGAATAGTCCCATCAAGAATGTACAACTTGTCTTCTTGCCTTAGAACGATTCATAGGCTTCAGAACCAATCCATGAAGTTTGTACCATTCTCTTGAAGCTTATCCTTCTCAAAGATTGATCGCAACGAAATTGATTGAGTGTTGGTTGTCATTATCTACAATTAAGAAAAGTTTTCAAAATTTTATAAGTACCAATTTCATTAAAGAGATAAATAATGTATTTTTCCAAAAAATACTCCCATTAAATTATATAACCTTATTATACATCTAATGTATGATATAATTTAAATGGGCTAAGATCCAACTTTAATTTAATTTCAAGTCCGCTTTGGCGTGACCGCTCAAAATCAAATTAATTAGGTAGACAACTCTTGTCAATCATATCCCATATGGCTCTTAGATCATTTTCTTAGATTCTTTTAGAAATCCAATTTGAAAAAGCATGTTTTAATCTCATCTTTGCCTTAGGCCCAAAACTGTTTTGACGCCTAATTAAGTCCAACCATTTTAAACGCATAGGAAACTCTTATTCACTCATCTTGCTCATACATGAATAAAATCAATGCACCTCGCTTTGGCGAGCCTACACAAATTACCCATGTACTTACAAGTGTTTTAATCATGGCATGGCATACGGACTTAAAATTTTCAAGAAGGTTTATCACATATAGCATACAACACGTTTATGAGCACATAAGATAAACACGTTAAGCATCAAGTTTAGTCACTAAATTAATCTCCATTAATTTTAGCATAATATTTATGTGTCATTAGTTTCTCTATAATTATGAGGATGAGACCTTTTGAACTTCGGTTATCATCTCCAAATCAAGACAACAAGAAGTGCGGCCGAACTAAGCCATAGGCAACCACAATTCTGCACTAACTCAAGAAACCAAGAAAGTAGTCCATGTGGCCGAAACTAAGTAATAGATGGTTTCGATGAACGTATGCCAATTGTATTCACAATTCGACATGGATCTCCAATCTTGGATCAAGAACTTTGTTTATCAATTTTAGCAATTATGAACTCTTCATAATTCTAACTTCGTTTTATCTTTGAATCTTTGATTGCAATCAATTTTAGGAAACACAGTCTCGAGAACGTAGGCTAGCCATCCAAACATTGATCCAATCTTAGAATTCACAAGACTAAAACAAATAGGAATTTCAAACCACAAGATCCACCCCAAAACCCTAAGCCCCGCCCGCATCAGAACCCTAGGTCCGACCGGGTCAAGGCATAGGTCCGGTCGGACCTTCTGCGAAAAATCAAAATTTTTAAATTCAAAATTTGTCTCAAAGGACCTTCGGCCCAAATTACAATTAAGTCCTTTAGGATTCGTTCTATTCGTGTGTGACCCTATAGGATTACACTAAGTTGGTAATGGGCTTAAACATAAACCCATAAGATATTATTAGGTTCTAGTAAACCGTCATACCTACCCAAATAGTGTAACTATATACAAGTTCGTATTCCTTTATAGAACATGTCACAATCCCTTTGTCCACGATGTCACTGAACACAAGTCATGGTCATCAAGTCAACTTGTATTTGTTCAATACTTTCTCGATCCCGAATATGTTGATAATCCAAATGACAATGATCCAATCAATTCATTTGAGTTTGGCCAAGCATTTCATCAACATCATTCTACGAGGGGACCAAGCTTGACATCTCTCTGAAGAGGGACAAATCCATTTAGCTTATTATTCTTCCCTACGTGAATCCGATTATGCCAATCATACCCTTTATAACTACCTGGTTAAAAGTAGCGTTTGAATATGTCAAACATAATGTTCATCAAGTGGAAGACTATAATAACTTCATGCCTAAGGATTCAAATGACATAACTAATATGAGATCTATATATGACATTGACCATGCCATAAATCTCATAGAGCGGGTCATGTCCAGTACCTTGTTCTCCAACAAGTACCCATAAGTCCAACATGATCATCCCATGATCAGTTAGACTTATACTAGTTCTTCACAAGCACTAGGGACGGAGATTATTATAAGCAAACATGAACAACAATAATAATCAAACACCTCTTTATTAATATGAATAAAATGATAACATACATAACGTTTATATAAACGTGCATAGGGCACCAACACTAACCATAGGCACGTTATTTGAACGATTAATGTTGTCATTTGCTTTATGCTTTAATAAAGATTTTGAATGTTGGATTATTATATCTTTTGCATGTTTATTATAATAATCTCTGTTCTTAGTAATTATGATTAATAACTAGTATAAGTTTAATAGATAGTCATATGATAATTATGTGTATGTGATACAATTAGATTTATTGGTATTTGTTGGAGAACAAATACTAGACTGACCCTATGAGATTTATGTGATGGTCAAAATGTCATAATTAAATCCCATATAGTTATATCGCTTGAATCTTTAGACCTAAGGTTATTACGGTCTATCACATGATGAACATTACGTTTGACATATTCAAACATCACCCTTAACCGGGTAGCTATAAAGAATATGATTGGCATAATCAGAATCATGTAAGGAAGAGTAATAATTCATGAAGGGATTTATTCCTCGTTAAGATAGATGTCAAGATTTGATCACTCGATGAATGGTATTGATGAAATGCATGGCCATGCTTAAATGAATTGATTGGATCAATGTCATTTGCATTATCAATACATTCAGAATTGAGAAAGCATTGAACAAAGTAAGTTGACCATTGACCATGGCTTACGTTCAATAGACATCGTGTAACAAAGAGATTGTGTTATGTTCTATTTAGAAAACTTTGGATTTCAAAGTTATACTAATTAGGTAGTCATAATGGCTTGCTAGAGTCCGCTTAAGACTTACGGGTTCTGAATGGTTCTGACACGTAACCAACTTAGTATAATCATATTGTTTCGCGACCCCGAACCCCGCGGGCCCGAGATCGCGAGCTGGACGTCGACTTAAAACCAAAACTGTGAAATACCGAAGTTAAAAATTTCATTTGATACCAAAGGTGATGATCCAAAGTTTTACAAATCCAAGTTTGACAATAACCCAAATACAACTATCATAAACTTCCACCAGTTTATGCCCAACAGAATATAAATGTACTATACTTAATGACGTCATTGTTTGGTACAACTATCCCAAAAAGGTTACACATTTATATAATGTAAACCAACCTATAACCACTTTCCCCAAAAGAATGTATCCACACTCGACGTCCTCTTTCTCGTGATCAGCGAGACTAATCCTTAGCACTTGGGGGGGGGTTAAGGAAAAACAAAGATAAAAGAAAGGGGGTGAGATAAATCTCAATAAGTTACTAATGCAACTACATGACATGTTATGATACAATAAGTAATAACAACATCAATATCTCATATAACATAGCAATTATCAGATAATAAATAACAGCGGAAATAAACACATAACAAAGGATATTAGCCAAGGTTTCCAAACCGATACATCCAAATAAAGGATCGCTGCGCAGCTTCAATAATCAACAAATCACATCTTTATAATAGCATGAAAGCTGAAGAGAAAACCCCCGGTACCGGAACAATAACCATAAGAGTGTCACAAAGGACAAGATCCATGCCACAAAGTCATGCTCGGTAGCTAGATACATTCACAAAGGAAGCTAACTTATCTCTTCCAAGGCCAATCTGGAAAAGGGGTATAGTAAGGGCAAACAATGGTCAACATTATAATGGACTTGGCTTTGCCATTATAATCTTTCCCATCGCCCGATGCAACAAATATGCCAGCTGGGCTTCCAAATAAATGCTAAGTAATAAATACTAGCTTAATTAAACAACTTAAGGTTCCAAAGTAGGGAACCATTCCAAATAAATTACCACAAAGGTAAACCAATCCAAACAACACATCAAGGATCAACCACATTCCCAAAATGATACTTAATCAAATTCCATAACATATTTGTTCACAAAAGAATCAATTCCACTTAATAAAGTGTTCCACGGTGTTATCTTAAGTTAATTAGAAGAAGGAAACATAAACTAGTTAAGCCAATAGTCTTAGACCAAGCAAAAGGGCAAAAATCCCAAGCAGGCGGGCGGGTGGGCGTCTGGGTAGGGGCGAGCGGGCGCTCATTTGACCAGAAGGTCAAGCCGCTGGAAAAAGGGGGGCGGGTGGGCGCCTGGGTACGCACGGGCGGGCGCTCGGTCTGGATTCAAGGCCGGGAAACAGAGCTGGGTTCTAACAATTTCGACCCAAATTCTATCAAAACACAAAATACTCAAAATCAACTCCTTCAACAAGTTCCAAAATGTACCAAAACAACTTATATCTAGGATGGGGATCCAAATAACACCATTTATTAACCAAAACCAAGAATCAAACCCAACATTCATATCAATCACCATTTTTGACCATAAACTCAAATAAATTCCAAATAAATTCTAAACTCAACCAAACTTCAAATATAACACATCAAGCATTATATAAACATGATATGAACATTTTAGCATCAAAATGGGGGAAAAGTAACTTACATGAGATTTCCCAAAGATGATGGATTTCAAATATTTTTGACTCCACACGAACCTATCGATGATCTAAACAAGATTCATGTTTTAAGAAATGAGAAATAACAAGAGGAAGAGGAAGAAAATGAAGAGAGAAGGGAGAGAAAGCTTACCTACACAAATGGAGAAGAGAGAGAGAGTTTGCTGGGAGGTGGAGTGAGTGAGGGAGAAGGTGAGGGAGAAGAGAAGGAGTAGGGAGGGAGTAGGGGAAATTATTTAAAAAGTTACATCTAGGCCCCTCCCTTTCTACTAACACAATACTACACTCCCTACTAACAATTAAGACTCAACAATACCACACTAACCCAAATGACTCAATTAAAATGCTAGGCATAAATTATTATGACACATAAATTGCACACATAATTATTTAAATAAATAAATAAGTAAATAAATAAATAATAATTATTTATTACTAATAAAATAGAGCCTAGATTTCGGGTCGTGACATTCACTCCCCCTTAAAGAAAATTCGACCCGAATTTTAACGAGACTTACCCGAATTAAAAAGCCACGGAAATTTCCTCTCGATCTCATCACGAAGCTCCCACGTCGACTCCTCGATATTATGATTCCTCCAAAGAACTCTAACCAATGAAATATTTTTGTTCCTCAACTCTTGAACTTTAGAATCTAAGATCCGAACCGGTCGTTCCTCATAAGTCATATCGGGCTCTATATCCTCCGGTACCCTCTGTAACACGTGAGATGGATCATGAACGTACTTCTGAAGCATAGAAACGTGAAGACGTTGTGCAACCGGTCTAAGGATGACGGTAACGCAAGACGATACGCTAGAAGTCCAACCTTTCCCAAAATCTCAAACGGGCCAATAAACCTCGGAGCCAATTTGCCTTTCTTCCCAAACCTTCGGATACCCACCTTCGGAGACACCTTCAAGAACAAAAAATCACCGGTCTGAAAACTAAGATCTCGCCTTCGGTTATCCGCATAGCTCTTATGTCGACTCTGGGCTGTTTTCAATCGATCCTGGATAACTCTAACTTTCTCAACTGAATCCCGAAGCAAATCAATACCCAAAACTTTCGCTTCACCGACTTCGTCCCAACAGATAGGCGATCTACATTTCCTCCCATACAAAGCCTCATACGGTGCCATCTCGATACTAGCCTGATAACTGTTGTTGTAAGAGAATTCCACTAACGGTAAATGTCTATCCCAAGAATCGGAAAAGTCTATCGAACAAGCTCGCAACATATCCTCCAAAATCTGAATGGTCCTCTCGGATTGACCATCGGTCTGGGGGTGAAAAGCTGTACTGAATCGCAAATCTGTACCCAAAGCTTCCTGAAACGCCTTCCAAAATCTAGAAGTAAACCTCGGGTCTCGATCTGACACAATGCTAACCGGAACCCCATGCAATCTAACGATCTCATCGATATAAAGGGTCGCAAGCTTTTCCATCGAGTATCTGATGTCAATAGGCAAGAAATGGGCACTCTTGGTCAATCTATCCACTATTACCCAAACCCTGTCATACTTCCTACGGGTACGAGGTAGTCCCGTAACGAAATCCATGGTCACATGTTCCCATTTCCACTCGGGAATCTCTAACGGCTGAAGTAGTCCTGCGGGTCTCTAATGCTCGGCTTTGACCTGCTGACAAGTTAGACACTTCGATACATACTCCGCTATCTCCCTTTTCATATTAATCCACCAAAATTGTTGCTTCAAATCTTGATACATCTTCGTACTACCCGGATGAATAGTATACCTCGATTTGTGACCCTCATCTAAAACTTGCCTCTTTAATCTGCCAACATCGGGTACGCACAAACGACCACGGAAAGTCAACACTCCACTCGAACTCAAAGAAAAATCCTCAAAATTATTTTCCTACAATTTACCCATTATCTTCACCAACTCGGGATCTTCTTTCTGAGCTTCCTTTATCCTCTGAATTAGGGTCGGAGATACCCTAATATTCGCAAAAATAGCCCCATGTCTCGATTCTCGAGGAGACCAATCTCGAACATCCTCAAGCATTTTCCATTCCCGAACCATCATCGAAGCCACATAAGATTTTCTACTAATCGCATCGGCTACCACATTTGCTTTTCCCGGGTGATAAGAAATTGTACAATCGTAATCCTTTAACAATTCAATCCATCGGCGTTGCCTATTATTCAACTCTTTCTGGGAGAAAAGGTATTTCAAACTCTTGTGATCGGTAAAAATTTCAAACTTCACCCCATAAAGGTAGTGCTTCCATTTGTGCAACGCAAAGACTATCGCCACCAACTCCATATCATGAGTCGGGTAATTTTGTTCACTAGGGGTCAACTTCCTCAAAGCATAGGCAATCACCTTCCTATTCTGCATCAAAACACAACCCAAACCCTCTTTCGAAGAATCACTATAAATCACTAGACCATCGCTCCCATTAGGCAAAGTCAAGGTCGGTGCGGTAGTCAACCTCTTCTTCAATTCCTCGAAACTCTTGTCACATTTCTCGGTCCACAAAAACGGGACATTCTTCCGGGTCAACTGAGTCATCGGAGTAGCGATCCTCGAAAACCCCTCAATAAATCTTCGGTAATACCCGGCCAAACCCAGAAAACTTCTGATCTCGGTCACTGACTCGGGTCTCTTCCAATCCACTATGGCTTCAATCTTGGACGGGTCCACAGAAATCCCATCTTTAGAAATCACATGACCCAGAAATGACACCTTCTCGAGCCAAAATTCGCATTTACTAAACTTCGCAAACAATTTCTCCCTCGCAAGAACAGATAAAACTGTCCTCAAGTGTTGCTCGTGCTCCTCTCTAGATTTCGAGTAGATGAGTATATCATCAATAAAGATCACCATGAACGAGTCAAGATACGGATGGAAAACCCGGTTCATCAAATCCATAAATACGGTAGGCACGTTCGTCAACCCAAACGGCATAACCAAGAACTCGTAATGACCATACCGAGTGCGAAAAGCAGTCTTCGAAATATCCTCCGATCGAACCTTCAACTGATGGTACCCACTCCTCAAATCAAGTTTAGAGAAAACCACGGACCCTTGAAGCTGGTCAAATAAATCGTCAATATGAGGTAGAGGATACTTATTCTTCACCGTAACCTGATTCAACTTTCTGTAATCGATGCACAATCTCAAGGAACCGTCTTTCTTCCGCACAAATAAAACCGGTGCTCCCCACGGGGAAACACTAGGGCGTATAAACCCTCGATCAAGCAACTCTTGCAATTGAACCTTTAATTCCTTCAACTCTGCGGGAGCCAACCTATAAGGTGCTTTCGAAATTGGAGCCGTACCCGGCAAAAGGTCTATACAAAAGGTCTAGTATTTTATTACTTAGCCTTTACGTGAAAGTCCAGCTGGTATTTTGTGTGTGTTTGGGCGATGCGAAACGTTATGATGGCACGGCCAAGTCCATTGTGATGTTGACCATTGTTTTGCCCCATTATTACCCTCCTCCAGATTGGCCTTGGATGTGAGAAGAGCTAGCTCCTTTGTGTGCATTTTAGCTACTTGGAGCATGACTTTGTGGCATGTCTCCCGTCCCTTGTGACACTTCATTGGTTATTGGTTCCGGTACCGGGGGTTTTATCTTCGGCTTTCATGCTATTATGAAGATGATGATTTGTTGATTAGTGAAGCTGCGCAGCGATCCTTTATTTGGATGTTCCGGTTTGGAAAACCTTGGATATATCCTTTGTTATGTGTTTATTTCCGCTGCTATCTGTTATGTGATAAATGCTATGTGCTATGTGATATTTATTATTGCTTATTGCTTCTTGCATCATAGCATGTCATGTAGTTGCATTAGTAACTTATTGAGATTTATCTCACCCCCTTTCCTTTTATCTTTGTTTTTCCTTAACACCCCCCCAGGAGCCAACTCTGTGTGGATCCATTCTTTTGGGGAAGGTTGATATAGGTTGGTTTACATTATGTAAATGTGTAACCATTTTGGGGTAGTTGTACCAAACGACGACGTCACTAAGAATTGTATATTTGTATTTTGTTGGGCATAAACTTGTGGAAGTTTATGATAGTTGTAATTGGTTTTTATCAAACTTGGTTTTGTAAAACTTTGGATCATTATCTTTTGGTATCAAATGAAATTTTTAACTTCAGTATTTCTCAGTTTTGTTTTAGAGTCGACGTCCAGATCGCGGTCTCGGGCCCGCGGGGTCCGGGGGCGCGACAGTTGGTATCAGAGCTATGGCATTAGCTCTATGTATAAGTATAGGTGGATTAGTATGACCTAGGTGGGTAGTAGTGTGCGGAGTGATTAACGGTTGATGTCTTATGCAGATAATTACTCGCAATGTCTGGAAGAAGAAACAGAGGAGGTGCTAGTGGGGCACGGAATCAGAATGATACAAGGGAAGAAGCCCGTGCCATGTTCCAAGGCATGTTCGAGGCGGCCATGAAGGCCATACATGATCAAGGTCCGAGGGTAGAACAAGCACCACCCCGCTATGGGTTGGAGCAATTTCTGAAGTTGAAACCGGTTGAATTCAATGGGGAACCCGATGTTCAGAAAGCTGAGTTGTGGATTGAGTCGATGGAGAATATTTATGATGTGTTTGGGTGCACGGATGAGGACAAGGTCCGGTTCGCGGCTTACAAGCTTGTGGGAGCCGCCGAGCATTGGTGGAAAGGTATTAAAGCTACTTGGGACGATACTCACACGGTGTATGCGTGGGAGTTGTTTGTGCGCAAATTCAAGGAGCATTTCATTCCGGTCGTTGATCAAAACCGAAAGGAGATCGAGCTACTCAACCTGGAGCAAGGTGTGTTGTCTATAGCACAATACTCGGCTAAGTTCATAGAATTAGCCCGGTATTGCGACTATTTGGTGAGGACCGAGGAACAAAAGGCTATGAGATTCATTCGGGGATTGAAGACCTCCATCCGTACTTAACTTATTGCTCAACGGATTGTGACCTTCCAAAATGCGGTGGACCGAGCCTACTTAATAGAGAAAGATATTGGGGAACATAAGCGGAAGACCGAGATGGCCAACCCGAGTAAGCAAGGAACGCAGAGAAAGTCACAACCAAGGGTTGATAATCGAGGTAACTTTGGGGGACAATCTCAGTCCCGAGGGCAACCGATCCCAAGGAACCCGGGTACCACTTCCGGGAACCAAGGGAGCCAAATTAGGAGGCTTTGTTCGTATTGTCAAAAGGAAGGTCATTCTGAAGACCGTTGTTGGAAGAAGCAAGGAAGGTGCACCAATTGTGGTCAAATGGGTCACTTTGTAAAAGATTGCCCGAGAGGTAGAGGACAAGCATCCGGGTCAGGGGTTGGTACTAATCAGGGTCAGAAAAGGGATGCTACCGGGAAGCCCAAAATTCAAGGGAATCTTTATGCCATGAATCAACAACAAGCTACCGATGTTCCATCCGTTATTGGAGGTATTGTTTCTGTGTCTAATGTGAGCGCATGAGCGTTAGTAGATCCAGGATCATCTCATTCATACATTTCTGTGCAATTTGCTTCCATGTTAAATGTTGCATTCGAGTCTTTACCGTACGTGCTAGAGGTGTCGACCCCTATAGGAGAATGCTTGATTTCTGATCGAGTCTTTCGTGCTTGTGACGTGGTTATTTGTGGTCGAGTCCTTTGTGCGGATTTGGTGGTTCTTCCTATCCAAGACTTTGATGTCATATTGGGTATGGATTGGTTGAGCAAGTTTAATGCTTCTGTTGATTGCCGTGAGAAAACTGTTACTTTTTCTATTCCCGATGTGCCTAAATTTGTGTTTGAGGCTAGTCCTCTGAGTAGAAAGGTTCGCTTAATTTCTTTTATGAAAGCGAGAAAATTATTGCATAGTGGTTGTGAGGGGTATTTGGCTAGTGTTCTTGATACTAGGAAAGAATCCCCTAGTTTGGATAGTGTTCGGGTAGTTCGGGAATTTCCCGATGTTTTCTCTACCGAGTATGATATGCCTCCCGATCGTGAGATAGAGTTTTGTATAGATCTTTTGCCGGGTACGGCTCCGATTTCGAAAGCGCCTTATAGGTTAGCTCCCGCAGAATTGAAGGAACTGAATGTTCAGTTTCAAGAGTTGCTTGATCGAGGGTTTATCCGCCCTAGTGTTTCCCCGTGGGGAGCACCGGTTTTGTTTGTGCGAAAGAAAGACGGTTCCTTGAGATTGTGCATCGATTACCGAGAGTTGAATCAGGTTACGGTGAAGAACAAGTATCCTCTACCTCAAATCGATGATTTATTTGATCAGCTTCAAGGGTCCGTGGTTTTCTCTAAACTTGATTTGAGGAGTGGGTACCATCAGTTGAAGGTTCGATCGGAGGATATTCCGAAGACTGCTTTTCGCACTCGTTATGGTCATTATGAGTTCTTGGTTATGCCGTTTGGGTTGACTAACGCGCCGGCTATGTTTATGGATTTGATGAACTGAGTTTTCCATCCTTATCTTGACTCGTTCGTGGTGGTTTTCATCGACGACATTCTTGTTTATTCGAAATCTCGAGAGGAGCACGAACAACACTTGAGGACAGTTTTATCCGTTCTTGCGAGGGAGAAATTATTTGCGAAGTTTAGTAAATGCGAATTTTGGCTCAAGAAGGTGTCATTTCTGGGCCATGTGATTTCTAAAGATGGGATTTCTGTGGATCTGTCTAAGATAGAGGCAATAGTGGATTGGAAGAGACCCGAATCAGTGACAGAGATTAGAAGCTTTCTTGGTTTAGCCGGGTATTACCGAAGGTTTATTGAGGGGTTTTCGAGGATCGCTACTCCGATGACGCAGTTGACCCGGAAGGATGTTCCGTTTGTGTGGACCGAGAAATGTGACAAGAGTTTCGAGGAATTGAAGAAGAGGTTGACTACCGCACCGATCTTGACTTTGCCTAATGGGAGCGATGACCTAGTGATTTACAGTGATGCTTCGAAAGAGGGTTTGGGTTGTGTGTTGATGCAGAACGGGAAAGTAATTGCTTATGCTTCGAGGAAGTTGACCCCTAGTGAGCAGAATTACCCCACTCATGATATGGAGTTAGCGGCTATTGTCTTTGCGTTGCACAAATGGAAGCACTATCTTTATGGAGCGAAGTTCGAGATTTTTGCGGATCACAAGAGTTTGAAGTACCTTTTCTCCCAGAAAAAGTTGAATAACCGACAGCGCCGATGGATGGAATTGTTGAAGGATTATGATTGTACGATTTCTTATCATCTGGGGAAGGCGAATGTGGTAGCCGATGCGATTAGTAGAAAGTCTTATGTGGCTTCGATGATGGTCCGTGAATGGAAAATGCTTGAGGATGTTCGAGATTGGTCTCCTCGTGAATCGAGACATGGGGCTATTTTTGCGAATATTAGGGTGTCTCCGACCCTAATTCAAAGGATAAAGGAAGCTCAGAAAGAAGATCCCGAGTTAGTGAAGGAAATGGGTAAACTGAAAGAGAAGAACTTCGAGGATTTTTATTTGAGTTCGAGTGGAGTGTTGACTTTCCGTGGAAGATTGTGTGTTCCGGATGTTGATGGAATTAAACAGAGAGTTCTTGATGAGGGTCACAAATCGAGGTATACTATTCATCCGGGTAGTACGAAGATGTATCAAGACTTGAAGCAACAATTTTGGTGGATTAATATGAAAAGGGAAATAGCCGAGTATGTTTCGAAGTGTTTAACTTGTCAGCAGGTCAAAGCCGAGCATCAGAGACCCGCGGGATTACTTCAGCCGTTAGAGATTCCCGAGTGGAAATGGGAGCATGTGACTATGGATTTCGTTACGGGACTACCTCGTACCCGTAGGAAGTATGACAGTGTTAGGGTAATAGTGGATAGATTGACCAAGAGTGCCCATTTCTTGCCTATTGACATCAGATATTCGATGGAGAAGCTTGCAACCCTTTACATTGATGAGATCGTTAGATTGCATGGGGTTTACTTCTAGATTCTGGAAGGCCTTTCAGGAAGCTTTGGGTACAGATTTGCGTTTTAGTACAGCTTTTCATCCCCAGACCGACGGTCAATCCCAGAGGACTATTCAGATTCTTGAGGATATGTTACGAGCTTGTGCGATAGACTTTTCTGATTCTTGGGATTCGCACCTGCCGTTAGTGGAATTCTCTTACAACAACAGTTATCAGGCTAGTATCGAGATGGCACCATTTGAGGCCTTGTATGGAAGAAAGTGTAGATCGCCTATTTGTTGGGATGAGGTCGGTGAAGCGAAGATCGTGGGCATCGATTTACTTCAGGATTCAGTTGAAAAGGTTAGAGTTATCCGGGATCGATTGAAGACAGCCCAGAGTCGACATAAGAGCTACGCAGACAACCGAAGGCGAGATCTTTGTTTTCAGATTGGTGATTTGGTATTCTTGAAAGTGTCTCCGAAAGTGGGTATTCGTAGATTTGGGAAGAAAGGTAAATTGGCTCCAAGGTTTATTGGCCCGTTTGAGATTTTGGGAAAGGTTGGACTTCTAGCGTATCGTCTTGCGTTACCGCCATCTTTGGACCGGTTGCACAACGTGTTCCACGTTTCTATGCTTCAGAAGTATGTCCATGATCCATCTCACATGTTACCGAGGATACCGGAGGATATTGAGCGCGATATGACTTATGAGGAACGACCGGTACGGATCTTAGATTCTAAAGTCCAAGAGTTGAGGAGCAAAAGTATCGCGTTGGTTAGAGTTCTTTGGAGGAATCATAATGTCGAGGAGTCGACGTGGGAGCTTCGTGATGAGATCGAGAGGAAATTTCCGTGGCTTTTTGTGTAAGGTGAGTCTCGTTAAAATTCGGGTCGAATTTTCTTTAAGGGGAGTGAATGTTACGACCCGAAATCTAGGCTCTATTTTATTAGTAATTAAATAATTATTATTTATTTATTTGCTTGTTTATTTATTTAAATTATTATTTATTTAAATAATTATGTGTGCATTTTATGTTTCATAATATTTATGCCTAGCATTTTATTCAAGTTATTTGGGCTAGTGTGGAAGTGTTGAGTCTTAATTGTTAGTAGGGAGTGTAGTATTTGTGTGTAGTGTGAGAGAGGGGGCCTAAATGTAACTTTTTAAAATAATTTTCCCCTACTCCCCTCTCCTCCCTCACCTTCTCCCTCACTCTCTCCATCCCTCTCTCCCTGCAAACACTCTCTCTCTCTCTCTCATTATGTGGTAAGTTTTTCTTTCTCTCTTCTCTCTTCATTTAAACCATCTTCCTCTCATTTTCTCTCGTTTCTTAAAACGTGAACCTTGTTTAGATCGTCGATAGGATCGCGTAGAATAAAAAAGAATCGGATTCCGTCAACTTTCATTATTTTCAAGTAAGTTACTTTTCCCCCATTTTAATGCTAAAATGTCCATATCATGTTTAGATAATGTTTGATGTGTTATATTTGAAGTTTTGTTGGGTTTTGAATTTATTGAGAATTTATTTTGGGTTTTGATAAAAAATGGTGAAATCTTGAATGTTGGGTTTGATTCTTGATTTTGGTTGTTAAATGTTGTTGTATGAGTCTTTTTAGACTTATTAGTTGTGTTGGTACATTAGTAAGCTAGTTGGAATGTTGGATTTTTTGTGGGAATGTGTTTTGGGTTAAAAATGGAAGAACCCATGTTGTTCTTCCCGATTTCTGGCAATTCCAGAGTATTGGGCGACCGCCCAAAATCGTATGGGCGACCGCGCAACTTTCTGAAAGCTTTTGTTCTTGTTTTGAAGGATTTTGGGCGACCGCACAGTCCCTTTTGGGCGGCCGCACAGTCCTCTGAAAGTTTTCATTTTGTTGGTTTGTGTGATTAAAGAATGCGTTTTGATCCAAATCTTGGGTGTCCTTCTAGTTGACCTTAGTGAACATTGTAGTACCCTTTAGTGATAGAATTGGGTCCTTTGTGATCAAGTTTGTGTTTGGAATTCATTAATGGTTAATTGGGATTTTGAAGCATCTTTATTGTGTATTGTTGGTTCATTTCATCTTCTTGGTGATTATTTGGCATGATTCCCTACTTTGGAGTCCTTCGTGGTTTATCGTGCTAGTATTTTATTACTTAGCCTTTACGTGAAAGTCCAGCTCGTATTTTGTGTGTGTTTGGGCGATGCGAAACGTTATGATGGCACGGCCAAGTCCATTGTGATGTTGACCATTGTTTTGCCCCATTATTACCCTCCTCCAGATTGGCCTTGGATGTGAGAAGAGCTAGCTCCTTTGTGTGCATTTTAGCTACTTGGAGCATGACTTTGTAGCATGTCTCCCGTCCCTTGTGACACTTCATTGGTTATTGGTTCCGGTACCGGGGGTTTTCTCTTCGGCTTTCATGCTATTATGAAGATGATGATTTGTTGATTAGTGAAGCTGCGCAGCGATCCTTTATTTGGATGTTCCGGTTTGGAAAACCTTGGCTATATCCTTTGATATGTGTTTATTTCCGCTGCTATCTGTTATGTGATAAATGCTATGTGATATTTATTATTGCTTATTGCTTCTTGCATCATAGCATGTCATGTAGTTGCATTAGTAACTTATTGAGATTTATCTCACCCCCTTTCCTTTTATCTTTGTTTTTCCTTAACCCCCCCCCCAGGTGCTAAGGATTAGTCTCGCTGATCACGAGATTGAGGACGTCGAGTGTGGATCCATTCTTTTGGGGAAGGTTGATATAGGTTGGTTTACATTATGTAAATGTGTAACCATTTTGGGGTAGTTGTACCAAACAATGACGTCACTAAGAATTGTATATTTGTATTTTGTTGGGCATAAACTTGTGGAAGTTTATGATAGTTGTAATTGGTTTTTATCAAACTTGGTTTTGTAAAACTTTGGATCATTATCTTTTGGTATCAAATGAAATTTTTAACTTCAGTATTTCTCAGTTTTGTTTTAGAGTCGACGTCCAGATCGCGGTCTCGGGCCCGCGGGGTCCGGGGGCGCGACACAAGCAAACACAACACTACTCCAATCCAATCCTTTAATCCAACTAAAATCTCAAACAAACCTCAAAGCCTTCCCTTTGAAGCAAAGGAAACATCCCCCCATCCTAACATAGGTAAGAAGGTAATAATCTCTTGTAAGTGCTAAATCTAAAAATTTAATAGTTTGTATTAGTTGGTTGGAGATCTAGTTAACTAGTGACTAGATCTCCCCTTTTTCATTCTATGTAATCCATGTTTAATGTTGGTAATCTTCATGTTAAGGACGCTATAAATGTTCAAATCATAGTTCCATCATGTATATATGTTTTCTATGTTCATGTTGTGTTAATATCAAAGCTTAAATCTCAAGTCTAAGCATAAATGTGGTCCATTTGCTCAACATGTATACAATCTGTCCACTTTTGCATCTTTCATGTTTATCCATGTTTTTGATAATGTTAATAATATGTTAATGAACAATTTCCCGAAGTTTCATAAGCTAATCCAAAGTTTAGATCATGTTTTCATGCTCATATTGGTGACACATGCAATCTGTCCAAGTGCTCTATTCAATTCTAGGTCTGTTCATGTGCTTTCTACTCCATCATAACTTCATTTATGGGCTTATCTAAAAACATAAAAGTTATTCTTCACATATATAATATGTTGAATGTCAAGTTTCGTGGTCATATTCCATATTTAGGGCATGTTTTCATGACTCAGATGTGCTGCCCTGCTTGCTGCATTTTTGACCAATCTGTATTTTCATGTCTAATACTCTACGAAAACTCGATTTTCAAACTAAGGTCAATGCATGAAATTTGTTCTAAAAAGACAAAAAAAATGTTCATATTCCAGGAATAATTTTACGACCTAATGAAAGACCTCTTTCCATTTTTTGAATCAAGTGCTTACTCTCAAATTCACCATTTCCAGTTCATGACATCAAAATGTCAGAGGTCTTTTGAAGCAACTAAACTTGTTATATGGACTTTAAACTTGACACACATCATATTTTATATGTTATCTTCAACTTTTGTGTTTTGTGCGTTTCCAGATTCATAAGTCATGGTAGTGTAAATTTGCCATGAAAGTCTGACATGCCATGCTTTCTAGTTCTGGGAAGTTTTTACATCTTTGTTCCTTATTTGAGCATGAAATACTAATCTAAAAATCCAAAACAAATTCGTATGTGTTCTCTAACATGTTGGGAGTAAATCTCAAGTTTTTTTCTCTGGATTTGGACAGGTACATTACTTAATGAACAACAGGTGGTCCAGATTTGCATTATAACTTTTTAGCTTTGACATTCATTTATGGGATTTGTGTCCCATTTTGTATATAACTTGTATAACCCCCAAATGTACATAACACCCTATCCCTTTTATGTGTTTTCTTTTTCTATGTGATTCAAAACCATTTTCAAAACCAATCAAGGATCCTCCCAAACCGATTCCCTGTTGTGATTTAAACTTGAATTGACCTAGACTAAGAGACACCTTGTACATAAACATATATTTTTCTCAAAGTTAGGGCATAAAATACATTTTCAAATAAGGAAAATAAAATCAAGCGTTGTCGGAAGCATGCTAGAGACCGAGAGGGCGAGTGGAGTGCCTAACAACTTCTCTACTCGTAACTTAGCCCCCGAACCCACTTCATTTTCAAAACTAAAGGTTTTATCTCTATTTTACTAAAATAAAATGAGGTGGCGACTCTTTTGTTTTCAAAACCAAAGGAGGGTAACCATTATGAGAATTCGAGCGCGGATCTTTTTTGAGGTCGAAGCGCGCGGGCCCTCACACTCAGCCTAAGGATTATGCAGCATATGGCCACGTTTGTGTGGCCATGCAAAGATGTTTGTATTCTTTTCGGCTCCATTTTCTTACTACGCAACCACTTGCAACTGCTCCGATGTGCGCGCTCCAGTTTTTTGGTTGTCCGCGGGCCCAACACAAAAGTTGCTCCTTGTATTTTTCTGGTCATAGTAGTATATCTTAAATATGTTAACGAGTAAGGTATAACATAAGTATATTTTAAATGCAAGGGATGTCCGGTAAAAAAGCTCTCTTAGGGTTGTGGGCCCCGCCGTGAGGTTTTGACTCTCGATTTTTGGAGGATATACCTATTTACTCAGTTTTGAGCCCTAGTCACAAATCTGGACTCGGTTTTTCCATCCGATGCACTGATAAGGTGCTCAATAGTACTAAACTGTTCTATCTACGGTTTTAGGTCATTCTAGGGTTTAGACAAATTCAAGGGTTGGTTTTAGGAGGGTGCGAGATCGGGGTGTCTACAGAGCCCCTCGTCGAATTCACTTGTAATGTAAAGGGAATTTGACGATCCAATATAGACAACCGATCTCATCTTAGGTTTAATGGCTGGGCCAAAAGTAGGGCTTCCTAAGTATCCCTTGCGGGATTCAAGCCTCCGTAGTTCTACTCAAGCAAACAAAACAAACACAAGTATGGTCGAACCTGGATTCCCAAGTTTCCTACGTATCTCTTCGAGAATCAGTCCAATCGTAGTTCGGCTGGATGTTGGGGATGCATTGAGAAACTGAATTCTCTTTCCTGGGGATTGGGGTAACATCATTGGATTTAAGAGAACGGGCGACTGAGCTCTTGCATTCGAGCTGCCTACGTATCGCACATGGGAATCAAGTCGGAGTGTAGTTCTGAGGGAGGTCCAAACTGGCGCCATAATGAACCAGGAGGTCTATAATTGGTGGTGAGATCTATATTTTCTCTAGCCGGGAGAGGTCGGTCTATAGTTGGATGGCAAAATATACATTTTCTCAGGCCAGGAGAGATTGGTCTTTAATTAGTGAGTAGAGTTGTGATCATAATAGGGGTCAGACCTATATTTTCTCAAACCTAAGGGTTGTCTAAAATTATGAGGAAAACGAGATCTAAATTTTCTCAAGCCAAGTAGTTTAATTGCAAGTAAAAGTAACAACGATATTGCATGTATATATTTCAAGGATACGGTGTAACTTGTTGTTGATGATGACTGGTTGGCATCTGGACTTTACCAAATGTTGCTGGAGAAGTATTCGAATCGTCGTTTAGATTCTGCTGATGAGGCATCTTGGTTGTGTCATCATTGGTGAAGCGTACCTTTGTGAAGGCATCTAAAGTTAGCCTGGACATCACTGGAGTAGCATCTGTGTTGGCTTATTGACTTAGCCTTGGGGATTGAGGTAGCATATGGATTTTGCTTCATTATGTGATGAGATTTTTGATTCTTATGATTTGTCCTTAAGGAGCCATGAGAATGGATCGGAGTACCTGCAAAAGGATTTTTCAAGCAATGCAAGGTATATTGTGGCATTTGTGCTTCGAAGTGTCATTCACATATGTTGGGTATGCTTATCACTTAACCCTACTTATGTTAGAATTGATTGATACCATCACCTATGTTTATTTTAAGGAATTTAGGACCCTATGTAAGAAGTTTTATAACTTCAATTTTTAGCTAAGTCCTTCTTATAAACTAGGCTTAGTGATTAAGGCTTTTAATTTGAATTTGAGGTCTCATGTGAAAATGACTAAAGTGTGATGCGCATGACTTTCATGCGCAGCAGCCATCTGCGCACTGAATGCGCATGACCTCCATGCGCGCGCAGTTTTGCCTTAGTCAATTCTCTCATTTCCTGACCTCATATTCTAGAAGCTTGGAAAGTGTCAAGTCAAGCTACGCTTTTTAGAATGAGTCAAACTACTGATGTGTACATACGACAAAACAAGCACACTCAGCATACACGTAGATAGAGAAGCTCCTCAGATTGAAATTCAAAATGAAGAGAGCTGTCATCCTTCTAAAAGAAGTTTGAATCTTGTCCACGTGCTCTGTCTCCAACGGCTATAAAGGACACCTGTGCACCAATCACATTGTGCCAACTCATCGTCCTTTCTTAGAGCTCCAACGGCTAGTTTCTGAAGCTCCACTATAAATAGCCCGCTCAACCTCATTTTCCAAGCGCTTGTGTTTTTCTTTCAGAAAGAAACTTTGAAGATTTGAAGATTGCTTGCTCATTTCCAGAATTCTCAAGATCAACCTTCATACCTTCATACCTTACCAAGCCCAGATCCTAAAAGCCTTGTAACACCAGAATATCTTGTACTCTCCATCTTATAGAGTTATAGAGCCCATATTTGTGACACACACACACCTCTTGAAGTTCCGATCTCATCGATCATACTTCTAGACATACACCGGTTATTGTCTAGGATTTGTTCTTTCATAGATTATAGATCTTTGAGTTAGTTTGTTCTCAATCGTTGTAACTTGTAACACTCTCTCATTTTATAAGATCTCCATTAGAAATCCAAGACTAACCATCTTGGTAGAGGACGTAGATCTTTTCCCGATCGAACTTCTCCAAATAGCTTGTCTATTTATTGTGCTTTTCATTCTACATTTAAGCTTTTCTGATATATTGCTTTGTTTGATCTTTATAGATTGTCTTGCACTGTTTGCATTGTGTTTGTGTGCTTTCTGCCTTTGTTCCATTTTGCGCCACTCTTTAAACTAAAACATAGCGCGTGCGTTTTACACTTCTGCGCATACACCTGGGCATTAGTGATTACTTTAAGTTTTCCACTGTGCATTTCACACTCTGTTGCGCGCTATACTTAGCCAATATTTGAGTTGTGCGCATTTTCCATTGTTTTGCAAAAGGGTTTGAAAAGAATTTTAAAACGCTATTCACCCCCCCTCTAGAATTTTTCATAACCTTATTGCCCCTTTGGGACCAACAAGTAGTATCAGAGCAAACACCTTTATAAAACATTTTTGTTTTTCAAGCTTAACAACTTGGGTGCCGATTCGATATGGCAAACTCAAAACCTTCGGCAACTGCTAACTACACACATGTTCCAGTCTTTGATGAAGATCATTTTGACGTGTGGAAATTCAGCATTCTGACCCATTTCAGCTCTATCGATGAAAGGCTTCATGACACCGTGGTTTATGGACCTTACATCCCAATGAAAGTGAATCCTAATCCACACACCAACGCTGCTCAACCTTCTATCAAGAAACCAAAGGAAGAATGGACTGAAGAAGAAATAAGAAGAGTTGCAAAAGATGGGAAAGCAAGAAACATTCTCCTAAGCACTCTAAGCACGGCTATGAAACAACAAGTCATGCATTGTTCTACCGCCAATGAATTATCGGATGCTATTGAAGAGCATATCGAAGGAGACACTGTTTGCAAAGAGAACAAGAGATACGAATTACAAAAGAGATTCAACAATTTTTCTCAACTCCCCAGTGAATCCTTAACACAGACTTATGAACGTTATTGTGAAATTATCAATCTTTGTATTTCACTTGGAAAGAAGTTCTCCAATAAAGAATTAAATGTTAATTTTCTCGCCGCTTTTTGATCTAGATATCTCCATAAGTCTAGCGCCCTTGAAGACGCTGGAACTTTGGATGATTGGACTTTAAGGAACCTTTATGATAATCTCAAGGTTTATGAACTCAAACTTCAGCGTATAAGTGAAACTGAAGGAAAATCAAAGTCCATTGCTATGGTGGCGCAAAGAGAAGAAGCACCTGCGCCAGTACTGTTGAGAAAAGTTCTTACCCCAAAATTTCTAGTTCTGAGTTATTGGATATGGATGACGAAGACTTCGCTTTATTTGTGAAGAGATTCCAGAAGTTCAGAAAATTCTCAAAACCCAGCTCTTTCAGCAAAGCACCAGGATCTACAAGCAGAGCTCCTCCAAAGTTCACAAAGAGCAATGATTCAAAAAGGAAAAAATATCTTGTTTGTTTTAATTGCAGGAAACCAGGACATTTTGCATCAAGCTGCCCAATTCCCAAGTTCGAGTACATGCAGAAAAGAGCTGCCACACTCCTAAGTTCAATCGTCACAAAGGAATGGTTGCTGAGGAAGAATCTCCATCAAGTGAACGCAACACTTGGATTGAAACAGACTCGGAAGAGAACGATGAAGATTCTGATGATGGGATCATGTGCTTGGTGGTAAAGGATGATGAAGTCGATGCTTATAATTCCGATGATGACTACTCCAAAGAGGTTCCTGATATGAAGACCTATAAGAAACCTGTTAAGAAATCTGCAGGTTTTCAAGAGGTGAAAAAGAAAAAAGGACCAACCTTCAACGAGCTCATTGAACAAGAATGTCTTATGCCAGCTCAAAGCGATGGTGGATTATTATTTTCCAGATGTGATCTGAGCGCAAGAAGAAAGCTCAGAAAGAGTGATTACATCAGACCTCAAGTTGTATCAATTCCTAAAATCAATCATGATGAGGACATTGAAAAGCAAGAAAATTTTTTCAAAGAGGCTAAAAAGGTAATAAGTCGATTTAGTGATATGAAGGAAGCTTTAGCACTATCTTGTGATGAAATTTCCTATCTTAAGACCGAGAAATATCTATTAAAATCTGAACTCACCCTCCTTAAGGAGCAGATAAAGAGCATGACTCCTCTTACTGTTAAAAACACCTATCTAACAAAACAGAACTCTATACTTAAAGTTCAAAACGATGAATTGGTTGCTCAAATTACTAATCTTAAAAAGATTACAAATGAGTGGTCCAATTCTCATGTCACTATGGATAGTATCTTTGAGTCCCAAAAATCCAGTGGTGATAAAGGGGGCTTGGGATTCACTTCAACTAGTGACAACTTTAAGTGTGAGATCTGTGCTGAAAGAGAAAGTGAATTTACACCTCAGCAAACTTGTGAAATTCCCAAGGAAAAACATTCTATTTCAATGGGTAAAAGACAGGAACCAGTCAAGAGACAAACATTCCATTATGTCTACCCAAGGAAACAATTTGGGAAAGCTAAAGACAAGTAAATAGCTACAGATGAATCTTCTTCTTGCAAAATAATTCTTGAAATAAGGCGCGCTCCTTCTACAAGCGAACATTATGCGCCTAGGAGCCATGCGCATCATCGCTATGCACCTCCTAGCCCTATGCGCGCTCCTAGAAAAGGCGCACCAAAATTTCAAAAGAAATTTTTTGTTAAGGCAACTTCATCTGACCCAAAGAAGATTGCTATCCCTAAGAAAAGTAAGGAGTTTGTGAAAACTCACGTGATTGGTGGCTTTCATCATTATTCTATTTGTGATTGTTCTGGACACAAGGCCGTGGAATGCCTTTTAAGATTCACTCCCAATGCCAAAGGACATAAAAATCCTAAGGTCAAGCAAGAGTGGGTCGTCAAAAGTTGCTAACTCTAGGACCCTAAAAGGAATAAAGGGGACCTTCTTAAATGTCTATATTTCAGGTTCTTTGCTTTATGGATGGATCTTCTAAAGCTAGAACATATGAATGGATTCTCGATAGTGGGTGCTCACGACACATGACTGGAGATGAATCCTTACTTGAAGATGTTCATGAAGAAAGAGGTACCTCAGTAACATTTGGTGATAATAACAAAGGTTAAGTTGTAGCATATGGAAAGCTCAAGAAAGACAAAGTGTGCATTGAAAGAGTCTCTCTTGTTGAAGGACTCAAGCACAACTTATTATCCATATCTCAATTTTGCGACAAAGGATTAGAATGCCACTTTACTTGAAAGAAGTGCCTTATTAAGGATGGCAAATCTAGAGCTACATTACTCACCGGTTATCGTAAGACAAATATTTACATTATTGATTTCCAAAATATGAACTCTAGTACTAATCTTTGTTTTGTAGCTAAAAGTGTGAGCGAAAATAGTTGGCTATGGAACAAGCGCCTGAGTCACTTGAACTTCAAATATCTATCAAAACTCAGCAGGGACAATCTTGTCAAAGGACTCCCCAAGGTTGCTGATCATCATGACAACAAATGCGTTGCGTCTAAACAATTAAAGCAGTCTTTCTCCAGCAAGACAAATCCCTCAACTTCAAGATGTTTGCAACTGCTGCACATTGATCTCTTTGGACCAGTTACCCCTGCAAGCATTAGAGGAAACAAATATACTCTAGTTGTAGTGGACGATTATGCAAGATATGCGTGGGTGGAAATGATGACTTCAAAAGACAATTGCTATGACATTCTCACCACTCCATTTAGACTGCTCCAAACCCAAAAAAAAGATGACATCATTAGTGTTCGATCCAACAATGGAACAGAATTTAAGAACAATGGTGTTGCTCGATACTGTGACAATCATGGGATAGATCACAACTTCTCAACAGCTGGAGTTACTCAACAAAATGGTGTTGTGGAAAGGAAAAACAGAACGTTAATTGAAGCGGGAAAGATGATGATAGCTGAAGAAAAATTGCCTAAGTACTTTTGGGAAGAAGCTATCAACACAGCATGCTTTACTCAAAATCGTTCCCTCATTAACAAACGCCACAACAAAACTCCGTATGAACTTTGGCGTGGTAGAACTCCCAACATTCCATTCTTCAAAATCTTTGGTTGCAAATGCTATATCCTCTACAACGGAAATGAACATAGAGGTAAATTCGATGCCAAAGCCGACGAAGGTATTTTTATTGGGTATGCTAAACATTCTAAAGATTTTTGCGTTTTCAATAGATCTACTTTAGTGATAGTTGAATCTGTACATGTTACATTTGATGAACATTCTCTCCTTGAGCCATATTTGGCTCCAAATATTGCTGATGATTCTGTTGAGTCTATTGAGACAGGTGCGCACATTCCAGTTGTGCCTACACAAGTTCAGAATGCATCAACTCAAGGAAATCCATATACATCAGTTGCGCAAAGCTTTGTCAATAATGCACAAGTGAAGCTTCAGTTGCATCGTACAATACGCTTGAAGATTCTACTCATGCGCCTCATTCTAATGCTGCGTCTGGTGTCACTCCCACTTTCAATTCTGAACCAATTCAACCCCCTAACTTTAATGATTTTGATGCTAGTGAAGATGTACCAATTGAAGACCTTCAAATTACTACAACTCAACCTAACTTACCTCCTGAAATTCGTGAAGTTAGAGATCACCCAATCACTATATCATTGGTGATCTACATGTTGGGGTTCGTACAAGGAGAGCTACAAACTTTGATGCTTACACTGCATTTATCTCTCAAATTGAACCTAAGAAGGCAGATGAAGTGCTCTAAGATCCAAATTGGGTTGTTGCAATGCAAGAAGAACTCAATCAGTTTGAATGATGTAAAGTCTCGAATCTTGTTCCAAGACCAAATGATCAAGGAGTGATTGGTAAAAAGTGGGTGTTCAGAAACAAGATGGACGAGAATGGAACCATCACGAGAAACAAAGCAAGGTTGGTTGCATAAGGCTACATGTAAGAGGAAGGAATCGACTACGATGAAACTTTCGCGCCCGTAGCAAGACTTGAAGCTATAAGGATATTTCTAGCTTACGCTGCTTACAAGAACTTCAAGTTATATCAAATGGATGTGAAGAGTGCGTTTCTGAATGGTGAACTCCAAGAACAAGTCTACGTTTCTCAACCACCTGGGTTTGAAGATTCTCAACTTCCAAATCATGTCTACAAACTCCAGAAAGCTTTGTATGGGCTAAAGCAAGCACCAAGAGCATGGTATGATACACTATCCAAGTTTCTCATTGAGAAAGGCTTCACTCGCGGTAAAATCGATACTACTCTTTTCATTGCCAAACATAATGATCATAAATTACTTATTCAAATTTATGTCGATGATATTATTTTTGGTTCTACTAATGAATTGTTGTGCAAGCGCTTTGAGAAACTAATGAAAAGCAAGTTTGAGATGAGCATGATGGGAGAACTCACATTCTTCCTCAGGCTTCAAATCAAGCAAATGGATGAAGGCATATTTATCAACCAAGCAATGTATACAAGGGATCTAATCAAGAAGTTTGGACTAGATAATGCTAAACCATATGATACTCCAATGGCTACCGGCAACAAACTCGACAAAGATTTAAAAGGTAAAAAGGTTTATCAAACTCTTTACTGAGGTATGATTGGCTCACTCCTTTATCTTACTGCTAGTAGACCTGATATAATGTTTAGTGTTTGTGTTTATGCTCATTATCAATCTGACCATAAAGAAGCGCACTTGATTGCTGTGAAACGTATTATACGATATCTCACTGGCACTGTTAACCTTGGACTTTGGTACACCAAAGATTCAAATTTTAAACTTGAAGGTTATTCAGATGCGGATTATGCAGCGTGCACCATTGATAGGAAAAGCACAAGCGGCACTTGTCATTTCCTCGGATATCGACTTGTGTCATTGTTAGTACCCGATCTGAAAATGAGTTTATTAGGGCTTTCCCACATATACAAGGAATTTATAGGGATTAGAAACCTTGCAAAAGACTTGTCCCAGATTCCCAAAATATAGCTCATTATTTTAGGAATATCTAGAATGACTTAAATTACAGTCGGCACGAAAACAGTCATAACTTTTGACTATGGATGACTTACGGAACGCACCGCATATCAAATAGAATACGAGAGAAAGAAGAACACGGAAAAAATGTCCTTGGCCACGCGTCCACATTCCTCCATGTCCAGGCGGCCATGTTTGTCCTTGGCCACGCGGCCATCTTTGCTTCTGACGCGTTTTCCTATTACCAAACTTGCCAAATCTTGATTTCCACGCCAAGAAACAACCTTGGCCATGCGACCATGTTTTCCCTACTCACAAAAACTATATATAGGAGTCCTCCCCTCCTAAAAAAGGGGACCAATTATCATCCTGCGAGTTCCTAACTCAAAACCTCTCTAAAACTCTCCAAAAACACTCTCAAGAATCCCAAGAAGATCCAAGGTTATTTCTTGCCAACAAAGGTAAGTTTTCTAACTTTTTCTTCATGTTCTTGCATTATTTTTCATGTAGATCTTTGATATTCATATTCTTAATATGTTTATTCATGTGTTCTTCATAATATTCATGTTCTTGCATGTTTATTCATAGTTTCTTCATATGCTTTGCATGTTCATTCATATGTTCATAATATGTTCTTCATATGTTCATCGTGTTCATAGATTAAAACCTTATTTATGCTATATTTAGGGTTGCGATCTTCATGTTTGCATGTTATTTCATAGCTGATGATGATCTAGGGTTCATCAACCCAAGGATGATCTAGGAACTATTTCTAAACCCTAAACTTTAGGTAATTGCTTCCATGATCAATAATCCTCGCATGATGAATGTGATGAATGTTCATTTAGATCTCATTGATGGCATAGTCATTATTTTAGGATGTGATCATCCTGCATGTTTCTTTATCCTCCCCTGAGCTTCTCACATTGAGACGAAGGTAGGCAACCTTCGGATCCGGTCTAAATCACTAACACACTACTAACACATTCATCATGATAGAAAGACCGATCAATTCGGGCAATAGGAGTGATAACGTCCAATATTCTTCTCTTGTTGTAATTTGACCCCCGAACCCACTAAAAATTCTTTTTTCAATGTTTTGGCTTTAATTAAAACGGCGTGGCGACTCTCATAATTTTAATGTCGTTAAGAATATTCCTTTTGTAAATAAAAATAATCACAAGATACTTCCCATGCGTCGCTTCATCGGAAAGAGGTATTCACAGTGGCGACTCTGCTGGGGATTGCTTTGAAACTTTTTCAAACTTAGTGGTAACTTTCGTTCACATCATGATGTTTTCCATGTTCTCACATGCACCTTACACTTTGCCATGTTCTCACATGCACCACACACTTTGCCATGTTCTCACGTGCACCACGCACTTTGCCATGTTCTCACATGCACCACGCACTTTGCCATGTTTACACATGCCCCACACACTTTGCCATGTTCTCACGTGCACCTCACACTTTGCCATGTTTGCACATGCACCTCACACTTTACCATGTTTACACATGCACCTCACACTTTGCCATGTTTGCACATGCACTTTGTATTTTTGCCATGTTAACATGTGTACCTTGTATTTTTTCAATACATGTATTTTTGTACTTTCCCTATAGTACTAAGGTCAAAAGAGACTTTGCTATGCTCCCTTATACATTCTTATCCTCTCCTTCTTCTCTCTCTCTTGCATTGCATTGCATCATTCAAGAATTCAAAAGCTTCTCTCTTTTCTCCCTAAAAAGAATTAGTTTCTTGCCACACACTACCACTAGTCCGTGTCAGCACTGCACAGGTCCCCATTACCCGGAGTATTCGATGTGCAAGAATTTGTGCTACTGTCGTACTCTTTTCGAGTCACTCATCTACTCCACTCACCGTGTACGTTCCACGAGCGGTGGGAACCTTTATCCTACCCGTGTCAACCCACACGTAGAGATTAGGACACTCCTTGGACCAACCATTTAGGATGTAAATAAATGCAAAACTTTTCGCAAAATAAAATGTGCATTGCATCTAGGCGACCTCTAAGGTCCATCGCTCACACCTTGGGCTATCTATCGAAATTCCTCATCTTGGCCTATCTAGGTTACCTACCCATCATTGCGATCCATTCGGGTCTACCCTTCATCTTGACCCGCTTTGGTCAAAATCCCACCAACCTTTGACCCCCTGGGTCAACCTTATCACCTTTGACCCCCTAGGTCAAACTTTATCATCTTTGACCTCTTAGGTCTACCCTTGACCCCCTAGGTCAAACTTTATCATCTTTGACCTCTTAGGTCTACCCTTGACCCCCTAGGTCAACTTTATCCGCCTTTGACCTCTTAGGTCAACCCTTAACCTCCTAGGTTAACCTTACCACCTTTGACCTCTTAGGTCTACCCTTGACCCCTAGGTAAACCTTTGACCCCCTAGGTCAACCTTATCCGCCTTTGACTTCTTAGGTCAAACCTTGGACCCCTTAGGTCAACTTTATCACCCCTCGACCTTTGACCCCTTAGGTCAACTTTATCACCCCTCGACCTTTGACCCCTTAGGTTAACCTCATCTGCCTTTGACCTCTTAGGTCAACCCTTGACCTCCTAGGTTAACCTTACCACCTTTGACCTCTTAGGTCTACCCTGTTGGTAGTGGTGCCCTAGGCACGTTTAATAAACGTTGTAATTGTTATCATTTATTTCATATCAATAAAGAGATGTTTTTATTATTATTATTGTTCATGTTTACTTATAATAATCTCCGTCCCTAGTACTTGTTAAGCACTAGTATAAAGGCTAAATGATCATGCGATGATCATGTTAGATTTATGGGTACTTGTTTGGAACAAAGTACTGGACATGACCCGCTGTATGAGATTTATGTCATGGTCCATGTCAAACATATATCTAATATTAGTTATGTCATTTGAATCCTTAGACATGAAGTTATTATAGTCTTCCACTTGATGAACATTATGTTTGACATATTCAAACGCTACCTTTAACCGGGAAGTTATAAAGGGTATGATTGGCATAATCGGATTCACGTTGGGAAGAATAATAAGCTAAATGGATTTGTCCCTCCACGGAGAGATGTCAAGCTTGGGCCCCTCGAAGGAATGATGTTGATGAAATGTTCGGCCGGACTCAAATGGATTGATTGGATCAATAGCATTTGGATTATCGACATATTCGGAATCAAGAAAGTATTGAACAAAACAAGTTGACTGTTTGACCATGACTTGTGTTCAATGACGTCGAGGACAAAAGGATTATGACATATTCTAAGAGGAATGCGAACTTGTATCTAGTTATACTAATTGGGTAGGTATGACGGTTTGCTAGAACCTAATCATATCTTATGGTTTCATGTTTGAACCCATTGCCAACTTAGTATAATCCTAGAGGGTCACACACAATAGAACGAATCTTTAAAAGAACTACATTGGAATTTTGGAAATTCTGGACTTTCTGGGGAAGTGGGCGACCGCACAGTATGGACTGGGCGGCCGCACACTTAGCCCATTTTTGTACCAGTTTTGTTTCAGATAGTTGTGCGACCGCACAGTGCATTCTGGGCGGCCGCACAGTACTGTCGGGTGGCAGATTCCTAATTTGATTAGGAAACGAATTTTGGACGGATTTTGACACAAGTTTCCTATTTGGAATAGGTCATACTTGTGTATAAAAGACCAAATTCGGCCAGCACTCTAAGCTAATGATTTTGTGAGTCTCAAAAAGTTTGAGAGAGGGTTTATTTTGTTCTAAGACATTCTTGGTTGAAGAACAAAATAATACACAAAATAAATTCCATATAGTTCTTTTGATTGTGAAAAAGTGTTTCACAATTTGGTCTAGCAACCAAGATCAAAGAAGCTCCTTTGATATTCGTTCGAAGTGTGGATACCGCTAGAGGGTGAAAATCATCATATTCAAAGTTTGTGTTCAAGCTTAGTGATCGTGATCAAGTCTTCAAACCTCCACCAAAGACAAAGAGAATTTGATAGCCATCAAGGGTTAGTTTATTCCTTTATTCTTATGTTGTATTTGATTTAATCGTATGAACGGATCCATGGCTTTGGGTTTCAAAATTTTAAATGCTAAATTCCGCTGCGCATGTATCTACGAAACCCAACATACCCTTGACCCCTAGGTCAACCTTTGACCCCCTAGGTCAACCTTATCCGCCTTCGACCTCTTAGGTCAAACCTTGGACCCCTTAGGTCAACTTTATCACCCCTCGACCTCTTAGGTCAACCTTTGACCCCTTAGGTCAACCTCATCCGCCTTTGACCTCTTAGGTCAACCCTTGACCCCTAGGTCAACCTTTGACCCCCTAGGTCAAACTTATCCGCCTTTGACCTCTTAGGTCAACCTTTGACTCCCTTAGTCAACCCAATCACCTTTGAACTCTTAGGTCAACCTTTGACCCCTAGGTCAACCTTATCCGCCTTTGATCTCTTAGGTCAATCTTTGATTCCATAGATGAACCCAATTACCTTTGACCTCCCGCTTAGGTCAAACCGTTATCTTGACCCACCTAGGTCATTATTTGACCCACCGTTGTCCCGACCAACATAGGTCAACCCATCTCGACCCGTTTGGGTCCGCATACCATCCTCGAGCCATCTAGGTCAACTTGTCTGTCTTAGGATTGAAACTACCCCTTCACTTTTAACCCGTCGAGGTCAACCCTTGACCCGCTTAGGTCGATTTACCTATCTTGGATCCATCTAGGTCAATCTCCAACCTCCCTTGGTCAACCAACCCGAATAGGTTAGCCTACTCGCTTTTGACCCGCGTAGGTCAAACCATGTCTATCCCGCTTAGATCATTCCATAGGTAACCCGCTACAACCCGCTATCTTGATCCATTCAACATATAGGTCAATCCAACCCTTTCCCAATTAGGTCGACCTATCCTTTACCCATCTAGGTCAACCCACCATCATCGATGCGATCTTCCTTGACCCACCTCTCGGCTTATTTAGATCAAACCTTAAGTCAAACCTTTCCCGACTCCTATAGGTCTTCCTCGCCCATGCTTGACCAAGGACCGAGTCATCTCCCTCCTCTTGACCCCTATGGTCATCTCTCACCTCTTTTTAAAAGTCTTACTTGATTCGAACTACGGCGACCTGAGCCTCTTATTGTGTGGGACCTCTCTCTCATGGTAAGGGGAACGTAGGTAACTTCGGCCCGGTCAAACTTTCAAATTTTTAACAAAATGCATTTCGAAAATGTGGAGACCGACTCTTTTCCAAATGTGATTTTATAACGATGCCTTGTCATTAATTATGAGCCTAACCTCATTGAAGATGATTAATGTACCAATATTGTCGCTGCCAAAGGTCGCCTGCATGTCGTCAAAGTACTTCGAGATGGCCCTCGCCTGCGTGGCCGAATGACTCAACGGCCAAGAGAAGAGGCACATAGAAGATTTGAAGATGATCATTGACATGAGAAATAGACGTCATGCCGAAGAATTACATTTGGCGTTGGAAGCCCAAGAGAAGCGCCATAGGACGGAGTTGGCCAAAGCACTAGAGGAACAAGAGACTCGTCATTCAAAGGAGAGACAAAGCATCTCCGAGAAGCTCAAAGAGCTAGCCACGATAATCCAAGGTGGTGTTTGGAATCAACGTCAAGAGATCTCCGACCATGCTAGCAAAAATCTCTCCTCAATTCACTTCAGATCACCTCAACGCACCAAAGACGATGTAGACGTAATTGAGGAGGACTCCCGCAGTGTTAACAAAGGAAGCAATGCAAAGAGCCGCGTCTCGACAACTCAAACCAACGCCGCCACGCACCCAAGGAATGTGGTTGGATACTAGAATGAGAAAATTGGGGCTACCTCCTTTAAATAATAAAAAAAAGAGGGTCATTCAGTCTTCGTAGGTTCTAGAGTGTCTTTAGTCAAAAAGTCCACCTTGGACGATTTTTGTTTCTTTAGTAAAAGTCCACCCCGGATTAGTCGTTTTTCTTTCAAATAATAAAAGAGTCTTTATTTATTTTCTCTCTAGACTTGAGACATAATCTTGCATAAATCAATTCCATGAAAATTGTCTTATTCACCATCTTCACTTGATTGCTATATCTTTATATGATGAATTAATCTTAATCTTACTCATTAATGACGACTCATTAAAAGGTAAATGGACCCATAAACCATTCACATAACTAAATACACAATTAGTCTCAAGATAACAAATGCTTTGACCGATTGGGATGAACGAATCACTTTCTCTTCTCTCTACATTCTACCCCCATACACTCTCTCTATACACTCACCCCTTATACCCACTTCATGTACACTCTCTATATACACCTTTTCCCATACACTATCCTCATACGCCTCTCATCCCACCATTAGACCCCTTTTCCATACGGTCAAGACAAAGAAATGGACTGCGGTTGCTCATCATCAAATAGACATCCATGCTGCCACAATTTAAGGGGTTGTTTGTTCCCTTCATAAGTACTACATGCCGATACACCGGGGCTGTCCGTATTCCATCGCAAATATAAAAGAAATGCACGAAGTTGTTCATGCCATTAATAGGTGCCACGTGATAATCCGATGGAGCTCTACCGGTATAAATCAAGGGGCTAGGATGCCCGCCCGCCAACAAAAGGCCACTTGAACTATAAAGAGGCTACCTCGCAATCGAGAGAGGCGAAAGCAAACTAGGGGCTCGTCTTGCCCAATGTTTCATGTACAAATATATAAAAAAAGGATCGCTAGGTTGAAACCCAAAAGGGCAACCTAGGCAAAAGTTAGAGCATTGCACCAAAAAGAAGCCCGCTAGGTTGAAAACCCGAAAGGGCGGCCTAGGCAAAAAAAAGGGTGTGCACAAAGAGATAAAATAAAAAAAAATAAAGAAAAATAGAAGGGGCTATCACCATAGAAAAGTAAAAGTCCCATTTTATTTTCACTTCAAATGTTCTATTTTTCTTTCTTTCCCTACAAAGAAGATTAACACGGTAGCAGCAGCCATGACAACTACAATGGAGCAATCCACCGCAATGAGCTGCAATGAAGCAACCCAAAGCAACAAGCTACAACGGAGCAACCTATCGCGACAAATGAACCTCATACTCAAACCCAACTCCATCATCAGCCAGGATATCCCTGAACTACGTGGACCTGAGCTCCTCACCTTGAGGAGAACGTAGGCAACCTCCCGGTTCGGTCCAAAATATACACAGCCCACCTTGAACCAATTTCTTTTCTCTTCTCTCTTCCCCATATATTTCTACTTCTGATCTCTTCACTCACAATTGATCAAAACATTTATTAATTTGAGGCTACTTGTTTACCAATTAACCATAACTCATTAATTAATCAACGAGGTCCATTCTCAAGCAATCAAATGACAATCTTGAATAAAACAATTTTCAAATGTCTCGCAAGTCTTCTTTTCTACAATCTAGGAAGAGCCAAACACTTACTTTCTGTCAAGCAGGGGATTCCTTCCGTTTGTACATACACCTTCCACAAATTGTACAAAGAGTCGAAATATGAGAACTCTCTCTTTCTCTCTCTCTTACCTTTCTCGAAATGCCCCTGCAAGTTTTCATACAATTCTTTTTCTTTTTTGGAGTCGACTGAATGATTTCTTAAAAAAAAAAAAAAAAAATTGACGCAAAAGAGATGCCCGCTAGATTGAAAACCCGCAAGGGCGGTCTAGGCAGAAAAAAGGGTGCGTCTTAAAAGAGGTAGGATACCCCGCTCTACGCAACTGGGGCTTGCCTAACAATAAAGGACCGACCATAAGGTTTCTCAAAGAATGCCAGGGCTTCATCAAGCACATACTTAGAAGAAGAGGACTCCTCATCATCAAGCTTGACGTAGGATTTCTCAAAGGAGGGAGGATACCCGCTCATCAAACTAGAGCGTCCCCAACAAAATGGGTCGACTATGCGCTTTCTCGGAGAACACCGGAGCTTCAACAAGGAAGGGCATCCCTCATCGCCGAGCTCGGCACATGACGAACACTTTGAATTTGTTAGAATCATAACTAATTATAAGTCTTCTTTATAAAATCATAACACTTTCAAAAGTATTCTCTTCCCCGACACTTTGTTTATAAACCCGCACTCTCGGTCTCCACAAAATTGTAAAAACATCCTCGATCCATCTGAGACCCATCTCTATGATTCTTGAGTTGACTCGGTCCTTTACCCTATCTTACACATTAGGGAACCCCTAGGCCTAAGCCCTCAACTCTCTACGTGCCAATCTTACCTGATTTAAAACTTTAGGTCTTAAACCAGTCTACCGAATCCAAATCCTTAGAATGACCCATTAGGTCCCGAACCTACTGGTCTCGAGTCTACCTGATCTCTTAGATCCCAAACCTACCAATATATATTCATCCTTACCTTGTCCAGACTATGTCTCCCTTATCCTCTTAGGTCCAGCCTCTTAGGTCTACCCAGTCTAACCTATTGAACGATCCCTTAGATCCCAAGTCCATTCAAGTCTACCAAGCGCCTACCTTGTAGGTCTCTAGCATATCCGATCCACACTTTAGGTCTCAACTCCTAAACCCTTTCGATCAAAAAAATGTCTACCCTCTAGGTCTATAACCTTAGATGTCGACCCTTAGAACTCTTTAGTTCCCAAGCCTGCTCGGTCCAACCAAAACAATGCCATCTACGCCTACCGTCATACCCAAACCATGGCCCTGCCACTCTTAAACCTAGTGTCACTCCTTAGCTTCAAAAGACTTCCTAGTCTGACCTTCAACCCCTTAGGTCTCTAATCTACTTAATCCGAGCCGAGTCCAAACCTCGCCACCTACAAGGTCCACCCTTGAACTCCATGGATCTTAAACCTTTCTTCCCCACGAGTCCAAACCTCAAACGTGCTCGAACGCATAGGACCTCCCGCGTACCGTGATATATATCAAAACCCGTCCAGTCAAAGATCGTACGCTTAACACCTTTGGTCCCATACCAAACCCACCTTCGCAATCGCCGAACGAGCTTGGTCACGCGCAATGACCTCTGAGACAAACTTAGGACCTAGGCATACCCAATCCAACTTAGGTACCTATTGTACTCAAGCAAAGTCTTGGACACTCAATCCCTTTACCTAAAGTGCCAACATGGTCATATATCCAAAACCATTTCCCGCACCTATGGTTCGCACCTAGCCTAAACTTTCAAATACTCTAGGATCCAAGCCCACATGCGTATTAGGTACTAGGATCATCCAATCCCAATCCGTTGCTCCTTGGCCGACCTCAAGCCTGCTTGGTCCTAACCCATAACGCGGTTTTTCTAGGACAAAAGATTTACCCGCTTGAAAGCCTTATGTCCCAACGCTACCCTGCCTAGCCTTCGATCTCCTAGATCTCACGCCTACCATTCCATTAGGCCCCGGTCTCCTTAACACATGTCTGAGTCTTACCCTAGTTAAACCCTAGCACTCTAGCCTAGGTCTAACCAATCGAGCCTATCCATCCATGAGGTATCAAGATCACCTGCCCCAAACCGCAACACTCTTAGACCTCAAACTTGCTCGGTCTAAACCAAGACAAACCTTCAAATGCTTTCGGCCTCCAAACTGTAGCCTCAAGCCTAGGTAGTCGATATTCTTCCCAAACCCTAGCCTCAAGCCTAGGTAATCACATCTTCCCAAACCCTAGCCTCAAGCCTAGGTAGTCACATTCCCTCCAAACCCTAGCCTCAAGCCTAGGTAGTCGCATTCTCTCCAAACCCTAGCCCCAATCCTAGGTAATTACATCCTTCCAAACCCTAGCCTAAAGCCTAGGAAGTTACATCCTTCTTAAATCATAGCCTCGATCCTAGGTAGCCACACCCTTCCTAAACCCTACCCTCGAGCCTAGGTAGTCACATTCCCTCCAAACTCTAGTCTCAAGCCTAGGTAGTCGATATTCTTTTCAAACCCTAGCCTCAAACCTAAGAAGTCACGTTCTCCCCAAACCCTAGCCTCAAGCCTAGGTATTCACATATCCTTAAGCCTAGGAAACCGCAACATCCTCTTTAACCCTAGCCCAAGTTCTAGGGAATTTCCAAAGCCCCGCATGCAAGATCATTTCCAAATTCCCAAAACCCTAGTCTCGAAACCTAGGAAATTTACAATCTTAATCCCCCGTCTTATTGAACCCTAACCCAAAACCTAGGATACAATGCCCTGTCCAAAACTTAATCAACCCTAGCCTCAGGCCTAGGAAGTCGCATTCGCTCTAAACCCTAGCCTCGAGCCTAGGTAGTCGCATTCGCTCTAAACCCTAGCCTCGAGCCTAGGTACTCGCATTCGCTCCAAACCCTAGCCTCAAGCCTAGGTAGTCGCACTCTTTCTAAACCCTAGCTGCAGGGCCTATGATACTATATCCTCACTAAACTATATCATCGAGCCTAGGATTCAACATTCCCTTCAAACCCTAGTCCTAGACCTAGGAAATTCCTTCACCTTAGTCTCAAAATATAGGAAGTTTACAGTCCTTAGCCTTAAAACCTAGCCTAAAGCCTAGGTTACCACGAACATTTCCAAGCCATAGTCACCAATCCCGGAAAATGGTGAACCCTAACATCAAGCTTAGTGGACCTTCCACAAAAGCAATCCCTCTTCCCAACGGTCCATGGTCTCAAGCCTAGGAAGTCACAACCTTTCCAACTCCCAGCCTTATGTCTAAAAGCCAACGCCTTTGCAACCTCTGAGCCTACCACAACTCTAAGCCCTAGCCTCCTAGACCTAGGAAATTCCTAAACCCTAGTCCCAAACCTAGGAGAGTCATGGTCCTTAAACACCAGTTTCTAAACCCTTGATCGAAACCCTAACATCTAGGAAGTTCCCAAACGTCAACCTTTCCAAGCCCTAGCACTAAGCCTAGGATAGAATACTCTCCTCATGCTTAAATGAACTCCAATCCCTAGCCCGTAAGCCTAGGAAACCCACATTATCTCCAAGACATAATCTAAAGCCCAAGAAGCCGTGACATCTTTGGCATCCCTATCTCAAGATTAGGAGATAACCATCTTCCTTATTCCCTTTCCTTAAAAAGCCTTAGGTCCTACCTCTAGGCAACCAAGAAAAATTTCCCTTACCTAACACCTTGGTCTCAATGGCTCGTAGCCTCATTCCCTCCTAAATTAGGATAAGAGGAACCCAGATCATGTTTCCCATATTAGCAACTCCCCGAGAGTCTATCTCCTTCACGTCTCCCTAAAGGTCCTTTGCCCTTGTGACTCACCAAAGAGTCCCTTGTGAATCCCCGAGAGTCTATCACCTTTGTGACTCCCCGAGAGTCAGTCACCCTTGTGACTCCCCGAGAGTCTATCACCTTTGTGACTCCCCAAGAGTTCATCCCATTTGCAACTTCATAACAATCCATCATCTTTGCCTCCACATGCAAAATTTCAGTTTTACCCCTAGTACATTCCCCTTTGATTCATTTTAGGTGCCCTTAGCACTATTTTACTGATATTCGTTACCTTTGGGTACGGAAAGCCCCTTAAAATTTCCATTCTTCACCAAATATTTGCTTAGGATTCATATGATTGCAGAGACTTCGACACCTCTATGTCATACGCATCCTATATCGATCGTGATTGGTAGAGACCCGGGCGTTTCTAATTACGAGAGATCCAGCATCTATTATTTTAACGCGATCGGTAGAAACCCGGGCGTTTCTGATTGCGTTTAAAATTTCCAAATATTTGCTTAGGATTCGTATGATTGCAGAGACTTCGGCGCCTCTATGTCATACGCATCCTAGATCGATCGTGATTGGCAGAGACCCGGGCGTTTCTAATTACGAGAGATCCATCATCTATTATTTTAACGCGATCGGCAGAAACCCGGGCGTTTCTGATTGCGTTTAAAATTTCCAAATATTTTCTTAGGATTCGTATGGTTGCAGAGACTTCGGCGCCTCTATGTCATACGCATCCTAGATCGATCGTGATTTGCAGAGACCCGGGCATTTCTAATTACGAGAGATCCAGCATCTATTATTATAACGCGATCGGCAGAAACCCGAGCATTTCTAATTGCGTTTAAAATTTCCAAACATTTGCTTAGGATTCGTATGATTACAGAGACTTCGGCGCCTCTATGTCATACGCACCTTAGATCGATCGTGATTGGCAGAAACCCTGGCATTTCTAATTGCGAGAGATCCATGCATTCCTATCGTGGTGACCGAGAGTTATCCCTACTGCACGAATGTTTCATCTCTTTAAAAACTATCGTGGTGACCGGGAGTTATCCATACTGTACGAATGTTTCATCTCTTTAAAAACTATCGTGGTGACCGGGAGTTATCCCTACTGCACGAATGTTTCATCTCTTTAAAAACTATCGTGGTGACCGGGAGTTATCCCTACTGCACGAATGTTTCATCTCTTTAAAAACTATCGTGGTGACCGGGAGTTATCCCTACTGCATGAATGTTTCACCCCTACCTTCTTTCCCCAATATTTGCTTAGGGTTCATATGATTGTAGAAACCCGTCAGCCTTTACGTCATGTGCATCCTAGAATGATCGCGGCCGTTGTGAACATTCCAGCATTTATTATTTCCATCTTGGGATTATTTAGACGCCGTAGTCTTTATTGTCCCACTATCCCTCTTACCTCCTTTTCCCAAATGATTTCATTGCTTACGAATGTTCGTTCTTCATACAAGATAGTATCCGTAGGATTTTTATCCCCAGCAGGAGTCTGATGTCTCATTTCCCTAACGAATGTTCAGCCTTCATACAGGATAGGGTCCGTAGGTTTGTTATCCGCAGCAGAAGTTCGATGTCTTGTTTTATCCCCAGTATCTTCGAACTACGACCGGCTTGATTCCTCCGAGGATACGTAGGAAGCCTGAAAAGGTTCAGCCACCCGGCCGCCTTAGTCATTTCCTATCCCCTCCGAACTACGACCGGCTTGATTCCTCCGAGGATACGTAGGAAACCTGAAAAGGTTCAGCCACCCGGCCGCCTTGGTCATTTCCTATCCCCTCCGAACTACGACCGGTTTGATTCCTCCGAGGATACATAGGAAACCTGAAAAGGTTCAGCCACCCGACCGACATGGTCATCTCTCATCCCCAGCAATTACATTTTCCCCGGCACATGTCTCCCCAGCAGGTGCATTTTCCCGAGCAGAAGACATTGTTTCCCATCAGAGGACAATCATTCTCAATTTCCCCATCAAATTTGAACTACGTTTGGCTTGATTCCCCGCGTTCAGCCATCCCATCACCCTTCATCTGTTTTGAAACTCATGTTTCAGAACAGATCCTTGTTTTATCGTCGACCCCCCATTGCCTTGCAAGAAGCGTCGTCGAGGGGCTACTCTTAGTACCCGATCTGAAAATGAGTTTATTAGGGCTTTCCCACATATACAAGGAATTTATAGGGATTAGAAACCTTGGAAAAGACTTGTCCCGGATTCCCAAAATATAGCTCATTATTTTAGGAATATCTAGAATGACATAAATTACAGTCGGCACGAAAACAGTCATAACTTTTAACTCCGGATGAATTACGGAACGCACCGCATATCAAATCGAACGCGAGAGAAAGAAGAACAAGGAAAAAATGACCTTGGCCACGCGGCCACATTCCTCCATAGCCAGGCGGCCATGTTTTTCCTTGGCCACGCGGCCATCTTTGCTTCTGACGCGTTTTCCAGTTACCAAGCTTGCCAAATCTTGATTTCCACGCCAAGAAACAACCTTGGCCATGCGGCCATGTTTGCCATACTCACAAAAACTATATATAGGAGTCCTCACCTCCTCAAAAAGGGGACCAATTATCATCCTGCGAGTTCCTAACTCAAAACCTCTCTAAAACTCTCCAAAAACACTCTCAAGAATCCCAAGAAGATCCAAGGTTATTTCTTGCCAACAAAGGTAAGTTTTCTAACTTTTTCTTCATGTTCTTGCATTATTTTTAATGTAGATCTTTGATATTCATATTCTTAATATGTTTATTCATGTGTTCTTCATAATATTCATGTTCTTGCATGTTTATTCATAGTTTCTTCATATGCTTTGCATGTTCATTCATATGTTCATAATATGTTCTTCATATGTTCATCATGTTCATAGATTAAAACCTTATTTATGCTATATTTAGGGTTGCGATCTTCATGTTTGCATGTTATTTCATAGCCGATGATGATCTAGGGTTCATCAACCCAAGGATGATCTAGGAACTATTTCTAAACCCTAAACTTTAGGTAATTGCTTCCATGATCAATAATCCTCCCATGATGAATGTGATGAATGTTCATTGAGATATCATTGATGGCATAGTCATTATTCTAGGATGTGATCATCCTGCATGTTTCTTTATCCTCCCTCTTCATTATGTATGATCCCTATTCTCTATCCACATTCTAATTATGTGCGAACTACGCTGACCTGAGCTTCTCACATTGAGAGGAACGTAGGCAATCTTCGGATCCGGTCTAAATCACTAACACACTACTAACACATTCATCATGATAGAAAGACAGATCAATTTGGGCAATACGAGTGATAACGTCCAATATTCTTCTCTTGTTGTAATTTGACCCCCGAACCCACTAAAAATGTTTTTTTCAATGTTTTGGCTTTAATTAAAACGGCGTGGCAACTCTCATAATTTTAATGTCGTTAAGAATATTCCTTTTGTAAATAAAAATAATCACAAGATACTTCTCATGCGTCGCTTCATCGGAAAGGGGTATTCACAGTCATGGGCAAGTAAGAAACAAGCTGCAGTATCTATCTCAACTATAGAAGCAGAATATATCGCTGCTGGAAGTTGTTGCTCTTAGATTCTGTGGATGAAGTAGCAATTGGTGTACTACGATATAATCGAAGAAAATTGTCCCATCTACTGCAACAATACATCAACAATTACAGTTTTTGAAAATCCTGTCAAGCATTCAAAGACTAAGCACATTGACATCAAGTATCACTTCTTCAAAGACCACGTGGAGAAAGGCAATATTCATTTGGAAAACATGGGAACCGACTATCAAATCGCTGATATTCTTACAAAAGCACTAGATGCTAAAAGATTCATCTTTTTGAGAGGTGAAATGGGTATGCTTGAACTTAGCTAAATTCTGTCCATATGATTTGACAATACTAATGATTTTGTGTTTACTTGAAAATATCCTAAGTATGCCTCATGCGCCTGCGCATTTCAAGCGCACATGATGTTGCGCATCAGGCAAAACATTTCTGAGTTTTCTAAGAAACTCTGCGCATTATAAGAGCTGCGCATAAGCTTCATGCGCATGCCATGTGGACATCAGGTAAGTGTTATTTTCATTAATTGCACTTAGGTCCTTGACTCGCTGAGTCAGCATAATTCGCAAGGGTACTTGTGAAATTAGTTTTCCCTCGTCCTTATTTTTGAATTTTATTGGGAAATTACTTTTCTACCCCTGTGCATGTCCCAGTCTATTTAATGCAAAAGCATTGAATTGAGTGCCATTAATGCTCATTGTGTGCTACTTATGAGGGAAGTGGAAAAGATTTGTTTTGACCATTAATGCCTGACACACTCGCGCGCATAGGGATTCTCACGCGCGTTCCTCATTGGGCCACGTCATATGCGCGTGTGCCTCACTCGCCTGATTTTTTCGAACCTCTGTCAGCGCGCCGTGACGTCATCAACCCTTTTTCATGATTAACCTTCTGAATCGCCGTCTCTCTTCTCACTCTGCTCTTATCACTTTCTCTCTCTCTCTCTCTGACATTTCTTTCTCTACACACTTTCGATTTTTACTCCATTTTCGTGTAAGTTTCTTCTATATATTTTATGGCTCCAAATAAAACATCAACAAAGAAACCAAAAGACCCTCAAATGGTAAGATTCTCAACTTTCTTTTCTATTTTCCGCCATTGTTGCTTCGAAGGTCAGTTTCTTCCCCTTTACGATTTCTATATGATCTGTTGCTTGTTTTTCAAATTATTTGATGCTATATGCTCAGTTTTCTCTTAGCTATTCATTTATGTAACTTGTTTTATGATCAAGATTTTCGAGTTATTGAACTTTTCATATCTTTTTTCGTTTTTCTCAGATTCTGGATGATTGATCTTGTTGTTGTTGTTATGGTTTACTTGTTTGTGTATGATTTTTCATTACGAACATTTTGATATGCTTTTTATGCATTTTGAAGCGCTTTGACATTCTTGTGTTCTTTGTGTTCTTCTTGTATTCAATGCATGCTCTTCATTATCCTGATGAATAGTCATATATAGTGCTTTGCCATGATTATTGTTTTTGCTTATGCTTTTCGCGCCAATTTTAGGCGTGTGATTTAAATTTGTGTTTTTGGACATTTTTACCCTTTATATTTCTAATATTTTATTCTAAGTATGGAGTCCAGTTCATGCGCTGCGCTTGTCGCTCATGCGCATGCGCTTCTCTCCATGCGCATGTCCAGATCTAATTCATAACTTTTGTTTTGCGCAGAATTTGAATTACTTTATCCCTGGTTGGGAACTTGATGTGGAAGATCTGAAAATGGATGCGCTTGGACGCTACATGATAGATCTTATGGATAGCTCTGGCATCCTGCCCCTCTTCACCAAAGGCAGTCATTTATCCTTCCATCAATAATAGATGACTTCTTCAGCAACGCATAAGAAGTGGAGCGCATCTACGACGACATTCCTGAAGAGTTCAATACGTGGAGTTTCTGTCACTATCAACTACGCGCATATACGTCAGACGATGGGACTTCCTGCGTGCAGCAAGAAGAAGTTGTCTCAGGATGCGCAAGATAAGGTTGCGCAAAAGCTTATAAAGATTCCTACTCTGGTTGGTCAATACAACAACCATGATAGGAAAGAATTTGGCGAACTTATGTACCACCTCTGCACTCTCATCGGAGACACCATTAATTGCAAGAATGGCAACAAGTCTACTTTCATCAGTAAGCAATGGATGTGCTGTGTTGCTATTTACAGAACAAGACTTTGAGTTGGGCGGAGATAATTATTGATGAATTAGTACGGTGGGTGCGCGTCTACAAGAAGAAAGCAGCTGACACCACTCATTACAGAATTCTAACTGCGGTCTTAATGCGCTTTCCTTCTGTGCGCAAGCTGGTAGATGAAGACCCTTCTCTAAAAGTTGATGTCACTGGCACTCGCACGTATACAGGCGTATTCCTCAACAACTTTCACCGTGAAGTAAACAACTATGATTATTGCATGTACTGGGCTGCGGATCCCGTTGAAGTGTTTGAAGACATTCATCCTGATAATCAAGAATCCCCTCCCGTTTCTGATAATGAGGTGGAATCTTCATCTTCATCTAGCTCAGACTCTGAAGATGAGTCAGTTTATGAGCCAGTGTTGAATAAGGTTGGAGATAAGGAGAAGGGCAAGGGCATTGCTGCTGATGCACCGCGCAAGAAGCAAAAGGCTAAGAAATCCTCTGCTGCGCCTGGGATCACAATCAAAGAGCCTACTTCACCTGCTCCTAAGCGCAAGGCTGCTGCTGACCCAGAGCCTCCTAAGAAATCAAAGAAGGCTAAGGCTCTTGCTCCCGAAGATAAGAAGAAAGAAAAGAAAAAGACGAAGAAAGCTAAGGAATCAAGAACTCTACTGGATGAGTCTGATGAAGACATCCATGTTGAAGAAGATGTTGCTGCGCCTCCTCCTCCTATGCCTAATTCAACGCGTGCCTCTACTCCTACTGCGCAAGAGGAAGACGTATTTGAAGGTGCATTCAATGACCCACTCATCAGCCCTTCAAAGTCTACTGCTGCTGGACCCTCTACTGCTGCACCATCTCTGGGGGAGACACCCAAGGAGACGCGCAAGGACACTTGAAGTGAGGATGAAATCCCACTTTCTGCTAAAAAGACCAAGTCAAAGTGCTGAGTAAAGAGGTTTGCAACAAAGAAGCGCGCCTCAAAGCGTTCTATGGAAGACTTATAAGATATTGAGCCTAATTCTCCAAGGCATTCTCCTCCGCGCACTGAAAAGTCTGCGCGTGACATTGCAAGGGAAGCCAGGCTAGCTGCAGTTATGCAGAAAAATGTTGCGCAGCAAGCCCCACCTATCTACATTTATGGTGAAGGTTTCGCTTTTGATGCGCCTGACCCTACAGTGTATGAAGATGCGCCAATAGTTGAAGATGCTGAGGACTCAAGTTCAGAAGACTATGTTGTACGTCGTTCTCCTATTCCTGCGCATCACTCTCCTTTTCCTGCGTAAGCTGCTACAACTCCAACTCCTGCACCTGCTGCTGCTATACCTACGCATACAACTGGGGCTTCTCTAACTTTACCTCCAGCTATTCCAATAGTGCCTCCAGTTCCTATTTCTTCAGACCCCTACAGACATGCGCCAAATTATGGCCATGCTCCAAACCATTCAGGCTAATCAGTTTGCCGCACAAACCCAACACTTTTAAATGGTCACTGCGCAAGCTAAGATTCAAGAGCAACTGGATGTGCAGTCAGCAAGGCTCGATGCGCAGGCCAGTTTGTTACAGGCAATTGATTGTGCCATTAAGGGGGAGAATTCTACAACAAAGGCAACCAGTTCTAAAGCTGCGCCAGCAACCTGTTCTGGAGCTGCGCCATGTCGCGACCCCGACCCCGCCGGCCCGGAGTGCGCGAGCTGGACGTCGACTTAAACAATAAACTCAAAAATAATGAAGATAAAAATTTTCCTTTTATACCAAAAGATGATAACATGAGGTTTTGAAATCCAACTAGAACAACAAAATATAAACTAGTGTGAGCTCCATAAGCTTACACCCAAAATAATAAAATATACAAATTCTAATGACGTCAAGTTTGGTACAACTATTCCCAAAAGGTTACACATTTATATAATGTAAACCCACCAATAACAACTTGCCCCAAAAGCTCAACACTCGCGACGTCCTCCTCGTGATCAGCGAGTCTAATCCTTTCCTCCTGGGGGGGGGGGTTAAGGAAAAACAAAGATAAAAGAAAGGGGGTGAGATAAATCTTAATAAGTTACTAATGCAACTACATGACATGCTATGATGCAATAAACAATAAACAATAATAAGTATCATTTAACACATAACATTTATCAATTAGCAGATAGCAGCGGAAATAAACAATTAACAAAGGATATTAGCCAAGGTTTCCCAACTGATATAACCAAATAAAGGTCGTTGCGCAGCTTCAATAATCAACAATCAACATCTTCATAACAGCATGAAAGCTTGAAGAAAAAACCCCCGGTACCGGAACCAATAACCAATAATAGCAAGGGAATATGACACAAATTCATATCCCAAACCGAACAGCTAGAATGCTCACAAAGGAGCTAGCTCATCTCACATCCAAGGCCAATCTGGAGGAGGGTAATAATTGGGCAAAACAATGGTCAACATCATAATGGACTTGGCTTGTTCCATCATAATATTTCGCATCGCCCGAAACACACACAAATACCAGCTGGACTTTCAAGTAAAGGCTAACTAATAAAATACTAGCACGATAAACAACTAATGATTCCAAAGTAGGGAACCATACAAGGAAGTCACCAAGAAAGTGAAATGAACCAACAACACACAATTAAAGTGTTCCAATAATCTCAACAATGATAACACAATTCCCATATTATATTTGATCACAAAGGATCCAGTTAACTCAAGCACTCAACCAAAATTACTCACTCATCTCGAAGAACTCAAGGAGAGCTTTACAACGATAGTTCACACGATTAAAACGGATTCCGGATGAGAAAGTTATGAACTCCGGACAATTTGGATAAAATGACAACACAGGGGAACGGGGTGCGCTGGCCTTGCGCCAAGGGATGCGCGCGCCCTACCCAAAGGATGCGCACGCCCTAAAGAAAATGGTGCACGCGCCTCGCAACAACAGAAGGTGTGATTTCTAGAAAAGGAATGGGTGCGCACGCCTCCCTTGAAACGGTGTGTGCGCGCGCCTCCTTTGATCAGAAGGTTTTTGAATTTTGACACAATAGAGGGAGCGCACGCCCCCCAGAATATGGTGCGCGCACCCTACAAGATCAGAAGGTTTTTCTTACAAAGGGCTTAAGGGTGCGCACGCCTCCCCCGAGAGGGTGCGTGCGCCCCCTTGCCCGGAGGGGCAATTTCCGGCCAAAATTCTGGGTTTCTTCCATTTATCAACCCAAACTAATACCAAACCAAAATCTAACACATCCAACAAGTGTAACAAGGTACAAGAACAACTTATAAGTCTAAAATGACTCCTATAACATCTATTAGACAACCTAAACCAAGAGATTATTCAAACACCCAATTCTCACAAAAATGGGTAAATTACAAATAAATTCTAAATCAACCAAAGAATCCATATATAACAATTAGAGCATCAATGAAGTTAAAGATGAACATTTTTAGCACAAATGGGGGAAAAAGCAACCTACTCGGATTTCTCAAAGTTGACGGAATTCAAATATTCTTAGCTTCCTACGATCCTATCGACGATCTAAACACATTTCATAAAATGAGCAATAAGAAAAGATGAGAGGAAGAGGATGAAAATGAAGAGAGAAGGGAGAGAAGAAAACTTACCTTTTTGAGCTATGGAAGAGAGAGAGAGAGTTTGCTGGGAAGATGAGGGAGTAGGGTGAGGAAGAAGAGAGGGAGTAGGGAGATGATAATTTCAAAAACTTACACTTAGACCCCTCCCCTACTACTACCCTTTACAATTAAACTCCCCACTAACAATTAAGACCCAACTCTCTACACTAGCACAATTAACCAATTAAATGCTAGGCATAAATTATTATAACACATAAAATGCACACATAAATTATTGATTAAATAATAATTTAAACAATTAAATAAGAAATAAATAAATATTTAAATATTTATTATTAGAAAATAGAGACGGGTTTTCGGGTCGTGACATTCACTCCCCCTTAAAGAAAATTCGACCTGAATTTTAACGAGACTTACCCGAATTAAAAAGCCACGGATATTTACGCTCCATCTCCTCTCGAAGCTCCCAAGTCGATTCCTCAACATTATGATTCCTCCAAAAAACTCTAACCAACGGAATGCTTTTGTTCCTCAACTCTTGGACTTTGGCATCAAGAATCCGAACCGGTCGTTCCTCGTAAGTCATGTCGGGCTCTATATCCTCCGGTACCCTCGGTAACACGTGAGATGGATCATGAACATATTTCCGAAGCATAGAAACGTGAAAAACATTATGTAACCGGTCCAAAGAAGATGATAAGGCAAGACGATATGCTAGAAGTCCCACTTTCCCCAAAATTTCAAACGGTCCAACAAACCTCAGAGCCAATTTACCCTTCTTCCCGAACCTTCGAATGCCCACTTTTGGAGATACCTTTAAGAACACGAAGTCTCCGGTCTGAAAACTAAGATCTCGTCTTCGATGATCGGCGTAGCTCTTCTGTCGACTCTGGGCTGTTTTCAATCGATCCCGAATAATTTTAACCTTTTCCACCGAGTCCTGAACCATGTCAACACCCCAAAGTTTTGCTTCCCCCACCTTGTCCCAACAAGTAGGTGACCGGAATTTCCTCCCATACAAAGCCTCATACGGTGCCATCTGAATAATCGACTGATAACTATTATTGTAGGCGAACTCTGCAAGCGGTAGATGGGTATCCCACGAATCTGGAAAGTCAACTGTACAAGCCCGTAACATATCCTCGAGGATCTGAATGGTTCTTTCAGACTAACCGTCAGTCTGAGGATGAAATGCTGTGCTAAACCTCAAATCGGTACCCAAAGCCTTTTGTAACGCTTGCCAAAATCGGGATGTAAACCTGGGATCTCTGTCTGACACAATACTAACTGGAAAACCATGTAATCTGACAATCTCATGAATATACAAATTCGCAAGTTTCTCCATCGAATAGGAAATGTCAATGGGTAAGAAATGAGAAGATTTAGTCAATCTGTCCACGATCACCCAAACTACATTGAACCTCCTTCGAGTCCTGGGTAGTCCGGTTACAAAATCCATCGTAATATGTTCCCACTTCCACTCGGGTATCTCAAGAGACTGAAGTAGACCTGCGGGCCTCTTATGCTCTGCTTTAACTTGTTGACAGGTCAAACACTTCGATACATAATCTGCGATTTCCCTTTTCATGTTAATCCACCAAAATTGCTGTTTTAAATCCTGATACATCTTCGTACTCCCGGGATGAATGGTATATCTGGATTTGTGAACCTCATCAAGAACTCGCTGTTTAATCCCACCGTTATTCGGCACACACAATCTGCTACGGTAAGTCAACACTCCCTCGGAGTCAAGCTGGAATTCCACATACTGTCTATCCCGAGCATTATCCATAATCTTCTTCAACTCTGGGTCCTCCTTCTGAGTATCTTTTATTTGTTGAATTAGGGTCGGAGATACCCTAATATTCACAAAAATCACCCCACGTCTCGATTCGCGAGGACACCAATCTCGAACATCCTCTAGCAATTTCCATTCATGAACCATCATTGATGCCACATAAGACTTTCGACTTATCGCATCAGCTACTACATTTGCTTTACTCGGATGGTACGAAATGGTGCAATCATAATCTTTTAAAAGTTCCATCCACCTACGCTGATGGTTATTCAATTCCTTTTGAGAGAAGAGGTATTTCAAACTCTTGTGATCGGTAAAAATCTCAAACTTTGCTCCATATAGGTAAAGCTTCCACTTATGCAACGCAAAGACTATCGCAGCCAACTCCATATCATGAGTGGGGTAATTCTGTTCACTAGGGGTCAACTTCCTCGAATCATAGGCAATTACTTTCCCATTCTGCATCAAAACACAACCCAAACCCTCTTTCGAAGCATCACTGTAAATTACTAAATCATCATTTCCATTTGGTAACGCAAGAATAGGAGCCGTAGTTAATCTCTTCTTTAGTTCATCAAAGCTACTTTGACACTTTTCGCTCCACACAAACGGTACATCCTTCCGGGTCAACTGAGTCATCGGAGTAGCAATCCTCGAAAACCCTTCTATAAACCTTCGGTAATACCCAGCTAAACCCAGAAAACTTCTGATCTCGGTCACTGACTCGGGTCTCTTCCAATCCACTATGGCTTCTATCTTTGAAGGATCCACAGAAATCCCATCTTTAGAAATAACATGACCCAGAAATGAAACCTTCTCAAGCCAAAATTCGCATTTACTAAACTTTGCAAACAACTGCTCCCTCGCAAGAATGGATAAAACTGTCCTCAAGTGTTGCTCGTGCTCCTCTCGAGATTTAGAGTAGACAAGAATGTCTTCGATGAAAACCACCACAAACGAATCAAGATAAGGATGGAAAACCCGGTTCATCAAATCCATAAACACTGCGGGCGCGTTAGTCAACCCAAACGGCATAACAAAAAATTCATAATGACCATAACGAGTGCGAAAGGCAGTCTTCAGTATATCCTCAGATCGAATCTTCAACTGATGGTACCCACTCCTCAAATCGAGTTTAGAAAACACAACTGAGCCTTGAAGCTGATCAAATAAATCATCAATGTGAGGTAGAGGATACTTGTTCTTCACTGTAACCTGATTCAACTTTCGGTAATCGATACACAATCTCAAAGAACCATCTTTCTTCCGCACAAACAAAACTGGTGCTCCCCACGGGGAAACACTAGGGCGGATAAACCCTCGATCAAGCAACTCTTGCAACTGAACCTTTAATTCCTTCAACTCTGCGGGAGCCAACCTATACGGTGCCTTCGAAATCGGAGCTGTACCCGGCAAAAGGTCTATACAAAACTCTATTTCACGATCTGGAGGCATATCATATTCAGAAGAGAAAACATCGGGAAATTCTCTAACTACCCGAACACTCTCCAAACTAGGGGATTCTTTCCTAGTATCAAGCACACTAGCCAAGTACCCCTCACAACCACGGTGAAACAATCTCCTAGCTTTCACATAAGAAATGATACGAATATTCCTACCCAAAGGCATAGCCTCAAAAACAAATTTAGGCACATCGGGGATAGAGAAATTAACAACCTTCCTACGACAATCGACTGAAGCATAATATTTGCTCAGCCAATCCATACCCAAAATAACATCAAAGTCTTGAATCGGGAGGACTACCAAGTCCGCACACAAGACACGACCATATATAAGCACATCACAAGCACGAAATACCCTATCGGTCACCAAACATTCTTCTATAGGGGTCGACACCTCTAGCACATAAGGTAAAGACTCAAATGCAGCATTTAGCAAGGAAGCAAATTGCACAGATATGTAAGAATGAGATGATCATGGATAACGGATGGATCATCGGTAGCTTGTTGTTGATTCATGGCAAATACCCTTCCTTGGACCTTGGGCTTCCCCGTAGCATCCCTTTTCTGACCTTGTGGATCCCCAGCTCCTACCCCAGTCGGTTGACCCTTGCCTCTAGTACAATCCCTTGCAAAATGTCCCATTTGACCACAATTGGTACACCTTCACTGTTTCTTCCAACACCGGTCCTCTGAATGGCCTTCCTTTTGGCAATATGAACAGAGTCTCCTATTTTAGTTCCCTTGGTTCCCGGAAGTAGTACCCGGGTTCCTTGGGATTGGTTGCCCTCGGGACTGAGATTGTCCCCCAAAATTACCTCGGTTATCTGAACGGGATTGTGGCTTGCTCTGCCCTCCTTGCTTGCTAGTGTTAGTTACCTCAACCTTCTTCTTATGCTCCCCTATATCCTGCTCGATCAAGTAGGCTCGATCCACCGCATCCTGATAAGTTTGAATCCTTTGTGCTATAAGTTGAGTCCGGATAGAAGTTTTCAAACCCCGGATGAACCTCATAGCTTTCTGTTCTTCGGTCCTCACAAGATAGTCACAATATCGGGCTAATTCTGTGAACTTAGCCGAGTACTGAGCTATAGACAACAAACCTTGCTCCAAGTTGAGAAGTTCGATCTCCTTTTGGTTTTGATCCACCACCGGAATAAAATGCTCCTTGAACTTCCGCACAAACAATTCCCATACATATACTGTATGGGTATCATCCCAACTCGCCTTGACTCCTTTCCACCAATGCTCGGCGGCCCCAACCAATTTATAAGCCGCAAATCGGACCCTATCCTCATCCGTGCACCTAAACACATCATAAATTTTCTCCATAGACTCAACCCATAGTTCGGCCTTCTTCACATCGGGCTCACCATCGAACTCTGCCCGTTTCAGTTTCAAGAATTGCTCCAAACCATATTGGGGTGGTGGTGCTTTTTCTACTCTCGGTCCTTGGTCATGAATTGCCTTCATGGCCGCCTCAAACATGCCTTGGAACATAGCACGGTTCTCATCCCGAAGATCATTTTGATTCTGAGCCCCACTAGAACCTTCACCCGTTCTTCTTCTAGACATTGTGAATAATTACCTGCATAAAACATCAACCGTTACTCACTCCGAACACAACTACCCTCCTAGGTCATACTAGTCCACCTAGACTTATACTTAGAGCTAAACCAGGCTCTGATACCAACTGTCGCGACCCCGACCCCGCGGGCCCGGAGTGCACGAGCTAGACGTCGACTTAAACAATAAACTCTAAAATAATGAAGATAAAAATTTTCCTTTTATACCAAAAGATGATAACATGAGGTTTTGAAATCCAACTAGAACAACAAAATATAAACTAGTGTGAGCTCCATAAGCTTACACCCAAAATAATAAAATATACAAATTCTAATGACGTCAAGTTTGGTACAACTATTCCCAAAAGGTTACACATTTATATAATGTAAACCCACCAATAACAACTTGCCCCAAAAGCTCAACCCTCGCGACGTCCTCCTCGTGATCAGCGAGTCTAATCCTTTCCTCCTTGGGGAGGGGGGGGGGTTAAGGAAAAACAAAGATAAAAGAAAGGGGGTGAGATAAATCTCAATAAGTTACTAATGCAACTACATGACATGCTATGATGCAATAAACAATAAACAATAATAAGTATCATTTAACACATAGCATTTATCAATTAGCAGATAGCAGCGGAAATAAACAATTAACAAAGGATATTAGCCAAGGTTTCCCAACTGATATAACCAAATAAAGGTCGTTGCGCAGCTTCAATAATCAACAATCAACATCTTCATAACAGCATGAAAGCTTGAAGAAAAAACCCCCGGTACCGGAACCAATAACCAATAATAGCAAGGGAATATGACACAAAGTCATATCCCAAACCGAACAGCTAGAATGCTCACAAAAGAGCTAGCTCATCCCACATCCAAGGCCAATCTGGAGGAGGGTAATAATTGGGCAAAACAATGGTCAACATCATAATGGACTTGGCTTGTGCCATCATAGTATTTCGCATCGCCCGAAACACACACAAATACCAGCTGGACTTTCAAGTAAAGGCTAAGTAATAAAATACTAGCACGATAAACAACTAATGATTCCAAAGTAGGGAACCATACCAGGAAGTCACCAAGAAAGTGAAATGAACCAACAACACACAATTAAAGTGTTCCAATAATCTCAACAATGATAACACAATTCCTATATCACATTTGATCACAAAGGATCCAGTTAACTCAAGCACTCAACCAAAATTACTCACTCATCTCGAAGAACTCAAGGAGAGCTTTACAACGATAGTTCACACAATTAAAACGAATTCCGGATGAGAAAGTTATGAACTCCGGACAATTTGGATAAAATGACAACACAGGGGAATGGGGTGCGCGTGCCTTGCGCCAAGGGATGCGCGCGCCCTACCCAAAGGATGCGTATGCCCTAAAGAAAATGGTGCGCGTACCTCGCAACAACAGAAGGTGTGATTTCTGGAAAAGGAATGGGTGCGCACGCCTCCCTTGAAAGGGTGCGCGCGCCTCCTTTGATCAGAAGGTTTTTGAATTTTGACACAATAGAGGGAGCGCACGCCCCCCAGAATATGGTTCACGTGCCCTACAAGATCAAAAGGGTTTGCTTACAAAGGGCTTAAGGGTGCGCACGCCTCCCCCGAGAGGGTGCGCGCGCCCTTTGCCCGGAGGGGCAATTTCCGGCCAAAATTCTGGGTTTCTTCCATTTATCAACCCAAACTAATACCAAACCAAAATATAACACATCCAACAAGTATAATAAGGTACAAGAACAACTTATAAGTCTAAATAAATAATAATTATTTATTTATTTGCTTATTTATTTATTTAAATTATTATTTATTTAAATAATTATGTGTGCAATTTATGTGTCATAATAATTTATGCCTAGCATTTTAATTGAGTCATTTGGGTTAGTGTGGTATTGTTGAGTCTTAATTGTTAGTAGGGAGTGTAGTATTGTGTTAGTAGAAAGGGAGGGGCCTAGATGTAACTTTTTAAATAATTTCCCCTACTCCCTCCCTACTCCTTCTCTTCTCCCTCACCTTCTCCCTCACTCACTCCACCTCCCAGCAAACTCTCTCTCTCTCACTCCTCCATTTGTGTAGGTAAGCTTTCTCTCCCTTCTCTCTTCATTTTCTTCCTCTTCCTCTTGTTATTTCTCATTTCTTAAAACATGAATCTTGTTTAGATCGTCGATAGGTTCGTGTGGAGTCAAAAATATTTGAAATCCATCATCTTTGGGAAATCTCAAGTAAGTTACTTTTCCCCAATTTTGATGCTAAAATGTTCATATCATGTTTATATAATGCTTGATGTGTTATATTTGAAGTTTGGTTGAGTTTAGAATTTATTTGGAATTTATTTGAGTTTATGGTAAAAAATGGTGATTGATATGAATATTGGGTTTGATTCTTGGTTTTGGTTAATAAATGGTGTTATTTGGACCCCCATCCTAGATATAAGTTGTTTTGGTACAATTTGGAACTTGTTGAAGGAGTTGATTTTGAGTATTTTGTGTTTTGGTAGAATTTGGGTCGAAATTGTTAGAACCCAGCTCTGTTTCCCGGCCTTGAATCCAGACCGAGCGCCCGCCCGCGCGTACCCAGGCGCCCGCCCGCCCCCCTTTTTCCAGCGGCCTGACCTTCTGGTCAAATGAGCGCCCGCTCGCCCCTACCCAGGCGCCCGCCCGCCCGCCTGCTTGGGATTTTTGCCCTTTTGCTTGGTCTAAGTCTATTGGCTTAACTAGTTTAGGTTTCCTTCTTCTAATTAACTTAAGATAACACCGTGGAACACTTTATTAAGTGGAATTGATTCTTTTGTGAACAAATATGTTATGGAATTTGATTAAGTATCATTTTGGGAATGTGGTTGATCCTTGATGTGTTGTTTGGATTGGTTTACCTTTGTGGTAATTTATTTGGAATGGTTCCCTACTTTGGAACCTTAAGTTGTTTAATTAAGCTAGTATTTATTACTTAGCATTTATTTGGAAGCCCAGCTGGCATATTTGTTGCATCGGGCAATGGGAAAGATTATAACGGCAAAGCCAAGTCCATTATAATGTTGACCATTGTTTGCCCTTACTATACCCCTTTTCCAGATTGGCTTTGGAAGAGATAAGTTAGCTTCCTTTGTGAGTGTATCTAGCTACCGAGCATGACTTTGTGGCATGGCTCTTGTCCTTTGTGACATTCTTATGGTTATTTTTCCGGTACTGGGGGTTTTCTCTTCGGCTTTCATGCTATTATGAAGATGTGATTTGTTGATTATTGAAGCTGCGCAGCGATCCTTTATTTGGATGTATCGGTTTGGAAACCTTGGATAATATCCTTTGTTATGTGTTTATTTCTGCTGCTATTTATTATCTGATAATTACTATGTTATATGAGATATTGATGTTGTTATTACTTATTGTATCATAACATGTCATGTAGTTGCATTAGTAACTTATTGAGATTTATCTCACCCCCTTTCTTTTATCTTTGTTTTTCCTTAACCCCCCCCCTAGGTGCTAAGGATTAGTCTCGCTGATCACGAGAAAGAGGACGTCGAGTATGGATACATTCTTTTGGGGAAAGTGGTTATAGGTTGGTTTACATTATATAAATGTGTAACCTTTTTGGGATAGTTGTACCAAACAATGATGTCATTAAGTATAGTACATTTATATTCTGTTGGGCATAAACTGGTGGAAGTTTATGATAGTTGTATTTGGGTTATTGTCAAACTTGGATTTGTAAAACTTTGGATCATCACCTTTGGTATCAAATGAAATTTTTAACTTCGGTATTTCACAGTTTTGGTTTTAAGTCGACGTCCAGCTCGCGATCTTGGGCCCGCGGGGTTCGGGGTCGCGAAAGTTGGTATCAGAGCTATGGCATTAGCTCTATGTATAAGTATAGGTGGATTAGTTTGACCTAGGAGGGTAGTAGTATGCGGAGTGATTAACAGTTGATGTTTTTGTTGGGTTTCGATCAAACATGCGCAGCGGAATTTAGCATTTAAAATTTTGAAACCCAAAGCCATGGATCCGTTCATATGATTAAATCAAATACGACATAAGAATAAAGGAATAAACTAACCCTTGATGGCTATCAAATTCTCTTGGTCTTTGGTGGAGGTTTGAAGACTTGATCACGATCACAAAGCTTGAACACGAACTTTGAAGATGATGATTTTCACCCTCTAGCGGTATCCACACTTCGAACGAATATCAAAGGAGCTTCTTTGATCTTGGTTGCTAGACCAAATTTTGAAACACTTTTTCACAATAAAAAGAACTATATGGAATTTATTTTGTGTATTATTTTGTTCCTCAACCAAGAATGTCTTGGAACAAAATAAACCCTTTCTCAAACTCTTTGAGACTCACAAAATCATTAGCTATTGGTGCTGGCCGAATTTTAGTCATTTATACACAAGTATGACCTATTCCAAATAGGAAACTTGTGTCAAAATCCGTCCAAAATTTGTTTCCTAATCAAATTAGGAATCTGCCACCCGACAGTACTGTGCGGCCGCCCAAAAACCTCTGTGCGGTCGCACAACTATCTGAAACAAAACTGGTACAAAAACTGAGCTAAGTGTGCGGCCGCCCAGTCCATACTGTGCGGTCGCCCACTTCCCCAGAATGTCCAGAATTTCCAAAATTCCAATATAGTCCTTTTAAAGATTCGTTCTATTGTGTGTGACCCTCTAGGATTATACTAAGTTGGCAATGGGTTCAAACATGAAACCATAAGATATGATTAGGTTCTAGCAAACCGTCATACCTACCCAAATAGTATAACTAGATACAAGTTCGCATTCCTTTAGATTATGTCATAATCCCTTTGTCCTTGACGTCATTGAACACAAGTCATGGTCAAACAGTCAACTTGTTTTGTTCAATACTTTCTCGATTCCGAATATGTTGATAATCCAAATTCCATTGATCCAATCAATTCATTTGAGTCCGGCCGAACATTTCATCAACACCATTCCTACGAGAGGCCCAAGCTTGACATCTCTCCGAAGAGGGACAAATCCATTTAGCTTATTATTCTTCCCTACGTGAATCCGATTATCCCAATCATACCCTTTATAACTTCCCGGTTAAAGGTAGCGTTTGAATATGTCAAACATAATGTTCATCAAGTGGAAGACTATAATAACTTCATGTCTAAGGATTCAAATGACATAACTAATATGAGATATATGTTCGACATAGACCATGACATAGATCTCATACAGCGGGTCATGTCCAGTACCTTGTTCCAAACAAGTATCCATAAATCTAACATGATCATCCCATGATCATTTAGCCTTTATACTAGTGCTTAACAAGTACTAGGGACGGAGATTATTATAAGTAAACATGAACAACAATAATAATCAAAACATCTCTTTATTGATATGAAATAAATGATAACAATTACAACGTTTATTAAACGTGCCTAGGGCACCACTACCAACAATCTCCCACTTGCCCTAGGCCCAATCTCCCATGTATCTAATACCCATGGACCTAACATGACCATCATGTTTAGCTTGTGGAAGTCCCTTTGTTAGCGGGTCCGCAACATTGTCATTAGTAGGTACTCTGCATATATTTACGTCTCCCCTATCAACGATCTCTCGAATGATATGAAAACGCCTAAGTATGTGTTTGGATTTCTGATGTGCTCTTGGTTCCTTTGCTTGAGCAATAGCACCATTATTATCACAATAAAGGTCTATTGGATTAGCAATACTAGGAACCACTTCAAGTTCAGTTATGAACTTCTTAATCTAAACAGCTTCCTTTGCAGCATCCGATGCAGCAATATACTCAGCTTCTGTTGTAGAATCAGCGGTTGTACTTTGCTTGGAACTCTTCCAGCTTACAGCTCCACCATTTAACATAAACACAAAACCCGATTGCGATCGGCTATCATCTTTGTCAGTTTGGAAGCTTGCATCCGTGTAAGCATTTACAACGAGATCATCTTCCATTCCTCCATAGACCAAAAACGAGTCTTTAGTCCTTCTCAAGTACTTAAGAATCGCTTTTACAGCTATCCAGTGATTTTCGCCAGGGTCGGATTGGTATCTGCTTGTCATGCTCAAAGCATAAGACACATCCGGCCTTGTACAAATCATGGCATACATGATGGACCCAATTGCTGAAGCATATGGAACATCATTCATTTTCTCACGCTCATCTTTTGTCTTAGGACATTGAGTCTTGCTTAGAGAAACTCCATGTAACACGGGCAAGGTGCCTCTCTTAGAATTTTCCATACGGAATCTTCTAATGACCTTGTCAATGTATGTACTTTGGCTTAAACCAAGTAGCCTCCTTGATCTATCTCTATAGATCTTAATGCCAAGTATATATGCGGCTTCACCCATATCTTTCATTGCGAAGCACTTTCCTAACCAAGTCTTCACAGACTGAAGTGTAGGAATGTCGTTTCCAATGAGCAATATGTCATCCACGTATAAAATAAGGAATAGCACTATTCTCCCACTAATCTTCTTGTATACACAAGGCTCATCTTCGTTCTTGATGAAACCAAACTCTTTGACCGATTCATCAAAACGGAGATTCCAACTCCTTGAAGCTTGCTTCAATCCATAGATGGATCTTTGCAATTTTCATACCTTAGAATCTTGTTCAAAACCTTCTGGTTGTGTCATATACACATCCTCTTGGAGTTTTCCATTCAGGAAAGCGGTTTTGACGTCCATCTGCCATATTTCATAGTCATGATATGCGGCAATGGCAAGCAAAATTCTTATAGACTTGATCATTGCTACGGGTGAAAAGGTCTCATCATAGTCAATACCATGAACTTGCCTATAACCCTTCGCTACAAGCCTAGCTTTGTAAGTATGCACCTTCCCATCCATATCAGTCTTCTTCTTGAAGACCCATTTGCATCCTATGGTTTTTACACCTTCGGGCGCATCAATCAAATTCCAAACTTGATTGTCTTGCATGGATTGCAATTCGGATTCCATGGCTCCAAGCCACTTGTCCGAATCAGGAGAAGACATCGCCTCTTGGTAGGTTGATGGTTCATCATTCTCAATGATTTCTACCTCATTACTATCCGTTACGAGAAATCCATATCTCTCGGGCTCGGATCGTAACCTACTAGATCTACGAGATGCTTGTGTATTTTGAACAGGTTCCACAACTCCTTGTGGTTCTTGTTCTTGTTCCACTATTGGTTCAATGTTATTTTCTGGGTCTCGAATTTCTTCAAGATTTATTTTACTCCCACTGATTTCTTTGGAGAGAAACTCTTTCTCTAGAAAGACACCAGTTCGGGCAACAAACACTTTGTTGTCCTCTCGGTTGTAAAAGTAATATCCTTTAGTTTCCTTAGGATATCCCACGAAAATACATTTATCAGATTTGTGTGCTAGTTTGTCAGAGATAAGTCTCTTGACATAAACTTCGCAACCCCAAATCCTCATGAAAGATAAACTAGGTTTCTTTCCACTCCACATCTCATATGGAGTCTTTGGAACCGATTTAGTTGGAACTTGATTTAGTGTGAAAGCAGCAGTTTCTAGGGCGTAACCCCAAAAGGATATTGGAAGATCAACTTGACTCATCATTGATCGAACCATGTCTAACAAAGTCCGATTTCTCCTCTCAGACACACCATTCCATTGTGGTGTTCCGGGCGGAGTCAATTGTGAAACTATTCCACAATTCTTTAGATGATCATCAAATTCTTGACTTAAGTATTCACCACCTCGATCTGATCGAAGTGCCTTTATACTTTTGCCAAGTTGTTTTTCTACTTCATTTTGAAATATTCTAAATATCTCAAATGCTTCACTTTTATGTTTCATTAGGTAAACATACCCAAATCTACTATAATCATCAGTGAAGGTTATGAAGTATTGAAATCCTCCCCTAGCATTGCTACTTAATGGTCCGCATACATCGGAATGTATCAACCCCAATAAGTCGCTTGCCCTTTCACCCAACTTGGTAAAAGGTATCTTAATCATTTTTCCAAGAAGACACGACTCACAAGTATCATATGACTCTAAGTCACATGAACCCAAAAGTCCGTCCCCATGGAGTTTTGAGATACGCTTCTCATTAATATGACCAAGACGGCAATGCCACAAATAGGTATGATTTACATCATTAGGTTTAGATTTCTTATTTACATGATAGACATTATTTTCATTCTTGACATCCAAGATATAAAGGCCATTAAATGAATTAGCAATACCATAAAGCACATCATTTAAATAAATAGAAAATTTCTTATTCTCAATAAGAAACTTAAAACCTTCATTATCCAAACAAGAAATTGAAATAATATTTCTGCTTAAATCCGGAACATAATAACAATTGTTCAAAACAAGAATTAATCCGGAAGGTAAAGTGACTTCATAAGTCCCTACGGCTAATGCAGCAACTCTTGCTCCATTCCCCACACGTAGATCTACTTCACCTTCTTTAAGCAGTCTCCTATTCTTTAGTCCCTGCACATTTAGACAAATGTGAGAACCACATCCGGTATCCAATACCCAAGAATCAGTGGTAGAAAGGAGAATATCTATCATATAGATACCTGAAGTCGACGCAGCCTTGCTGCTCTTCTTCTTCTTTTGCGCTTCCAAGAAAGCCTTGCAATTACGTTTCCAATGACCAATTTCTTGACAATGGAAACAGATTGCATCCTTTTGTGAATCAGGTTTTGCCTCAGAAGCCTTGGCAACCTTTGCCTTGCTTATTTTGGGTTTGATAACTTTCTTACCCTTTCCTTTGGCACTAGCCTTCTTCCCATCATGAACCAAGAGTACGGGAGAACCTTTCTCCACAATTTTCATCTCTGCAGTTTTGAGCATCCCATGCAACTCAGAGAGATTCTTATCCATTCCATGCGTGTTATAATTCATTACAAACTGATTATAACTTTTAGGCAATGAATTAAGAATGAGATCCGTGGCTAGCTCCAATGGGATTTGATAGCCAAGTTTCTCAAGGTGCTCTACATAACCTTTCATTTTAAGAAAGTGAGGACTCACTTGTTGCCCTTCATTCATTTTACAAGTAGTGAATGCAACAATGGTCTTGTACCTCTCTTGCCTAGCTTGCTCTTGAAACATGGTTCTCAACTCCACGTCTATCTCATAGGCTTCCAAATGTTCCAAACTTTGTTGGAGTTTTGAACACATAGCAGCAAGCATGAGACAACTTACATCTCTAGAATCATTACGATGTTTCTTGTAATTGTGTCTTTCTACCCTCGGGGCAGTAGGCGGTGGTTCAGCGGGGAGAGGCCCATCGAGAATGTACAACTTATCTTCTTGCCTAAGAACAATTCTTATGCTACGGATCCAATCCATAAAGTTGGTACCATTCTCTTCGAGCTTATCCTTCTCAAGGATCGATCGCAACGACATTGATTGAGTGTTATTAGTCATTATCTACAAATATGCAAAAATTTCCAAAATTTAATAAGTACCGATTTTCATTAAAAAGATAAATAATGTATTTTTCAAACAAAATACTCCCACTAAATTATATAACCTTCATATACATCCAATGTATAATATAATTTAAATGGGTTAAGATCCAACTTTAATTTAATTTCAAGTCCGCTAAGGCGGATTACACAAAATCAAATTAATTAGGTAGACAACTCTTGTCAATCATATCTCATATGACTCTTAGTTCCTTTTATGAGATTCTTTAAGAAATCCAATTTCAAAAAGCATGTTAAACCTCATCTTTGCCTAGGCCAAAAACTGTTTTGACGCCCAATTAAGTCTAACCATTTTAAACACATAGTTAATGTGTCCCGCTAGGGCGTGCCCACATTATCTATCTTGCTCATACATAAATAAATTTAATGCATCTCGCTAGGGCGAATCTACATTAGAGTCACTTATGTACTAACATGTGTTTTAATCATGGCATGGCAATAAAAGACTTAAAACTTTCTTTGAAGGTTCATCACATATAGCATATAACACATTTATGAGCACATAATATAAACATGTTACACATCAAGTTTAGCCACTAAATTAATTCCCATTAATTTAAGCATGGTATTTATGTGTCATTAGTTTCTCTATAATTATGAGGATGAGACTATTTCAACTTTGGTCATTATCTCCAAATCAAGACAACAAGAAGTGCGGTCGAACTAAGCCATTAGGCAACCACAATCCCGCACTAATTCAAGAGACCAAGAAAGTAGTCCATGTGGCTGAAACTAAGCAATAGATGGTCTCGATGAACGTAGGCCAATTGCATTCACAATTCCACATGAATCTCCAATCATTGAATCAAGAACTTTGTTTCTCAATTTTAGCAATTATGAACTCTTCATAATTCTAACTTCGTTTTATCTTTGAAACTTTGATTGCGATCAATTTTGGGAAACAAAATCTCGATGAACGCAGATTAGCCATCCAAAACTTGAACCAATCTAGGAATCACAAGACTAAAACAAATAGGAAAATCAAACCCCAAAATCCATACACAAACCAACTACCCAAAACCCATTCCAGATCAGCAAGTCTGGACTGGTTCTGTTACTGGTTCTGTTGAATCTTTCGAAAAATTCCAGATTCTGGTTTTCAACCAAAATCAGACCTTTTGATCCCCTTGTGCGGCCGCCCAAAAACCCTTGTGCGGTCGCCCAAAACTGTGCGGCCGCCCAAGGCGTTTTGTACGGTCGCCCGGTGCCATCAGAATGTGCATAATTTTCAAAGTTCGAAAATTTTGTCTCAAAATTGTTTTTCCCCAATTATTAAAACTTTGATCCAATCAAAAATTAATAATCAACAATTCTGAATCCACCATAATTTATTTATTGCGATTGAATCGTGCGATTAAAGTTGCAAAACAATAAACCACATAAAATCACATAACACATAAACATCACATATTCCAATATTCATATCATGCAAGGCACATAAACAATTTATATACACATAACACGATCAAGGCATTGAAATAATCAACATGAACGGGGCTCTGATACCACTGTTGGGTTTCGATCAAACATGCGCAGCGGAATTTAGCATTTAAAATTTTGAAACCCAAAGCCATGGATCCGTTCATATGATTAAATCAAATACGACATAAGAATAAAGGAATAAACTAACCATTGATGGCTATCAAATTCTCTTGGTCTTTGGTGGAGGTTTGAAGACTTGATCACGATCACAAAGCTTGAACACGAACTTTGAAGATGATGATTTTCACCCTCTAGCGGTATCCACACTTCGAACGAAAATCAAAGGAGCTTCTTTGATCTTGGTTGCTAGACCAAATTGTGAAACACTTTTTCACAATCAAAAGAACTATATGGAATTTATTTTGTGTATTATTTTGTTCCTCAACCAAGAATGTCTTGGAACAAAATAAACCATTTCTCAAACTCTTTGAGACTCACAAAATCATTAGCTATTGGTGCTGGCCGAATTTTGGTCTTTTATACACAAGTATGACCTATTCCAAATAGGAAACTTGTGTCAAAATCCGTCCAAAATTCGTTTCCTAATCAAATTAGGAATCTGCCACCCGACAGTACTGTGCGGCCGCCCAAAAACCTCTGTGCGGTCGCACAACTATCTGAAACAAAACTGGTACAAAAACTGAGCTAAGTGAGCGGCCGCCCAGTCCATACTGTGCGGTCGCCCACTTCCCCAGAATGTCCAGAATTTCCAAAATTCTAATATAGTCCTTTTAAAGATTCGTTCTATTGTGTGTGACCCTCTAGGATTATACTAAGTTGGTAATGGGTTCAAACATGAAACCATAAGATATGATTAGGTTCTAGCAAACCGTCATACCTACCCAAATAGTATAACTAGATACAAGTTCGCATTCCTTTAGAATATGTCATAATCCCTTTGTCCTTGACGTCATTGAACACAAGTCATGGTCAAACAGTCAACTTGTTTTGTTCAATACTTTCTCGATTCCGAATATGTTGATAATCCAAATTCCATTGATCCAATCAATTCATTTGAGTCCGGCCAAACATTTCATCAACACCATTCCTACGAGAGGCCCAAGCTTGACATCTCTCCGAAGAGGGATAAATCCATTTAGCTTATTATTCTTCCCTACGTGAATCCGATTATCCCAATCATACCCTTTATAACTTCCCGGTTAAAGGTAGCGTTTGAATATGTCAAACATAATGTTCATCAAGTGGAAGACTATAATAACTTCATGTCTAAGGATTCAAATGACATAACTAATATGAGATATATGTTCGACATAGACCATGACATAGATCTCATACAGCGGGTCATGTCCAGTACCTTGTTCCAAACAAGTATCCATAAATCTAACATGATCATCCCATGATCATTTAGCCTTTATACTAGTGCTTAACAAGTACTAGGGACGGAGATTATTATAAGTAAACATGAACAACAATAATAATCAAAACATCTCTTTATTGATATGAAATAAATGATAACAATTACAACGTTTATTAAACGTGCCTAGGGCACCACTACCAACAGTTTTATGCAGGTACTTGTTTACAATGGTTCGTAGAAGGAGTGGTGAAGGTAGTACCGGTAATGCAAATCAGAATGATACAAGGGAAGAAGCCCGTGCTATGTTTCAAGGCATGTTTGAGGCGGCCATGAAGGCCATACATGATCAAGGTCCGAGGGTAGAACAAGCACCACCCCGCTATGGATTGGAGCAATTTCTCAAACTGAAACCGGTTGAATTCAATGGGGAACCCGATGTTCGGAAAGCTGAGTTGTGGATTGAGTCGATGGAGAAGATTTATGAGGTATTTGGTTGCACGGATGAGGACAAGGTTCGGTTCGCGGCTTACAAACTTGTGGGAGCTGCCGAGCATTGGTGGAAGGGTGTTAAAGCTAGTTGGGATGATACTAATATGGTGTATGCGTGGGAGTTGCTTGTGCGCAAATTCAAGGAACATTTCATTCCGGTTGTTGATCAAAACCGAAAGGAGATCGAGCTGCTCAACCTAGAGCAAGGTTTGTTGTTTATAGCTCAATACTCGGCTAAGTTCATAGAATTAGCCCGGTATTGTGACTATTTGGTGAGGACCGAGGAACAAAATGCTATGAGATTCATTCGGGGATTGAAGACCTCCATCCGTACTCAACTTATTGCCCAACGGATTGTGACCTTCCAAGATGCGGTATACCGAGCCTACTTGATAGAGTAAGATAGTGGGGAGCACAAAAGGAAAACCGAGGTTGTGGGTACGGGTAAACCGGGAAGCCATGCTAAATCTCAACCTCAACACCGTTCTGACAACCGAGGTAACCCGGGAGCATCATCTCAGTTTAAGGGGCAAACCACACCGAGAAATCCGGGTACTACTCCGAGGATTCAGAATAGGAAGCCTTGTACCTTTTGTCAGAGGGTAGGCCATGCGGAGGATAGGTGTTGGAAAAAGCAAGGCAAGTGTACCAATTATGGTGAAATGGGGCACTTTGCGAGAGACTGCACGAGGCACCGAGGTCAGTCATCCAGGTCAGGGGTTGGTACTAATCAGGGTCAGAAAAGGGACGCCGCTGGGAAGCCCAAAGTTCAAGGAAAGATATATGCCATGAATCAACAACAGGCGACCGATGATCCTTCGGTTATTGGAGGTATTGTTTCTGTGTCTAATAGAGCGCACGAGCGTTAGTAGATCCAGGATCATCTCATTCATACATTTCTGTGCAATTTTCTTCCATGTTAAATGCTGCATTCGAGTCTTTACCATACGTGCTAGAGGTGTCGACCCCTATAGGAGAATGCTTGATTTCTGATCGAGTCTTTCGTGCTTGTGATGTGGTTATTTGTGGTCGTGTCCTTTGTGCGGATTTGGTAGTTCTTACTATCCAAGACTTTGATGTCATTTTGGGTATGGATTGGTTGAGCAAGTTTCATGCTTCCGTTGATTGCCGTAAGAAAACTGTTACTTTTTCTATTCTCGATGTGCCTAAATTTGTGTTTGAGGCTAGTCCTCTGAGTAGAAAGGTTCGCTTAATTTCTTATATGAAAGCGAGAAAATTATTGCATAGTGGTTGTGAGGGGTATTTGGCTAGTGTTCTTGATACTAGGAAGGAATCCCCTAGTTTGGATAGTGTTCGGGTAGTTCAGGAATTCCCCGATGTTTTCTCTACCGAGTATGATATGCCGCCCGATCGTGAGATTGAGTTTTGTATAGACCTTTTGCCGGGTACGGCTCCAATTTCGAAAGCACCTTATAGGTTGGCTCCCGCAGAGTTGAAGGAATTAAAGGTTCAATTGCAAGAGTTGCTTGATCGAGGGTTTATACGCCCTAGTGTTTCCCCGTGGGGAGCACCGGTTTTATTTGTGCGGAAGAAAGACGGTTCCTTGAGATTGTGCATCAATTACAGAAAGTTGAATCAGGTTACGGTGAAGAATAAATATCCTCTACCTCATATTGACGATTTATTTGACCAGCTTCAAGGGTCCGTAGTTTTCTCTAAACTTGATTTGAGGAGTGGGTACCATCAGTTGAAGGTTCGATCGGAGGATATTTCGAAGACTGCTTTTCGCACTCGGTATGGTCATTACGAGTTCTTGGTTATGCCGTTTGGGTTGACTAACGTGCCTGCCGTATTTATGGATTTGATGAACCGGGTTTTCCATCCGTATCTTGACTCGTTCGTGGTGATCTTTATTGATGATATACTCGTCTACTCTAAATCTAGAGAGGAGCACGAGCAACAATTGAGGACAGTTTTATCCGTTCTTGCGAGGGAGAAATTGTTTGCGAAGTTTAGTAAATGCGAATTTTGGCTCGAGAAAGTGTCATTTCTGGGCCATGTGATTTCTAAAGACGGGATTTATGTGGATCCTTCAAAGATTGAAGCTATAGTGGATTGGAAGAGACCCGAATCAGTGACAGAGATTAGAAGCTTTCTGGGGTTGGCCGGTTATTACAGAAGATTTATTGAGGGGTTTTCGAGGATCGCTACTCCGATGACTCAGTTGACCCAGAAGAATGTCCCGTTTGTGTGGACCGAGAAATGTGACAAGAGTTTCGAGGAATTGAAGAAGAGGTTGACTACCGCACCGATCTTGACTTTGCCTAATGGGAGCGATGGCCTAGTGATTTATAGTGATGCTTCGAAAGAGGGGTTGGGTTGTGTTTTGATGCAGAATAGGAAGGTGATTGCCTATGCTTCGAGGATGAAGAAGTTGATACCAACTACCCCGTCAACACCGGTGCCCCTACCCTCCACTTGACAAACTACAAAAGTGTCCCACCTTCCTCTCTTTATGCCCAAAGGGGAACTACTACCATGAGCATGAACAAAGGTGTCTATGAGCCCTCCCCTGAACTGCTTAGTGGCTACCTCTCTGCTAGAAAGTTGCCTGCACCTTCATTACCCTTCAGCATTGGAATGGCCGCCCCGACTACCTCAACAACTCCACCCATTACTCTGCCGGAATCCATCCCCGATATCTCTAACTACCCCGTGGTCATGTCAATACAAGAGCAAATGCGTAAATTGATCGAGACTGTAGACAAGCAAACGGCTCCTACTACCAAGACAGTCAATCCTAGCCAAGTTGGGGCTCTCCCGAAGGATTTCAAGATGCCTAAGGTGGCGATGTTCCATGGTGACTCATGTCCTAAGACTCATTTGGACAGTTATGTGTTGGTTATGAGAGCTCGAGACTGCACCAACGAGCAAATGGCCCGTGTTTTCCATAGCACTTTGGATGGTATAGCTTTACGATGGTTCTTGGGACTAGACCCGAGTGAAAGGAAAACTTGGGATCAAATCAGTACCATATTCTGCGAGAAGTATCAAGCTAACTTGGATTGGCATGTGAACCGAACCGACCTTGAGAACACCATGCGAAGGACCGGCGAGCCTATTTACGACTTTTACAAAAGGTGGAACCACCGACTGTGTGAGGTTCAATATCCACCTAAAGCAAAGGAACAAAAGCAGATTTTCTACAAGTGCTTGCTCCCCGAATTGAAAGTGGCCATCGGTAATGGTTATTTCCCTGATTTGCGAGAAATGGTTGACGCCGGAGTAAGGTATGAAGCGGGCATCACCGAAATTGTACCACCAAAGGACGCCACCAAAAGCAACAACAACTCCTTCCGTTACAAGGCTCCTACAAATCCTGCACCTCCCAAGGGTAGAAAAGAGGCGGTTGGACAAGTCAACATGGTCCAAAATGAGACTCCGTTTGATGTTCGATCTGTCACAAGAAGTGGGGCTCCCCCGCAAAGAGAGAGAGAGAGCATTTTGATGATTTTGGCATGCCTATGGGAAAAGTCTTTGATGTGCTAGTCAAAAGAGGCCTTGTCAAACCACTAGAGAACTACCAACCCGCCAATCCAAAGGCCAATTTGGATGTCTCCAAGTTTTGTAATTACACAAGTATATGGGACACACGACGGATGGTTTCCTTAAATTAAAACGCATAGTTCAAGGGTTGATCAATGACAAGAAGATTAAGAAGCCGAAGGGTCCCAATGTAGTGAACAATCCTCTTCCAAACAACGGTGGGTTTAACATGGTGCAAACGAGTGAGATCAGCATGCTAGAGCTCATGGAGTCCTTCGCCAAAGCAGAGGTGAGAATGGCTAGTGTCTTCGAGGTGCTTGTGAAGATGAAGTCCCTCAAGCCGCTAGAAGGGTATCTCCCTAGTCTCGACTGCGATCTATCAAAATTCTGCCACTACCACAAGTGTACCGTTCATACTACCAAAGAATGATTCACCTCAAGAAAGCTATACAAGAGCTCATCTATGCCGGCGTTATCAAAGACCCTAGAAATTCTTTAGCTAGTAATGTACTCATGGTAGAAATTAGTGAGATCATTGATCCGACCGAGCATGTTGTGGCGGACTGTGATGATACGTGTTGTACTTCATTGATTAATAATAAGGGAACTTATTGCTACTTTTTGTCTATAGATGAGTTAGATAGTGAAGTAGAATCTCTAGACAAGGAAGGTCCCAAACGCAACCAACCTTTGTCTTGGGCCGAAATATTCAAGGAAGCCGAAAGAGTAGAAATTCTCCCCCCTCACCATGAGGTGCCACTCTCCCTAGATGAGCTACGAGTGGAGGTTTGCCTACTCACAAGATCCAGTCAAGTGTACCAATCCGACCCAAAGGGTGAAATGAAGATCTTTGGCAAAGAGCCTGAACAAACCGACCTCAAGAAGGAAGATCCTATCCTTACCCAACTCAAGTAAACCCAAGCACACATCTCGCTATGGTCCCTACTCACCTCCTCCCTTGCTCACCGCCTCATGCTTGAGAAGAATCTTGCCGCTACGATGGTGCCATAGAATGTCACACACATGATCGACAACATCCACTATGGAAACATCATCACTTTCTCAGAGCTAGAAAAACCCTTGTTTGGGGTCGATCACAACGAGCCATTGTATATCACTGTAGAGGTGGATGGTAAGAAAATTCCCCACGTGTTTATTGATAATGGTTCTGCTATCAACATCTTGCCCTCAAGAATGATAGATGTTATTGGGGTTTATGCCGCTGATTTAAAACCGTCTAAGCAAACCATCAAGGCTTACGACTCCACCTGTCGCGCAGTTATAGGTATTGTCACTCTGCCCATCACAGTCGGAACTCAGATCCTACCCACCAAATTCCAAGTCATAGACATCCCGACGACTTTCTCTCTCCTCTTGGGACGGCCATAGTTGCATCAGTCAGGTGCGGTTCCCTCTTCCTTGCATCAATGTGTGAAGTTCCAGTCTGGAAATGAGGTGACTGTTGTCTACAGTGATTTAGTAACTGCCCAAGGGACGGACACAAAGGGCATTCCTGTTTTACAAATACAACATGGAGAGGAGAGTAGACTCTTCAATGGCTTCGAAATAGTCGCTCAAGCACAAATTTGGGCCATCGATCTCACCAAAACCTCAGATATGGTGGCACCCGTTGTCAAGACACTACGAAACATGGGCTTCATACCGGGGCTGGGGCTAGGTAAGAACTTGGAAGGTCCCATAGATTTGGTTGAAGAAGTTGATCACAGAGGGCTGTTTGGCCTTAGATACACCCTCACTCCAGAAGACAGAGCAGAAAAGGATAGAATTCTAAGCCTGAAATGCGGCCATACCGCCTTTCTCTTAACAGTTACTTTGTTAAGGAAGGAGAGGATTTTTCGTGCTTTGAATTCGCAGAACTATGGTTTGATCACACCAGCAAGTTACAGAAAGGGTTCGAGATCTTCAGAGATGTAGAACTCGACCGGTCCAACCTGATGCTGACTTACATGGAATACAACAAGGGCACGGGAAGAATCAAAACCATTAAGTACGAATATGCCATCGAAGTTGCCAGTGACTTGGCTGATCAGCTAGAATCCACAACCCTTGACAAGCCAGCAGTGGAAACCACAGAGACTCCAGGTTCGCCTGAGACATGGGACGGCCAATATCTGCTTCAACATCTAGGAAACCTAGGACTCAACGATGACATGGTAGCCGCAATTGGGGATGAATCAGAGGACGATGTTGACCCAAGGACATTAGTGGAACCCATGGAGGGCAAGCTGAAAAACTGGTGCACACTCGGAGGTCCCATGGCTACTCCAGAATTTATGGTTGGGACGTTGGGGCTTACTCGATCTCCTGCCGTGCCTCCCACAGCATCTCATGTCACTTCATCAAAACCCCCTTCCCCCGAGTCTAGTGTTTTGAATTTTGAGTTTGAGTGTTCCTCTAAGTCTGACGACCTCACGTCTTAAGACTATGATCTTGTCGCAAACGCTATATTTCCTTTCGCCATGAATGAAGCCCTCGACCTTTCCGAGTATCCCTCCATAGCCACTCTTTTAACTGATAAATTCACTAATAATGAACCTAATGATGTACACCTAGTTAATAATGATTCATTAGAAGAGGCAGACACAGACACGCTAAATGATGAATATATTAGTGAAATTTCAGAACATGTTATTAGTCAAAAGGAATCTTGAGCCCAATATGCCGATGAGGTGCCAACGTGTGTGAATTTAGGAACCAAAGCCGAGCCAAAGGAAACACAGATTGGAAACTTCTTCAGCGGAGCCTAAAGGGAAGCATTGATTGAGCTGCTCAAGGAGTACATGGATGTATTTGTGTGGTCTTACAAGGACATGCCGGGGCTTGACAACTCGATCGTAGAGTACAGAATCCCGACATTACCAGATGCCAAGCCAGTCAAGCAGAAGCTACACCGTATTAAGCCAGAATGGTCCTTGCAAGTAAAGGAAGAGATTGAGAAACTGCTACGCGTAGGCTTCATCAGGGTGATCGAATACCCCACTTGGTTGTCAAACATCGTGACTATCAAGAAGTCCAATAGTAAAGTCCGAGTATGCATAGATGTCAGATATCTCAACAAGGCTACTCCAAAGGATAACTCCCCCTTGCCCAATATCGACATGTTAGTGGATGCGATGGCTAATTATGAGGTCAAGTCATTTGTAGATGGGTTCGCCGGCTATAACCAGATTAAAATGGCCAAGGAAGACTAAGAGAAGACAGCCTTCACTACTCCGTGGGGTACTTTCTGCTATACTTTCATGCCGTTTGGATTGAGGAACGCTGGGGCTACTTATCAACGGGCTGTCACCGCTCTCTTCCATGACATGATCCACAAGGAGATCGAAGTATATGTGGACGATATGATCATACATTCGAAAGGCTCCGATGGTCAACACCTGACAGATGTAAGGAAATTCTTCAACAGGCTGAGAGAGCATGCCATGCGTTTGAACCCTACCAAGTGCACGTTTAGGGCTAGTCGAAGGAAAGTGTTAGGTTACATGGTCACCGAGCGCGGTATAGAAGCCGACCCGAGGAAGATTCAAGACATCTTAGAGATGCAATCCCCCTGCAATGGAAGCGAGAGAACGAGACTCATGGGACTATTTCGATGCCTCAGTCATGTTACAACTGTAGGAGAGCCAACACTAAGAGAAATGGAGAAATGCGCAGATAAAGGTTGGAGTTCGAGGTGTGAAGTCGCATTCAATCACCTCAAAGAGTACCTAAGCCACACCCCCATCCTACGCCCAATGCATGGGAAAGATCCCCAAACCACAAATCCAATGCCATGGAAAGAAACCAAGCGAAAGTCTGCTAAAGTTTCATGAAAATAACCCAATCCCAATCCAGCACCATATGAAAATGGTGATCCCAAGCGCAAAAATGTTCGAAGGACTGCAAACTATGGGTAAAATGCAACCTTTAGGGGAATACGCATTCCTCTCTGAGTTACCGCCTCTCCAACCGTTCGAGCCCTCTAAATTTTGTTCATACCACCAAGACGAAGGTCATGATACCAATAATTGTGTGGCCTTACAAAGAAAAATCCAAGACTCCATAGATGAAGGGATACTTACTAAACATAGAGGATTTTGGTTCTACATGGAGAATAGTAATCCCGAACCCCTTGAGTTTGACAAGCTGTAGACACCCCGCCTTGGACCTCACACCCCGATTACATACATAGTATTTTTATTTAACTTATTTTCGTTAATTTCTATTACTTCAGTTAAGTTCCTATCTGATTGCGTTAGTTTTGGACTAAACTGCATAACAGAGTTAACTTTTAGGGTCATTCTATCATTTTTAGGCTCGGGCGCATCCTGAAGTGTCAACGGGGCGCGCGCGCGTTTGGACTACTAGTCCGGACCCGCGCGCTTCCCACTTTGGCATTTACGGACTGCACCAAGTTTCCCTCCATTTCTAGAGTAAAAAAACCCTTTTCACCACATGTTTTATTCTATCATTAAACCCATTTTATTTTGTAACTCCCAATCCCATTATTCTAGCCATTTCTTTAAAACAAAATATTTCTTTTCATTATTATTTGATTTTCTTCTTATTATTTTATTTCTCTTTATTTTCTTATTGGTTGAAAGACCATATTTTCCTCTCTTTTCCACCTATTTAAACCTCTCATTTCTACCTTAGAAAAGGAATTGAACTTTGTCTACACTTTTAATATACACAAATTCTCCCAACAAGAGTTTTAGCAACAAAACTCTACACAAATTTCTACACAACAATTTCTCTACAACAACTCCATCTCCAAGTTAAAGTTTTAAGTTCTTCTTTTTCTAAAGGTACTTTATTCTTCTTCTTCTATTTTATTTGTCTTAGTAATGTATGCAATCCCCATCAATTGGGACATGAATAAATGACCACTTTACTACATTAAAGTTGGTTAAGGTTATCTCCGTACATTTCAGTATCTAGTTTACTTTATTATTCTTCTCTTATGTAATCTTTAGCATAAATTAATATATAAAATAATTCTCTTTTATTTCCCTTTGCAATTCTCCATTTCTTTACATTGTAATTGTTAGCACTTTTATATTAATACAAGAAGGACTTCTTTAGCATTAGAACACCAATAGTAGTAAGACCCGCGTAAGCGGAGGAGGGTGGGTGTTTAAGTACTTCCCACTCCGTCACCTAACCCCCGAACACTTCTCTCCCGAATCTTTGGTTTCGTAACATAAAATAGGCTATTTCTTTAGGTTTTTCTTATGTTCCTCTAAAACATAGGTGGCGACTCTACAATATAAAATCAATTAGACATCCTAGGATAATTCACCGCTCTAGCCAAGTAGTAGGTTTTTCCGGGTATCTACAGTGGCGACTCCGCTGGGGATAATTTAGAGAATTAAACTTGCATTTCTGCTTTTGGTGTTCTTTTATTCTGTTTTCTGGGCATTCTGGTAAAAAGGGTTGGAAGCGCGCGCCTCTGGCCTTCTTGTCCTAAAGCGCGCGCGTCCGACCCCAATTGCCCGAATCACCCGCCTCTCATCTCATCCTTCAATTCCATGTTTCTGTGCTAACAAATTCTGCAGGGGAAAGTTTTCTTATTTAGGGTCAAGGCAATCCCTTGAACCCTCTGATTTGCAGGTTTTCACCCAGAATCGGGCGCCTCTGCCCCTCTTCCTCTAACGCGTGCGCCTCCCGAGTAGGTAGCCCAATGCGCGCACTTTTGGGTGCATTTCCAGAACAGAACAGTGCACAGAAACAGAACAGTTTTGACAGTGTGTGGGCACCGGGCCTGCACATGAACGATTTTACTTTCTGTTTATTTTATCGGTCACACAGGTGATTTGAATGTTATAAATTATGTGCTTATTTGTTTTTTTTTTCTTTTTTTTTTAAAAAAATTGTCACTTGGCTTGACCTCACACTACATGCACATATTCCTATGAATTGCTCACTATCGAGTCGCACAAGTCCAACCCCAAACCCGTCGAGGCCCATCCTAGAGAGTTTCAAGCTCCACCCGACCTTGACTCTTTCGAAGCGGTAAACCTCAGCCCGTGGTGTAGTTCTTGACTACATGCCGATGGTGACCTTAAGCCTCTGTTTAGCTGAGCACAAGCCAACACAATTCTAGTTAGGTTCTAATACTCCGTGACCAAGTCGGTGTTCGTATGTCGAGATTTCCCTAAACTAATGTCATCAAATCATACATGCCGTTTCCAAAAAGAAACAAGTGGTTATTATGGACAAAATAAAACTCCGTCCCCAAGTGGTTAACATGGACGAAATAAAACTCCGTCCCCGCATGTATGCTTTATGACATTAATTTAGTTTAATCCCGTCACATGTAGGTATCAAAAGCGTGGTGGAATCCGATGAGTATATGGGACCGCGAGAAGGTCTATATACTAGTGTGACGATTCCACTATTTTTCTAGAAACCCCAAAAAGGACTCCGTCTTTCCGGCTTTTGTAAATAATAATAATAAAAAAATCTTTTTCTTTATGTGGTTGAGTCTTTTCACTTGTTTGTGGGTGAAATTATTTTACTCAAAAGGTGTTTGTGGGGCCATCCTAAGATCAACCGGGTTCTTCAATAGTTCCAATGGCTTCTGAAAACAACAACAATGGTGGAAATCCTTCCCGGTCCAACGAGGATATAGCCAACATGATCAAAGCACTGAAAGGACAAATTGATGCACTCGCCGAGAATGCCTGACTCAAGGATGATTTGTGGCAAGCCCGTCTCAAGCATGAGAGAATGGCCCATAAGAAAGAACTTGCTAAGCTCGAGATCCAATTGAAGGAGCTCACAAATGAAGGAAAAATGGTCCAAAGGATTGATAATAGTTTGGTCAACACTCTCATGGCATACATTGACCAATGTTTTAGTGGGCTAAATTTGAACAAAGGCCCAAGCTCCGATCTCCATCAAGCTTCTCTTCTCATGAACACAATGGTGGCCCTTCCCGAAAAATTCAAAATGCCCGATATTGGAAAGTTCAATGGGAACTCTTGTCCCGATGCTCATGTTGACTCCTACATTTGCGCCATGCTACCGAAGAAAGTGTCTCCTAAAATAATGGCACAGTGCTTCCCACTTACTCTCGATGGGGTCGCAAAAGATTGGTATATGGGTCTCCCGATTTCCACCCGCCTCAATTGGGATGCCGCTATGTTTGCCTTCAAGAGGCAATACCAAGGCAATTTCATGTACCGTCCACAAAGAAAGAATTGGAGAATACCGTGCAAAAGGGAAATGAATCATTTGGGGACTTTTCTCGCCGTTGGAATGACAAGTTAGCCGAGATCATTGATAGGCCCTCCAAGAAGGAACAAATGGACATCTTCTTGAAGTGTTTGAATTTGGACCACTGAGCTCATCTTAGTGGGGCCTTTTATCCATATTTTTCAAGCATGTATGATGCGGGAATTAGAATTGAAAATTTGCTCCGAAAAGTGGCCGAGTCCTCCTATGAGACAAGCTTCAACGACAAAGGGTTCCCGAGCAATTCGAGCAACGACATGGAAGAATGTAGTGACATGGAAGACTACAAAGACATGGGGGACGACGAAAGCAATCTCCGTATCTCTTTCTCTACCTAGTAATAGGAATAAAAAAAAAAGAAAAAAAAAAGAGTCAAAGTCCTCTTAAGTGTGCATTAAAGTTTTCTCTCATCCCATGTTAAAGTTTGAGTCGGTCTTATAAAATAAAAGTCGTTCTTGTCCTCATACACTATTCCAAGTTGTTCAATCTAATTCTTGGCAAAATGATGAATAGATGTCTAAACAAGTTTTAGAACAAAGGCCATCACTTGAACTCCTAGGGGCTAAACATCGTGACGAAGGAGACAACATCAACGACAAATCCAAGACATCAAGTGCCAAATCAAGGTGGAACTACAACCATGGAGAAAAAATCAAGCAATGTTTCAAAGGGGGATTTAAAAAATAAAAAAAGCACGCTAGGTTGACTCTTCAAAACAACCTAGGCAAAAGTTAGAGCACAAAAAAAAAAAAAAAATCCCCCTTAATCAAAGAAGTGCACAGGATCAATATCATTTTCCAAGGACGAAGCGACATCAACAAAAATCACGACGAAGCAACAATTCCATCACGAAGAATGGAGTATTCACAAAAACTACGGTGACCTGAGCCTCTACACTGGAGGAACATAGGCAACCTGCGGGTCCGGTCTCATGCAAGAAAGAAAATATGTTTAGCCCTAGTGTGTTATGGTGATTGGCCTTCGTCTCTAACTTGTCAAGACATCTTTGTACGAGTCATTTTCCAATGAATTAATCACCTCAAGATTGAACAACTTTCTTAGAATTGGAATCGCTTTGCGTTCCTTATCGAGCCTAGGGGCTTCTTATCTTTCAGCGATACTACCAGTTTCTTGCAATCAAATTGGGGATTTCTTTCTCTTCTCTCTTAATGACTTACTTGCCTTCGTGAGTCATTCAATAAATAAAAATACATGTCAATACTAGGGACCACTTCCCTAGTCAAGTCAATGTCACTCATTATTAGTGACAAAAGGTCTCCATCACAAATTCACATGTCTTTCATCCTCAACTAGAGTCAATGCACACTTCCTCATTAATCGAGTCAAAATGAAGACGCAAAAGAGATGCCCGTTGATTGAAAACCCAAAAGGGCGGTCTAGGCAAAAAACAGGGCGCGTCATAAAAAAAAGAGAGAGAGAGAGAGAGGAGGGAAAGAGAAATAGAGATCTCCGGCCTCTAAAGAATACAACTACACAAGTTGTACATTGAATCTCCTCAGCAAGTCAAGTCCCCACCGAGTCAACTTTGGAATTGCAAAAGGCTCGACAAGATATGGCACAATCAAAGGTCGTCTTGGGTTGTTGGCATAAGAGAGATTGTTCTTGCAATATGCATTTTTGGGCTCATGTGGAAGAAGGCCCGTCCGAGAATGAGCTCATGATTGATGTGGGGAACGAGGTTGCACAAATAGTCCCCAGTGAGTCAATTGGTTTAGGCAGCAAGTAGAAACAACATGTAATTCAATTTTCAAGCTTCCACAAGTATGTGCCTCTAAAGTGTGCCGAAGGACTTCCGAGAATGGAGTAGCTCTTACCATGTCCTCTTATATTTGTTCCCCCACATAAGGACGAGTTTCTTGCTCTGCTTGACAAATGATGACGCCCTAGGGGCTATGTGACTCAAGAACAAGAGCTTTTTTTGCTACGCTCGACATTTAATGAGCCCTAGGGGCTATACCCAAGAAAAATGTGTGGGACGATCTTCAAAGTTCTACGAATGTCGAAAATCCTTCTTGTCATGTGTGCTCGTGCATGTTCTCCCAATCAAGGATAGGCCTTTCTGGCTCTACTTACAATCGATGATAGTACTCTAGGGGCTAGACTCAAGTTTGAAAGGCTCCTTCAGCGAGAAGCAATTCACGGCACCTCCCAACAATGTACCTAGCAAAGCCATATGAAACATTGGAGGCATCCTCAATTATTTTCGCACCAAAGGTCTCAAAGGGCTTCGCAATCTACAATCTTTTGGGCTACAACGTTACAGTAATCCGAGCAAAGGGCAATATTCGGGCTTCACAATTTACAATCTTTTGGGCTACGGCATTACAGTAATCCGAGCAAAGGGAAATATTGGGGCTTCGAAATTGACAATCTTTTGGGCAGTGATACCCGAGCAATTAAATGTGCGGAATAATCTTTATGGAACCAAGCTTCAAGGGTCTCTTGGTACTTCACGTCAAAGGTCTTCTGGTTTGAATGGAGGGCTCCGATGTTATGAATGAATTCTATGATTCTTATGTTTTGACTTACAACGAGATTATGAAGAAAGTCTTAGAGATAAGGAAAAAGATTGAATATGCTAAACTCTATCAAAACAGGGTTATAACGGGAAATGCCTTGGCCAATCCCAATGTTTCTGCAATTCAGCACCCCCTTCTCCGAGATCAAAAGCACAAGTTGCATCCGCACGAGTTGCATCCGAAGATCCGTTATTAGTTCAACACAAGAAGACTCAAGAAAACATACCCATTTGGGACCTTATCACGCCAAGACCTTATCATCCAAGACATTTTCGGAAGACCTTGTTGCACCTGGACCTTCCGCCATTTGGGTACCGACCACAATGGCCATTGATCTCCCCAGTAAGAGTAAGAAGGAAATCACTTTCAAGAGTTCTACGAAACGGTGCATCCGCCCTCAATACCGAGTCAATTACAAGATAATTTGGGGCCTTACATCGACAGGTCTTCATAACCCACCATGTCCAAGCTCACAAACAATAAGTACATGACATTTGGGGCTTGGAAACCTCTCAAAGCATGGTATCAATAATCTTCTCTTGGGGCTTGCTCACGTAAACAACAAAAGGCAATTTATTTTAATGGGCCAAGAGCTGATTCATCTTGGGGATATGCAAGTCACTCAAAGTTTGGAATCAAAGGCGTTCTAAGGGCTTTACAATCAGAAACCCCCTGGTATCTCGGCATCGAAAGTTTCTTGAAGCCCCATAATCGACAAATCTCTTGGGGCTAGACATCCATCTTCGTTGGGCACAACAGCGACAACAGAATTCAAGCGAGGCAATCCAGACTTCGATAGAACATGATTTGATTTTGGGTTGGCTTTACAAACACACAATGGTTAAAATGGTTCACCCACGAACGAAAAAAAAAAAAAGCGACAAAAAGATTTTATTTTTCTTTTTCTTGTCTCCTTACTTGCGTAAAAGTATTTTCTCCTATCTTCTTCCCCAGAATTCTCCATCATCCTTGAACTACGCTGGTCTGATTCTCTTCAAGAGATACGTAGGCAGCATTTTGGCATGACCAACCCATCATCATGCCTCCATCGAAAGTGAAAGCAACTCATCAACATCCAAAGAACGAACATTCTTCATCAAAGCCACAACATCATAAATCCATCCCAAGTCAAGCGGACATGGTAAGTGGAGGTATGAACATCATTCATCAAAGCTTTCTCTCAAAGTCTCTCTCATGCAAATCTCTACTTTTCAAATCACATCACACCACAAGCACAATTTCTCTTCACACACAAGCACATATATCTGCAAAGCATACACATAATAGGTACAAGCACACATCAAACGGATTCACAAACGGATTTGACCAATGGATTCACAAACGGATTCATCAAGCAGGTTCACAAACGGACTCAGCCATCGGATTCACAAACGGATTCAACCAATGGATTCACAAACGGATTCAGCAACGGGTTCACAAACGGACTCAACCATCGGATTCACAAACGGATTCGACAAATGAATTCACAAACGGATTCAATAACGGGTTCAAAAACGGACTCAGCCATCGGATTCACAAACGGATTCGACCAATGGATTCACAAACGGATTCAGCAACGGGTTCACAAACGGACTCAACCATTGGATTCACAAACGGATTCGACCAATGGATTCACAACCGGATTCAGCAATGGGTTCACAAATAGACTCAGCCATCGGATTCACAAACGGATTCGACCAATGGATTCACAAACGGATTCAGCAATGGGTTCACAAATGGACTCAACCATCGGATTCACAAACGGATTCGACCAATGGATTCACAAACGGATTCAGCAACGGGTTCACAAACGGACTCATCCATCGGATTCACAAACAAATTCGATAAATGGACTCACAAACGGGTTCAGCAAATGGATTCACAAACGGATTCAACAACGGGTTCACAAATGGACTCAGCCATCGGATTCAAAAACGGATTCTACAAATGAACTCATAAACGGGTTCAACAAATGGATTCACAAACGGATTCAGCCAATGGATTAACAAACGGATTCGACAAATGGTCTCACAAACGGATTCAGCCAGCGGATTCACAAACGGATTCGACAAATGAACTCACAAACGGGTTCAGCAAATGGATTCACAAACAGATTCAACAAAACAGATTCACAAACGGATTCGGCCAACAGATCAACAAACGAATCATGCCACCTCTTCTATAAACAAAAGTCGCTCACACAGGGAGCGCACCTCTATCTTTCGCAATTTCAAATTCCTGCTTTCATTGAGTCTTTGCTTTCTTTTCTTTCTTTTTCTTTGTCGATGTCCTTGGCGGTTGTCTTTCTTTCGTCGACTCATTTTGCTTTGCAATCCACGTTGCCGAGGGGGTCTGTAGACACCCTGTCTTGGACCTCAAACCCCGATTGCATACATAGTATTTTTATTTAACTTATTTTCGTTAATGTCTATTACTTCTGTTAAGTTCCTAACTGATCCTGTTAGTTTTGGACTAAACTGCATAACAGAGTTAACTTTTAGGGTCATTCTGTGATTTTTAGGCTCGGGCGCATCTGGAAGTGTCAACGGGGCGCCTGCGCGTTTGGACTAATAGTCCTGACCTGCGCGCTTCCCACTTTGGCAGTTACGGACTGCACCAAGTTTCCCTCCATTTCTAGAGTAAAAAACAACCTTTTCACCACATGTTTTATTCTAGCATTAAATCCATTTTATTTTGTAACTCCCAATCCCATTATTGTAGCCATTTCTTTAAAACAAAATATTTCTTTTCATTATTATTTGATTTTCTTCTTATTATTTTATTTCTCTTTATTTTCTTATTGGTTGAAAGACCATATTTTCCTCTATTTTCCACCTATTTAAACCTCTCATTTCTACCTTAGAAAAGGACTTGAACTTTCTCTACACTTTAATTATACACAAATTCTCCCAACAAGACTTTTAGCAACAAAACTCCACACAAATTTCTACACAACAATTTCTCTACAACAACTCCATCTCCAAGTTAAAGTTTGAAGTTCTTCATTTTCTAAAGGTACTTTATTCTTCTTCTTCTATTTTATTTGTCTTAGTGATGTATGCAATCCCCATCAATTGGGACATGACTAAATGACCACTTTACTACATTAAAGTTGGTTAAGGTTATCTCCCTACATTTCAATCTCTAGTTTAATTTACCATTCATCTCTTAATGTAATCTTTAGCATAAATTAATATATAAAATAATTCTTTTTTATTTCCCTTTGCAATTCCCAATTTCTTTACATTGTAATTGTTAGGAATTTTATATTAATACAAGAAGGACTTCTTTAGCATTAAAACACCAATAGTAGCAAGACCCGCGTAACATAAAATAGGCTATTTCTTTAGGTTTTTCTTATGTTCCGTTAAAACATAGGTGGTGACTCTACAATCTAAAATCAGTTAGACATCCTAGGATAATTCACCTCTCTAGCCAAGTAGTGGATTTTTCTGGGGTATCTACACAAGCCTAGACCCAGAAGTGAAAGCGACATGATAGTACCAACGCACATGACTACAGAGCGGATTCGCGACCTGCTGCAAGAGGTGGAGGACTTGAAACAGAAACTCTCAACTACTAAGACTCGAGATACACCACGAGACTGACAGAAGATCTTCTCCGGAGGAGCAATCAAGATGGCAGATTTGGATGACAACCCGTTTAAGGAACCGGTCAACCTCAGCAATCTCAAGCGCTACTACGACTAGTTCCCTTTCTAAAAAAAATTATTATTATGCGCAAAAAGAAGCCCGATAGGCTGAAAACCCGCAAAGGGCGGTCTATGCAAAAAAAGGGTGCGTACAAAGCTCGCTAGACTGAAAACCCGCAAGGGAGGTCTAGGCAAAAGTTAGAGCATTCCCTCTTCTATCTTCCCTTTCTTAAAATATTTCTAGTCTAATTGGAATGAACTACGATGACCTGAGCCCCTTAGTTTTATTTGTAAAAGGGGAACGTAGGCAACCTTCAAAGGTGCGGTCCAAAAAAATAAATAAACATCCAAATTTGACCAAGGATCAATAAAAGGATAATTTGTGTTTTCTAAAGCAAATAAACTTTTATTTCCACAATCATTGCACGTTACACTTATTTTATGAGTCTAAGCTCGATTAAACTTGCGATTACATAACCTGTTGTGAAATTTAACTAATACCGAAATAAAAATGAAACTAAAACTAATGTGTTTGCAATGACTGTGGATGGATACTCGGAACTACTCCTTAGCTCCCGTCGTGCCTTTGGTCTCTTTCTTCTTTCTTAGTCCCCGGCAAACTATTTTCTTGATAGGTTTCTCGCAAAATCTCGCCTCGAAAGCACTAACACCCTTGGTCTTACCTCGCAAAATCTCCCCAATCTTCCTCGGAGTTGTTGCCTCTTTTCCATCCCCATTAGCAACACTCTTCCCTTTCTTCTTCTCAAAGGCCAACGCCTCCTTCATCCTCAATGAGATGCTCGAAGCACAGGGTCCTAATATAGATCCCCTTAGCTTCTCTAGTGTTTGCTACATTTCCCCAAGTCTCTCCTCATACCAAGTCAAATATTGCAGTGACAAATAGGTGTTGTGGGAGCGTGAAAGGAAGGTCATGCGTGAAAAGCCATCCTGGCCCCAGATCTGAGACATGAGGATCGAAACACTAGCATCCAAATAAAGGACCTTGAAAGGAAACTTCGCCAAGTTCTTATCCCAAGCCTCGGGGATAGTCTGAGCCAATCCATACTTTCGGAGCACCCTCATGGGATAATAAAATGTAGTCTCGGAGAGCGTCGGGATGCGGATCACGTAAGAACCTACCTGCTTGTCCCTCAAAGACTGGTTCCGCCATATCGGCAGTACCCACTAAACGCTATCAGTCACCAATTCGGCTAAATAAACCTCCCATTTCCTGTACGACTATGCTCGAACTGCTCTACAATTCCCCTGTTGCGGTAAACCCACAGAGCAACATTTCTAGACTAGGGTGGATTATTCACCCTAAGCCTCTCCTGGAGCCACATAGTCAGTAATATGTCACTGCCTCTCGTCATGTCACCGTGAACAGAAAGTCGACGAATGCCACAGATAGTCTCTCCTAAGATGACCGGTACAATGTTGTGACCCAAACGAGCCCGAATCACCATGTCTAGGCATTCCCCACTGGCAAATCCAATTTGAGCAGGGAAAAGAATTAAAGCAAACAAACACAAGGCGAGATGATCTAGAGCAACGGTGGAGGTAACGTCCCTATGCATGAAATACTCGGGCATCCAAGAAAGGTCTACATGTTTACCTCTGACATACCTACCAATGTTGTCCTCGGTCATAACAAAGGTTACCAACATCCTCTCTAATGGAACAAAGTCAAATGGCAAAGCTACCTCTTCCCTTTCCTCAGCTCCACAAAGTGCCATGAAGTCCTCATACGTGGGTGTTATCTCATTATAGGAGAAGTTAAAAACGTGGTTATTTTCATCCCAAAAATTGGCAGCAGCATGCAAGAGATTTACATTCGGGTTCATGTGGAAGAATGACCAAAGACATTTTATGCCAAACCGTTGGTTAAATTCTTTGCGATAAGAGCCAGCAATTTTGGCAACCCACTTCTCCAAGGCTGTAGTATAAACTCCTCTTTCAACCCTTGAAATCCTTGCATGATGGTCCATTGAGAAAGCAAGAAAAGAGAGAATTTAGACAAGAAAACAAGCAAAAACTGCTGTTGGCACGATTCTGGGACTGTTTAAGCCTTGTTTAAGTAGGATTCCAATTCCAATTCTTGCAAAAAAAAAAAAAAAAGGAAAACGAAAGACGGCGTAAATATTGGCCACCCGACCAACATTGCCCTTGGCCAGGTGGCCATCTTCTCCCATGGCCATGCAGCCATCCTTGCCCCATGCTGGAATTTCAGATTTGTCCCCAAGCTGGGAAGACCCAGCCTCAGCAGGAGAGCGCTCTCGACGCTGTGGTATAACAGCATCCTCCCTCTGGCAGGTACAAGAATGGTACGCCTCTACATTCTACCGCCAAACGGATCGGACGTATGCCTCCGGAGTCACTTGGAGAAGTCAAGAATAACGAATAAGGATGAGAGAACAAAAGTGTGCACGTGGGATAATCTGAAACAAAATGATAAATCATACCCCAGCATCAGGTGGAGGAATGAATGGCTCCTCCACAATGTCTGCATCTGTCGGCTCCAAGATGATCTCCTCCTCCCAGCCGCCTCGCACCACTCTAACGCTGCTCGAACGAAGAGGCATGTCAACCAAAGGCCGACTCTGACCAATATAGCGGGCCGAGCTCGATCCCTCTCCTGACAATATCCTAGCCCGTACCTGTGGGCTGATCAGACGTGTCCGCACGAAGCCATCATAGTCATCACTACCCTTTTAATGCTCTGCCAGAGTCGGAGTCAGGAAGCTCCTCAGCCTAGTAGGACGAAGCATGTCCCAAGGAGGATCATGGGGAACCAACGGTGCTGTACCAGCCCTATGCTGACGAGCAACCCGCTCACCAAGATACATAGCATTTCCACTAAGACCCACTAGCAGAACCCGAGACGCAGTCAACATAGTAGCATGGCCGACAGAAAATTCATTAGCCTCGCTTCATGGGTAAAACCTCACCCCGACAGGCGTGGACCTTATAAGCACCGTCCTCAGATCAATAGCATCTGCGGTCTTCCTATCTTTAGATTTCCGAGACACTTGCATGTTGTTTCTGCACCAATAGGACATGATGGGAATGGTCTTCTTGTCACCAATCTCCAGCTGAAAGGGGCGACACCAAAGATCTCATATACCCACACCTATGTACACAGTAAATGGAGACAATTCAAAAATATGTGCTACAATCCAAAATTGTGCTGGACAGACAAAGGAATGATAAAAGGTGTACCTCGAAAGTGAACTGGAACCTATCAATTGCCGATGAACTATCCCTCAAGCAATGATCCAAAGCCCGGTATATCTCAGCCAAACCAGCTCCGCCCCAAGAAATCTCGCTCACTTGAGACAGATCCTCTAGAGCCCCCAACAGCGAGTACCTGCAGACGGTGGCCCCACTGGGAAAAAAGATCTCTGAGAAGCTGTACCATAGAAACAGTCAAGCTAGATAGTCCAAGTCGTACTCCCCTCTCCCAAAGGCTTTTATGGCCGACACCTAAAGCCTGTGCACCTTGCCAGCCTCCACTCCATAACCCTTTACACCTCCCCCAAGGTCGGTGTCTACTCCCAACAAGACCTGCCGTTAATCCCGTCTGCCCGCCAACCTCCCATCAAAAGGTAGAGGAGTAGTAGTGAACTTCAGTCCCGTGATAGCTGCAAAATTCGTGGGCGTAATAGTAATCTCTCCCCAACTGAGGTGGAATGTGTGGGTGGTATTGTGAATACATGAGGTAAAAGTCGGGAGTCTCCACATTGTTTTATTTGTTGTTAAAACATTGAGAAAACCATTTATGAGAATAATAGGGTTCGTGGGTCAAATTACAATAAGAGAAGAATATTCATGTTATCACTCCTATTGCCCGACGAATCGGTCTTTCTATCATTATCAATGTGTGTGTGTATGTTAGTGATTGAGACCAGATCCGAAGATTACCTACATTCTTTTCATCATGAGAATCTCAGGTCGGTGTAGTTCATTGATGAATTATAAAGGGGAGAGATGAAGCGGGATCATGCATATAGAGGGGGAAGATCAGAGTTAGAAGTAGTTCCTAGATCATATTAGGGTTTGATGAAACCCTAGGATCATCATTGGCTATGGCATGTGCATATAAATAGGGATTACAATCCTAGATCTAGCATATGATGTATGTATAAGACTTAGATCTAGCATAATAACAAGAACATCATGAATACATATGAATGAACACATAAACATGAAGATCACTCCCTAACTATAGCATATATTATGAATCTAGACTAATAACATGAAGAACACATGAAGAACATATGAATATGGATACATAAACATAATGAAAACATGCATAATATAGATCTAAACTAAGAAAACATGACAAATTCTCACCAATCTTAACAAGAACGAAGTCGAATCTCTCGCACGGATTCGCCGGACCTTCGGGATTGCTAGAAAGGCTTGGAGGGAGACTTCTGTCATCAGTTTAGGCTATATAACTCGGGGGAGAGAATTGTGTGTCGAAATAATGAGCTGAGGTCACCTATTTATAGGAAATCTTGACCCGGAGGAAGTGGCCACCCGGCCGGCGATATCGCCGCCCGGCCGGTCCAAGAGATTAACACAATTACCGAGGCTCTGATCAATCTGGACTCTGGAGGATGATGAGATAACGTCTATCTTTGCAGCCTCATCCAATTAGGTCGCCAGCATCTTCTTATCTGTTCTTTTCAGGAAATCCTGGATAAGTCATGTGCAGTTCGTAAATACCTGGGAGGTCCCTGTGAGTTCTAGAATTTCTAATAACTCATTTTCAGGTTGGGTACTAATAGTAGCCCCTCGGCGACGTTTCTTGCAAGGCATGGAGGGTCGTCGATTAAAAAAAGGAACCGATCTGAAATATGAGTTCCAAATCGAGAGAGGAGTGTGAAAGAAGGTGACCAAGTAGGTTGAGTGGTTGAACCTATGTCAGGCTACCTACGTATCCATGTGGAATTAAGCCGGTCGTAGTTCGAGGCCTGTGGGGAAAGAAAGAAACGAGACATCACCTTTTGCGGGGGATAGACAAATATCCGTCAAGCAATAAAGTCACGCGGACCCTACTGGGGAGAAAAGTTAAAGAAACGAAACATTGTTGAGCAATAAAGTCGTTGCATATAGACTTTACAGAAACGAATCATCGTAGAACAGATAAAGTCATTGCAGATGGACTTTGAGAAATGAGGGATGAATTCTAACTTCCTATGGAGCATACATAATTGCATAATTTCTTAGTAATCCACGGTACTTTGAGAAATGCATTTCCTCAGCATCGTAGAATCAGGTAACGCCGATGGTTTAGAGTTCGTACGGTGTTACGCCAAATAACTTTCTCAAATAGGAAGGGTTTAAGGACGTTCCCAGCCTTCCACTATAATCTTCAAGCTTTAAGGATGTTCCCAGCCTTTTAATTATAGGTTGATTTGGTTATTAAATTTTTTAGAAATTTTGAAGCCTTCCTAAGCCATTTTTAATTTTGGAAAATTTGAGGCCTTCCTAGGCCATTCTGGACATTATTAAGCCTTCCCAAACAATTTTGGACATTATTAAGCCTTCCCAGACAATTTTGTTAATTTTGGTGGTTTACAGGGTCTTCCGGACCAATTTGGAAATTTACAGGGTCTTCCGCACCAATTTTGGAAATTTACAAGGTCTTCCGAACCAATTCATTAAATTTTTGGAAATTTACAGGGTCTTCCGGACCAATTTTGGAAATTTACAGGGTCTTCTGGACCAATTTCAAAATTTACAAGGTCCTCTGGACCCCATTCTGGAAATTTACTTGAGTCTTCCAGACCCCATTTTCAAAATTTACTTGAGTCTTCCGGATTTTGAAAATTTACTTGACTCTTCCGGACCCCATTTTGGAAATTTACTTGAGTCTTTCCGGACCCTATTGATTAATTTTGGAAATTTACTTGAGTCTTCCGGACCCTATTTTGGAAATATACTTGAGTCTTTCGGACCCCATTTTGGAATTTGTTTGGTGTAAGACACCTTTTGTATAGGTTTTAAGCATTAAGCATTGTTATTTTAGAGGAGTTTTGATTGAAATTACCTATAGTCTAGGGTTTGAGCGTTGATTGTTTTATGTTTTTTAGATGTGAATTTCCCAATGTGTGGGGGTTTAAGTGAATTTTGTAGAGATTTAGTTGTATTTTACCCATAGTTTGGGGTTTAAATGATTCTTCTTTGACCACAAAGATTTGGATTATAAATGACCCTAGTTTGGGGTTTAAGTTTATTCTTGTTGATTTGTAAGAGTTGTAATTGTGAATTACCCAAGTTCGGGATTTAAGTATGTTAACGTTAAACACGAGGGATTTGTTTGCAGAATTGAGTGAGGGATTTGATTGTAATTTACCTTGAATGAAGGGTTTGATTGTTAATTACTTTGAACGAGAAGGTTTGATTGTTAATTACTTCGAACGAGAAGGTTTGATTGTTAATTACTTCGAATTGAGAAGGTTTGATTGTAATTTACCTTGAATGAAGGGTTTGATTGTTAATTACTTCGAACGAGAAGGTTTGATTGTTAATTACTTCGAATTGAGAAGGTTTGATTGTGAGTTACCCAAAGTTACGGGGTTTGGTTGTTAATTACCCAAGGTATGGGGTTTGGATTTGGATGGTGTAAGTTGAGGTGCTTTGTTTGCAAATTACCCAAGATATCGGGTTCGAGTGAATTAAATGTAGAATACAAGGGACCTAGTTGTAAGTTTTTTTTATGTGATTTGACTGTAATTTACCTTGAATAAAGGGTTTGATTGTTGATTACTTAGAATTGAGAAGGTTTAATTACTTCGAATTGAGAAGGTTTGATTGTTAATTACTTCGAACGAGAAGGTTTGATTGTGAAATACCCAAAGTTACGGGGTTTGGTTAATTGATTTTGTACTTAAGGTTTAATGACCTTAAATTGGGGTTTTCATGAAACTTTGTAGATTTCGACCCAAGATGATTGATTTATCTGTGGTATGTATAATGTATCGATTTTAGTGGTTTTGCTAAAAAACGCAATTTTTGTGTTAAGTAATTTTGGTCCGAAAATGTTGTAATCTTTGACCGATATTTTACTTGGTTGACTTTGTTAAAAGTTCTTTTTCTGTTGTTTGACTTTTGTTAGAGTATGTGGATGTAATGTACATTAGTGTTTCGTTGAGAAAGCTTCTTTTGGATGCAGATATCTTTTTTTTGTCTGTTTAGTTATTGAAATGCTTCGGTTGTAGAAAGAAAAGCACAATAAATAGACAAGCTATTTGGAGAGGTTCGATCGGGAAAAGATCTACGTCCTCTACCAAGATGGTTAGTCTTACATTTCTAATGGAGATCTTATTATGAGATAGTGTTACAAGTTACAAAGATTGAGAACAAACTAACTCAAAGATCTATAATCTATGAAAGAACAAATCCTAGACAATAACCGGTGTATCTCTAGAAGTATGATCGATGAGATCGGAACTTCAAGAGGTGTGTGTGTGTGTCAGAAATCTGGGCTCTTTAAATCTATGAGATGGAGAGCATACGATTCTAGTGTTACAAGGCTTTAGGATCTGGGCTTGGTAAAGTATGAAGGTATGAAAGCTGTTCTTGAGAATTCTGGAAATGAGCAAGCAATCTTCAAATCCTCAAAGTTTCTTTCTGAGAGCAAAACACAAGCAGCTTGGAAAATGAGGAAGAGCGGGCTATTTATAGTGGAGCTTCAAAAACTAGCTGATGGAGCTCTGAGCAAGGACGATGTGCTGGCACAATGTGATTGGCGCGCAGGTGTCCTTTATATCTGTTGGAGACAGAGAAAGTGGACAAACATCAAACTTCTTCTAGAAGGATGACATCTTTCTTCTTTTTGAATTTCAAACATGAGGCGCGTCTTCATCTACGTGTATGCTGAGTGTGCTTGTTTTATCGTATGTACACATCAGCACTTTGGCTCATTCCAAAAAGCGTACCTTGACTTGACGCTTTCCAAGCTTGGAGAATATGAGTTCAGGAAATGAGAGAATTGACTAAGGCAAATCTGTGCGCGCATGGAAGCCATGCGTATTGAGTGCGCAGATGGGTGCTGCGCATGAAGGTCATGCGCATCACTCTTAGTCATTTCTAAGTGAGACCTCAAACTTAAAGTAAAAGTCCTAACCACTAATCCTAGTCTATAAGAAGGACTTAGCTAAAAATTGAAGTTATTAAAATTCTTACATAGGGTCCTAAAGTCCTTAAAATAAACTTAGGTGATGGTATCAATCAATTCTAACATAAGTAGGAGGGTTAAGTAATAAGAATACCCAACAGGGTCATTTTGAAGGATAGGTAAACAAGACTTTTCTTTCTCTCTTCTCTACTTCATCTCTCTTCTTCTCTATTATTTCATCAAAAGTGCAATCACCCAAACATTTTGGGACATGACACCAAAGACTATTTCACTTCATTGAAGCTAGTCAAGGAGTTATGTCCCTACATTCCAAAAACCCCTTTTAAAACCCCCCTTTATTATAGTCAAGAATAGGAAGAACATTCTTTTATTTATGTAGACTTTGATCAAGCAAGACCAACATTAGTTGGGCGTGATGGGTGTTTAAGTACTTCCCATCTCGTAACCTAACCCCCGAACCTAACAAGAATCTCTGTTTTCGTAATCAAACTTAGGCTAAATATTAGTTTTTCTTATGTTCCTCTAAAACATAGGTGGCGACTCTAACAAATCAAAACACAAATAGACATCCTAGGACAACTCGTGTGCTCTAGCCAATTTGTGGCCTCCCGGGGTATCTACACATAGACATTTGAGGGTTACTTAGAAAAATCATGTTCCGTCTCTTTCAAATTGCATAGACATTTGAGGGGCATTTTGAAAAATCATGTTCCGTTCCTTTCAAATTTCATAGACATTTGAGGGTCATTTTGAAAAATCATGTTCCGTCCCTTTCATATTGTATAGACATTTGAGGGTTACTTTGAAAAATCATGTTCCATCCCTTTCAAATTGCATAGACATTTGAGGGTCATTTTGAAAAATCATGTTCCGTCCCTTTCAAATTGCATAGACATTTGAGGGTCATTTTGAAAAATCATGTTCTGTCCCTTTCAAATTTCATAGTGTGAATACCCCTTTCTGATGAAGCGACGCATGGGAAGTATCTTGCAATTATTTCTATTATCAAAGGTAATATTCATAACGAAATTGAAAATATGATAGTCGCCACGCCGTTTTAATTATAGCCAGAACATTGAAAAAAGCATGTTAATGGGTTCGGGGGTCAAATTACGACAAGAGAAGAATATTGAACGTTATCACTCCTATCACCCGAATGATCGGTCTTTCTATCATGATGCGGTGTATGTAGTGTGCAATGTGTTTGAGACCGAATCCGAAGATTGCCTACGTTCCTCTCAATGTGAGAAGCTCAGGTCAGCGTAGTTCGAGAAGAATTTAGAATAGGTAGAAGAATCAGGATCATGCATAACGAGGGGGAAATTACCTAAATTTTAGGGTTTAGAAGTAGTTCCTAGATCATGTTCGGGTTGATGAACCCTAGCCATCATCGGCTATGAAATAACAGGTAAACATGAAGATCACCACCCTAAATATATCATAAATAAGGTTTTAATATAAGAATACGAAGAACATGAAAAGAACATATTATGAACATATGAATAATATGAAGAACATATGAATAAACATGCTAAGAACATGAATATTATGAAGATCGCATGAATAAAAATGCTAAGAACATGAATATTATGAAGAACACATGAATAAACATGCTAAGAACATGAATATTATGAAGAACATATGAATAAACATGCTAAGAACATGAATATTATGAAGAACACATGAATAAACATATTAAGAACACGAATATTATGGATCTAAACTAAGAACATGGCAATAACATGAAGAAAAAATTAGAAAACTTACCTATGTTGGCAAGAAATAAACCTTGATCTTCTTGGGATTCTTGAGGATGTTCATGGATGCTTGAAATGCTTAATTAGAGAGCAAAATTGTCACTTAGGAAGCTTGAGATTGATTAAAATTCGGACCTTTAACCAAGAGGATGGAATGGCTTTATATAGTGAACTGATGGAGGGATCAGACGGCTGAGATTGGCTGAGGCGAGGTTGGCCGTGTGGCCAAGGTCGAATGTGGCCGCGTGGCCATCATTCCTGGCTGACGTGATTTTCAAGCTAGGGTTTTATTTGGTTTATGGAAACCCTATTTTGGCCATTTTTAAGATGTTCTGGAATAATGAGATGTATTTTGGGAATCCAGGACAAGTCTTTGCAAGGTTTTTAATTCCTATAAAGTCCTTCTATATTTGGGAAAGCCCTAATAAACTCATTTTCACGTCGGGTACAAACAGTAGCCCCTCAGCGACGCTTCTTGCAAGGCAATGGAGGGTCGACGATAAAAGAAGGATCCGTTCTGAAACATGAGTTTCAAAACATATGAAGGGTGATGGGACGGCTGAACCTTAGCAGGTGACCTACGTATCCGCGGGGGAATCAAGCCAAACGTAGTTCAAATCTATTGGGGAAATTGTAAATGATTGTCCTCTGGTGGGGAGCAACGCCTTCCGCTGGGGATAACTTCGAGTTATGAGGGAAACATCTGCTGGGGATGAGAAATGACCACGTCGGTTGGGTGGCTAAACCTTTTCAGGCTTCCTACGTATCCTCGGAGGAATCAAGCCGGTCGTAGTTCGGAGATACTGGGGAAAGAAGGAAGAAAGAAACGAGACATCAGACTCCTGCTGGGGATAACAATCCTACGGATACTATTTTGTATGAAGAATGAACATTCGTAAGGGAAACGAGACATCAGGTTCCTACTGGGGATAACAATCCTATGGCCACTGTCCTGTATGAAGACTGAACATTCGTAAGGGAAACGAGACATCAGGCTCCTACTGGGGATAACAATCCTACGGACACTATCCTGTATGAAGACTGAACATTCGTCAATCAATAAAGTCGTTGTTCGGACTCTACTGGGGAAAGGAAGTAAGGACAACAATGGTGCGAGACATATAGACGGCAGGATCTAAATATTCCTAAGATGGCAAAATGGTAATAGCCAGAGCTTACGCGATGTAGAAACAAACAAGTTTCTCTCAACCGCAACAGATCTAGAATCATACATGATATAGAGGTAGACGGGTCTCTATTAATCATGATGATAAATGTTGAACCTTACGCTATGTAGATACAAACAAGCTTCTCTCAACCGCGACAGATCTAGAACATACATGATATAGAGGTAGACGGGTCTCTGTCAATCGCAATAACAACCGCTGGATCTTACATAATATAGAGGTAGACGGGCCTCTGTCAATCGCAATAGATCTAGAACACACATGATATAGAGGTAGACGGGCCTCTGCACATCATAATGGTCCTAAGCAAGTGTTTAGGGTGCACGCAATATAGAAATAGACGGGTTTCTGTTAATTGCGGCGGAGGTTTGAAAGAGATAGAAATTTTAAGGGGCTTTCAGGACCCAAAAGTAACAAATATCGGTCAAAAATAGGTTAAGAGTACCTAAAATGAACAAACAAGGAATAAACCAGGGGTAAAACTGTCATTTTACCTGTTGAGGCAAAGATGGCCGCGTGGCCAAGGCTACTTATTGGCCAGATCTTGCTTTACACGGATTGACCATCCAACGGCTGAGATCGCATGAGGCGATCATGGCCGCGTAGCCAAGTCTCAAGTTTGACTGGATTCTTGGTTACAGCGCCAGAATCCCCTCCTCTTCTTCTTCTTCTTTCTCTTCCACCATTGTCGGGTTAGAGAGAGAAAGAGGTGAATTTTAGAGAGAGAAAGCTTCATTTGGTGATTTTGTAGACTCTAATTTGTGTTATCGAAGCCATGGCGGATTGGATCAACGAAATGCTTTTTGGAGGTGGAAATTTCGCAGGTCAAGGTGATTTTATGCCACCGGAGAAAATGAGGGTCCTTTAGAAGAGGGAAATGCAGGGGTTGGCCCAAATGCGGGGTACCAAGCGGCTCACATGGTTCAGAGGGGCGGATTGAGACCGAGGGTGGCGACTCGAAACTTTCAGGACGGCCTTCTTAACTAGACTTTTGCTCATGACTATGATTTTTACATCGATGCGGATTGTCATTGGTCTGCGGGACTTCCGGCGACTCGAAAGGTAAATTCTAAATTTTTCCCTCTTTTTTGTTTTCGTACATTTACAATTTATCTATCTGATAGACAATATAAATGCAATTAAATGTGAAATGTAATTTGCTAGAAATGTAACATACCTGTGCTGTGCTTACCTGTAGAGAATCAAAGCTCGTGGGTCTATAGTGACCATGGGTCAATTGTGGGCGTCCTTGCCAGTGGGCCCAGGCGGTTTATGTGTTCGGATTGAGGCTATGGGATTCGGTCCCTTTTTATGGCTGTCCGCATGGTTGGGGAAACCTTGAAGGTGGCGGCAGTGATAGTGGTGTGCAGGGAGTTTTGGTGGGATACTACTCACACCTTTCACTTCAGTTGGGGAGAGATTACCATTACGCCCACGAACTTTACGGCTATCACGGGGCTGAGGTTTACTACGACCCCCTTACCTTTTGACGAGAGTTTGGCAGGTAGACCGGAGTACCGACACACTTTGTTGGGCGTCAATACTGACGAGGAGGGAGCTGTGAAGGGTTATGGAGTGGAGGCTGGCAAGGTGCACCAGTTGGTGTTGTCGGCGATAGAGGCCTTTGGGAGAGGGGAGTATGATTTGGATTGACTGGTCCGATTGTTTTTGTGGTACAGCTTTTCGGAGATTCTGTTTCCCAGTGGGGCCACCGTTTGTAGGTATTCACTGCTAGCGGCTTTTGAGAACTTGGCTCAGGTGAGCGAGATCTCTTGGGGTGGAGCTGGCTTGGCCGAGGTGTACCGGGCTATGGATCACTTCTCGAGGGCTAGCTCGTCGGCATTTGATGGGTTCCAGTTCGCCTTTGAGGTACTACTCTTGTCATTCTTTTACTTGTCCATCACAAATTCTGATTTGCACACACTTCTAAATCGATTCCCTTTACTGTATGCACAGGTGTGGGTGTACGAGATCTTCGGCGTCGCCCCTTTTCAGTTGTAGATTAACGATAACAAGGCGGTTCCCATCATGTCTTATTGGTGCAAGAGTAACAGGCAGGCTCCTCGCAGGGTCAAGGATAGGAGGACTGTAGATGCTGCTAACTTGAGGAGAGTGTTTGCGAGGTCTACGCCTGTTGGGGTGGTGTTCTATCCATGGAGCACGGCTAATGAGCATTCCGCTGGCTATGCTACTGTGTTGACGGCCTCTCGGGTTCTGTTGGTGGGTGTGAGTGGCGACGCCATGTATCTGGGTGAGCGGGTGGCTCGTCAGCAGAGGGTTGGTGCCTTGCCATAGGTTCCCCATGATCCTCCTCGGGACATGCTTCGTCCAGCTAGGCTGAGGACCTTCTTGACTCCGACTCCGGCAGAGCATTACAGGGGTAGTGATGAATACAATGGTTTTCTAAGGACACGTCTGATCAGCCCACAGGTACGGGCTAGGATGTTGTCGGGGGAGGGATCGAGTTCGGCCTGATATGTTGGTCGGAGTCATCCTTTGGTTGATATGCCTCTTCGTTTGAGCAGTGTTAGAGTGGTGCGAGGTGGCCGGGAGGAGGAGATCATCTTGGAGCCGACAGATGCAGATATCGCTGAGGAGCCATTCGTTCCACCGCCTGATGCTGGGGTATGACTTATCATTCTGTCTCAGATTTTTCTTCTGCACACACATTTTTTGCTTTCTTGTTCTCATTCATTGTTCTTGACCCATCCAGGTGACTCGGGAGGCATATGTCTGTTCCGTTCAGTGGGAGAACGTTTTGATGCGCTTACTGAGAGAGGCGTATCACTCTTGCACCTGCCGTAGGGAGGATATCGTCACACCACATCGTTGAGAGCGGTCTCCTACTGAGGCAGGTTCTTCCCACTCTGGAGGACGAGCAGTCCGGGGATGGAGTTTGAGTACCAGTGGTTCGCACTGTTCGACGCAGCGACGGGACACCACTGTGGAAGATTCAGATTAGCCGGGGCCACTCCCTTTTTATATTCATTCCTGCACTGTTAGCGGTAGGGGACAAACACAAATATGTACTGAACATTTTACATGTATGCAAAGTATTTATGTACTAATTTATACACGAATTGTGACACCCTATTTGTACAAACTAGTTATTTACATTGTTCCTAATTTTATACAATGCATGAGCCACAGGGACGGGGTGTGTATGTTGTTTGCATGGATCCATTGTGGCGTGGGAGTAACCAAGCATGGAGTCGAATTTTCTGCATGGGGCAATGATGGCCGCGTGGCTAAGGGCGAAGTTAGCCGCCTGGCCGAGGTCGAAGTTGGCCGCGTGGCCAAGGGTGAAGTCGGCCGTGTGGCCAAGTCTGGAGCCGCCTTTGCTTTTCTGTTTCCAGGCAAGAATTGGAACTTATGCCATATATAAACAGTGTTTACCTAGCATTAGGATTCGTACCAGCAGCAGTTTTCTTGTATTTTTCTTGCCTAAACATCAATTTTCTTGCCTCCCCAATGGATTATCATGCAAGAATTACCATGCTTGAAAGAGGAGCTTACACCACTGCCTTGGAGAAGTGGGTTGCTAGGATTCCTGTTTCTTATCGGAACAGATTTGATGAACGGTTTGGCGTCAAGTGCCTTTGGTCACTCTCTCATATGAACTCCAATGCAAACCTTTTGAATGCTAGTGCCAAATTCTGGGACGAGAGTAATCATGTTTTCAACTTCTCTTATAATGAAATAACTCCTACTTATGAAGATTTCATGTCCCTTTGTGGGGGTGAGGAAAAAGTAGAGATTGCTTTGGCATTTGACTCTATTTCATTGGAGAAGAGGTTGATAACTTTTGGCGTGACCGAGGATGATCTTAGTAAATACGTTAGGGCCAATCATGTGGATCTTTCTTGGATGCCGGGGCACTTCATGCATGGAGACGTCACTTCTGACTTTGCTTTAGATTGCCTCACTCTGTGCTTGTTTTCTATGGCGTTGTTCCCTTCGGAGGTAGGATTTGCTAGCGTAGCATGCTTGGATATGGTGATTCAGGCCCGATTGGGTCATAACATTGTACCGGTTATTCTAGGGGAGACCATCTGCGGCATTTCCCAGCTTGCTATGTATGGAAATATGACTAGAGGTAGCGACAGGCTGTTAACTATGTGGCTCCAAGAGAGGCTCCGAGTGAATAATCTGGCAGTGTCCCAGAATGTGCGTCCATGGGTCTATCGTATCCGGGGAATTGCAGAGAGATTTCAGTGCATGACCCGCAGTGGTTGGGAGACTTATTTAGCCGAGATGGTGACTGATGATATTCAGTGGGTGGTACCATCATGGCGGATCCGGTCTTTGAGAGAGAAACAAGTGGGGTCTTACATGATCCGCGTCCCCTCTATTTATGAGACTACTTTTTACTACCCAATGAGAGTGCTTCGACAGTATGGTTTAGTGTAGACTATCCCCGAGGATTGGGATGAGAATTTGAGGCAGTATTCTTTCAAGACACTTTATATGAACGCTAGCATCTCGATTCTCTTTTCTCAGATGTGGGGCATGGCCGGGTTTTCATGCATTACTTTCCTTTCGCACCCCCGCAACACTTATTTGTCATGAGAGTACTTGGCATGGTACAATGAGGGACTTGGGCGTGCGAAGCAGACTCTAGAGACCCTACGTGGCTCTATACTGGGAACCTGTTCTTCTAGCATTTCGCTGAGGATGAAGGAGGCATCGGCCTATGAGAAGAGGAGAGAGATGATTGCTGCTAACATGGATGGAGAAGGGGTAGAGGCTTCAAAGAAGAGGAAGGCTAGTGAGGTTTCGAAGGGTAAGGCCAAGGGTGTCAGTGAGTTTGAGGCTAGGTTTTGTGAGAAGCCTAACAAGAAGAAAGCTCGCCGAGGACTAAACAAGAAGAAAGAGACCGAAGGCACAAGTGGCACTAAGGAATGATTCCGAGCATCCATCCACAGTCGTTGCAGATACATTAGTTTTAATTTCAGTTTTATTTTAGTATTAGTTTAATTTCATAACAAGTTATGTAATCGCCAGTTTAGTCGAACTTAGACTCATCGAATAAGTGTAATGCGCAATGACTGTGGAAATAAAAGTTTTTGCTTTAGAAAACACAAATTCTTCTTTACTGCTTTGTGGCCAAATTTGGATGTTTATTTATTTTTTTAGACCGCACCTTTTGAAAGGTTGCCTATGTTCCCCTTTTACAAATAAGACTAAGGGGCTCAGGTCATTGTAGTTCATTCCAGTTAGACTATAATTATTTTAAGAAAGGGAAGATAGGAGGGGGGGAATGCTCTAACTTTTTCCTAGACCACCCTTGCAGGTTTTCAGTCTAGCGAGCTTTGTACGCGCCCTATTTTTGCATAGACCGTCCTTTTGCAGGTTTTCAGTCTATCAGGCTTCTTTTTGGGTAATAATTTTTTTTTAGAGGGGGGAACTAGTCGTAGTAGCGTCTAAGCTTGCTAAGATTGATTGGTTCTTTGAACGGGTTGCCATCCAAATCTGCCATTCTGACTGCTCCTCCGGGGAAGACCCTCTCAGTCTTGTGGTTTGTCTTGGATCTTGGAGATGGAGTAGAGCCGTCGCTTTAAGTCCTCCACTTCTCGTGACAGGTCGTGAACTCTCTCTGTAGTCATGTGTGGGGGCACCCTTATGTTGTCTCTAACTCTGGGCTTAGGTTTGTCAAACTCGACGAGTTCAAGGTTACCATCCTCCATGTAGAACCAGAATCCTTCGATTTTGGTAAGCTTGCCTTTATCTATAAGGTCTTGGATCTTTCTTTGCAAAGCCACACAATTTTTAATGTCATGACCTTCATCTTGATGATACGAGCAAAATTTGGTGGGCTCGAATGGTTGGAAAGGCGGTAGTTCGGAGAGGAGTGAGTATTCTCCTAGGGGTTGTATCTCGCCTATGGTTTGCAGTCCTTTGAGCATTTTGCTCTTGGGGTCCCTAGGTTTATGTACCGTTGGGCTGAGATGGGATTATTTTTGAAAAATCTCTGTAGATTTTCACTGGGTCTCTTTCGATGGTGTGACGGCCACCATTCTATTGGTCTTGCGAGTTGGATCTTCTTCCCATGCGTCGTGCGCAGGATGGGGGTATTCGTCAGGTATTGTTTGAGGTAATTAAATGCATCTTCGCACCTCGAACTCCAGCCTTGATTCATACATTTCTCCATTTATCTTAGTATTGGTTCTCCTACGGTCGTAGTATGACCGAGGTACTGGAGTAGTTCAGTGAGTTCTTTCACCTCTGTCTCAGTGCGGGGAGATTTCATCTCCAAGATGGCTTGAATATTCCTCGGGTCGGCTTCGATTCCATGCTCGGTGACCATGTAGCCTAACACTTTCCCTCGGCTGACTCCAAACGTACACTTGGCGGGGTTCAAACGCATGGCATGCTCCCTCAATCTGTCAAAAAACTTCTTTAGATCTGTCAAGTGCTGACCATCGGAGCCTTTCGAATGAATAATCATGCCGTCTACGTATAATTAAATCTCTTTGTGGATCATGTCATGGAGAAGAGCCGTAACTGCGTGTTGGTAAATAGCCCCAGCGTTCTTCAAACCAAATGGCATGACAGTATATCAGAAAGTACCCCATGGAGTGGTGAAGGCTGTCTTCTCTTGGTCTTCCTCGGCCATCTTAATCTGGTTATAGCCGGCAAACCCATCTACAAATGACTTGACCTTGTAGTTGGCAGTTGCCTCCACCAACATGTCAATATTGGGCAGGGGGAAGTCATCATTCGGAGTAGCTTTGTTGAGATCTCTGAAATCCACACATTCCTGAATTTTGCCATTGGACTTCTTGACAGTCACTATGTTAGACAACTAAGTCGGGTATTCAATCACCCTAATGAAGCCTACGCGGAGTAGCTTTTCAATCCCTTCCTTCACTTGTAGGGACCATTCCGGCTTAATACGGCGTAGTTTTTGTTTGACTGGCTTGGCGTCTGGTGCTGTCGGGATTCTGTGCTCCACGATCGAGTTGTCAAGCCCCGGCATGTCCTTGTAAGACCATGAAAACACGTCCACGTACTCCTTGAGTAACTCAATCAATGCCTCCCTCTCGGCTCCGCTGAAGAAGCTCCCAATCTGCGTTTCCTTTGGCTCGGCTTCAGTTCCCAAATTCACGCACGTTAGCACCTCATCGGCAGCTTGGGCTCGAGATTCCCTTTGATTAATAACCTGTTCTGAAATTTCTTTTATATATTCATCATTTAGCGTGTCTGTGTCCGCCTCTTCTAATGAGCCATTATTAACTAAATGTATATCATTAGATTTATTATTAGCTAATTTATCATTTAAAAGAGTGGCTATGGAGGGATACTCGGAAAGGTCGAGGGCTTCATTCATGGCAAAAGGGAATATAGCGTTTGCAATAAGGTCATAGTCTTCGGACGTGAGGTCGTCAGACTTAGAAGAAGACTCAAATTCAAAGCTAAAAACACTAGACTCGGGGGAGGCAGATTTTGAGGAAGTGACGGGAGGTTCTACGGGAGGACCGACATGAGAATGAGCAAGCCCCAATGTCCCCACCATGAACTCAGGAGTAGTTATGGGACCTCCAAGCGTGCACCAATTCTTCAGTTTGCCCTCCATGGGTACCACCAATGTCCTCGGATCAACGTCTTTCTCTTATTCATCCCCAATAGCGGCTACCATGTCGTTATCGAGCCCCAGATAACCCAGATGTTGAAGCAGATATTGGCCGTCCCACGTCTCAGTCAAACCAGGAGTCTCTGTGGCTTCCGCTGCCGGCTTATCAAGGGTTGCGGCTTCTAGCTGATCAGCCAAGTCACTTGCGACTTCGGTGGCATACTCGTACTTAGTGGTTTTGATTCTGCCCATATCCTCGTCGTATTCCATATAAGTCAGCATCAAGTTGGACCGGTCGAATTCTACGTCTCTGAAGATCTCAAACCCTTTCTGTAACTTGCCGGTGTGATCAAACCATGGTTCTGCAAATTCAAAACATGAAAATTCCTCGCCTTCCTTAACGAAGTAACTGTTAAGAGAAAGGAGGTATGGCCGCATTTCAAGCATCTTGTATGGCAATTTCACTTTCTTGAGGAATTCTATCCTTTTCTGTTCCGCTCTGTCTTTGGGAGTGAGAGTGTATCCAAGACCAAACAGTCCTCTGTGATCAACTTCGTCAACTAAATCTGTGGGACCTTGCAAGTTCTTACCTAGCCCCAGCCCTGGTATGAAGCCCATGTTCCGCAATATTTTGACAACGGGTACCACCCTGTCTGATGTCTTTATGAGGTCAATTGCACAGATCTGTGCCTGAGCGACTACTTCAAATCCGTTGAACAGTCTACTCTCCTCCCCATGTTGTATTTGTAAAACGGGAATGCCCTTGGTGTCCATCCCTTGGGCAGTTACTAGGTCACTGTAGACAACCGTCACCTTATTTCCAGACTGAAACTTCACACATTGATGCAAGGAAGAACGAACCACGCCTGACTGAAGTAGCCATGGCCGTCCGAGGAGGAGTGAGAAGGTTGTGGGAATGTCTATGACATGGAATTCGGTGGGTAGGATTTTGGTTCCAATCATGATGGGTAGGGTGGCAACGCCTATAACCGCGCGACAGGTCGAGCCATAAGCTTTGATTGTTTGCTTAGACGGGCTCAAATCAACACCATGGACACCGACTACATCCATCATCCTTAAGGGAAAGATGTTAATAGCAGAACCATTGTCAACGAATACACGGGGAATCTTCTTGCCATCCACCTCAACAGTAATATACAGGGGTTCATTGTGATGAACTCCGAACATTGGCTTGTCTAACTCCGAGAAAGTGATGATATTCCCATAGTGGATATTCCCAATCATGTGTGTGACATTCTCTGGGGTAGTGTTGGACGGGACCATTGTAGCGGCGAAGTTCTTCTCAAGCATGAGGCGATGGGTAAGAGAAGAGGTGAGTAGAGACCAAAGTGAGATGTGCGCTTGGGTTTGCTTGAGTTGGGTAAGGATGGGGTCTTCCTTTTCGAGGTCGGCTTGCTCGAGCTCTTTCCCAAAGATCTTCTTGGCACCTTTCGCATCAGATTGGTATACTTGGCCGGATCTCATGAGTAGGCAAACTTCCGCTCGTAGCTCATCTAAAGAGAGTGGCGCCTCATGTTGAGAGGGTGGAATTTCGATCTTCTCAGCCTCCTCTAGGATTTCGTCCCAAGACAAAGGTTGGTTGGGTTTGGAACCTTCCTTGTTTAAAGACTCAATTTCACTAGCTAATTCCTCTAAAGACAACAAGTAGCAAGAAGTTCCTTTGTCATTAATCATTGAAGTACAATTTGTCTCATCACAGTCCACCACAACAGGCTTGGTCGGATCAGTGATTTCGCTAATCTCTACCATGAGTACATCACTAGCTACGTGTTGGGTATGCTTATTATTTAACCCTCCTATATATGTTAGAATTGATTGATACCATCACCTAAGTTTATTTTAAGGACTTTAGGACCCTATGCAAGAAGTTTTGTAACTTCAATTTTAGTTAAGTCCTCTTTATAGACTAGGCTTTATGTTTAGGGCTGAAGCTTTGGATTTGAGGTCTCATAAGCAAATGTCTAAGTGTGATGCGCATGACCTTCATGCGCAGCACCATCTGCGCATACCTATGCGCATAATTTTCATGCACAGCGCAGATAAACCTTAGTCAAATCTCTTATTTCTTGACCTCACCTTTGTATAGCTTGGGAAGCGCTATGTAAAGCAACGCTTTTTGGTATGAGTCAAAGTGCTGATGTGGACAATCGATAACGCGCACACTCAGCATACACGTTGATGGAGAGACGCGCCTCAGTTTGAAAATTCAAATTGAAGACAGCTGTCACCCTTCTAGAAGATATCTGAAAGCTGTCAACTTGCTGTCTTCAACGGCAATAAAGGACAGCTGCGCACCAATCACATTGTGACAGCACATCGTCCTTGCTGAAGCTCCCCAACGGCTAGTTCTTGGAGCTCCACTATAAATAGACAGCTCTTCCTCATTTTCCAAGCTGCTTGTGCTTTTGCTTTCAAAGAGAAAGATTTGAAGATTTGAAGATTGCTTGTTCATTTCCAGAATTCCCAAGATCAACCTTCATACCTTCATACTCATCCTAGCCCAGATCCTAAATATCCTTTGTATAATCAGAATTTCTTGTGCTCTCCATCTCATAGATTCAAAGAGCCCAGATTTCTGACTCACACACACACCTCTTGAAGTTCCGATCTTATCGATCTTACTTCTAGAGATACACCGGTTATTGTCTAGGATTTTGTTCTTTCATAGATTATAGATCTTTGAGAAAGTTTTGTTCTACATCTTTGTATCTTGTAAACTCTCTCATATAATATTATCTTCATTAGAAATCCAAGACTAACCATCTTGGTAGAGGACGTAGATCTTTTCCCGATCGAACCTCTCCAAATAGCGTGTTTATTTATTGTGCTTTTCATTCTACATTTAAGCTTTACTTATATATTGTTTTGTTTGATCTTTGTAGATTGTCTTGCTTCGATAGAATTGTGTTTGTATGCTTATTGCCTTAGTTCCATTTTGCGCCAATCTTTAAGCGAAACTTAGTGCGTGCGTATTTACACTTCTGCACATTCTTCCTGCGCATAAGTGATTGTTTTAAGTTTCCGCTGTGCATTTCACACTCTTGTTGCGCGCTATACTTAGCCAAAATAAGACCTGTGCGCATTAGCCATTGTTTTGCAAAAGGGTTTGAAAAGAATTTTTAAAACGCTATTCACCCCCCCTCTAGCATTTTTCATACCCTTGTTGCCCTTCTGGGACCAACACTACGGAACCTCTAGGGTCTTCAATAATGCCCGCATGAATGAGTTCTTGCACGGCTTTCTTGAGGGTAAAGCACTCCTCGGTAGTATGACCAGTACATCTGTGGTAGTGGCAGAACTTCAACAGATCGCAGCCTAGTTGTGGGATATGTCCTTCCAACGGTTCGAGGATTTTCATCTTCACAAGCCCTCCAAACACACTAGCCATTGTCACCTTGGCTTTGGCGAAGGAATCCATGAGCTCTAGAATGCTGATTTCACTTGTTTGCACCATGTTAACCCCACCATTGTTGGGAAGAGTATTATTGACCACATTGGGACCCTTCGGCTTCTCACTCTTCTTATCATTGATCAACCCTTGCACTACACGTTTCAATTGGATGCAACCATCGGTCGTGTGCCCTATACACTTGTGGTACTTGCAGAACTTGGAGGCATCTACGTCGACCCTTTGGTTGGTGGGTTGATAATTCTCTAGCGGCTTGATGAGACCTCTTTTGACTAGCACATCAACGACTTTCCCCATAGGCATGCCAAAATCATCAAAATGCTCTCTCTCTCTCTCTCTCTTTGCGATGGAGCACCATTTCTTGTGACAGCTTTAACATCAAACGGTGTTTCATTTTGGACCATGTTGACCTGTCCGACGGGTTCTTTCCCACCCTTAGGAAGCATGGGGTTTGAGGGAGCCTTGTAGCGGAAGGAGTTGTTGTTGGTCTTGGTGTTGCCTTTCGGCGGCGCAGTTCCGGTTATCCCAGCTTTGTACCTCACTCCGGCGTCAACCATTTCCCGCAAATCGGGGAAGTAACCATTACCTATAGCCTCTTTCATCTCAGGAAGCAAACACTTGTAGAAAATCTGTTTCTGTTCCTTCACCTTAGGTGGGTATTGGACCTCACACAGTCGATGGTTCCACCTCTTGTAAAAGTCATAAATAGCCTCGTCGGGCTTCTGCATGGAGTTCTCAAGATCGGTTCGGTTGGCATCCCAATCCAAGTTAGCTTGATACTTCTCACAGAAGATGGCACTGATTTGATCCCAAGTTTGCCTCTCACTTGGTTCTAGCCCCAAGAACCAATGCAGAGCTATACCATCCAAAGTGCTATGGAACACACGGGCCATTTTCTCGTTGGTGCAGTCACGAGCCCTCATAGCCAGTACATAACTGTCCAGATAGGTTTTAGGACAAGAATCACAATGAAACATCACCACTTTAGGCATCTTGAAATCCTTGGGGAGAGCCCCTACTTAGATAGGGTTGATAATCTTGGTAGTCGGTGCGGTTTGCTTATCCACGGTCTCAATCAGCTTGCGCATTTTCTCTTACATAGCCATGACCACGGGATGATTGGAGATGTCGGGGACTGATTCCGGCAGAGCAGTAGGAGGATTCACTGAAGCGGTGGCAGCGGCCATCCCAATACTAAGAGGAAATGAGGGTGCATGCAACTTACTAGCGGAGAGGTAGCCACCAAGCAGTTCAGGAGAAGGCTCATAGACGCCTTTGTTCTTGCTCATGGTAGTGGACCCTTTTTAGGCATAGACAGAAGGAGGCGGGACACTCTTGTAGCTCGGCAAGTGGAAGGTAGGGGCACCGGTGTTGACGGGGTAGTTGGTATCGACCTCTTCATCCTCGATATGAATAAAATTCTCACCATCGGGTATCAGGTCGGCTCCTTTCTTTCGGATGTGGCTCCTTAACTGCTGGTTGTGATTCTCCAAAGTCTTGTTACTCTCCTCGAGGTCTTTGATCTTCGCTTCGAGACTGGCGGGGAAGTTTTGAAGTCTCGGGGGAATGCCATTGAGAGTGGATTCATTGTTGAGCTCGGCGGTGCTAGTAGTAGGAGGGACGAAGGCTGCAGAGACATAAGATGAGGCCGGTGTTGCCATTGATGATGTTGAGACTGAGAACGGGGACGGATTAGAAGCTTCATGTTGCAGTCGACCACCCGAAAGGACCCAAACTTGCTTTGCTGAAAGGTTGAAGGGAGATGGATTTTAGGATGGGGAAGTCTCATGCAAAGTATATTTTAATTTACAAAAACATACATTATTTACATCCTACTTGGTTGGAAGGGGTACCTCTTTTTCGCAACTAACTAGGAACTACGATTAGTGGAGGCCATCACTACGTCTATAGACCCCTCGTTTTTCAGCTGTATTGCACATCCCAAACGGACAATTTGGGCGAGGGTCCTATAGGGCATGAGGCTTCCACCAACCAATGGATCCTACGACTAACCCGTCCTTACAGGCATTTAACGTGATGTCTATGTTACATCCTACACAAGTTAACGATGGGCAGAGATCTTGACAACAAACACTCATCTTACCATGGTACGTCCCTTGTAGGGAAATCAATTTTTTTGTGCACTTTCTCTCAAAAGGTCTCGACTCATCATTGACTTGGGGATGACTCGACATAGACAACACGTTATTTGTCTAGTAAGAAAAAGCTAGCCAAACCAACCGGTCAAAACATTGGAGTGTCCTAACCTCTAGTGTAGGTTAACAGGGGTAGGATAAAGGTTCCCACCGCTCGCGGAGCATACATGGTGAGTGGAGTGAACGAGTGACTCGAAAAAAGGGCGGCAGTAGCGCCACTGATTCCCACACCTCGTGCATTCCGGGGGTAATAAGGGACATGTGCAGTGCTGACACGGACTAGTGGTAGTGTGTGGCAAGAAACTAATTCTTTTTTTTAAGGAGAAAAAAAGAAGTTTTAATGTTTTTCATGATGCAATGCAATGTAAGAGAGAGAGAAGAGGGAAAGGATAAGAATGTATAAGGGAACATAGCAAAGTCTCGTTTGACTTTAGTACCATGGCAAAAGTACAAAAAAAAACATGTATTGAAAAGATACAAGGCACACATATTAACATGGTAAACATACAAGGTGCACGTGCAAACATGGCATAGTGTGAGGTGCATGTGAAAACATGGAGAAGTGTGAGGTGCATGTGTAAACATGGCAAAGTGCGAGGTGCATGTGTGAACATGGAAAACATCATGATGTAAACGAAAGTTAGACCCACTAAGTTTGAAAAAGTTTCAAAGCAGTCCCCAGCAGAGTCGCCACTGTGAATACCCCTTTCCGATGAAGCGACGCATGGTAAGTATCTTGCAATTATTTCTATTATCAAAGGGAATATTCATAACGACATTAAAAATATGAGAATCTCCATGCCGTTTTAATTATGCTAAAACATTGAAAAAAGCATGTTAATGGGTTCGGGGGTCAAATTACGACAAGAGAAGAATATTGAACGTTATCACTCCTATCGCCTGAATGATCGGTCTTCCTATCATGATGCGGTGTATATAGTGTGCAATGTGTTTGAGACCGAATCCGAAGATTGCCTACGTTCCTCTCAATATGAGAAGCTTAGGTCAGCGTAGTTCGAGAAGAATTTAGAATAGGCAGAAGAATCGGGATCATGCATAACGAGGGGGAAGTTACCTAAAGTTTAGGTTTTAGAAGTAGTTCCTAGATCATGTTCGGGTTGATGAACCCTAGATCATCATCGGCTATAAAATAACAGGTAAACATGAAGATCGCCACCCTAAATATAGCATAAATAAGGTTTTAATCTAAGAATACGAAGAACATGCGAAGAACATATTATGAACATATGAATAATATGAAGAACATATGAATAAACATTCTAAGAACATGAATATTATGAAGAACACATGAATAAACATGCTAAGAACATGAATACTATGAAGAACATATGAATAAACATGCTAAGAACATGAATATTATGAAGAACACATGAATAAACATGCTAAGAACATGAATATAATGAAGAACACATGAATAAACATATTAAGAACACGAATATTATGGATCTAAACTAAGAACATAGCAAGAACATGAAGAAAAAATTAGAAAACTTACCTATGTTGGCAAGAAATAAACCGTGATCTTCTTGGGATTCTTGAGGATGTTCTTGGATGCTTGAAATGCCTAATTAGAGAGCAAAATCTTCACTTAGGAAGCTTGAGATTGATCAAAATGCGGACCTTTAACCAAGAGGATCGAATGGCTTTATATAGTGAACTGATGGAGGGATCAGACGGCTGAGATTGACTGAGGCGAGGTTGGCCGCCTGGCCAAGGTCGAATGTGGCCGCGTGGCCAAGGTCGAATGTGGCCGCGTGGCCATCATTCCTGGCTGACGTGATTTTCAAGCTAGGGTTTTATTTGGTTTATGGAAACCCTATTTTGGCCATTTTTAAGATGTTCTAGAATAATGAGATGTATTTTGGGAATCCAGAACAAGTCTTTGCAAGGTTTTTAATTCCTATAAAGTCCTTGTATATTTGGGAAAGCCCTAATAAACTCATTTTCAGGTCAGGTACTAACACATAGACATTTGATGGTTACTTTGACCATTTGAAAGTGTAGACACCCCGCCTTGGACCTCTCACCCCGATTGCTTACAAAGTATTTTTATTTAACTTATTTTTGTTGATTTCTGTTACTTCGGTTAAGTTCCTAACTGATTCCGTTAGTTTTGGACTAAACTGCATAACAGAGTTAACTTTTAGGGTCATTCTGTCATTCTGTCATTTTTCACCCACGGGCGCTTCCGGCACTGCCAGTGAGCCGCGCGCGCGTCCCGCCCCAAAAGCCGGACCCGCGCGCTTCCCACTTTGGCAGTAACGGATTGCACCTTATTTCCCTCCCTTTTCTTATTTACAAACATCTTTTCTTAATCACAAAAACTATCTTTTTACATCCACATTCATCCCCCCTTTTCTCATTAACTTCCAATCCCAAATTCTAAGCCTTTTCCCAAAAACTAATATTTCTTTCATTTATTATTTGATTTCTTTTATTTCTTTTATTTTTCTTTTATTCATTTATCTTATTTGTGATTAGCCCATTCCATTTCACATGGATGACCAATTTCCCTCCATCATTTCCCTCTCTTTTTTTACCTATAAAAACCATCATCTTCTACCTTGGAAAGGGACTTCTTTTTGGACTCCAACCTTGATTCACCAACTACATTATACACAAATTCTCCCAACAAGAGTTCTTAGTAACAAGACTCTACACAAATTGTTCTACAACAATTTCATTACAACAACAACACTTTCAAGTCAAGGTTCCAAGTCCTCTTTCTCAAGGTACAACTCCATTTTCTTCCTTTGTTTTCTTCTTCTTGATGTATGCAATCCCCATTAATGGGACATGACCAACATGACTACTTCACATATTGAAGTTAGCTAAGGTTATCTCCCTACATTTTAATCTTAACTTTAATTCACCATGTTAATTTCTCTTCATCTCTTAATGTAATTCTTTAACATTACTTGTTACATGTAATCTTCATCATTAAATAAATAAAACAATTCTATTTTATTTCCCCTTTATTTCCTCTTTTCTTCTCATCACAATTGTTAGCACATTTCTATTTAATTAATTGAAGGACATGTAAATATTAGAACACCAATAGTAGCAAGACCCGCGTAAGCGGGGCGGAGTGGGTGTTTAAGTACTTCCCACTCCGTCACCTAACCCCCGAACCCTTCTCTCCCGAATCTCTGGTTTTGTACATAAATTAGGCTATTTCTGGGTTTTTCTTATATTCCTTTAAAAACATAGGTAGCGACTCTAAACAATCTAAAATCAAGTTAGACATCCTAGGATAATTCACCGCTCTAGCCAAGTCGTGGTTCCCCGGGGTATCTACAGTGGCGACTCCGCTGGGGAAACGTATTAGAGGGTTAAACTTGCGTTCTTAACTTTTGGTGTTCTTATTACTGTTTTCTAGGCATTCTGGTAAAAAGGGTGGGAAGCGCGCGCCTCCGGCCTTCTTGGCCTAAAGCACGCGCGTCCGACCCTTATTACCAGAATCGCCCGCCTCCTTTCTTGTCCTTCAATTCCATGTTTCTGTGCTAACAAATTCTGCAGGGGAAAGTTTTCTTAATTAAGGGTCAAGGCAATCCCTTGAACCCACTGATTTGCAGGTTCTCACCCAGAAGCGGGCGCCTCTGCCCTGCTTCCTCTCACGCGCGCGCCTTCCGCATAGGCAACCCAATGCGCGCGCTTCTGGGCGCATTCCCGGAACAGAACAGTGTACAGAAACAGAACAGAATGACAGTGTGTGGGCACCGGGCCTGCATACAATTTCTTTTACTTTCTATTTATTTTTATCGGTCACACGGGTGATTCGAAAGTTGTAAATTACGTGCTTATTCGTTTTTTTATTTCCTTTAAAAAAAAAAAATGTTTTGTCACATGTTAGACCTCACACTACATGCACATATTCTTATCAACTGCTCACTATCGAGTCGCACAAGTCCAACCCCAAACCCGTCGAGGCCCGTCCTAGAAAGTTTCAAGCTCCACTCGACCTTGGCTCTTTCGAAGCGGTAAACCTCAGCCCGTGGCGTAGTTCATGACTACATGCCGGGGGTGACCTTTGAGCCTCATATTCAAGCCGAGCACAAGCCACACAATTCTAGTCTAGGGTCTAACACTCCGTGACTCAAGTCGGTTTCCATGTGCCGAGATTTCCCTAAACTAATGTCTTCAAATCATACATGCCAATTTGTTGCAATGGACGAAATAAAACTCCGTCCCCAAAAGTGGCTATTTTGGACGAAAATAAAAATCCGTCCCTGCATTTTTGATTTACTACATTAATTTAGTTTAATCCCGACACATGTAGGGCTCACAAGCGTGGTGGAATCCGATGAGTATATGCTAGTGTGACGATTCCACTATTTTTTCTAGAAACCCCAAAAAGGACTCCGTCCTTCCGACTTTTGTAAAAAAAAAAAAAAAAAAAAAAAAAAGAGTCATTTTCTTTATATGGTTGAGTCTTTTTTGTGTTTGTGGGTTAAATTTATTTTACTCAAAAGGTGTTTGTGGGGCCAATCTAAGATCAACCGTGCTCTTCCAATAGGTCCAATGGCTTCCAACGGCGACAACAACAACGGTGGAAATGATTTCGTGTCCAACGAAGGGTTACTCAACGTAATGAAGTCAATGGGGGAACAAATGGATAGGATTGTCGAGGATGCCCGCCGTAAAGACAATTTGTGGCAAGCCCGTTTCGATATCGACAAGAGGATTCACAAAGAAGAGGTTTCCGAACTCAAGGCCCGTCTTGATTATGAAAGAAGAATTCACAAGGAAGAGGTTTCCGAACTCAAAGCCCATTTGCAAGAGCTCACCGACAGCAAAGCAAAGTTCAATGATAAAGCATGCTCAAGTGGCCCGACCCTCAAAAGCTACAAAGGTACCACCAACAACCGAGTTTTCACTCCTCTCCAAGGAGTAACCCAAGCCGAGGCATTTGAAATTTTGGTGGCAAGAGGGAAGATCAAACCTTTGGAGGGGTACAAGCCGAAGGCGATACTGAAAAATCATGCTCATGGTGAATGGTGCGGCTACCACAAGCATAGTGGCCACACTACCGAAGGGTGCTTCCTTCTCCGAAACATCATCCAAGATTTGATCGACAACGGCGAATTTACCGTGGGTGAAGAGCAACTCATCAAAGAAGTGGCTTGGTTTTGAAATGGGGCTTCAACAAAGAGGATGACGACAACAATCTCCGTTTCTCTTTCTCTACCTAGTAGTAGGAATAAAAAAAAAAAAAAAAAAAAAGAGTCAAAAGTCCTCTTTTGTGTGCATTAATGTTTTCTCTCGTCCCATGTTAAGTGTCGAGTCTTCTTATCAAATAAAAGTCGTTCTTGTCCTTATACACTCTTCCAAGTTGTTCGATCTAATTCTTGGCAAAATGATGAAAAAATGTCTAAACAAGTTTTAGAACAAGGCCATCACTTGAACGCCTAGGGGCTAAACATCGATGCCAACATCAACGACGAAGCCAAGACAAACAAGGTGGAGCAACAATCATGAAGAAGTCAAGCAAAGTTTTCAAAGGGGGATTAAAAAAAAAAGAGCTCGCTAGGTTGAAACCATCAAATCAACCTAGGCAAAAGTTAGAGCACACAAAAAAAAAAAAAAAAAAAATCCCCCTCAATCAAAGAAGTTCACATCAAGATCATCATCATCATCCACCAACGAAGGACGAAGCAACAATTCATCACGAAGAATGGAGAATCCACAAGAACTACGGTGACCTGAGCCTCTACACTGGAGGAACGTAGGCAACCTTCGGGTCCGGTCTCATGCAAGAAAGAAAATATGTTTAGCCCTAGCGCGTTATGGTGATTGGCCTTCATCTCGAACTTGTCAAGACATCTTTGTACGATTCATTTGCCAATGAATTAATCACCAAAAAGATTGAACAACTTTCTTAGATTTGGAATCATTCCGCGTTCCTTGTCGAGTCTAGGGACTTCTATTCTTTCTGCATACTCCCAATTTCTTGCAATCAAATTGGGGCTTTCCTTCTCTTCTCTCTTAATGACTTACTTGCCTTCGCGAGTCATTCAATTCAATAAAAAATACATGTCAATACTAGGGACACTTCCCTAGTCAAGTCAATGTCACTCACCTTTAGTGACAAGAGGTCTCCACCGCAAAATCACATGTCTTATCTCCTCAGCTAGAGTCAATGCACACTTCCTCATCAATTAAGTCAAAAAAAAATAAAAAATGATGAAGACGCAAAAGAGATGCCCGCTAGATTGAAAACCCGAAAGGGCGGTCTAGGCAAAAAACAGGGTGCGTCATAAAAAAAAATGAGAGAGTGAGAGAGAGAAGGGAAAGAGAAATGGAGATCCCCGGCCTCTAAAGAAGACAAGTTCTACATTGAATCTCCTCAGCAAGTCAATTCCCCACCGAGTCAACTTTGGGATTGCAAAAAGCTCGACAAGATATGGCACCATCAAAGGTTGTTTTGGGTTATTGGCATCATTCTCCAGCAGTGTGCATTTTTGGGTTCATGAAAAGAAGGCCCGTGGTAACCAAGATCCATCCGAGAACAAGCCCATCATAAAAGGGCACGAGGTTGCACAAATAATCCCTAGCTAGTCAATTGGCTTGGGCAGCAAATAGCAACAACATGTGTCTCAGTTTTCAAGGCTTCTTCAAGTATGTGCTTCTAAAGTACGCCGAAAGGCTCCCGAGAAATGGAGTAGCTCTTGCCATATCCTCTCATGTTTATTCCCTCACACGAGGATGAGTCACTCTTGCTTTGCTCAACAAATGGTGACGCCCTAGGGGCTATGTGACTCAAGGACAAGGACTTCTTTTGCTTCACTTGACAATCAATACACCCTAGAGGCTATGTTCGAGAAAGATGTGTGAGACTATCCTCAAAGTCTCCCAAAAGGGATGTCAAAAAAAGCCCTCTTGTCGCGTGTGCCCATGCTCGTTCCCCCAATCAAGGATGGACCTTTCTCGCAATCAATGATGGCACTCTAGGGGCTACGGTCAAGTCTTAAAGGCTCCCTCGGCAAAGAGCAATTAACTCCCCAGCAGTATCCCCAGCCAAGTCATGTGAAACATTGGAAGCTTCCTCAATTCGGCACCGAAGGTCTCAACGGGCTTCGCAATCTACAATCTTTTGGGCTACGGCATTACAATAATTCAAGCAAAGGGCGATATTGGGGCTTCGCGACCGACAGTCTTTTGGGCAACAATACTCGAGCAATGCAATTTGGGAGTAGTCTCCATGAAAGGGATCAAGCTTCAAAGGGTCTCTCAACACATCAAGTCAAAGGCCTCTTGGTTTTAAAAGAAGACTCCGATGTTATGAATGAAGTTGATGATTTTTGTTAGAACTCACAGCGAGATTTTGAAGGAAGTCTTAGAGAAAAGGAAAAAGATTCAATATGCTAAACTCTAATCAAAACAGGGTTATAGCGGGAAATGCCACGGCCAATCCCAATGTTTCTGCAATTCAGCACCCCCTTCTCCAAGATCAAAAGCACAAGGTGCAGCTCAGATAAAGTTGGGCCACAGCACTAGTTGCATCCGAAGATCCGTCATTAGTTCAACTCAAGAAGAGTCAAGCAAGCATACTCATTTGAGACTTTATCACGCCAAGACCTTATCCTCCGCGACCTCGACGGCACCGCAAGACATTACTGCATCCTTTGACATAAGCCCTCAGCCGTTTGGGTATCGACCACAATGAGGCCATTCATCTCCCCAGTAAGAGCAAGAAGGAGATCTCTATCAAGAATTCTACCAAACGGTACATCCGCTCTCAATGCCGAGCCAATCACGAGATAATTTGGGACTTTACAATGAAAGGTCTTCACATCCCGCCATCTACAAGACCACGACACTTGGGGCTTTGCAATCTCTCGAAGCTTGGCATCAACGATCTCCTCTTGGGGCTTGCTCACTACAACAACAAAGGGCGATTTACTCGAATGGGCCAAGAGCTGATTTATCTTGGAGCTATGCAAGTCCCTCAAAATTTGGCATCAAAGGCATTCTAGGGGCTTTATAATCAGCAACCCCTCATCTCGGCATCAAAAGCCTTTTGGAGCCCCATAATCGACAAATCTCTTGGGGCTAGACATCAATCTTCGTTGGGCACACCAGCGACAACAGAATTCAAGCGAGGCAATCCGGACTTCGACTGAGCATAACTTGATCTTGGGTTAGCTTCACAAAACACACAATGGCTAAAATGGTTCATCCACGAACTAAAAAAAAAAAAAAAAAAAAAAAAGATTTTTTCTTTCTTTTTCTCCTTCTACGTGCAAAATTATGTGCTTTACTTTGCTTTGCTCCTAGCTTCTCCTCCAGCGTTCTCCATCATCCTTGAACTACGCTGGTCTGATTCTCTTAAAGGATACGTAGGTAGCCTTTTGGCACGACCAACCCATCATCAAGAGTACCATCTCGCCAACCCAACATCAAGAGCGTTCTCTCATCAACATCCAAAGAATGGACATTCTCCATCAAAGCATCCTCCGCGGACATCAGAAATCCATCTCCACTCAAGCGGCAATGGTAAGTGAAGGTATGAATACATCCAATGCTTTCCTCAAAATCACACCGCACACAAGATCACTCTCTACATTCTTACTTCTCTCTCATTGCAAAGGTGTTCCAAAATCCCATCACACCAAGAGCACAATTTCTCTCTCTTCATTTCACGCTTCATGCATCTTCTTGCAAGAACACATATACCTGTCAAGCACACACATAACAGGTACCACCACGAAGTCAAAAGCATTCGCTACTCAAGGCACTTCATCCCCACCAGAAAGTGGTCAACCGTGCCCACACCCCACAAGGTCAACAACATAAGCAGATGCGGCTCCAAGTCGGCAACTCGGTCCATATCGAGACAAGCTCCCATGAGCCCCAAGTCGGCAACTCGGTCCATATCGAGACAAGCTCCCATGAGCCCCAAGTCGGCAACTCGGTCCGTATCGAGACAAGCTCCCATGAGCGCCAAGTCGGCAACTCGGTCCGTATCGAGACAAGCTCCCATGAGCCCCAAGTCGGCAACTCGGTCCATATCCAGACAAGCTCCCATGAGCCCCAAGTCGGCAACTCGGTCCATATCGAGACAAGATCCCATGAGCTCCAAGTCGGCAACTCGGTCCATATCGAGACAAGCTCCCATGAGCTCCAAGTCGGTAACTCGGTCCATATCGAGACAAGCTCCTATGAGCTCCAAGTCGGCAACTCGGTCCATATCGAGATAAGCTCCCATGAGCTCCAAGTCGGCAACTCGGTCCATATCGAGCCAAGCTCCCATGAGCTCCAAGTCGGCAACTCGGTCCATATCGAGCCAAGCTCCCATGAGCTCCAAGTCGGCAACTCGGTCCATATCGAGACAAGCTCCCATGAGCCCCAACTCAACAACTCGGTCCATATCGAGACAAGCTCCCATGAGCTCCAATTCAACACTCCAGCAAAAGTCGCTTACACAGGGAGCGCATTTCTATCCTTTGTAATTTCAAATTCCTGCTTTATCGAGTCTTTGTTTTCTCTTGTCGATGTCCTCGGCGGTTGTCTTTCTTTCGTCGACGCGTTTTGCTTCGCAATCCACGTCGCCGAGGGGCTCTGTAGACACCCCGCCTTGGACCTCTCACCCCGATTGCATACAAAGTATTTTTATTTAACTTATTTTTGTTGATTTCTGTTACTTCGGTTAAGTTCCTAACTGATTCCGTTAGTTTTGGACTAAACTGCATAACAGAGTTAACTTTTAGGGTCATTCTGTCATTCTGACATTTTTCACCCGCGGGCGCTTCCGGCACTGCCAGTGAGCCGCGCGCGCGTCCCGCCCCAAAAGCCGGACCCGCGCGCTTCCCACTTTGGCAGTAACGGATTGCACCTTATTTCCCTCCCTTTTCTTATTTACAAACATCTTTTCTTAATCACAAAAACCATCTTTTTACATCCACATTCATCCCCCCTTTTCTCATTAACTCCCAATCCCAAATTCTAAGCCTTTTCCCAAAAACTAATATTTCTTTCATTTATTATTTGATTTCTTTTATTTCTTTTATTTTTCTTTTATTCATTTATCTTATTTGTGATTGACCCATTCCATTTCACATGGATGACCAATTTCCCTCCATCATTTCCCTCTCTTTTTTTTACCTATAAAAACCATCATCTTCTACCTTGGAAAGGGACTTCTTTTTGGACTCCAACCTTGATTCACCAACTACATTATACACAAATTCTCCCAACAAGAGTTCTTAGTAACAAGACTCTACACAAATTGTTCTACAACAATTTCATTACAACAACAACACTTTCAAGTCAAGGTTCCAAGTCCTCTTTCTCAAGGTACAACTCCATTTTCTTCCTTTGTTTTCTTCTTCTTGATGTATGCAATCCCCATTAATGGGACATGACCAGCATGACTACTTCACATATTGAAGTTAGTTAAGGTTATCTCCCTACATTTTAATCTTAACTTTAATTCACCATGTTAATTTCTCTTCATCTCTTAATGTAATTCTTTAACATTACTTGTTACATGTAATCTTCATCATTAAATAAATAAAACAATTCTATTTTATTTCCCCTTTATTTCCTCTTTTCTTCTCATCACAATTGTTAGCACATTTCTATTTAATTAATTGAAGGACATGTAAATATTAGAACACCAATAGTAGCAAGACCCGCGTAAGCGGGGCGGAGTGGGTGTTTAAGTACTTCCCACTCCGTCACCTAACCCCCGAACCCTTCTCTCCCGAATCTCTGGTTTTGTACATAAATTAGGCTATTTCTGGGTTTTTCTTATGTTCCTTTAAAAACATAGGTGGCGACTCTAAACAATCTAAAATCGAGTTAGACATCCTAGGATAATTCACCGCTCTAGCCAAGCCGTGGTTCCCCGGGGTATCTACAGAAAGACGTTTTAAAAAATAGTCATTTTGAAATTCGTCCCCATTTTGGGACCAAATTCTCTCATGAATAAAAAATTTCTCATGACATGTAAGAATGTTAAGTACAAGCACTTTATGCACAAGCTTAGCGTAACGCACTTTAATTTCCAATTGCGCAGCTAGGCATGTCCGATTGAAAAAATGAACATATGCCCATGGTCCTTGTGACTACCATTTAATGAAAATCAAGTCAATTTCACAAAATTGCACCAAGAGACACGAAAATCCCTAATTGCATGCTCATGAACCCTAGGTTTAGAAAATGCACAAATTGGGCACAAATTGAGAAGAGAATGGCATAGGAATGCTTAGCCCTCCATCTTGACACAAATGCACGGTAGGAGATTTGTAGAAACCCGCTCCCGCGTCCATAAGGTCGACGGTGTAGCCTCAAAAATTCTTAACCATGTCGAGCCTTTTGTCCACTCCTCTAGGATAACCCGCGCGTGCCCGTCCTGCCATAAGAGATCCTTGAACAATTTAGGGAAGAAATCCAAAAATTGATGAAGTTTCCCTCTCAAATTTCTCTCCGTTTTCGCCTGGACTCGTTGAACTGGGAGAGCAGCCGTAAGGCTGCCGCGTTTTAGAAAAAAGGGAGACGACCGACCAAACCGTACGGATGGTTTGGGCGAGAAAATGTCTTGCCCAGCATTTACACTTAGGCCCCTGGTGCCTTGAATCATATTTGCCATAGGTTTCTAAAATTAGAACTTAGGCCCCCGCGTAATGTGATCCCATTGAATGTTGAAAAAATGTCCAGGCGGTCTTTGACGTAAGCCCGTTGAATATTGTAAAAGGTCCCAGGCAGTCCCAGTGTGACGTAAGCCCATTTAAAAATCTAGACTTTGACCAAATGAGAGTCAAATCCATCCTTTAGTCAACCCTCCCCGTAGAGCCAAGTTGACCAAATCCCGACTGTGACCAAATGAGAGTCAAGTCCCATACCCTAACTTTGACCAAATGATAGTCAAGTCCATCCTTTAGGCAACCCTCCCCGTAGAGTCATGTTGACCAAAAATCCTGACTTTGACCAGATGAGAGTCAAGTCCAAAGTTCCCGACTTGGACCAAATGAGAGTCGAGCCCCAAATCCTGACTTTGACCAAATAAGAGTCAAGTCCATCCTTTAGGCAACCCTCCCCGTAGAGTCGTGTTGACCAAAAATCCCGACTTTGACCAAATGAGAGTCAAGTCCAAATGTCCCGACTTTGGCCAAAAGAGAGTCAAAGTAAGACCAAAAATCATTTCTAGGAGAGGATGACAGATATCAACCTAGGTTTAGGAGAGGATGACAGATATCCCCCTATCAAAGCATTCAAGGAGAAGACGAAAGTTGTCTCCCTTTTCCGGGTAAGCTCCCGCTAAACAGCTTCTGTGTCCCGAAAAACTTCCTCCACCCGAACTACGTTAAGGCTTGATTCCCCGTAAACGGTATACATAGGAATTCTATACTTCTAGGTCCAACCATGCAACCAAATCGGCCAAGTCGTCCTCCCATAGGCAGATTGGGATGCTTTTTAGGTCGACAACCCTACTTTCCTAAAGCGACGTTGCCGAGGGGCTCTGTAAGTACCCCAATCTGAACTAAAACCAACTTAGAGGTATTCTTAGGACTATTCAGGGATAAAAATGATAGACTAGGAACTCACTAGGACAAACCAAAAACCTTAGGACTGTCCTGGAATTAAACTTAAAAAAAATCCAGAAGCTCGCCAGGCTGAGCAATACGGATAGTTTGGGTACTAGAAGGCCCCAGCCGTACGGCTGGTTTGGGTGCCTTCAGTCCCTATAAATTAAGTCCCATGCTAATCATTTCAGGGGGGGAGATTGTTGAGTGCAGACACCTTGCTAAAATACGATCAGAAACACAAACATTGTAAGAATTGAGTGAAAGAGAGGAAGATAGGCTAGAATCAAACATTGGTGAGGCCTCCTTCTCCCCCATCTCCTCTTCACTCCTCTTTATTTTCTTGTTCATGTTCTTATTCTATTTAATGTCTTTACATTTCTTGTAAAATTACCAATTGGAACCAAGCCTTGTAATGATTCATGGTGCCCTCATGCCTTGTGCATGATTAAGGGTTACAAACCAAAGATGACCATGGCTTGTTATGATTAATGCAATTTACTTTATGCAAATTACTTTCATGTCATTTAATTTCATGTCATTTATATTTATGTCATTTAATTTAATGTCTTTACATTTGGCTTGGTGATCCATTACACATATGGAGAGAGACTTTGCACATTTATGATATTTATGTTTATGTTGTGATAATCAAATTTGGGTGGTAAAGACTCAATCTTTACCAACCAAACTTTGATTTAAGCCTTAATAATGTCCCTTTGGATGATAAAGATTCAATCTTTATCCATCCAAAGGTTGATTTTTGATGATTCAAGGCTTTGTCTTGGATGAATCATCCATTTAGGGGGTTAAAGTCTCAATCTTTAACCATCCAAATGGTTATATTTGGCTCCAAGGCCATGTTCATCACCTTTATCATTATTTCCCCAATTATTGCCTTGATCATGCCCAAAACCACTTGTTTTGTTGTCTAATTAATGATCAAAGGCATAGGGATGTTGTTATCCATGTTTGTGTACAACACAAATAAACTGAAAAGGTCACACTTTGTCTAGTTTCTGCCTGAAACTGGACTGTTTCTGATAAATCTGTAAATTCCCAAGACAACCATCACCAGCCGTACGGATGGTTTTGTAGACACCCCGCCTTGGACCGCTCACCCCGATTGCACATTTGATCTTGTGTTTCTCCCCATTTTAAGTGTTTCTCGTTAGTTTCTGTCACTTCCGTTAAGTTCCTGACTGACTTCGTTAAGTCCAGGGACTAAACTGAATAACAGGGCTGACTTTCTAGTCCATTCTGTCAAAATCGCCTTCTCTGAGTAGCACGCCTCCGACAGGAGGATCCAGACGCGCGCGCCTCCCGCCCCCAAAGCAGGAAGCGCGCGCCTCTGGACGTCGGTTACAGATTTCTGGCCAGGATTCTCTCCCTTGCTCAATTTACAGGATTTTGCCCGGGAAAGATTTCTTGGTGACTGATTTTTGGCACCAATAACATCTCTCTTTCACCTATAAAAACCTCCCTTTACCTCTATTTTCAAGGACCGGAACCTTGAACAACCTTGGACCTTTGGCTCTCAATCTCACATTTCAATAATAAACCAAATTTCCTACTTTCAAAGCATTTTCCAAAGGATTTCTCCAAAGAAGTCATCAAGAAGTGTTTGAAGTCTCTTGAAGTCTAGGTAAAGTTATTTCTTTCCTCTTCCTAACTTCATCTCTTTTCTCTTTCTTTTCGTTTTATCAAAGTGCAATCACCCAAATCATTTTGGGACATGACTCTAATGATCACCTCATCTCATTGAGGTCGGTTAAAGGGTTATCTCCTACATTCCAAACTCTATTTTAAAACCCCTTTTTTATGATTTAAAGAAGAAGAAGAAGAACATTTATCATTTATGTAGATTTTGATCAAGCAAGACCAACTTTAGTTGGGCGGGATGGGTGTTTCGGTACTTCCCATCTCGTAACCTAACCCCCGAACCTCAAAACAAAGAATCTCTATTTTCGTAATCAAACTTAGGCTATTATCAATAGGTTTTTCTTATGTTCCTCAAAACATAGGTGGCGACTCTAAAAACAAGTTAGACATCCTAGGATAACGCACGCGCTCTAGCCAAGCCGTGGTTTCCCCCGGGGTATCTACAGTGGCGACTCCGCTGGGGACCTTTGAGGGTTAAACTTGCATTCTGATCAAAATCTACATCTTTTCTGGGCATTCTGACTCCTGATGGAGGAGGCGCCAGCTTCTGGCCTCTTCAGCCTAAGGCGCGCGCATCCCGCATCAAGGACCAGAATCGCCCGCTTCTTCATGTTCTTCATCTTCTTCTTCTGCTATTCTCCACTAATCATTTCTGCAGGGGTTACAATATGCACATGGGACCAGGGCAATCCCCTGAGTCCAAAATCTGACAATCTGACAGGTGTGCCCAGAAGCGCGCGCCTCCCAATAGCATCGCGCCATGCGCGCGCGTCTCGTATCAATACTCAGAGGCGCACGCTTCTGGGTTGGTTCCCAGAACAGAAACAGGTCGCAGAACAGAGCAGTATGATGGGGGTGTGGGCACAGTTGCCTGCATCAGTGGTTATTCTGGACTTCGGACTGTTTTAATTTTGTGTTTTATTTTATCGGTCACACGGGTGATTCGAAAGTTGTAATTATGTGCTTATTTGTTTTTTTTATTTCTTTTGAAAAAAAAAATATAAAAAATGTTTTGTCACTTGTTAGACCTCACACCACGCGCACATATTCCTATGAATTGCTCACTATCGAGTCGCACAAGTCCAACCCCAAACCCGTCGAGGCCCGTCCTAGAAAGTTTCAAGCTCCACTCGACCTTGGCTCTTTCGAAGCGGTAAACCTCAGCCCGTGGCGTAGTTCATGACTACATGCCGGGGGTGACCTTTGAGCCTCATATTCAAGCCGACCACAAGCCACACAATTCTAGTTAGGATCTAACACTCCGTGACTCAAGTCGGTTTCCATGTACCGAGATTTCCCTAAACTAATGTCTTCAAATCATACATGCCAACTTGTTGACACGGACGCAATAAAAATCCGTCCCCAAAAGTGGTTATTTTGGACGAAAATAAAAATCCGTCCCCGCATGTATGCTTTACTACATTAATTTAGTTTAATCCCGATACATGTAGGATTCACTAACGCGATGGAATCCGATGAGTATATGGGACCGCGAGATGGTCTATATACTAGTGTGACGATTCCATTATTTTCTTAGAAACCCCAAAAGGGATCCATTCCCTCCGACTTATAAAAAAAAAGAGTCTTTTCTTATGTGGTTCGAGTCGTGTGCCCAACTGTGTGTTCTAAGCCTCTTTGTGGACCGCAAGTGTTAGTCAAGACTGACAAGGGCATCTTCTGCAATATAGGTTCAATTGGTACTTACAGAGTCTACCGGGATTCGGCAAATCGGTTAGTCCGTGAAGAGATCACTCCAACAGCTCCTACATCAACAATGGCCGGCAGCTCCAACACCAACAATACCATGACTCTCGAGCAACTCGCAACCATGGTCCAACTCTTCCAAGAGCAAGTCTCCACCCTTAATAAGGAGGCACAAAGCAAAGACGACATTTGGCAATCCCACCTCGACATCCAAAGAGAGGCCCACGAGGCCGAGATGGAGCTAATGAAAGAAAAGATCACTAATCTTGCCAAGGGGAAGAGCAAAAATGACGATGACGAATCCGAATGGACAGAAGTTTGTTCAAAAGTCCTTATGTCAACACCCGCACCAAGAAAGTAGGAGAGCCAAGTTCCGAGAACAATGAGCCCAAAATGGTGGATTCTACATGGCCTACATTGACCAAAAATTCAATAGGCTCAACATGGGGAAAGGCTCCGACACAAGCCTTTATCAATCATCCATCCTCATGAGTACTATGGCCGCTCTTCCTGATAAGTTCAAGATGCCCGACATAAGCAAATTCAAGGGCAACTCTTGTCCTATGGCTCACATTGAGACTTGTATTTGGGCAATGGTTCCGAAGAAGGTCTCCCCCAAGGTGATGGCTCAATGCTTTCCTCTCACTCTCGAGGGGGCGGCAAAAGATTGGTATGCTACTCTCCCGCTCACTGTCCATCTTGATTGAGACTCCGCCATGCTTGCCTTCAAGAACCAATACCAAGGCAACACCACTCACCGGCCCATAAGGAAAGAGCTAGAGAACACTACTCAACGAGACCACGAGTCCTTCATCGACTTCACAAGGAGATGGAATGATAAACTCTCCGAGATTGTGGAAAGGCCAAATACCAAGGAGCAAATGGACATCTTTCTCAAATGTCTCAAAATTGATCTCCGCACCCACCTAAGTGGGGCTTGCTATGCGGATTTCTCCCAAATGTATGAGGCGGGGGTCCGAATGGACGAGTTGCTCAAGGAAGTCAAGAAAAGTGCTCCTAGCTACCGCTACAAGGCCGCTTCCAACTCCACAAAAGAGGCCTCGGTCAACGCCGTCACTATCGATAAGGGGAATTACAAAAAGGTTCCTCCACCCCAAGGGAAGAAGTCTCGAAATGACCGTGTCTACACGCCTCTCCAAGGCATGACTCAAACCGAAGTTTTTGAAGTCCTCAAAGCAAAGGGCCAAGTCACACCCGTACAAGGGTACCAAGCCAAGACGGTCAACCCCAATCATGCTCACCACAAATATTGTGGCTACCACCAATATAGTAGCCACACCACCGAGGAATGCTTCGTTCTCCGCAATGTCATTCAAGAACTCATAGACAAGAAAGAATTTTTAGTGACTAATGGCGAACATGTCAATGTAATAGAGATAGGAGAACTCGAGGGGACCACCCATTCAATCCCAATTGTGAATAGGGGCGCCAATGTTATGAATAAACTTGAAAATTATTGTTATGTTGTAACTTACGATGAGGTAATGAGGGAAGTACTAGAGAATAGGAAAAAGAAGCAAGATGGGAACGTCAACATGCTAACTCGATCCGGTCGAGTCATAGCAAGCAACCCTTCCACTTCCGCACCAAGCTCCTCTTCTCAAAGGCCGCAAGCTCGCGACACTCCCGAAGATCCTCTACTTGTCCAACTCAAGAAAACTCAAGCCAACATCTCTATTTGGGACCTCATCGCATCCTCAAAGAAACACCGAGATCTTGTCATCCGTAATCTCGATGATACATCAATTTCTCCCGATACTACTCCCGAGGACCTCACGGCAATGATCGGTCACATTCATTTTGGCAACGTCATCACCTTTGCCGATATGGACCTTCCACCATTTGGTTCCGACCACAACGAGGCTATTTACCTCAAGGTACGAGCAAGGGGGAGGCCCATCTCAAGAGTCTTAGTGGACGGTGGTTCCGCACTCAACCTCATGCCTAGAAGAATCATGGGCATACTAGGGCTCAAGGATTCCGATTTGAAGCCTTCTACTCAAGTAATCCGAGGTTATGACAGCACCGCCCGTACAGTCATGGGCATGATCGAAATAGACATTGAGTTTGGGAGCATGGTCATGTCCGTTCCATTCCAAGTGCTTGACATCCCGGCCTCGTTCAACTTGCTTTTGGGTCGACCATGGATTCACAGTTCTAATGCCGTCCCGTCAACTCTCCATCAATGTGTCAAGATCCAAAATGGTGATGAAATAGTGACCGTCATGACCGAAAACGTCACCATCCACAAAAAAGGTGAGCCCGTCCACGAAGTTCAGCATGGTTTACCAGACTCCACTCTCTCCGGCGTCTCAATCAATGCCATTGACAAAGAAGGGGGAAACGGATCATGGACCCCCAGCAATCACAAAGTCCTCCGCATGATGAGGAATATGGACTACTTCCCTGGTTTAGGCCTAGGGAAATATCAACAAGGAATCCTACATCCTGTGCGAGTCCCATTTGTCAAGAACACATTCGGTTTGGGGTACGAGCCTTCCAGAGAAGACTTAAAACAAGAGCAAGCGATCAAGAATGAAAAGGCCCGAGCTCGTAAAGAAGGCCGTCGTTATGAGGTCCCTAATCTAAGGCCTTACCGCAAGACGTTTAATGGATATTTTGTCCGCCAAGGGGAAGACGTTCCATACATGATCTTTCCCGAGCCATGGGTTAACAATAAGGGTGTCAAAAAGCCCGGTCTCGAAATCTTCTCCGATTGTGAGATCCAGAAATCCGAAAGGGAACCAACTCCCATGTCGCCCCGTGAATGGTGGGGAAGGAAGGTGACTATAGAGTCCGAGACAGAAATCATCGTGGGGGAAGAACCGACAGATTTAGCCTCCATGTTCGAAGAGCTTTCCATAATGAATGAATGCCAAGTCAACGCCATCCATGACACCGTTATCATGAATGAGACTATCAGTGAGATCCCGCCAAGCTCCGAGCCGATCAACAATTGGTATTCTACGAAAGGGCCCGTGGTATCCGAGGAATTCTTAGTCCAAGAAATGGGTTGCATACCCCGCACAGCAACAAATGAAGAGCGGCTCACACTTACTTTTGAGTCCGAGAGTGTCTCTAATACCCTCACCCAAGAGGATATGGAGGCCATAGCCGAGCGTGTGTTTCCTTTCTTTGCTAATGAAAAATTTGATATTTCTGAGTACCCTGAGATTGCAAATATCATAAATGATGAATTAACTAATAATGAACTTAATGAACAAGTTAATAACGATTCAAATTATGATGAAATAGACCACGAAAACACAACATACTTAAATGAACTTGCTCAACAGGTCTGTAGTCGTGGTGAAAATGGTCCAGGGGCTGACGAAGAATTGCATGTTGTTAATCTGGGTACCGACGAAGAGCCAAGGGAAACTAAGATCGGCAGCTTCTTCAAGGGGGAAGACAAAGACAGATTGACTGCACTACTACGGGAGTTCGTGGATGTGTTCGCATGGTCATACAAAGACATGCCGGGTTTGGACAGAAAGGTAGTTGAGCACAGAATTCCGATCAGAGAAGATACCAAGCCGGTAAAACAGAAGCTCAGAAAGATCAAGCCAGAATGGTCTGTGCAAGTCAAAGAAGAGATCGAGAAGCTCCTCAGTGTGGGTTTCATCAAGGTTATCGAGTATCCGACATGGTTAGCCAACATCGTGACAGTCAGAAAGGCAAACGGCAAGGTTCGAGTTTGTGTGGACTTCCGGGATTTGAACAAAGCTTCCCCAAAAGATGATTTTCCACTCCCTAACATCGACATGCTGGTCGAATCCACTGCTGCCTACGAGGTTCGCTCATTCGTGGATGGGTTCGCTGGGTACAATCAGATTCTCATGGCCGAGGAAGATCAACATAAGACAGCCTTCACAACACCGTGGGGTACCTTTTGCTACACAATCATGCCATTTGGGTTAAGAAACGCTGGGGCTTCCTACCAAAGAGCCGTGACAGACTTGTTCCACGATATGATTCACAAGGAAATCGAGGTCTATGTGGACGACATGATCATTTACTCCAAAGGGACCGATGGTCAAAATTTAATCGATCTCTGTAAATTCTTCGAAAGGCTTCGTCAACACAAGATGAGGCTCAACCCTGCAAAGTGCACGTTCGGGGTTATCCGAGGCAAAGTCCTTGGTTATATGGTCACTGAAAGGGGAATTGAAGTAGATCCCTCCAAAATCAAGGCAATCATTGACATGCCTCCTCCAAAGACGCAGAAAGAGATCAAAGGTTTCATGGGCAGACTGCAATACATCAGCCGGTTTGTTCACCAACTCACTTCCATGTGCGAGCCAATCTTCAAGCTACTCAAGAAGAATGTGGCTCTAGAATGGACCGATGCGTGCCAAGAAGCCTTCGACCAAGTGAAGCATTACTTGACGTGCCCTCCTGTTCTAGTTCCGCCGCAAGGAGAAGCCTCTTTTGCTCTATCTCACTGTCAATGATGAAGCCCTAGGGGCTATGTTAGCACAAGAGCAACGAGAGTCCACAAAGGAGAATGCCATTTATTTTGTCAGTCGTCGATTCCAAGGAGGCGAAAAGAACTCCTCTGTCTTAGAGAAGTCATGTGCAGCATTGGTTTGGGTTACTCAAAAGCTCAAACACTATATGGAAGCTTTTCCGATCAAGCTAGTAGCAAAGGTGGACCCGCTCCGCTACATCTTCGAGAAGCCTTTCATGTCAACAAGAATAGCCAAATGGTACTTCATGCTCGCCGGCTATGATATCACTTACGTCACACTAAAATCCGTCAGGGGGAAAGTGTTCAGTGACCAGCTTGCCGAATTCCCGTGTGACGAAGTGAAGGGGGAAGACGTACAGTTCCCCGATGAGCATTTAATTTGTACTGCAACCGAGGAAAATAAGTGGCAACTTTTTTTCGATGGCGCCGCCAATAAACACGGTTTTGGTATAGGAGTATTGCTTGTCGATCCAAAAGACATCTACACTCCCATTGCCATCCGTCTAAAATTCGAAGCTACCAACAACATTGTCGAGTACGAAGCATGCATAGCAGGGCTCGAAGCAGCTCTCGAAAGAAACGTCACGGAACTAGAAGTATTCGGCGATTCTTTGCTCCTTATCAATCAGCAATCGGGTAAATGGCGAATCCAAGACCCGACCCTCCAACAGTATGGTCAGCACCTTGAAGAATTGGTTGAACAATTCCAAGAGATCACTTTCAACTACCTGCCAAGGGATAAAAATCGCTTCGCCGATGCACTGGCCACCATAGCTTCGTTAGTCGAAATGCCCAAAGGGAAAATGGTGAAGCCTTTCAAAATTACCCGAACGAACAGTCCGGCGTACTGCATGAGTATCGAGATCAACGAGGTTCAAACAAACTCTCCGTGGGATTCGGATATCATGAATTTCCTCAAAGATGGCACTTATCCCGAGAATAGCAATAAGAAGTCTCAAGCGGCTCTGCAAATGCTAGCCTCTCGGTACGTACTGATTGGGGACCGAGTCTATAAAAGGCACCACGACGGGATCAATCGCTTATGCGCCAATGAGGCCGAAGCTCAAGAGATAATGTGTGAAGTGCACGAAGGAGAGTGTGGACCCCACATGAATAGGTTTATGCTAGTCAAGAAGATACTCTGCATTGGTTACTATTGGAGCACTATGGAACGAGACTGTATCGAGAAAGTCAAAAGGTGTGCCAAGTGCCAATTCCATGCTAATCTGCAACATGCTCCACCCTCGCAACTTTACAACATGGTCACACCTTGGCCTTTCTCTTGTTGGGGGATAGACATCATCGGTAAAGTTCATCCTGCCGGAAGCAATGGGCAGTCATTCGTCCTAGTGGCCGTCGACTACTTCACAAAGTGGGTCGAAGCACAAGCCTATCGGACCCTCAACGCCAAGAAAGTGGCCGAATTTGTAAATATTAACATCATGTGCCGATACGGCGTGCCTCATAAAATCATTTCCGACAATGGCTCTCACTTTGAGAAGGAAATGGACGAACTTTTGGTAGAATACAAGATCACCAAGCACAAGTCATCTCCTTACCGTCCCCAAGCAAACGGCGCGGTTGAAGCAGCAAATAAGACCATCGAGACCATCGTCAAGAAAATGGCCTCAACAGGAAGGGATTGGCCCGAGAAGCTACCATTGGCATTGTGGGGCTACCGCACATCAATACGGTCAGCAACAGGAGAAACTCCTTATGCATTAGTCTATGGCTCTGAAGCCGTACTCCCAATCGAACTTGAAGTCCCATCTCTATGGGTCCTCCTCGAGAATCAAGTCAACGAGGTCGACTGGATGAAAAGTCGATATGAACAGCTAGCCTTACTCGACGAGAAAAGGCTAAGAGCACTCGAACGCACAAGGGCGTATCAGCAAAGGATGGCAAGAGCTTTCAACAAAAAGGTGAAGCCCCTCGAAACATCAATGTGGGAGATTTGGTCTTAAGACAACATCCTCCTAATGCCATGAATCCCCTGGGGAAATGGGGACCCCGATGGATCGGTCCGTACGTGGTCAAAAAGATACTAAGCGGCGGTGCAGTCCAACTCGTAGATTTAGATGGTGACCAGCTGCCAAAGGAGGTCAACCTCGACAAGCTCAAGAGGTTCTATGCTTAATAAACAAAGACCATAATAAAAAAAAAAAAAAAAAAAATCGCTCGCTAGGTTGAAAACCCTCAAGGGAGGCCTAGGCAAAAATTAGAGCACGTGCAAAAAAGAAGCCCGCTAGATTGAAAACCCGAAAGGGCGGTCTAGGCAAAAAACAGGGTGCACACAAAAAAAAAATGGTCTTTGTTTGTTTGAACTACGGAGACCTGAGCCTCCCAACTGGAGGAACGTAGGCAACCTTCGGGTGCGGTCTAAAACATATCAAAAATACCCAATTCACTTCAAATAACAAGATGCAATTTTATTCATTCAATGAATTATTCAAGCCATTACAACGGATTTATTGAGCAACAAAAGACATCAAAACATTAAATCCTAAAACAAAGTGGTCTAATTCAATTGCAATCTCTTGGGGTACAAAGAAAAATCTAATCTTTCTTAGGTTTGGGAACCCATTGCTTCTTGTTATGCCCTTTAGTCTTCTTGGATGGGGACGGAACATTCTTGGGACCGCCAAGACGGGAGAAAACGCTAGGACGGGATAGAGCTTCATCAACGGCTTTCCCTTTGCCCTTATCAAGTGGAGCCTTAGCGGGGACAACCATGGGACGCTTCCACACATGGGAGGAATTTCCCTTACCTTTCTTCTTCTTGGGAAAATGACGGGGTCTATAGTCCCGCACATGAACCACCGGTCTCACGGGGTCAACAACATCGTCATTGGGCCTTCCCAAACGATCGAAAAAGCTCGGACGCTTCTCCACCATCGAGACGGACCCCACGGCTGGAACAACGTTCACCATTGGAATGGACTTCTCACCCTCGGGGACGAAAACCTTGACTTCAAAAGAGAAAGTCATTGGGGCCATTATGACAAGAATTTTGTGGTTTAGGAGGAGAAAGTGTTTGCAGAAGAATGCTGTGTGACCATTCTGGTCGAAAATGGTTCAAAATTATAGCTGTTGGAACATTCTGATCAGAAAAATAAAGGGGTTGTAATTCAGCAGGCCAGAAGCGCGCGCCTCCGACCAAGGCTTCACAACGCGCACGCCTCCCACAAGCAATGCCCACGCGCGCCTTTGACAGCAGTTCAGACAGAAATAGCCCTTGTCAGTTCAGAACAGAACCCAAGCACTTCAACATATCCAACCTGCAGCAAAATCAAATCCCAGCAGCGAAAAGGAGTTCAAACATCAACAACAAGCATTCTTTGGGCACACATTTGTTTGTAAAGGTCGACATCTAAGATCGAGTCGCTAATAAAACATAAAATGAGTAGTAAGATAACTAGGATTGTAAATACATGTTAAATGTTATTACAGGCAAAAGTAAAGGTGTTTCAATCCCTCATCCTCTCAGCCACAACAGCTCGGGCGCATCATCACCAGTACTGTGCTCACCCCCTGCTGCCGCTCTCGGTCTCCTCATCATCATCATCATCATCATCATCATCATCATCATTATCGTCATCATCATCATCATCCTCAGACTCAGACTCCTCAACTCTGATCTCATGCCGGCTCTTCTTCTGCACCCGCCGAGACGAACTCGCACCACCCCGGCTCTAGTTACCTCCTCGGCTCAGACTCCTACTATGGCTACCTCCGTGGCTCAGACTCCTGCTCAGTGACTATCTCGCCGAAGAGACAGCCTCATCAATGTCCAGTGCAGCATCCCTGCAGCCTCATCCCATGCCCCGAGCACCTCGGGCAGCTCCTCTCGCAGCACCAGAGACAGCACCAGCAGCATCTCTAGTCATGGCAGCAATATCCCTGCCCAGCTCTAGCACCCTCTCCTCCAGCTGACGGAGCCTCCTCCTCATCCCTTTGTTCTGTCTGCCCAAGTGCCTATAAGCAGCTACAGGTACCTGTTGCAACATAGAACAGAAAAAAAAGGAAGTTGCATCAATACAAAGAACAGAGAAGCGAGACTGGAACTGAGAAATGCAAAGACAGACAGGAAAACATACCACAGCAGCCTGAACAGGAGGCTCTCGCTCCGGCGACATGTCCTCGGGAACAATCTCCCTCTTCTCCTCATACACCCCAAAGTTCGAGTAAGTATAATATGAAGGAGGCAAAGGGGGATCAAAGCAATATCCAGCACCGGTGGAATAAAATCGAGCCGAAGTCTGTGAAGCAGCATGTGTCTCCCTCGGTTCAGTGAACATGATACCCTGCTGGAGGTTATGCTCCCGGAATAAACCGTAGTCCTGCTCTAGATGAATGAAAGGAACAGCATCAACCCCCGTAAGGTAGACTGCTCGGTCTGTCTCTGAAAGAGCCCTCCAATTACGAGGACAGAAAGGAGTAACGTCTGGAACTGCAGGACGAGGGGGTGTAAAAGTCTGTCACCTGGATACCATGCTGCCAGAACACTTTGCCTCCCAAATACAGAGCCATGCACTCACCCGAACTCATCAAAAGCCGAGAACGGGTAGGAATAAGAGTATGCTCAAACCAGTGCTGAACTGATCTCCACAGATACAAAGAGAAGGCAACAGACTCAGACCTCAAGGTGTCCAAATGCCGTCGGGCCGAAGTAAGACTAATAGGGTTTGTACCAGTCTTCACATTCCTATTCTTGTACGCCTACCGTGCGCAGTCCGGATACTGGGGCTGGCCTTCCTTATCAATCCTGAAATCCCTCAGATTCAGGATAGCAAAGGCCCAGAGCTGTAGACAAGAGGCAGAAGCAAAGTTAATGACAGTCAACGAAAAAGGCAGTTATGACCAAGGCAAGGAGAATATAAAAGGGACAGTAAGTGGTATACCTCCCACAGCAAGCTGAAGCCCATAACCGAGCTAGTGGTCGAGTGGCTGGTCAAATCCATGCCTTGATAACAAGCAGCTAAGCCCGCTGCGGCCCAGTTATACTGGCCGATCTGGTCCAGGTCCACTAACAAGTCAAGCAGAGCCAAAGAGGCCGAAGATCCCCCGTTGGCAAACAGAGTATGGGATAACATGTACTAAATAAAGCAACGGGCCATGGCATCGACCCGATCAGCAGTAACACCTCGAGCCTCAGCCATTAAGATGCCGAAATAGGCCCGGATTCGCCACCATGTCACTCGAGAATTCTTGACCTCGAACCGGCAGTCAACCAAAGCCAGTAACTCGTCCGGAGTCCGAACAGCCCCTCTCAAACCAAAAGGGACAGGCATCCCTATGAAAGGCAAGCCCGTCAAAGCTGTGAAATCGGTAGGCATCATAGTCACCTCACCCATGGGTAAATGGAAGGTATGGGTGGTGTCCCACCATCTTTCCCTCAATGCCTGGACCACATCGGGGTCATTCTTCAAAGCTGGGAGGCTGATGACAAAAAGACCAAAATGAGTCCCTGTATGTGACGCCCCAGATAATCGGTCTATATTTCATATGTATATTTTACAATTTTTATATGTGTGCATTAGTGGATAATTTGGAATTGCATTATAGAATTATGTTATTATTTTAAATGTAGTAATCTAATAATTAGTGAAATTTATTATGAGACAAAAGGAGTAACTTTTTAAATATAACTCAATATAATATTTAATAATTAATGCAACTTGTTTTGCGTTGGAAGGAGTATATAGTGTTTATGATACGAAATGTCACATTTACTAAAGTAACATTTGTAACTTTTGCTGAATAGCATTATTCGTTCACTCTTAAATATAAGGATATTATTGTAATTTCAAAAATTAAAAATAAAAGAATAATAATAATAAAAGATAATGATTAGAATGGATTTTGAGAAAATTGATTTTTTTTTCTTTCACAAACACGTGTAATATTGTGTGACAACAAAGTGGTTTACTGCCTTAGCTGGAGGCATAATAAGACTTCTATTATGACTCACCTATTACTATTACTCTTAGTTAGTAGTTGCCATTTCCATTTGAGTAAAACACACAAGAACAAAAACATTAAAATAAAAGAGGGTTAGAGAACGGAGAGAGGAGAAGAAACTTAGAGAATTTCAAGAGGATTATAAAAGAATTGATAAAGCAAGAGAAGAAATTTTGTAAGTAATAATTCTTCCCGATAATTGATCTCTATAATAATATTATTAATAAATTTTGCTCTTGCTCTTGGAATTTCCTTGCCTATAGAAGCTTGCCCAGTATGTGTTTCTTTTTGTATGGGTATTTACTTTATGTGCTACATGTTTGGCAAAATTATTCATATGATTGAAAATTTGATTTAGTTGTACTTATGCTTAATTTAAATGTTTGGTTTTTTTTTTTTATTTCGAGAGGTGTATGTATTAAATTTAATGGAGAAAAGTTAAGGGAGGGATGTTGCTGTTGTTTAAGAAGCATGAAACCTGATTACAAAAAAAATCGTAAAGTTGTCCCTTTGCTCATTTGAAATTCTTACTGGGTCACTGTATTTATAAACATTGTGACTTAGCTCCTGTGTTCGTAAGATATCAAATTAGTCCTTATATTTTGTGAAATTCCAGTTTAGTCCCCATATTTCTAAAACTCTGGATTAGTCCCTGCATGTTTAGATAACTCAGTTCAGTCCCTGGAGTGTTAAGAAAACACGTTAAACTTGGTAGCTCATAACCTCCTCATTTTAAATCGGAATTGAATGATTTTTGAGTCCATTCTGACTAATTTTCGGAGAGCGTTTGAATGAAAAAGATTCAGAATCAGAAAGAGTGCATATTTGTCTCAGAACTTTAGTTTTACAGCAATTTATAGTTTTGGGGTTTGGAAAATGAATGAACTTTGAAAATTCATAAGAAAATCATTCGGACTCGGAATCAAGTGATTCTTGAGTCTAAATTCATTAATTTTTCATAATATTTTCATTAAAATTATTTTCAGGTGTCAAAAGTCTATATAAATGTCCCAGTATTGTTATTTTCGTGACTGTTGTATTTAGGACGAATTGAAATTTGACTATACTTTTGATAATTGATATATAATTCATCAGAATTCAGAAATTGGTGATTCTTGAATCTTATTTGAGTATTTTCTGTGTACTTCTCAATTATGATAGATGCATCATAAATATCCATATAGATGTTTATGCTTATGGTAGTATTTATATGATTTGTTATAAATTATTAATACTTGAATTGTATTTAGATGGTTACTAACTCTTGTACCATTTATGTTTTTGCTATGTTAGATTGAGACATTTAAGCTGAGTTGAATACTTTGTCTTGCATTAGCTCGGATTCGAGGTAAGGGTCTTGTCAACCTTGTACCCTTTCATTCTTTGGCTTCGGAATTATCGGATTGGTTTGATTTGTTATTCGTGATCGTTTATTGGATCAATTCATTTGGACTCGGTTATTCGTTTTAGTTACTCTGCCATTTACACTTTGAGTATTTGACTTTGAATTCCTCAACAAGAGATGACTTTAACACCGGTTGTTATATTTATGATTCCTAGTCATAGTGTCATTTGCGCAAGTGAAACTATGACGAAGAATCAACTTTGACTTTGGGCATTTGGCCAACTCAAGTGTTTAATGGAATTTGACTTCGGAACTTTGATTTGATGTTTGATTCTGTTGTACTCTTTCAGCTCCTCCCTTATATACTGGGTGGTTGGGTTTCTTATTGCTATTCGTTCTTGGTTGGGTTTCTATACAGTGCCACACCCCTTTGTGTTGGCAAGTCTCTTACTGGGCAATTTGTGCTCACCCTTTTCGTTAACCCTTTCCCTTCCAGGTGGAGTGTCGTTGAGACATGAAGGTTTTGCAGTAGAGTTGTGAAGCTTGAGCGGGACTTACGTCTTTAGATACGTGTATTGTTTTTGCTATGTATAGATAATTTTTGTAAAGTTGTTACAGTTTTAGAGTTTGTAAATATTTGAGACTATTCAGGTTGAGTTTTTGGTCAGAGGATAGTTGCTCTGATGTACTCGCTTTGAGATTTTGTATTGTTTCAGTTTTGTTGGTTTATAAGATGAGGAAAAAAAATCCAGTTCTGATTTTAAGGTTCTGATTGGTATTCAGTTTTGTTCGTCACTTCTCGAGGTCCGTGCAAGGTCGGACTTCGGGGCGTGACAGAGTGGTATCAGAGCATAGGTTATGATCCTTCGGTCTAGAGCCTTAGGTTTGATTGTGAGAGTATATATTTATGATTTTCTGTTCGTCTAGAGCCATAGGGTGATGGTGAACTGGTATTGAATTTGCCTGGGAATCGGTATTGTTTGGAAAATTCCAAAGATTTGAATTTGCAATGTATGATATATGTTTGTTATGTTAAAACAAAATAGAAACACTTAATAACTGGCTATGACTTTATATCGAAAGCCGTTGAAGTTAATTCAGAAGGGCCCCTGAATTGATTACCAATGGTGTTCGATAAGAACTAGGTTGGTATGAATGTAGTTTGACCTACCCACTTAACAAGGTTGGTTAGGAGTTAGACCACACATAGTGATCACATTTGAAAAATAAGTTATAATCCCATAATAATGTCTTAAGAAGCTTATGCCCAAATATTCTTGTATGAATTGTACTAAATGTTATAGTGTAGCGTTTATGCCATCGTGTAAAAGATCAGATGAAGATTCTTTGGACTTCTTGAAGTGGATTATAAAATTTGTGGGTTTGATTAATCCTAGTGGTGCGGACATTGGGTAGATACTATGGAGTAGATATTTGATCACATCAATGTGTATTGAATCTCAAAAAAAGCGCAGTTTGTCGGCCAGATGTTAGTATGAGAATATGTAGAGGTAAATATTAACCAAAAGAGTTTAAGCTCTGGGGTTCCAGGTGAGCAAAGAACATGTCAATTGTTTCTCGATGTGTTTCAGAAGAAGTATTTTCTGCTTTATGATCGAGCATGGAGGCAAAACAAAAGGATTAATTGATCTTGAGGAAGGATAGATGACTATGACTTAATATGCAACAAGGTTACTGAATTGCCCCATTGTTTTCATGTACCGGTAGAAAACAAGTTCAAGAGAGCCAAGAATTTGGAAGGATGATTGAAGGCACCTATCAGAGTTCAATTAATTCCCTCAATTTAAATCTATACGCTACAATTGTGGGACGAGTAATGATAGTTGAACATGACGCGGATGACAGAAGGGATTATAAGTCCAATCGCGAGGATAAAGGAATGTATATGATCAGTAGTTACCAGATGAGGCATCAACTAATTTACCCAAGAGGATTATAGCGGTGGCATCTCAGATTAATGTGGTCTCTTGTTATTCTTATGGGAAGAAGCATGGTATTGACTCGTGTTAAAAATGAATGGGAACATGCTATAACTCTTGTAAGAATGGTATTGTGTTGAAGGATTGTCAATTTCATAATAAGCACTCTTATCCACCACTAGGACGGGGTTGCTCAGGTGAAAATACAGTTTGCATTTGGAGAGAAGGTTTTGGCTATAACTTCCGTAAAGCTAGAGGCTCTAACATTTTGTTCTCAGGTACACTCTTTATTTTCTCTTGAGATATTTCATTACGATTTGGCTTTCTGTGCTATGCATTCATTCATCGCATGCTATGGCTCATAATTATAGTGTTAAGCCTCAAACTTTGAATTCGGAATTTCCATTTGCTACCCTAGTGGTACTTTGTTACGTGCCTTTATGATCAATAAGTTTTGTTCGGTAAAACTTTGTGATAGGAAATTTCTTGAAAACATGATTTCCTTGCATTAAGCGCATTTTCGATGTGGTATTTGAAATGCATTAGCTCATTGTGCATCATGTTAAATTGTTTGTCACTTGAATAAAGTTACTTTTGATTTGGCTAGTCGGTCTCGGTTCTCTTTTATGTGAGATAAATTAGTGGTCGGTGATAATTTAATTTCACCCTTGAGAGGTTAAAGATTAATGAGAAAGGTTTGCTAGGGTTATCTCTCACATTTCATTGGTACTCAAGTGGATAAACCTAATTTGAATGAATACCGATTATCTAAGAGTATACCTACATCTTTATAGAGGATTTTCCCGGGCCGCACCAGGTAAAGAAATCGAGTTTTGTATTGAACTTATCTGAAAAGCGAACCTATACAGAAGATTCTATACAGAATGACATAAATGGAATTGAAGGAAAGTTAATGGTCAACTACAAGGCCTTTTAGAAAGAGGTTTTATTGAGAAGTGTGTGTCACATTGGGGTGCTTCAGTTTTGGTTGTAAAGAAAACCTAGGGATCTTTGAGACATTGCCTTGATTGTCGAAAAATCCACAAGATGAGATTCTAATATATTTTGATGGGGTAGATGACCATGAACTACATTTGAGAATGGTGTGACAAATGCTAAGAGACAAGGAATCATTTGCGAGTTTGAAGAACAATGAATTTTGAATAACAAATGGTACTATCGTGGATGAAGGGATTGTCTCGTATTGATGTGTCTCGATCGATTCAGAACAAACTGAGTTTTGAAAGGGCAATTGAATGTGAACAGTTTCTCAGGCTTATAAGAGCGATTAATCTCTGCACCTATACAAACATCATCTTTTGAAACGGGAGGATTTTTGATATACAATGATTCATCAGATAAGGGTTGGATTGCGTTTTAGTGCAATATTGGAGTGAACTTGCGTGCAGTTCATGACATATTAAAAATCACAGAAAGAATCATCTCACTCATAACCTTGAATCTGCGAAAGTTATTTTTGTGTTAGGCATTCGGAGACACACGTCAGTTATATTTGCGATGAAGTTTTTGCGGCATCATCTATAGTGAATTCTTGTGGGGTACACAGCGATCAGAAAGAGTTTCAAGTAATTATTCACACATAAAGAAATCAATATGCGACATAGGAGATTTTTGGAGACGCTCAAGGATTTTAGTTGTACTAGCTTCTACCACCCCGGGAAAGCAACCGTTTTAGGGGATGCATTAAGTCGAAAGAGTGGGAATTTTGACTTCAATTATCGCTAGAAGAAGTTCCTTATTATTGGATATATAAAAGCTTATTAGTGGGTATACAAAGGCTGGAGTTAGAAATCAGAATTCAACGTTCCTCGAGACAATTGCATAAATGACAGAGCAACCTTCGTTGTTAGAGATGAGTACGATGACATAGATATAGATAGAGGATCTGAATTTGATTACTTTCAGGAATAAAATTCAACATGATCAATGAGATATCCGACTTTACCCTTGATTGATGGAGTGACAATGATCTGTAATTGATGGTCCGTTCTAGTGGATAGTGATTTGAAACATGCAACAATGAAGATCACGGATATAATTAAACGGTTTGCATTGATAGCACCAGAATGTACATGGATCTTCACAATCACTACTAAATATGAAGAGCGAGATTCTTGAATTTTAGGTTGAGTTTGCATTGAAGAGTTTAATATGTTAACAAGTTAAGGCTAAACATCAGAGGCCTCGAGGGATCTTGCAACCTCTACATATTCTTGGGTGGAAGTGAGAAACACATTGCGATTGATTTAGTTTTGGGATTCTCTATAACCTTAGACGGATATAGTTCATTGGTGAGTGTTTTGAATAAAAAAAAAATTACCTAATTGTTTGGGGCCGGGAATTTGAATTCAGGGACTGAATTTTTTTTAAGGTGGGGAGGATGTGATGCCCCAGATAATCGGTCTATATTGCATATGTATATTTTACAATTTTTATATGTGTGCATTAGTGGATAATTTGGAATTGCATTATAGAATTATGTTATTATTTTAAATGTAGTAATCTAATAATTAGTGAAATTTATTATGAGACAAAAGGAGTAACTTTTTAAATATAACTCAATATAATATTTAATAATTAATGCAACTTTTTTTGCGTTGGAAGGAGTATATAGTGTTTATGATACGAAATGTCACATTTACTAAACATTTGTAACTTTTGCTGAATAGCATTATTCGTTCACTCTTAAATATAAGGATATTATTGTAATTTCAAAAATTAAAAATAAAAGAATAATAATAATAAAAGATAATGATTAGAATGGATTTTGAGAAAATTGATTTTTTTTTTCTTTCACAAACACGTGTAATATTGTGTGACAACAAAGTGGGTTTACTGCCTTAGCTGGAGGCATAATAAGACTTCTATTATGACTCACCTATTACTATTACTCTTAGTTAGTAGTTGCCATTTCCATTTGAGTAAAACACACAAGAACAAAAACATTAAAATAAAAGAGGGTTAGAGAACGGAGAGAGGAGAAGAAACTTAGAGAATTTCAAGAGGATTATAAAAGAATTGATAAAGCAAGAGAAGAAATTTTGTAAGTAATAATTCTTCCCGATAATTGATCTCTATAATAATATTATTAATAAATTTTGCTCTTGCTCTTGGAATTTCCTTGCCTATAGAAGCTTGCCCAGTATGTGTTTCTTTTTGTATGGGTATTTACTTTATGTGCTACATGTTTGGCAAAATTATTCATATGATTGAAAATTTGATTTAGTTGTACTTATGCTTAATTTAAATGTTTGGTTTTTTTTTTATTTCGAGAGGTGTATGTATTAAATTTAATGGAGAAAAGTTAAGGGAGGGATGTTGCTGTTGTTTAAGAAGCATGAAACCTGATTATAAAAAAAACCGTAAAGTTGTCCCTTTGCTCATTTGAAATTCTTACTGGGTCACTGTATTTATAAACATTGTGACTTAGCTCCTGTGTTCGTAAGATATCAAATTAGTCCTTATATTTTGTGAAATTCCAGTTTAGTCCCCATATTTCTAAAACTCTGGATTAGTCCCTGCATGTTTAGATAACTCAGTTCAGTCCCTGGAGTGTTAAGAAAACACGTTAAACTTGGTAGCTCATAACTTCCTCATTTTAAATCGGAATTGAATGATTTTTGTGTCCATTCTGACTAATTTTCGGAGAGCGTTTGAATGAAAAAGATTCAGAATCAGAAAGAGTGCATATTTGTCTCAGAACTTTATTTTTACAGCAATTTATAGTTTTGGGGTTTAGAAAATGAATGAACTTTGAAAATTCATAAGAAAATCATTCGGACTCGGAATCAAGTGATTCTTGAGTCTAAATTCATTAATTTTTCATAATCTTTTCATTAAAATTATTTTCAGGTGTCAAAAGTCTATATAAATGTCCCAGTATTGTTATTTTCGTGACTATTGTATTTAGGACGAATTGAAATTTGACTATACTTTTGATAATTGATATATAATTCATCAGAATTCAGAAATTGGTGATTCTTGAATCTTATTTGAGTATTTTCTGTGTACTTCTCAATTATGATAGATGCATCATAAATATCCATATAGATGTTTATGCTTATGGTAGTATTTATATGATTTGTTATAAATTATTAATACTTGAATTGTATTTAGATGGTTACTAACTGAGTAAACTACTTTTCCGCCCCTCGTACTATGGCCCCAACATCAATTTGACACTCGTACTATTGAAACAACAAATGTATGATGCGTACTATAGTTTTATTAGCAAAATTAACCAATTTACTATTCAGTCGTTAACTTTTTTTAACACACGTTATTTTTTTAACGAGCATTAATTTATAACTAACTTTTGTTATCTCCATCAAAACCAAATCGCATATGTAAAAATCGAATTCCGACTTCGTTAACCGTTGGATCGTCGTGAAACTTCTGGGCTTTGGTCGCATCCCCTAGGCGCACATGATGACCGTTGGGATCTTCCAAATAATTTCCGAAGAGGGAGAAATGGCCGGCGGCAAAAACTGGCGAAAATCTCCAAAAATTCGCTATATTAAAAATCAAATTCCCGCTTCATTAACCGTTGGATCGTCGTCAAATTTCTGGGGTATGTTCAAATCACTCAGGCGCTCATATTAACCGTTGGGATCAGTAAAATAATCAGCGGTGACGGAGATATGGCCGACGGCGCAAATCCGGCGAAAAACTCAAAAATCGCCCCAAAAGTTAGTTTTGTTAAAATAAATTAATGCCCGTTAAAAAAATAATGTTCGTTAAAAAAATTTAACAAATGAATAGTAAATTGGTTAATTTTGCTAATAAAACTACAGTACGCATCATACATTTGTTATTTCAATAGTACGAGTGTCAAATTGATGTTGGGGCCATAGTACGAGGGGCGGAAAAGGAGTTTACTCGTTACTAACTCTTGTACCATTTATGTTTTTGCTATGTTAGATTGAGACATTTAAGCTGAGTTGAATACTTTGTCTTGCATTAGCTCGGATTCGAGGTAAGGGTCTTGTCAACCTTGTACCCTTTCATTCTTTGGCTTCGGAATTATCGGATTGGTTTGATTTGTTATTCGTGATCGTTTATTGGATCAATTCATTTGGACTCGGTTATTCGTTTTAGTTACTCTGCCATTTACACTTTGAGTATTTGACTTTGAATTCCTCAACAAGAGATGACTTTAACACCGGTTGTTATATTTGTGATTCCTAGTCATAGTGTCATTTGCGCAAGTGAAACTATGACGAAGAATCAACTTTGACTTTGGGCATTTGGCCAACTCAAGTGTTTAATGGAATTTGACTTCGGAACTTTGATTTGATGTTTGATTCGGTTGTACTCTTTCAGCTCCTCCCTTATATACTGGGTGGTTGGGTTTGTTATTGCTATTCGTTCTTGGTTGGGTTTCTATACAGTGCCACACCCCTTTGTGTTGGCAAGTCTCTTACTGGGCAATTTGTGCTCACCCTTTTCGTTAACCCTTTCCCTTCCAGGTGGAGTGTCGTTGAGACATGAAGGTTTTGCAGTAGAGTTGTGAAGCTTGAGCGGGACTTTACGTCTTTAGATACGTGTATTGTTTTTGCTATGTATAGATAATTTTTGTAAAGTTGTTACAGTTTTAGAGTTTGTAAATATTTGAGACTATTCAGGTTGAGTTTTTGGTCAGAGGATAGTTGCTCTGATGTACTCGCTTTGAGATTTTGTATTGTTTCAGTTTTGTTGGTTTATAAGATGAGGAAAAAAAATCCAGTTCTGATTTTAAGGTTCTGATTGGTATTCAGTTTCGTTCGTCACTTCTCGAGGTCCGTGCAAGGTCGGACTTCGGGGCGTGACACTGTAACTCGGGCCCGAACATTCTCAGGCAACCTCTTCCATATAGAGATGGGCCCATGAGCCCCACCACGAATCTCTGTCAGACGGGTCCACTCCTGAAAGGAAATAAGGAACAACGAAATTTCATCAGCATGACTGCTAGAAAACGGATGAATTCGACACAAAGATTTCAATGGCAGGGCAATGTGCAAGCAAGTGTGTGAACGTGAAAATGGGGGCCCCAACATGTTTCTTACAACAAATCAGCAGCAACAAACAACATGCAAGGAATGATCAATAAAGCTGCTGCAACAATATTTCGGGTAAAAAAAAAAGCGGAACTTCATGAAATCCGAAATCGACAAGAAAGGTGAGGCATTCTTACCAAACCCGAAGTCACAAAATTAGAAATGTGGGTATGAGGCTGGAAGGTAAGCAAGCTCGGGTCCATAGCTTCAACCCCAATTTCGGGCTCCTCGCCCTGTGGCATCTCGAACGGAGGAGATTGTTGATGATCCGACATCGTTTCTGTGACGGAATTGATCCTAGAGCAGCAAGAAAGTGTTTTGGGGTGATTTCTCTGCGAAAAAATTGGTTTGGAATTTGGAGGGTTCTTCAAAATTTTGAAAACTCGCCGAAAACAGTGGACCGTCTGTTTAAATATGCTGAACTTATGCACCAGGCGCGCGCCCCCTGACATACTCATACGAGGCGCACGCATCCCACAACGATGTCCAGACGCGCGCTCTTCCCATCATCAGGCAGGTTCAGAAGCAGTCTCTCATGCAAGAATCCATGCACAGCATCAATGCTTCCCCACGGATTCCGAACTCCCTAAGTTCTATCACGGGTGCCATACCCCCCTCAAAAGTCAATCTCAACATTTCATCCCCAGCAGGAACATTCTTCTGGTCGCGGTCAACTGTGCCCGTACCCCACAAGTCAAAAAAAAAAAGTCAAGTGTGACTCCAAGTGGCACGCGACTTCAAAGCAACATTTCATCAACGAATTTCACTAACGGATTCGTCAACAAAGGTTCACCAATGGCCTCTCCAAAGGTTCACTATCGTCCTCTTCAAAGGTTCACTAACGGCCTCTCCAAAGGTTCACCAACGGCCTTTCCAAAGGTTCACCAACGGCCTCTCCAAAGGTTCACCAACGGCCTCTCCAAAGGTTCACCAACGGCCTCTCCAAAGGTTCACCAACGGCCTCCTCAAAGGTTCACCAACGGCCTCCCCAAAGGTTCACTAACGGCCTTGTTCAAAGGTTCACTAACGGCCTCATTCAACATATCCAGCCGGCAGGTTCACCTAACGGATCATGCCACCCCCTCTATCAACAAAAGCCGCTCACACAGGGAGCGCACCACTATCTCTAGCAATTTCAAATTCATGCTTTCATCGAGTCTTTGCTTTTTCTTGGTGATGTCCTCGGCGGGTGTTTTTAACTTTCGTCGACGCGTTTTGCTTTGTAATCCACGTCGCCGAGGGGCTCTGTAGACACCCCACCTTGGACCCCTCACCCCGATTGCATATTTGATCTTGTGTTTCTCCCCATTTTAAGTGTTTCTCGTTAGTTTCTGTCACTTCCGTTAAGTTTCTGACTGACTTCGTTAAGTCCAGGGACTAAACTGAATAACAGGGCTGACTTTCTAGTCCATTCTGTCAAAATCGCCTTCTCTGAGTAGCACGCCTCCGACAGGAGGATCCAGACGCGCGCGCCTCCCGCCCCCAAAGCAGGAAGCGCGCGCCTCTGGGCGTCGGTTACAGATTTCTGGCCAGGATTCTCTCCCTTGCTCAATTTATAGGATTTTGCCCGGGAAAGATTTCTTGGTGACTGAGTTTTGGCACCAAAAACATCTCTCTTTCACCTATAAAAACTTCCCTTTACCTCCATTTTCAAGGACCGGAACCTTGACCAACCTTGGACCTTTGGCTCTCAATCTCACATTTCAATAATAAACCAAATTTCCTACTTTCAAAGCATTTTCCAAAGGATTTCTCCAAAGAAGTCATCAAGAAGTGTTTGAAGTCTCTTGAAGTCTAGGTAAAGTTATTTCTTTCCTCTTCTTAACTTCATCTCTTTTCTCTTTCTTTTCGTTTTATCAAAGTGCAATCACCCAAATCATTTTGGGACATGACTCTAATGATCACCTCATCTCATTGAGGTCGGTTAAAGGGTTATCTCCTACATTCCAAAGTCTATTTTAAAACCCCTTTTTTATGATTTAAAGAAGAAGAAGAAGAACATTTATCATTTATGTAGATTTTGATCAAGCAAGACCAACTTTAGTTGGGCGGGATGGGTGTTTCGGTACTTCCCATCTCTTAACCTAACCCCCGAACCTCAAAACAAAGAATCTCTGTTTTCGTAATCAAACTTAGGCTATTATCAATAGGTTTTTCTTATGTTCCTCAAAACATAGGTGGCGACTCTAAAAACAAGTTAGACATCCTAGGATAACGCGCGCGCTCTAGCCAAGCCGTGGTTTCCCCCGGGGTATCTACAGGTTTGTCTGAGGAATTTTTTTTTAGTTTTACCCCCATTCTGTCAAAATCTTTGCAAATAAACCCTTTCTGTTAACTTTTCAACTGCTTTCTGTTAAAAAGTCAGTTTTTCCCTTTTTCAAAATACACACATACACACTTGCACATTTTTGGTCATGGGAGACTCGGTTTTCCGAGGGGAATTGGGTGAACCCTCAAAAGTTCTTCCCAAGACGTAACCTGACCTCCGAACTCATTTTCTCTAACCATTTCCGTTAAGTTGGGTTTAAAATTAATTTAACGTGTCGACTCCGTTTTCTTGAACATAAAGTGTCGTGTCTGATTCTCGTGGGAACCCCTTTAATCAGTTTTTTCCCGGGGGTATCTTACACTATCATATAAATATGTATTAGATACATATATGATTGGTCCTAATGCATGTGGGAGATTGTTGGTATGTATGACCTAAGCACGTTATTCGAACAATATTTTGTTGTCATTTATCTCATTAAATAAAGAGATGTTACTTGATTATTATTTATAATTACATGTTTTGTTAATAATAATCTCTTTCCTTAGTTACTTATGAAGAACTAGTATAAGTTTAATAGAATCCTTAGTCCTGAGATTATTACGGCCTTCTATATAACCAACATTATGTTTGACATATTCAAACATTACTTTTAACTAAGTAATTTTAAGGGATATGATTGGCATAATCAGAGTCATGTAGGGAAGTGTAATAAGTCAAGATGGGATTTGTCCCTCTTTGTGAGAGATGTGAAACTTGGGCCCCTCGATGAATAGTATTATTGAAATGCATGGCCATGCTTAAATGAATTGATGAGATCAATGTCATTTGGATTATCAATATATTTAGAATCGAGAAAAACATTGAATAATGTAGGTTGACTGCGGACCATGACTTACATTTAATGACATCATGGACAAAGGGATTGTGATGTATTCTATGAGGATAAACGAACTTTATTAAGTTATGTTATTTGGGTAATCATGATGGATTTCTAGAGTCTAGTCATGATTTATGAGAATGCGTGTGGTCGGACTCATTGCTAACATAATATAATCCTATTGAGTCACAAGACTCGACCGAGCAAGGACATGCCGAGTGCAATGTCTTTTGGAAAGGCACTTCTCGGTCGAGTCATATGATGTGCTCGGTCGAGCACCTGCTGGACCGGGCCTATTTCCTGATTTCGCTGGAATATGGAAAGAAAGAAAGAAACAGAACAATGTAAGGCCATAACGACATGGAGCTTGAAAGGAGATAGAGAAATCTTAAAAGCGATTGATGAAAATTGAGACAGATTAGTTGTAGACATTTCATCAAGAACATATAGTCTATTGGATTCACGTCCTCTACTAATAATCTTATGAGTCAACAGATCCTATAAAGTACAATACCAAGGAAAGAAAGAAACAGAAAAATGTAAGGCCCTCGTCATTTGACTTACTGATAATAAGTTGAAATAAATTTTGGTAAATATAGAACAGACGATAGTGGTAAATAAATAGTAGAATTAGCACTAACATTACCGAGAATTGCGGATGAGGACCCTGTTAGGTTTTGAGGGATCAAGCGCAGCGGAAACAACATATGTAAAAGAACAAAACCCAAGAGTCTTGAAACCGTTGATGATAATTACATTAAATACGAGATGAATTTAGAATACTAACCATTGGTATGCGTTTACAATTTCGGATCTTCAAATCTTTAGGTCTTCAAGCTTTATGATTTGATCTTCTCCACGTTCTTCGGATCACAATCACAGGAACGCGAACTTGAAGATACTAAACAAAGCACCCTCTATGTGTATCCACACGCGAATGAATATCTAGAACAATTTTAGATCCGGATTGCTAGATCCAATAGAAACTGTTTCTATGAAAAGGCTATATGAATTTATTTGTGTTCTTGATGTTCTTAAGCTTTTGATTCTCAATCTAAACTCAAGAATATGTTTCTCAAACATATGGAGGCTACCAATAATTGCCCATACTGATTAGGGGTTTTAAGAGGGGTATTTATACTTATTAAACCTAAACACTTTAAGAGAAATAGGTCAAAACCCGTCTAAAATCGGAGTTGGAAAGTCTTGGCCTGAAACAAATATGTCCGCCCGGATCAAGAAAGTAGTATGGCCAGACCCTCCCTGGAACCAAGAGGTCCGACTGGGTCAAAAGGGAGGTCTGGCCGGATCTGGCCAAAAACCCAGATTTCCAGCTTTTCTGAATTTTCCAATTTAGCCCTTTTATAAATTCGTTCTTTTGTGTGTGACCCCATATGATTATATTAAGTTGGAAATGAGTCCGACCAAGGTCAAACTCATAAATCATGAGCAGACTCTAGCAAGCCATCATGACTAACCAATTAATATAACTTGTTAAATTTCATGATTCCTTTATAAAATATATCACAATCCCTTTGTCACGCGATATCAAATTGGACATAAGTCATGGTCCTCGTCAACATATATTGTCTAATGCTTTTCTCGATCCCGAGTAGATTGATGTGAGCAAACGACATTGATCCAATCAATTCATTTGAGCGTGGCCACGCATTTCATCAATCTCACTCATCGAGTGGCCAAAGAAGATATCTCTCCGAAGAAGGACAAATACAATCTTGACTTATTACTCTTCCCTACATGACTCTGATTATGCCAATCACATTCCTTATGGCTACATGGTTAAGGCTAACATTAGAATGAGTCAAACATAATGTTCGTTGTGTGGAAGACTATAATAATATCATGTCAAAGGATATTAATGATATAACTATATGAGATTTAATTATGACATTTGACCATGACATAAATCTCATAGGTGGCTCATGTCCAGTACATGTTCACCAACAAGTACCCATAAGTTTAACTGTATCGTATACACATAATCATTATATGATTATCTATTAAACTTATACTAGTTCTTCATAAGTACTAGGGACGGAGATTATTATAATAAACATGCAAAACATATAATAATCAAGGTTGTTATCTTTATAACAAATGAGAATGTGACATAACATAAGGTCTTTCTCAAAGGCCTAGGGCATAATCTTTAACAATATCCCACTTGCACTAGGCCCAATCAACTCGTATCCAATACCCATTGAGCTTAGATTATGACCATCATAACAGCATGTGGAAGAAATTTTGTAAGTATATTATCCTTATTATTGTCATTTGGTATTCCGCATATTTTGACATCTCCCATATCAATGATTTCTTGTGGATATGGAAATGTCAGAGTGTGTGCTTGGATCATAGATGAGTCATTGGCACCTTAGCTTGTGTAACAACCATTATTATCACAATAAAGGAACATAGGTGTTACTAGAAACTATTTCTAGTTTTACTAATAGTCATCTTTATCCAAACAACTCCCTTAGTTACATCTCATGCAACTATTTACTCTATTTTATTTGTAGAATTATTGAAGGTGTATTTGTTTGGAACTATTCCAACCAATAGCACATATATTAAACATATGTTCATATTGTGATCTTTAATGGTCCTTTGTCGATGTGGAAGCTTGCATCTATGTAACCATTTATAAGATTATCATCCATTCTGACAAGCACCAAGAATGCATCCTTAGTTCTTCTTAAGTACATAAGGATATTCTTGTCCACTATCTATTGATTTTTACTAGGATATGATTAGTATGGTCTCATCATACTCCAAGTATATGAGTTATCATGTCTAAGTACATAATATGACATACATGATAGATCCAATTGCCAAAGCATATGGAATCCTAATCATGTATTCTTGCTCATTAGTCTTCTAATAAGGCTAAGTCTTGCTAATAATATTGTCATGAGACATATTTACAAGTTTCTCTATAAGAGTCTTGCATACTGAACCATTCAGTATTTTGTCTTTACAAGTACTTTGACACAGACCAATCATCTTCCTAGATCTATATCAATAGATATTAATTCCAAGGATCTAAGCAGCTTCTTCCTTAGTCTTTCATTAAAAAACTCTTTCAAATGAATTATATGTCAACCACATATATAAGACTAAGAATAAGACTATGCTCCCACTATTTTTCTATCAAAACACAACTCTCATCTTTGATGAATTCAAACTCTTTGAATGTTTCATCAAAATCAATATTTCAGCTCCAAGAAGCTTGCTTCAATCCATCTCATGGATTTTTGCAACTTACATAATTTGTTAGAATTTTCTGGAGTACTCAAAACCTTTAGGTTGTATTAAATACATCCTTTTGTAAGTTCCCTTTAAGAAACGTTGTTTGACATCCATTTTCCATATTTCATATTCGAAATATGAAGGTATGGCAATGAGAATTCTAATATCCTTAAACATGACTACGAGTGAGAAAGTATTATCATAGTCGATAATATGAGTCAACCTTTCACACATAGTCTTGCTTAATGAGTATGTATCTTGCTATCCATGTGGGTTATCTCCAAGAAAACTCAATTCTATCCTTTCATTTTTATACCTTGGGTTAGAATGATCAAATTTGAAACTTGATTAATATACATGGATTGCACTTTAGATTTTATGACCCCAAGCCATTAATCCAAATATGGAGCGGACATTGCATTTTGATAGATGGTAGATTTGTGATTTTTCAATAATTTCTACCTCAATACTTTCTATTACGAAAAATCTAATATTTCTTGTTATAGATCGTATCCTATCATATATGCATGTAACTTGTGTAACTTGAACGTATTTTCACAACTCCATATGAAAGTTTGTTCAACTTCCATTTTAGGTTCTATGTTATTTTCTAGGTCTCGAACTATTCGAGATATATATTTTACTCCCACGGGTTCTTTTGAAGATAAACAATTTATTTAGAAAATTACCATAATAAGCAATAAATAATTTGTTTCTTAGAAGTAAAATAATATCCACAAGTTTCCTTATGATATCCCAAGAAAATACATTTATTAGATTTAAGTGTGAGCTTGTCCTAGGCAAGTCTTTTCGCAAAAGTCTCACATTCCCAAATCTTTATGAAAGACAAACTAGATTTTCTTTCATTCCATATCTAATATGTTACCTTAACCTATTTTGATGGAACTCAAATTAGTGTAGTCATAGCGGTTTTCAATGAATAACCCCAAATAAATAATGGAAGATCAATTTGACTTTATCATCTAATGAACCATATCCAATAAGGTTCTATTCCTGATAGACAAAATTATAATACCTCGCAAGTTCACGAGCTATTGTCATAGAAATATGCAAACACAAGGGTCTATCAACAGGGACTTTGATTAGTTCAAAGTTATTTAACAATATAAACATAATAAAATTAACCAATGACAAATAAAAAGATAGGTGATCAACATGAGCAAGCATATAAATGATAGGATTCGCGGAATTAAAAGGTATCCCCGACTTTAATGCAAATATCATCGGTAAATTCTTTTAACTTTTCACCCTATTCACTTGATCACGAGATTTATTTCAATCTCTGTTGCTTCTTTCAGATTAGTTAATAGCAGTGGCACACTCACTAGAAACCCTAATCAATAATTAAATCTAACTAGCACAATTCTAGATCTAAATTGATGAACGATTTAAGAAACAAAGATCAAGAACGCTTTCTATAATTGTTTCATATAGATAATCGTCTAATATTACCCACTTCACAATTTACCATGGCACATGCATAAACTGTGAAGATGCTACGGTGAATTTCTACACTGACACAGTAAATAGAAAATTCTAGCAAAAATCAATCACATGGATAAATAGGGTGATCAAATCTACAAACCCTAGCAATATATTTAAATTAAGCACAAGTAAAAATTATGAATAAACATAAAGATTAAAAGAAAAATACCTCAATTGAATATATATAAAGTTACCACCAATTCATAATTGGTGAAATTGTTCGTCTTACACAAAGAACAAATCTCTCCAACCTCGCAAATCCTAACAAATATTTACGAGCTAATTGTTGATGAAAAATTCAAGAAAAATAATCTAATATTTATAGTCTAAACTAAATCTAAAACCTAAACTAAAAAAAAAAAATTGTAAAAAGATAAAGAACTAATAAAGAATAGTCAAAAGATATCATAATGAACTAGGAAACTAAATTCCTTCTCCAACTTGGGGTAATTTTTTGGCTGAATTCCGAAATTCCTTAAAGGTCCTTCATAATTTGATAATTTCTAGTTTAGTCCTTCAGCTTTTAGAAATTCCAAAACAACCCCTGTCTTTAAGTTATTTCTAGTTTGGTCACTGGATTCTTCAGATATTTCACAGCAGCCCCTGGCTTTCATAAAATTTCTCCAACAAGCTCTTTTTCTCCCTCTTTCTTGTAGATTGAGCACCTAATCACCCTAGACAGCAAAAACACAAAAATACCCAAATCAAATAACAAAAGCTTACGAACAAAGAAATAATTAAGCCTAAAAATATCTAATAAAATGAGTAAAAGCTCACACATCAATTCTTCCATGTAGACACGTCATTCCAAAATGGTGTTCTTGATGGTGTTAGTTTTGAAACAATTTAACAATCTTAAAGATGATTGTCAAATTCTTGGTTTAAGTATTCATCATCTCGATCAAGTCGGGGTGTATAAACAGTTTTGCCAAGTAGTACTAAAATTCTCTTTTAGCATTGCTACTTAATCTCAACAAGTATTATGTCTAATAAGTCATTAGCTCTTTTACTACTTCTAGTAAAATATGTCTAGTCCAAACCAATAAGATTTGCATATATATATATACATATATATATATATATATATACATATACATATACATATATATATATATACATATACATATATATATATATATATATGTGTGTGTATATATATATATTTATATATAATTCAAAATCATATGACTTTAAAAATCCGTTCCATGGAATTTTTGATATGCGTTGCTCATTTATTTGACCAAAACAATAATGCCATAAGAATTTAATTATTTATGTTATAGGGTTACTTATTATTTTTTCTCTTCAAGATTTATTTATATGATTTAGCAATACGATAAAGTAAATCATAGTAAATAAATCACATTCTTATTCTCAATAAGAAATGAATATCCTTCATTATCTTATAAAGAAATAAAATAATATCTTCTACTTAATGTGTAAAGTTACATCATAAGTGTTCTACGACCAATGTTGCAACTCTTGCATCATTATCATTCGTAGATTAACTTTATATTTCATAAGTAGTCTCTCTATTTATTAATTGTTGCACATTTATACAAATATGTGATCCATATCCGGTATCCAATACCCAATAATTAAAAGTAGAAAGATTAATTTTACCACATAAATATCCAAAGTGGTAGTCTCACTACCATTCCTATCTTTGATCATCCATAATTTTGATTACAGTTTAAATGGTCAATCTAATTGTCATGTTACAAAATTGCATTATTTAGAGTTAAATTTTAGCAACAATTATTTTCTTTAGGCTTGACAACATTTGTCGTGCCTTTATCATTTAATTTTATTTTCCTTTTAGTGATTCGTGAAGTCAAACATCAAATTTTTGACTTAGAGCATCACCTTTCCGTACGATAGTTCAGATATCGAGAGCACAAATTGTACGGCCAAACTAAGCCATAAGGCAACCACAATTCCGTACATCACTTAGAAACCTAGAGAACAGTCCATATGACTGAACTAAGCCAAAAGGAAACCATAATTCGTATGGATCTGTAGTACGTTTTTAAATTTTATGTCTCATCAATTTCATTGATTTCAGCATTCCAAAACAATTCAGGATTCTGACTTTCAGTTTTTTGAATTCTGAATTAATATCACTTTTCAAGAAACACGTTTTTGAAAACCTGCCATCTGAAACTAGATTCAACTTCAGATTCAAATTCTGAACAACACCTGCTCGGCGAGTCTTAGGACCCGCTCGGCCGTGCACCACGAAAAATCGATTTTTCAATTTTCAAAATTTACCACAGAATTGCTTTCCTTGATTCAATTAGGATTTGGTGTTCATGGTGATCGAATCATCATGATCATCAAAACCTAGAATGAACAATTTATTCATGAATCTAAGATTATCAACAAGTTAATCAAATTAAATTTTGATAATCCTACGAAACATATTAATCAAATTAATATTGCAATTTTAGGTTACTTAGGATTATTAAGAATGTATAATATCTGTTCTTGTTTTAGAACAATTCTTAAGCTCATTATCTAATCAAAGAAATTAATTTTATTCTCATTTAACTTTGTCCTTTTAAGAACAAATCGCAGTAATGATACATAATTAAAGTTTAATATATTATTCTACTTGGACCACTCACCCCGATTGCACATTTGATTTTGTGTTTCTACTTGTTTTAAGTGTTTTTCGTTAGTTTTTGTTACTTCCGTTAAGTTCCTGACTGACTCTGTTAAGTCTGGGGGCTAAATTGAATAACAGTTCTAACTTTCCAGTTCATTCTATCAAAAATGCATTTTCAGAGGCGTCCGACGCATGCGCCTGCCGCCCTAAAGGCCAGAGGCTCGCGCTTCTGAGCGTCAGTTACAGATTCTCTCCAAGAATCCCTCCCTTGCTCAATTTACATAATTTTGCCCGAGAAATCCCTCCTTGTTGACCCTGTTTTGGCACCAAAAAGATATTCTTTTCACCTATAAAAACCCCCCTTCTCCACCATTTCAAAAGAGGAAGATTTAAACACAAGAAAATTGTTAATAAATAGACCCAAGAGATAGCAGATAATAATGAACGCAAATTAACAACACAGAATTTACGTGGTTCACCAACAACCTATTGGCTACGTCTATGAGCAAAGGGAAACAAACATTATTATGGCGGAGAAAAAATTACAAGAAGATGATCACACTAATCTATGTTTGCATGAACTTTGATCACAAAGTTCCTAGCTATGCAAAACCCTAGATCTAGAATTATTAATCTCTCTTACTTTCTGAGTAAATAAGCTACTGAATTAAATTAGGACGAAGGGAGTATAAAATACCCGTTCCTTAATTTCCTAATTCTAACTCATTAGGATTCTTAATCCTTGTTGACCACGGCTGATACTACCAAATATGCCAAACAAGAGTTATAAGCAAACAAGTCCACAGCAACTAAAAGACCCATAAGGATTCCTAAGGCCCAACGGCCCTTGCTTGCTCTAACAAAAAAATGGCGAGACTAATGACACAATATCATGTCACAATCTGATTTTATGGCCTAAACTTGTGGCCTTAGCTCAACTCTTTCTGTCTCGAAATTACGAAATTATCGTTGTATAATCCTGTTAGTTGAGTCCCAACTTCAAAGGCATTTATCCCAACAAAAACTATAGACAACTCCCCCAAAAAAGGATTTCAAGCATTTCAAGACACTTCCCAAGGAAGTTCTTGAAGTATTCAAACTTTAGGTATTTTTCACTATTCTCTTTCTATCTATTCCATCTCTACTTCTTTTGTTTTCATTAAGTGTGCAATCAACCCAAACCATTTTGGGACATGACACCAAAGGCTACTTCATTACATTGAAGTTAGCCAAGGAGTTATCTCCCCACATTCAAATCTCTTTCAAACCTCTTAAAACTCATTTTCAAAGTATAGGAAGAACACATTTTATCATGTAGACTATGAACAAGCAAGACCAACTTGAGTTGGGCGAAATTATGTTCCTCTAAAACATAGTTGGCGACTCTAACAAACGAAATAAAACCAAACGCGACAGAACGGTTGAGCGCCCCACTCGCGCCGCGGTATCTACAGTGGCGACTCCGCTGTGGAAGTTTGAGGGTTAAACTTGCGTATTGTTCATAGTCTACATTGTTTTCTGGGCATTCTGGTTCCTGGTGTTGGGAAGCGTGCGCCTCTGGCCTTCCTGGCCTAATGCGTGCGCCTCCCACATCAAGGACCAGAAGTGCCCGCTTCCTGTGTGTTCTTCCTATTTTTTATTTTTTTTTGTGCTAATCACTTCTGTAGGGGTTCCAAAGTATAAAGGCATAAATGTCATATGCTTGTCATGTGCGTCAAATATGCGTTAAAAAAGTTAATGGAACTGGTCATGTGCTTATCACGTGAAGGGTAATTTTGTCATTTCACTCAAAATTATAAAGGCATAAATGTCATTTAACCGTAATTTATCCCAAGTCTTCTTCTCCATAGAACTGCCACCAACATGCCATCACTTCTGCCGCCCTAAAACACCATTGTAGCCTTTAAACCACCACCGAACCACCCTGCAAAATCATATTCTTCATCCTCTTTCACGCAAAACTGTACGATACCTGCGGGAAATGGAAAAGTCCCCACGGGAATCAAACACGGGACTTTATTTTTAAAGAAAGCGGAGTCGCCACGTTAAATTAATTTTAAACTCAATTTAACGAAAATGGTTAAAAAAAATGAGTTCGAAGGTCAGGTTACGTCTTGGGAAGAACTTTTCAAGGTTCACCCAATCTGCCTCGGAAAACCGAGTCTCCCTAAGTTTGTTGACCAAAACGTGCGAGTGTGTGTGTGTGTGTATTTTAAAATGGGAGAAACTGACTTTTAACAGAAAACAGTTAGAAAGTTAACAAAAGGGGTTTATTTGCAAAGATTTGACATAATGGGGTTTAAACAGGAAAAAAACTTTCCTTCGGCTAAACCATTCGTACGGATGGTCATAGCTGTCCTGAGAATTTACAGATTTATCAGAAACAATCTAGTTTCAGGCAGAAACAGAGAATACTGCTGAAACTGGACAGAATGTGACTTTTCCAGTTTATTTGTATTGTATGCAAACATGCATAACAACATCCCTATGCCTTTGATCATTAGATTAGACACCGAAAACAATGATTTGGGCATGACCAGGGCAATTATTGGGGAAAGAAGGGCAAAAGTTGATGAACATGGCTTTGAGCCAAGGTAACCATTTGGATGGTTAAAGATTGAGACTTTAACACCCAAATAGATGATTCATCCAAAATAAACCTTTGGGATAACCAAAATCAACCTTTGAATGGATAAAGATTGAGTCTTTATCAACCAAAGGTGACATTATTAAGGTTAAATCAAAATTTGGATGGTAAATATTGAGACTTTACAACCCAAACATGATCATTATGGCAATAAATGAACAAACATAATATAAATGTACAAGGGTCTCTCCATATGTGCAATGGATCACCAAGCCAAAAGTAAAGACATAAAAGTAAAGACATAAATGTAAATGACATAAATGTAAATGACATAAAGTAAATGGCATAAAAATAACAAGCCATGATCATCCTTTGGTTTGTAACCCTTAATCACACATAAAGCATGAGGGCACCATGGAATCATCTCATGACTTGGTTCCAATTGATAATATTACATGAATGTAAAGATTTGGAATGGAATAATTAATAATGCAAGTATATAATGGTATAAACAAGATAAATAGAAGAGATGAAAAGGAGATGGGGAGAAGGAGGCCTCACCAATTTTGGGTTTCTAGCCTATCTTCCTCTCTTTCACTCAAGTGTTTGTGTTTATGTTGTGATTCCAGCAGAGTTTCAGTGTCTAAAACTATTTTCTCCCCCCCCTGAAATGATCAGCAAGGGCCTTAATTTATAAGGACTGATGGCACCCAAACCATCTGTACGGCTGGGGCTCTCTCGTGGCCAAACCATCCGTACGGTTCTCCCTGGCGAGCTTCTGGTTTTTTCCAAATTTTTTCCCAGAACAGTCCTATAGTTTTTGGTTTGTCCTAGTCTATCAAGTTTATCCTTGAACAGTACCAAGAGTTCCTCTAAGTTGGTTTCAATTCAGATTGTGGTACTTACAAAAACCTAGATCATTTCTTCATATCCAAAGTCAAGCACAACCCAAATAATGTATTCATACCCAAAGTCAAATTCTTCATATCTAAAGTCAACCAAAACTCAATATCAAAACCATGGCAGCCACCTAAACCTAGATTTGCAAAATCAAATTCTTCATACCCAATTTTTGCTAAGCCCTACTAGATATATAAAAATTTGGAGTCATAAGCTATGTGACTCAAAACCAAGAATTGCAAAATCAAAACCCAGATTTCAATCTAACCTAGATCTATTCAATATCGAAACTCACATCATTTGTTTATGCTTTTGATGTTCAAGATCCTTCCTACCAAAGTTTCCAGTCGAAATACTTCAACTTTAAAATCCGAAATTGAAAACCGAACCCAAATCTCGACAATCGGAGATCAAAAAATGAAACAAATCAAAATCAATATTTTGCTGTCAAAAATCGAAATCATTGATCGAAAATCAAAACCCACATTTGGGTTTCAAAAGTATGACTTTTTTTTTTCCAGATTTGGATTTTAAAATTAAGTAAGAACAAATTGAAACTCTTCATACCCACAAAATGGATGTTGAACCCAGATTTGGGTTTCAATAATACGAAATTCAAACCCAGTTGAAATTGATTTCAAACTCGATTGTTGATGACACTGATGAAAAGGGAGCTCGGTCGAAGGTGGTACAGGGTAGTAGTTTACGTGGACCTGGAGTTTTCTTTTTCATTTTTTTTTCTTTTTCTTTTTTCTTTTTTCTTTTCTTTTTCTTATTCTATTTCTTTTTCTTTTTCTTTTTCTCTTTCTTTTTCTTTTTCTTTTCTTTCTAGGAATTGACCAGCTCATGTGAGGGTATGCAAGTAATTGCACACATAAATGGTCATGTGCACTGCACATGACTGTTTTCCGTTAATGTCCATTCCATTATGGTTAGGGGGTAGAAAGTGATATTGTGTGGATACTTTGGGCTGTTACTAGGGATGGCAATTTTACCGAACCCGATCCGTATCCGAGACAATCCGATCGGGCATGGGTGGGTTTGGTAATAGCTTTTCAAAATCCTGCGGGTTCGGATACGGGTTCGGTAGCTGTCCGAGATCCGCCCGTATCCGACCCGTATACAACCCGAATAAGTTTATATTCGTATCCGACCCGTATCGTATATATAATTAGGCTATTTACTATTTTACCCTTATTTTCAATTATTATTACTCCCCTACCCTTTGTATATATACTGTGAGGCGAGAGGCTGGTTCAGTACCTAGGGTTTTCAATTTCAAACCCGCCGTTAAGAGAGAGAGAGGGTGACGCCGACGCTGACGATTGAACAAAGCGAGCGACCGATTTCAGTGACGAGCCGACGCGACGATCCAGCTCCGGCCACCACCGGTTACCCCGCTGTCCAAGGTAATAGTGCTAGTGGATCATTACTGAGAAGATCAAGGCAGTGCAGCCGTGCAGTGTTGTTGTTTGATTCAATTTTAGGTAACTTTTCTTTTCAATACTCACTGATTTCGGTTGATGCTGTTGCTATGTTGATTGAGAGATTGCTGTATAGATTCTTTATTTGTTTGTTTGATTGTTCGATTTTGGAGATGAACACTACAGTATTAGGCAAGTTTGTTAATTTCGTGGGAATTCATGTTTATTTTGTGTCAATTCTGTAAAATTTAGCAAATTTTAATCTTATTTTGGAGATTTTGGAGATGAACACTACAGTATTATTGCATTTCTTGATGGTAGCAAATTTTAGCAAAAATATAAAAAAATAAACTGGGCGGATCTTATGGGCGGATACAGATTCACCCATCGTCGGATATGGACGGGTTCAGATACGGGTTCGACAGCCTAGGGTCGGATACGGGTTTTGCAATATCCGGACCGTATTCGACCCGTTGCCATCCCTAGCTGTTACACGTAATTTGACCTCCTTTTTTTTCCACTCACAAATTCCATGACGCGTCTAGAAAAAGACTTGAATCGTAATACGTCAAAATGTGTATTACGTTTTTAACTTTTCAACAAATTTGAAATTACCAGAGTTTTTAACTTCCTGAATGGAATCCCACCTATAATTGACCAACAATAAAGTAGAAAAAGAGAAGTCAACACAGAAAAAGTTGTATTCATCAAAGAGAATTTTTTGCTACAGATTCATAAAAGAGAAGAGTACACCAAATTTCAACAATAATATTTCAGTGAAAATAATATATTTTTGTGGTAATGTGATATTAAGCCTTTGTTGTTAAGTAATTTTGTTAGCCGATCTCAAATCAATTTTGGTTTAAAACTTTATTATTATTAATCAACAAATCTTACCCCGATCGAGTGCAAGTAGGCCCCTCGGTGTATCTCTGTCGTGGATTAGACACACTGCAGCACCAGCACCGGTTTCAAACTCCTGTCTACCTTTGCCAATTCCTTAATCTTTTTTAAGACAAAACACAATTATAATGGATGTACATTTTCCCAGTGACCTTCTTATTGTTACTTTATGACCACACTCCAAAATTATAAATTTTAACCAATTAATTTGAATATACTCATTGTAATTTGGCTATTCTCCTCACCAAGCTAGAGAAATAGAGAACCGAATTGGAGGATGGCAAATAGTGGTGGTGCTGTTTGTGTGCATATTCTCTCTGTCTTCTACCTGATTTTGATTATCTTTGTCTTGCCGGGTATTGCCCGTAGTAGAAGCCCTGGCGGACCTCCAACTCCCTTAGCTAATACACGTAGAAGCAGTGGAGGGGGTGCAAGCCCTGGCGGACCTCCAACTCCCTTAGCTAATACACGTAGAAGCAGTGGAGGGGGTGCAAGTGCACCTGGTGAGTTTCTGGAATTAAAGAAGAAAAATGTTTTACTACCTTCGTCCCAGAGTAAGTGTCCTATTTTTTTTTTTTTTGTTGTTAGCACGAAGATATTTTGAGCAATAATTTTAGGTTATTTCAATTATGTTAATGAACATCTAGATATTGATATTGCTAGTACATATAATGGAGTATCAATAAGAGGTTTAAAATCTCTATTAGGATAATTAGATTAACATAAAATTATTGCTCAAAATACTTTCGTGCTAACAGCGAAAAAAAATAGGACTCTTACTCTGGAACGGAGGGAGTATCTATTAATATATAGTTGATGTGCACCTGCTATACATAGTATATCTTAGCCAGTGTAGGTGGCCAATGTGTTGTTTGAACTCCTAACTTACCTGGGCACGAGCCCATTAAAAGAAATTTTGTATTTTTTTTTTTTCCCAATTGTTAGATGCTCCCCTCCATTTTCGCGTTTTTTGCCTTTCCAAGTTGATTGTTCAATGAGGTGGTCTCCCATGAGAACAAGGGGATCCGTCTCATGCATGAGACGGGTCACCCCATGACTCATGGGCCGAACCCGCCACGTGGCAACCCACCATTGGCCGAATATTTTTTTTATTTTTTTTTAGTTTTTATATTTTTTTTCGGCTTTTCAGTGGTTTAGCAAAAAATAATAGTTACCATCTCTTAAAGTAACATTGTTCATAAGTAAACGTAATACTTGTTTTAAAAAAACAAAAGCTCGTTTTTACCCATTTTTCCAAATGTAATACTAAATATAATTACATGTAACCCAAACAATATCTAAATGTAATAATCATCTATGCTGAAATATAATAGTGCTTTAGCTAAAATGTAATATAATGTGTATTTTAAATTTTATTTTTTAAAAGAAAATAACATTTGAAAAGTAATAACTTATGTATATGAATGTAATAGTAAGTTTATACAAGTAAATGTAACACTTTGATTGACGAAATTGTAACAGATTTCTATAGATAATGTAATACTTTTACATGTATCATGATAAATTTGACCCCATTGTAACTTATTGTTTGAAAACATATAGATATCTATACATATGTATTACAATTATGTACAAATACTATTACATATAAATAACACGTTTGTTACATTTTAGTTATAATAAGTATTACTTTTGGCAAACGAAGAAAACATAGGAAAAACACTATTACTTTAAGAGATGGTAACTATTACTTTTCACAAACCGAAAAAAAACCAAAAAAAAAAAAATAAAAATTTTAAAAAAATAAAAAATAAATTAAAAATTCGGCCAATGAGGGGCTGCCACGTGGCAGGGTCCCCCATGGGTCCTGGAGCAGGTTTGTGGGTCGGGTAATGGGTCAAAAAAATGACCCGTCTCACCCATAAGACGGGTTGGAGTGTTCTCACACAAGTTTTTGTCTTGTTCAATTGTACCTATCAATATACATTTTTTTTTTCGTTATTTTCCAATTGTTAGAATTAATTTGTCTTTTCTTTTATGAATTTAACACTATAAATGAGAAAAACAAATATTCTCTGTCCTAAATGAATGTTCATTTTTTGTCAAAAAACTTTTCTCCCAGTGACATTACGAAAATTTTTAATTTGAAATTATGTATTGTAAATTGTGCATCCGGTGTTTAGAGATCCTAACTCCGCCACTGCGTAGGGGTAACTTAGCCATCCGTAGACATATGCATGATTCCCTATATATATACTCGCTTGTCTTTATTTCTTTCTCGACGCTAGAAATTTTCTTTTTTTCTTGGAAATCACCATATAGTCTTTAGACAAATCTGCAATCGGAAATGTGAAAAGTTATCAAGCTAAATTCATGAATTTTTATTTAATGCAGAACTGAAGCCTCATTATCATTGTTCGCCAATGGGACCTACAGGTGAATAAAGATGTTTTTACTACTTGAAAATTGGTTCTTTCTCCTTCTGTAAACTAAAAAATAGAAAATTAAAAATCCTTGCAGAACGACTGGAAAGCTCTGAGTTTAAATATTTTGTAAAAACATTTTTTTTTTTTTAAAGTTGAACTTTGTAACTCCTCAAAAGATAGAGATTTATAAAACAACGAAAACACACACCGATAAAAAGAACAAACAACTACAAGCAAATAAACACAAATTAGAGCAAAGAAAACCCAAGGAACGAAACCATGAAAAACTAAGATACTTGAACTACTTCATCTGACGACCACCTTTAACCCCTAGCAGATCTACGCTGAGGGGAGCAGGGTCAGCTGAACCTCTTATTAATCTTCCTACTTGAAAGAATTGGCAAAAGATAAAGATCGTATTCATATGTTGAACTATATATACATTACAACGATTGTAACCTTACCTAAATTTATACAATAATAATATCATACCTAATGATATACACAATAATATTTACAATGATAAAGATATAGATGATCAGGTTAAACAAGGAAACTAAAATATGCTAGGATATAGCCGTGGAAAGAGGAGGATCAATGAGATCCTTAACACTCCCCCGCAAGATTGACGATCCTTTTGTGAGACCAATCTTGGAAATGAGTGATAGAAACCGAGCACGAGAAAGAGGTTTTTTGAGTGCGTTGGCAAATTGATCATTTGTTGAGTATGTTGTACCCGAAGCTTGTCGAGCTTGACCTATTCTCACACAAAATGGAAGGTAAGTGCGAGATGTTTCATCCGAGAGTGGAAGACTGGGGTTAGCAGCCCCGAGATTGTCACAATAGATGACAGGAAGAGGAGAAGAGGGAGTAATGTGGAGTTCAGAAAAGAATGTTGGTGACCGAAAGAACTTCGGTGGTGGTGGAAGCAATGGCACGAAACTCGGCCTTAGAGGACGAGCAAGCAAGTGCACGTTGTTTCTTAGAAAGCCAAGCAATGGGATTGCGACCTAGGTAGACGATGAAGCCAGTGTTGGAGACAAAAGCATCATCCTTGTCACCCGCTCAATCAGCGTCGCAGAAGGACTGAGAGTGGAGGGAGTTTGTTTGAATAATTTGGTGCTCATGTGCATTATTCCGTGAAGGTATCAAAGAAGTATTTTGAGAGCTGTCTAGTTAGTTTCTTGAGGATGATGGAAGAATTGAGAAATCTTGTTGATGGGGAATGCAATGTCTGGTCGGGTGAGGGGAGAGATATTGGAGACTTCCAAAGATCACACGCAATTTAGAGGGGTTGTAGATAGATGTAAGGAGAGGCAGAGAGAGGATCGTATGTCATGGATATATTTAGATTGAGAAGGGAGAATGCCATTGGCATTAGGTGTAACTTCTACTCTATATACCAAAGGGTAGAGCACACTGGGATGGTTGAGAAACAGATGGAATCCGTTTTAACAAAGGGGAGTAGATGAGTAGACGATCCTGAGTTGTAACATGACTATCCTAGGAAAGAGTTGAGACAGTTTGTCTTGGTGGGTGAGATTCAATGCGTAATGAACTCAACAAGCTCAAAAACCTGTTAATTGCCTAAAAGGGAATTGATCTAGATAGGTGGTCTAGAGGCACACAAGAATGCTCGGTGTAGCATACCGTCCGTTTGCTTGGGAGAGCAAGATTATCTGGCGTGACAAAAATAGTGCTTGGGGAAGCACATAGATTGCAGTCTACTCGCCTTTGACTTGAGTGAGTTCAAAGTTTCTAGACTAGTTTGAAGCTCATCACTGTATTGAGATTGAGAAGAAATCGGGACAAGGTACAATCTGGGGATTTAAGGTGTAGTCTTTTCGAAGGCCTGGAAGTAGATACAAAAGTCTAGTTGGCAAAGGGGTTCTTAAAAGAGGTATACTGTCTTAAGTGTTCGGTGTAAGACATGTTCATGGTCTTAAAAGGATTTTCTGAGACACTAATGTCGGGTTTCTTGGCTCTCATCGGCATTATGGAGACGTCAAAGAAACAAAATAAGAGCACATGTTAGTGGAGTATTGTAGCAGTTTTGAAGATATCACACAGTCGTTCTAGGGTGTTTGTTCGTGTTCATTGGTGATCCAAGAATAGTTCAGAGCACGTTGAAGTTTGAGACAGGATTGACTATCGCCATCTGGGTAATATGTTATTCGAATTTAGTGATCGTGGATTTGGTATTTCTAATGGTGGTCAACGTTGTGGTGGAGGTTCTAGTGATCTGGAAGTCGTTACACAAGTTGAGCCGGAAATTCGTTTGCTTGGCAAAGTTAACGTGGTTTTTCATGGTCGATCAAAGTTTGTGTCTTCTGGCAAAGACAAGGTGGAGGTGAAAATATATGTTCGAATAAGAAGGAGTCAACTCAAGGGGGAGTTAGTATCGGTTTGTGTATATGTATTATTGTTCGGGGAGATTCAAAGTCAAGGTGGAGATTATTGGGAAAATGCCTTTGGATCAATGGTGATTGGTTAAGGATAAGTCCGCGAAAAGTGTAGTAATTCCTAGGACTTGAATTGTGGAAGAGAAAGAGAAGAAAATCAGAAACGGGGAAATCGTTTTGGTGGAAGGATTCATGTTTATTAGTTTAATTAGGTTTCTTATTGATCTTAACCTGACTAAGTGGATCCATATTGTTTAATAGCCAACATAAGTAAGAGCATATGTTAGTGGAGTATTGTAGGAGTTCGTGCAGACATCACAGTCGTTCAAGGGTGTTTGTTCGTGTTCGTTGGTGATCCAAGAATAGTTCCAAGCACGTTGAAGTTTGAGACAAGATCGACTATCATCATCTGGGTAATTTGCTATTCAAATTTGGTGATCGTGGATTTGGTATTTCTAATGGTGGTTAACGTTGTGGTGGAGGTTCTAGTGATCTTGAAGTCGTTACACAAGTTGAGATGGAAATTCGTTTGCTTGGCAAAGTAAACATGATTTTTCATGGTCGAGCAAAGTTTGTGTCTTCTGCTAAAGACAAGGTGGAGGTGAAGAGATTTGTTTGGATTCGAAGGAGTCAACTCAAGGTGGAGTTGGTATAGGTTTGTGGATATGCATTATTGTTCTTGAGATTCAAAGACAAGGTGGAGGTGAAGAGATTATTGAGAATATGCCTTTGGATCAACAGTGATTGGTTAAGGATATGTCAACGAAAAGTGTTGTAATTCCTAGAACTTGAATTATGGAAGAGAAAGAGGAGAAAATCAGAAACAGGGAAATCCTTTTGGTACGAGGATTCATGTTTATTAGTTTAATTAGGTTTTTTATTCATCTGAACCAGACTGAGTGGATCCATATTGTTTAAGAACCAACATAAATTTAGAAAACCAACTTCTCGGTGCCTGCCGTAGCCCATACAAATATTTTCTAAGCCTATATATATGATTTTGAGATGTATCAAACACTGGGGGTAATTTCATATACACCTCTTCATCCAAATCTCCATGAAGAAATGCATTATGACCATCCATTGGATACAATTCGGGTGGGCTGCTACAGCTAGAAAAGTACGAACAATTACCATCTTAGCTATGGGTGCAAACGTTTCACTGTAATCTAGCCCTTCCACCTATCGATTGCCAAGAATGACCAACCATGCTTTATACCATTCACTGGTGCTATCAGATTTAAAGTTGATTTTGTAAACCCACTTGCAGCCGATAGCTCGTTTTCTAGAGGGCAGGTTCTCTAACGTCCATGTCCCATTATTTTCGAGCGCCTAAATTTCCAAGCGCATTGCCTCGCGCCAACGTTAATCTTTGATAGCCTCTGAAGAAGAAGCAGGTTCTCTTCTTGTTGTGACAGCAGCCAGAAAAGCAAAATGTTTGGTAGAAAAATAATCACATGTCACAAAATTAGTTATGGGATAACGAGTAACTAAGGAAGATTATGAGTGTCTTACAGAAACGTGATTAGTGGTTTTGGACCTCACAGTATGCATGATGTAGTCATTGAACCAAGCCGGGCGATGTTACTCATAATGACCACTACCATACTCTTGTTCCCCAGACACCCCATTATCAGACATCTCTGCAACCTCTCCGTCCTCAGAGTCCGATTCCTCTCCTGAGATCTCACTCCCCCTTGTTTCGATATTACTGTCATCTAAGATAAAATAGTCAGGTTGTGCAGATTTTCCGACTTCTCCATCTTCAACCACGACATGATCTTCCACAAAAGGAGCGTTATTAGGGGTACTCTGAGTCATTCCTCCTTTGGAAAGGAAAAATATTTTCAAAGAAAACCACATCTCGTGAGACAAAATATTCGTTAAGCGTTAGATCATACAACCGCCAACCCTTCTGTCTGACAAAATACCCAACAAACATACAATATTTACCTCGATCAGCAAATGTATCCTTATTCCAAATTTGTAGATGTGCGTACCATAAACAAATGAAAACATTTATCAGTATGAGCACAAGAGGCTTTCCATGGAGAAACTCATAGAGAGTTTTTCCATCAACAAGGGGAGTGGGAGTGCGGTTAATCAGATAACAAGTTGTGAGCATACACTCGCCCCAAAAAGAAATGGGAAGTTGAGCCTGAAAAGGCAATGCATGAGCCACATTCAAAACATCCATTTGCTCTATTATTACTCAAAGGAAAAACAACTCTAGTCTGTTTTTCTCGAAAGAAAACATCGCACACACCTCTATCACCACTACTACTAGAACTATCTACTGAAGAAATAAATCTCAATGTCGTATATGAAGGTTGACCCAGTCTCTTGTGCCACAACTCACGGTCATCACGCACTTTCACTTTATTAGCTTGCTCGGTACATAATGTGCGTAATAAATAAACCTCATCCTGCTACTCACCCACTCCAATCAAAGTCCTACTGGTTTTGTTATGTATCACACATAACTGTAGATACCCCGGGAAACCACAACTTGGTTAGAGCGGTGAATTATCATAGGATATCTGACTTGTTTTAATTGTAGAGTCGACACCTATGTTATTGAGGAAACATAAGAAAAACCTAGAAAAATAGCCTAATTTTATATACAAAACCAAAGATTCGGGAAGAGAAGGGTTCGGGGGTTAGGTGATGGAGTGGGAAGTAATTAAACACCCACTCCGCCCCGCTTACGCGGATCTTGCTACTTTGGTGTTCTAAGGCTAAATGTCCTTATTTTAATATGAGAAAAGTGCTAACAATTATAATGTAAAGATAAGGGGAATTACGAAAGAGAAATAAAAAAGAAACTTGTTTTATTATATTAATGCTAAAGATTACATGTAGCAATTACATTAATATGAAATGGGGAAATTAAAGTAGAGTTGAAATGTAGGGAAATAACCTTAACCAACTTTAATATAATAAATTGATTAGTTGGTCATGTCCCATTTGATGGGGATTGAATACATTGACTAAGACAATAAAATAAAAGAAGAAGAAGAATTAAATACCTTTAGAAAGGAAGAACTTCAAACTTGACTTGAAAAGAGTTTGTGTAGAGTTTTGTTGCTTGAATAGAATTCTTTGTCAAGAACTCTTGGAGAGAAATGTGTATAGTGTGTTTGTGAAGAAGTTTCAAGTCCAAGAACTTGTGTATAGTTTTTGTAGAGAAGATAAAGTTGGGTCCTTTGAAATGAACCAAGAAGGTCCTTTTTATAGGTAAAAATGGGAGGGAAAGATTGGAGGGAAAAGATGATCATCCATGTGAAATGGAATTGACCAATCAAAAATAAGATAAACAAAATAATAAATAAAAGAGAATGAAATAAATAAAAGAAAATCAAATAAAATAAAAAGGAAATATTTTATTTTGATGAAAAGGCTAGAAGTGTGGGATTGGGAGTTACAAACCTAGGGGGATGAACTTTGAGGTAAAAAGGAGGTCTTTTGTGATCAAGAAGAGATGTTGTAAATAAGAAAAGGGAGGGAAAAATGGTGCAATCCGTTACTTCCATAATGGGGGGCGTGCGAGTCCGGCTTTAGAGGCGAGACGCGCGCGCAACCCACAAGCAGTGCTGGAGGCGCCCGAGGGTGGAAAAGATAGAATGACAGAAATGACTCTAAAAGTTAATTCTGTTATGCAGTTTAGTCCAAAACTAACGGAATCAGTTAGGAACTTAACCGAAGTAACAGAAATTAACAAAAATAAGTTAAATAAAAATACTATGTATGTAATCGGGGTGAGAGGTCCAAGGCGGGGTGTCTACAGAGCCCCTCGGCGACGTGGATTGCAAAGCAAAACGCGTCGACGAAAGTAAAACAACCACCGAGGACATCGACAAAAGAAGATAAAGACTCGATAAAAAGCAGGAATTATTGAAATTGCAAGAGATAGGGGTGCGCTCCCTGTGTGAGCAACTTTTGTAGATAAAAGGGGTGCGGTGGCATGAAATCGGCCCACCGTGGCCAATATTTAAAGTCCGTATAGGGGACTAGAGGGACTCAAGAGTCTGTCTGCTGGTTTAGAGGGACTCAAAATTCTGCCTGTTGATTTGGAGGGAATCGAAATTCTACCTATACCTGTTATGCGTATGCTTTACAAATGCATGTGCTCGTATGAGATGAGAGAAAATTGTGCTTGTAGTGTGATATGTGATTTGAAAAGCAGAGATTGCTTGAGAGAGAGATTTTGCAAAGATGGAGAAATTGCTTTTGTGTGTGATGTGATTTGAAAGGAGCTTTGATGAATGATGTTCATACCTTCACTTACCATGGCTGCTTGATTTGGGATGGATTTCTGATGTCGTGGCTTTGATGAAGGATGTCGAGACTTTTGATGAAGATGAGTCGCTTGTACTTTGATGGAGTGTCGGCGAGATGACATTCTGGATGATGGGTTGGTCGTGCCAAAAGGCTGCCTACGTATCCCTTGAAGAGAATCAGACCAGCGTAGTTCAAGTATGATGGAGAACGTTGGGGAAGAAGCTAAGAGAAAAATAAAGCACATACTTTTTACACAAGCAAGAAAAAGAAAAAAGAAAAATCTTTTTGTCGTTTTTTTTTTTTTTTTAAATTCGTGGGTGAACCATTTTAAGCATTGTGTGTTTGTTAAGCCAACCCAAGATCAAGTCATGTTCGATCGAAGTTCGGATTGCCTTGTTGAATTCTGTCGTTGTCGCCGTTGTGCCCAACGAAGATTGATGTCTAGCCCCAAGATATTTATCGGTTGTGGGGCTTCAAAGACTTTCGATGCCGAGATACCAAGGGGTTGCTAATTGTAAAGCCCCTAGGATGCTTTTGATGCCAAACTTTGAGTGACTGGCATATGTAAGGATCCCGCCCCCCGAAAAGAAAAAAGAAAGGATTTTCGTTTGTTTTAAAGTTGTTTTAGGGAGGAAATGCCAAATGCGGTTATCTCACGAAAACATAATGGAGTCGTCACTTTTGTTAATTATTTAACCCAACAAAAGAAAAGGTTAGAGATTCTATTAGTTCGGAGGTCAGGTTACGCCTTGGGAAGAGTTTTACGTCACTTAAGTCGCCTCGAATGAGTCCGAGTCTCCTTAATGTTGGTTAACAAAAGTGCATGTGTGTGTGTGTATTTAACGGAAAAGAGTCTGTTTTAACTTTTATTCAAAATTTAACTGAAAAGGGGGGTCCTTTATTAAGAAAACAGGGATCAGAGGACAAAATGGACATTTTGCCCTCTGAGCCCAGAGTAGCCGTACGGCTAGAGTACACTCTTCCTGGAATTTTTACAGTTTGTCCAAGAACAGTCCAGTTCCAGGCAGAAACAGAGCATTCCGCTGAAACTGGACTAAACTGTTCTGATTTCCAGTTTATGATTAACAACAAAACTTAGAAAAGATCATTCCTATGCACTTAGATCATCAAAAGAGCCCCTAAAAACCAAGACTTGGGTGTGATCAAGGGCAATCATTGGAGAAATTTATGAAAAGTTGATGAACATGGCTTTTGAACCAAAATGACCATTTGATGACTAAAGATGGAAGCTTTATCATCAAGATGGAATTTTTACACATTATTAACCTTTTAGGGACCAAATTATTGCATAAATATTCAATCTTTATGACCCAAAATGGGATTTCAAGGCTAAATCAAGAGGGGAAGTTATAAACACCAAGGTTTTATCATCCCACATGATTATCATGGCCAAATCAAAACAAAATTAACATAAAGATTTGAGCTTTCACCACAAGAGTGGATCCTTAAGCCAAAGGCAACCTTGGGGCAACATTATTTGTCATAAATATTTGATCTTTGTTACCACAAAGGGGGTTTGAAGTTAGATCAAATTTTGGATGATAAAGATTGAAACTTTATCATCCAAATGATCATCCTTGCTTCCAATGAACAACATAAACAACCAAAACATGTTCCTCTTCCATTAAAATAGATTAACAAACAAGAAATATCAACAAACCATGATCATTTTTAGGTTAGAACCACTTTCACACAAAGTGTGAAGGGCACCTTGAATCATTCATGGTTTGGACCATATGTATACATAATAGTGATATATATATATATAGCTTGGAATGCCAAGGCTTGTAATACATATATATATATATTGCTTGATATGGACAAGACTTGCAAGAAATATAAATGGCTTGATATGGACAAGACTTGCAAGAAATGTAAGAGATGAGCAAATAAATATGAACAAACAAGGAGATGAAATGGAGAGAAGGATGGGGGCGAAGGTGGCTTTACCTATGTTTGGTTAGGCCAATCTTCCTCTCTCTTTTCACTCTAAACACTCTTCTGGAGTGATTTTAACAGAGTAACACCAGCAATAATCGTTTCTCCCCCCTCTGGAATGATCAGCAAGGGGTTCAATTTATAGGGGCTGATAGTGCCCAAAGTAGCCGTACGGCTCATGTTGGCGACCTTCTGGATTTTTCAATCTTTTAATTCCAGAACAGTCCCTGTGTCCATAATTTGTCTTAGTGAGGTCTTGGCCTATAAGTTTATCCCTGAATGGTGCCTAGAATTCCTCTAAGTTGGTCAAATTCAGATTGGGGTACTTACAGAGCCCCTCGGCAACGTCGCTTTTGAAGAAAGCGAGGTTGTCGATAAACGCATCCCAATCTGATGGGAGGACGGCAAAGGCCGATTTGATTCCAATGGCTAGACCTAGAGGTATAGGATTCCTACGTATCCCTTTTATGGGGAATCAAGCCTATCGTAGTTCGAAAGAGGGGTGAGAGATTTTGAGGATACTCAAACCTATAGACGACCGTTGAGGTCAGGTGGGGAACTCAGGCATGACACTCATTCGGTCAGAGGTAAAGGTTCGGGCATGACACTCATTCGGTCAGAGGCGAAGGTTCGGGCGTGACACTCAATTGGTCAGAGGCAAGGACTCGGGCGTGACGCTCATTTGGTCAGAGGCAAGGACTCGGGCATGACGCTCATTCGGTCAGAGGCAAGGACTCGGGCATGACGCTTATTCGGTCAGAGGCAAGGGTTCGGGCGTGACACTCATTTGGTCAGAGGCAGGGACTTGGGCATGACACTCATTCGGTCAGAGGAAGGGACTCGGGCATGACACTCATTCGGTCAGAGGCAAGGACTCGGGCATGACGCTTATTCGGTCAGAGGCAAGGGTTCGGGCGTGACACTCATTTGGTCAGAGGCAGGGACTCGGGCATGACACTCATTCGGTCAGAGGCAAAGACTTGGGCATGACACTCATTCGGTCAGTGGCAAGGACTCGGGCATGACACTCATTCGGTCAGAGGCAGGGACGCGGGCATGACACTCATTCGGTCAGCCAAAGTCAACATGGGCTTACGTCAAGGACCGCCCTTCTCATTCTAAGTTTTTTCTCAAGATGGGCCATCCGGGTGACCTAGATTTTGCTTCACATGGGGCCACTCGGGGGGACCTAATTCTTATTTCAAAACGTTTGCTCGGGGGACCTAACTCTTATCTCAAGACGGTCGCTCGGGGGACCTAATTTTCATCTCACAATGGTCGTTCGGGGGACCTAATACTTATCTCAAGACGGTCGCTCGGGGGACCTAATTCTCATCTTTGCTGGGCTTACGTCAGGGACGACCAATTTTCTTCGACATTCAATTTGACTCTCAATGAGTCAAAGTCGGGGGTTGACTCTCTTTTGGTCAACAGAAGGGATTTTCTCGACACTCACTTGGTTGAAGTCGGGATTTGACTCTCTTTTGGTCAATCAAATAATTTTTAAATGGGCTTATGTCAGGGACGACCAATTTTCTTGGACATTCAATTTGACTCTCAATGAGTCAAAGTCGGGGCTTGACTCTCCTTTGGTCAACCGAAGGGATTTTCTCGACACTCACTTGGTCGAAGTCGGGATTTGACTCTTTTTTGGTCAATCAAATAATTTTTTACTGGGCTTACGTCAGGGACGGCCAATTTTCTTGGACATTCAATTTGACTCTCAATGAGTCAAAGTCGGGGCTTGACTCTCCTTTGGTCAACCGAAGGGATTTTCTCGACACTCATTTGGTCGAAGTCGGGATTTGACTCTCTTTTGGTCAATCAAATAATTTTTAACTGGGTTTACGTCAGGGACGGCCAATTTTGGACAACAAATTTTTAACTCGGGAACCTAATTAATTTTCTAGGTTCAAAGAAAATTGCATGAGCCCCAAAAGGGAGGGAAATTCTGGTGCATTTCTGGGACTGATTTAAATGGAGCTTTAAATGGGTGATGTCACAAAGCCATTCAATCAAGAAACCATTAATTTTTGTCAGGGACAAAGTAGCCATACGGCTAGAGGAGTGATGTTGCTTTTCCAATAAATTTTGTTCCAGGCCTGGTCATCTTCTTCATCATCACAGTCTGGAGTCCAACAGCAGTCTTTCACCTTCCATTTTTGACATTTCCCTTCCATGGAACCTTTTCTCATGGAAAAGCCACCAAAATTGTCCAAAGTTGACCAAGAATGTTTTGAAGGCAACCTTAGGCTTTGGATGAGGCATCAAATGGGGAGTAACAAGGACATATTCAAGTCCAAATTTGGTCTCCAGTCTCTCTGGTCTCTCAAAGAGTTCATCCCAGATCTTGAGCTTCTGAGGGCCGCCGCATCTTTTTGGGACGTGAGGAGGCACGTGTACTGTTTTTCTTACAATGAGATCACTCCGACTTACGAATATTTCTGAGCTCTAGTGGGTGGCATAGACACGGAGGTCGTCGCTCTTCCCTCGATTGATGATACCACTTGTGTTGAGAGATTGGTCTCTCTCCTCGACATTCCTTTGGAAGAGGCTCAATGTATGGTCATTAATCCTACTTTCATTGATATCTCCGACCTTCCTAATAAGTTCATGGAGCGTTCCGATGAGGCTTCTTGGAATGCCTTCGGGCTATACATCCTTGCTTTCTTCTATATGGTGGGTTCCAAGGGTACTTGCCACCAGGTTTTGTTGAGTGTGCTCGAGGAGTGTCTGGCGGGCAAAGACATCGTTCCTTTGGTCTTAGGCGAGACTCTCTATGGTATAGACCGTTTGGCTTTGGGAGACGGTTTTATGCGGAGCGGTAGCCTGCTTTGCTTACCTTATGGCTGAGGGAGAGATTAGTGGCCGTCCCTGAGGCTCCTCTTTCTCACAAACCATGGTCATATTCTTTGAGAGGGCTCATTCTGGATTTAGCTCAGAGCGATTGGGAGGCTCATATGGCTCATCTCAAGACTGAAGAAATCCGTTGGTGGGTACCACATTGGCACATCAACTCAGTGCGGGAGTGTCAGGATGGTTCCCCCTTTGTTCAGGTGCCGGGCCTTTTGGGATCGTCCTTTTACGTCCCTTCTTTGGTCCGCCGGCAGTTTGTCTTGCTACAGACTCCTGTGTTGGAGTGGTCAGATGTCAATCCGGAGCATTTGAGGCTTTCGCCTTTATCCATGTGGGACCCTTCCACTACTTTCCTCTTTTCCCAGTTGTGGACCTATTCCCTTTTTCCAGTTCGGGCACTCCTCAGGGGTGCAGCTAGCACGATTCTGACCACTGTTTACTTGGATTGGTACGAGCAGACCATGGGACAGACTCAAAGGCTCATTGAGGAGAGGCGTGGGGACATCCTTGGAGGAGCCTGTGTCCCTAGTAGGGTTTTGAGGGAGGCCGAGGCCGTGATGAGCGGTCATAACTTTACTGGAGACGCTATTGAAGACTATCAAGATCTCGCTGAGAGGAGGAGGGCAGTGATACCTAGAATCAAGGCACGACTCGAGGACTTTCAGGACCGCGTGCCAGTTGACACAGATCTAAAAGCGGCCGGCCTAATTGAAGATGCCGGGCGGGCTCCCAGTTTAGGGAGGAACGAGATCGAGCTTTTCGACATGAAGAGTAAAAACACTCGGAGGAGTCAAAACAAGAAATGGAGGGGTGAAGGTCAGTGATGGCCTTACAGTCTTAAGTATCCACTCATTGTCATTGCAGACACATTAGTTTTCTTAAGTATTTTATTAGTCTTTTAGCCTGTTGCCCGAGGTCAAGAGTAGACCGTGCTTGAACTCATCAAAGAAGTGTTTTAACCGTAATGAAAGTGGTTATCGAATGAGTTCCTTTGGAGAAACAAAATTTGAATTTTATTTATTTTTTAGACCGGACCAATAGTTGGCTGCCTACGTTCCCCTTTTACAAGTAAGACTAAGGGGCTCAGGTCATCGTAGTTCTTTTCCAACAATTTTTGATGCAAACCTTGGTTTTTTTTTTTTTTTCTCTAGACCGCCCCAATGGGTTTTCAATCTAGGTAGTTCTTTATTTTTTTTTATTATTTTTTTTAAACATAATATCGGCGAAGCTTATCACCATTGACCGGGTGCACGAAGGGATTCCCATCCAAATCTGCAAGTCTCATTGCACCTCCTGAGAATATCTCTCGTGCCACAAAAGGGCCAATCCATACAGGTTCCCATTTTCCATCAGGGTTAGACCTCCCTAGGGGTTTTTCTTTGAGCACCAAATCCTCGACCCGAATCTCTTGAGGCTTTACTCTTTTATTGAAGGCTCGTGCCATCCTCCCTTGGTAGGCACGGGTGTATTCCATTGCTCTTAAGCGGCGTTCGTCCAAGAGGGCTAACTCATCATGTCGGCTCCGAAGCCAGTCCACTTCGTGGATTTGATTTTCCAATAGAATCCTTAATGATGGAATTTCTAGTTCAGCCGGGAGCATGGCTTCCATCCCATAAGTCAGAGCAAATGGGGTTTCCCCTGTGGCGGTTCTGACCAAGGTTCGGTATCCCCACAACGCTAGGTGTAGCTTATCGGGCCAATCCCTTCCTCGTGTTGCCATCTTCTTAATGATCCTTTCGAGTGTTTTGTTTGCGGCTTCTACTGCTCCATTGGTTTGAGGCCTATATGGGGAAGACTTGTGGCGAGTGACCCGGAATTCTTGCAACAGTTGGTCGCACTCTCCTTCGAAGTGTGAGCCATTATCTGTGATGATTTCATTTGGGACCCCATATCGGCACATGATGTTCTCCTTGATGAATAGTTCTTGGAGGTAAGGACTTGGTATGACTTGGCTTCAACCCACTTTGTGAAGTAATCCACGGCCACCAAGACGAATTCATGGCCGTTGCTTCCTGGGGGAGTGATTTTTCCGATGATGTCAATGCCCCAAGTGGAGAAAGGCCAAGGGGTCGTCATGCAATACAAATGGTGGGGCGGCAGGTGATTAAGGTTGGAGAACCGCTGGCACTTGTCACATTTCTTCACAAATTGTATACAATCGGTTTCCATCGAGATCCAAAAGTATCCCATCCGCAGGATGACTTGCATTAACGCCCTGGCATTCATGTGCGGGTCACATACCCAATTGTGGACCTCCCGCATGAGCTCCTTTGCTATTTCTGTGCTTATGTATCTTAAGAGAAGCCCCTGATGGCGCTTCTTGTACAAAATGTTTCCTGGAATGACGTAGTGATAAGCGAGTCGTTTGAGGGCCGCCGCGCTCTTGGCTTTGATCCCATCTTTGTATTCCCCTTTCTCATTTAGGAGGGAGGCCTCCCCTTCTCCGAGGAACTGGTAGATCTGGGTATACCACGACTCATCTACTTCCTCCGAGCCTTTTTCAATTTCACAGCAATACGCCGGGTTCTCCTTTCTCCCAACTCTGAAAGGCTTTATCGACTTTCCTTCCGGAATTTTTACCAACGAGGCCAAAGTGGCTAAAGCATCGGCGAAGCGATTCCGGTCCTTTTGCAAGTAATGGAAGCTAACCCTTTTGAATTGTGCCATGAGTTCTTCCATGTGGGCGTGGTACTTTTACAGCCCCGGATCCAACGTTTTCCATTTGTTCGGAACTTGGTTGATGATCAAGGCTGAGTCCCCGTACACCTCCAATTCTTTCACATTCCTTTCTAAAGCAGCTTCCAGGCCCGTTGTGCATGCCTCATACTCGGCTGTATTGTTGGTCACCTCAAAATTCAATTTAATGGCGATTGGCGTATGCTCGTCCTTGGGGTCAACCAGAAGCATACCGATGCCGTTTCCTCTTTTGTTTGCGGCTCCATTAAAGAACAATTGCCATTTGTTTTCCTCCTCGAGGGTAAAAATCCCTTCATCCGGGAACTGTGGTTCAGGCTCTCCCTCTTCGTTACTGGGGAAATCCGCTAAGTGTTCGGCCATAACCCTTCCCTTGACTGCCTTTCTCGACACGTAACTGATGTCGTATTCGGCTAGAAAGAAAGACCATTTGGCAAGCCTCATTGATAAGGACGGCTTTTCCAGCAAGCATTTGATGGGGTCAATCTTTGAGATCAACTGTATCGGGTGGGCGTGCATGTAGTGTTTCAACTTTCTCACAACCCATACCAGTCCGGCGCAAGTCTTTTCCATTGCGGAGTAGTTGAGCTCACTTCCCTGTAGCTTCCGGCTCACAAAGTAAATGGCATTTTCCACCTTGGATTCTTTCTTCTCTTGGGCCAACATTGCTCCTATCGAAGTATCTGTTACCGTTAAGTAAAGCAAGAATGGATTTTACCTGTGCGGTGGGCAGAGAATCGGTGGATGGACAAGATAGGCTTTGATCTTGTCGAAGGCCTTTTGACATTCCTCATTCCATTCAACCTCGGCATTTTTCTTCAGTAATTTGAAGATGGGTTCACAGGTGGGAGTGAGATGATTGATGAAGCGGCCGATGTATTGCAGTCGCCCCATGAACCCCTTCACTTCTGTCTGGGTGCGGGGAGGTCTCATTTCCACAATTGCTTTGACCTTTTGCGGATCGATCTCGATACCCCGTTCGGTAACTACGTACCCTAAAACCTTTCCTCGGGAGACTCCGAAGGTGCATTTTTCCGGATTAAGCCTCATGGAGTGTTTCCTCAATCGGTCGAAGAACTTCCTCAAGTCAATCAAGTGCTGGCCGTCAGTTCCTTTAGAGTGTATGATCAAGTCGTCAATGTACACCTCTATTTCTTTGTGAATCATGTCATGGAATAGTGCTGTTGCCGCTCTTTGGTAAGTAGCCCCGGCATTTCTTAGTCCAAAAGGCATCACCGTGTAACAGAAAGTTCCCCATGGGGTGGTGAAGGCAGTCTTTTCTTGATCTTCCTCGGCCATTTTAATCTGATTGTATCTGGCGAAACCGTCCACAAAGGATTTTACCTCGAAACTAGAGGTCATATCCACTAACATATCAATGTTTGGGAGGGGAAAATAGTCCTTGGGACTTTCCTTGTTGAGGTCTCTGAAATCGATAGAGCATCGGACCTTCCCGTTGGCTTTTGTAACGGTGACTATGTTGGAGAGCCATGAGGGATATTCTATAACCCGTATAAAGCCAACTCTAAGTAACTTTTCTATCTCCTCCTTTACTTGCAGGGACCACTCGGGTTTGATTCGTCGGAGCTTTTGCTTGACTGGTTTTACTTCCGGATCCAAGGGGATCTTATGCTCCACGATCGAGGTATCCAACCCCGGCATGTCTTTGTAAGACCAGGCGAACACATCCACATACTCTTTAAGTAATTCAATCAAGGCCTCCCTCTCATCCCCTTTGAAGTAGCCACCTACTTGTGTCTCTTTTGGTTCTTCCTCGGTACCCAAATTCACTTTGGTCAAAACCTCTTCGGCAGCTTGGGCATGGTTTTCCTCTTGATCGGCGACCTGCTTTGTGAGTTTTTGAATGTATTGTTCGTTTAATGCGTCTGAATTATTATTTGATTCATTATTAACCGTTTTCAAGTTATTAGTTAATTTATCATCTAATAAGTTGGAAATGAGAGGATACTCGAAAAGGTCCATCATTTCATTCAATGCAAATGGAAATACAACATTGGCTACGAGTTCATAGTCTTCGGGCGTGAGGCCCTCGGACGAGAATGACTCAAATTCAAAGAGGAGGGACTGGGGAGACTCAATTACATTGGACCCTATAACACTAGACTCAAAGGGTCAAGGAACCAATCCAAGCATCGTGATCATTTCCTCCTTGCTAGCTACCGGTCCGGAAAGAGTTGCCCAATTCATTAGGGGCATGTTAGTGGGTACAACCAAGGTGCGAGGGTTAAAGCTTCCCATTGACCCGTCTCCTATTGCAGCGACCATTCCTTTTCCGTGATCAACTAGGCTGGGTAGAACCGTGTCTTCCTCAAACAGTTCTTGGATCATCGTCTCATCCCACTCGTTTTCTTCGACCTTTTCCTTTGCCTTCCCAGTAGGCGTATTTTCGATCTCATATTTGTCATACCGACCCCAATTGGGTTCTTCCTCTCGTTTGCCTCCTTCCACATACAAAACCTCAAACTGTTTTATCACCTCGGGTAGTCCTTTGGAAATATGCTCATGCCATGCGGCTGCTCCGGGCGTGTCAAGGAATGCTCTCCTGATAGGGTTGGCGGACTTTCCTCGGAACCTTTTGATGTCTTCTTGCAGTCGGTCCCAGTTGGTTACCATTGCCTCCTTTTCCCCCGAGGTTCTAGTTTGCGTTCCTCCCTTAATGAAGTAGTGGCTTATGTCAAAAGCGTAGGGACGGAGGTTGGGAGTTTTGTAAGGAATCCCTTGGCCCTGGCTCAGCTTTTCTCTCGGGCCATCTTCTTGTCCATCGCAAGATCCTCGGGTCTCGGCTTGTACCCCAAACCGTGGAGCGTCTTTTGCTCCTTGATTTCAATAACCATGTGGGTCCCTTGGAGCCTCCTTCCTAGACCAAGCCCCGGGAGATAGTGCATTAGGCGCATCATTTTCATGGCGGGAGGGATCTTGTCCTTGGTGAGTGTGAGGTCCACGCAATGGACGTGGGTCTCAGATGGTATCCCTGTGAAGCCGGTCAAGACTATACCACTTTCTTCATGTTGGATTTCCAATACGGGGATCCCATTAAGTGTTGGTCCCCTCTGTAGTGACGTTATCCCCGTAGATTACAGTCAAATTCCCTCCCTGTACAAATTTTACACATTGATGTAGGGTGGAGGCGACCCCATTGACTTTGTGGAGCCAAGGGCGCCCCAGCAAGGCGGTGAAGGAAATGGGGATGTCAAGCACTTGGAAGTTGGTCGGCATTTTCTGTTCCCTAAACCATAAATTCAAAGTCGCTACCCCAAGGACCGACCGGGCTGTGGAGTCGTAAGCTTTGACAGTTACCAAAGAGGGCCTCAGATCCGTCGTCTTGAGGCCGAGTAAATCCATCATTTTAGCTGGAAGGACGTTCATAGCTGAGCCATTATCAACCAATACTCGTAGGAGACGGCGCTCATCCAACTGCACTGTGATGTACAAGGCCTCGTTGTGGTTAGCCCCAGACTTGGGTAAGTCCCAAGTCGGTGAACGTGACTATATTCCCATATTGGATGCTTCCAATCATCTGTACGGCTTCTTCGGGGGTAGCCGTGGTGGGGACTATGGTCCGGGCCAAATGCTCCTCCAACTTGAGCTTGTGTGGGTATGATGAAGTGAGAAGGGACCACAGAGAGATGTTAGCCTGTGTATTTTTAAGTTGGGTGAGAACAAGATCCTCTCTTTCGAGATCCGGGGTGCTTGTTTCCTTAGCAAACGTTGGTGGCGAGCGGTGTTCCGGTGGTGGTGGTTTTTTGGGATTCTCGGTGTGTACCTGTCCGAAACGAGTTAGGACGTTTACTTCCGGGGGGTCACAATCCTTTGCTGACTCTTCCACAGGCATGGGTGGGCTCTTGGTTGAGTAAGGCCACGCCTCTTTCCTTAGCTCATTCATAGTAACCATTCCTTGCGTGGTGCAAACAGACTCACGGAGTTTTTCAAATGAAACCGGGTAGTCGCCTTGTTCTTTCCCCATCCCTACAGTTTCGCGGAGTTTTTCCAGTGTCAACATACAGCAATAATGATCCGGGAGCATCGACCCGTCCTCAAATGGAGGTGAGGGCGAGAGTGGCGGTAGTGACAGGAAGGCATCTAAGGTAGGGAAATTTTCTCCTCCTCCCGCAGTCGGGTTTAAAGAGAGTACGGGGGAATACACTTCGTCCTCACTTTCACACAAAGCTCAGAGCTCTTCACGGGATAGGGAATGGACCGCCTCTCTCATCTGGGAAAGGTGCCTTCTGTAGTCATATTCCCTCTGGGTTCTTGCAGCCCCCATACCCTCGGTTATGTGATGACAACACACCCTTCTTATTACTCTTTCACCGCTTGACGAGTCACCAACTTCCATAACATGATAGTGCTCATCGTGGAGAATGAAACATCTATTCGGGTCGTGGTCAACGCTTCCCAAAGCTCGTTTGATGGCCATCTCCATTTCTTCCGCACAATCCTCGTAGGTCAATTTGTGTTTAGTGAGCTTAATCACTTTTAATTCACCCTCTTGGCAAGGAACCTTTGCGCTCATCACGCTAGTCATCATGTTGTCAGGAGGACATTCCATCTTTCCCTTTTGCACGTAGTCCCACAAAATGTCTTTCCATCTTTCCCCAACTTCAATCAGAGGGGTGTTGAATTCCAAAAGAGTTATCGTTGTTGGCTCCCCGAATTCGATCATGTTCACTCTGCTTTGGCCAAATTCGATCATGTTGATCCTTCCATTGTTCGGGAACGGGTTATTGACCACGTTTGGCCCCCTGGGGTGTTCGAGTTTCCATTTAGCAATCAAATCCAAGATAATGCGTTTCACTATGGAGCAATCATCGGTGTTATGCCCATGGTAGTTGTGGAAAGCACACCATTTGTTCTAATAGGCATTCCAAAATCCTCAAACCTCACATAGGGGCGTTTTTCAGAGTTACCCGGCTTTGGTGAGACCTGCTTTGGACCTTCCCCTTGGATGTTGTTGATGACCCCCGAGACTTCTTTCCCTTTACCCGTGGTGGGAGGTCGGTATCGGTAAGAATTGCTATTGCCCTGGGTGGAGGATTGCTCACTGATAGCCTTCTCAAACTTCGACCCTGTGGTTACCATGGCCCGGAGATTGGGATAAAAGTGATGGCTGATCAGAGCACGCAGCTGCGGTTTTAAGCATGATTGGAAGATGTCCAATTGTTCATCCTCGGTGGGCGGGTTAGAGATTTCCCCAAGTTTACAGTTCCAACGCTTGTAGAACTCACCGATCGGCTCGTCGCCCTTTTGCAAAGTGCTTTGCAAGTCGGTGCGGTTGGTTTCCCATTCCAGGTTGGATCGGTACTTGGTGAGGAATGCTTCCTGAATGCGACCCCAACTTACTCGTGATTCGTCCTTGAGGTTGAAAAACCACTTAAGAGCGTTTCCTCTCAGGGATAATTGGAAGTGATCACCCATTTGATGTCAAGTGCAACCTTTTGCCCTCATTGCTAAAGTGTAGGCGTTGAGGTGGGTTTGTGGGCAAGCAGTCCCATCAAAGTTGTCTATTTCTGGCATTTTGAACTTATGCGGAAAAGGCACAATCTTGTCGGGATCAGTAATTCCCGATGAGGTTTTCTTTTCATTCAAAGTCTCAAACTTTTCCTCCATCTGTTTCAACTTCTCGATCAGCCACCCCATTTGAGGGTTCACTTGTGGGCTAGAATTGATGGATCCCATGGTCCGGGTTGTTACCGGCATCACCGTTGGAGGCACAGTGGTGGATGGTATATTCTAAGGAAGGCTTTGAGGTGGCGCATGGGTGTAAACGTGCCCATACCCTTGGTCATTTGCCGGGATATATGACGGGGGCGCCTCGGAGGTTCGGGCTGCCGGGTAGTGGAATGGGAATGCCGCCCCTTGTGATGCAATCGACAGGGTCGGTGGTGGTAATCCAGCAGTGGCCGGGGCTGAAAAGGCTTGACCCATCGGGATCGGGCCATACGGATTAAACCCAGGAGGATATGAGGATGAACCTCCCGGAAAGGTGAAGGGAGCTTGGGTGGCTGGCACATTTGATTGAGTGGCGGTTTGATATGCGGGATGTGAGGTCGCCACATTGGGGTAGGTTTGAGGTGGGGGAACCCTATTGTAATCGCGAGGTGGTATGTTCTCAATTTCATCTTCGTCTGTGATTTCAACAAATCCCCCATCATTTTCAAATATCACGGCCACTCCCCTCTGTCTCATGGCCTCTACAACCCGTCTCTGTGTATCCTCTTGCTGTTTCCTAGTGATTTCTTCCCGGGCCCTGGCGGCCTCCAAAGCTTGTACCAACTCTTCCTTATTAAGCCCATTCGGATCAACCGCATTGTCACCCCCGCTACTACTTCCTGCCGGACTAGTCATTCGGAGTAGCCTAAGTGAAACCGCTGATGAACTGTCAGACTTGGCACTGAACAGACGTTGACCCGGAACTCTGACACACTTCTTTCGAGCTGCGAGGGAGAGGAGGGTTCGGTTTAGGCTCGGGTTTCATTTTGGGCAAAGGTTTAGGGATCATGCAACATGCCAACCTAATTATTGATTATTTCATTCATGTTTACTTAAAACACACTTTATTCCTAATTGGTTGGAAAAGATTTCTCTTCTTTTTCGCAACTATTCTAAGTCCTGGATCAGTGGAGGCCATCACTACGTCTATAGACCCCTCGTTTTTCACCTGTACTGCACACTCCCAAGGACGGACTATCCCGGGCGAGGGTCCTATAAGGCAAGCGGCTTCCACCGACCGAAAGAAATGATCCTAAGGTCTAGTTTGTCGCAAGGTTCCCGATGTGTTGGTCATCCTAATCATGATTAAGCCCCAGTCGGGATCGAGACTGTTCCGAAGGCTGCACCGATATTCTGACATGACCCCATTTTGAATGAGGTGTCTCAATCCTCGACCATGAGCTTAAGGATGATTAACATGACCCGTTCATCAGGGCTTAACGACACGGTGTTACCCTATCTTTAGCACATGACCTATGTTAATTGTGGTCGTCATTAACACACGAGTTAGAGGCGGGTTAGGCCACGCTTGCATTACATCAAGAAGTCGTAACCCGGGCATTAACTTGGCTACAATTGACTTTGGACACTTGCTTAAAGACAATGGCAACGTGAACTAGACCAAAAACCAACCAAAGTCACGGTATTTGTGTGTCACGGACATGTGTGGTTGACTTGGCTCGGAAGGGGAGGTGGAATGGACCCGTGCGCGCTCGAAGGGAACAAGAGCGACAATCGAGCTGCATCTGGCATCCATCCCGGGTTTAAAGGGTATTTGGAACGTGCAAGGTCAAGTGCGCGTTGTGTGAAGTCAATTCTATATTCCCTTTTTTGAGTCAAAACATAGTTTTTTATTTTGTTTTTGAACATGATGAGTATGGCATAAGCAAGATATGAACAAGTATGAACAAGCATGGAGTAAGCAATTTATACACAATAAGTCAAAGAATACAAACAAAGACCAAAACTTGTATATGTACCAAATCGTGCACAACCAAGGATTTTGAATCAAACATTTTGCAAAAGAACAATTTTCTCATTGAAACCATTTGTACAAAGCAAGTTGTGCACAACAAGAAGAGTCAAGAAATTTTTACAAAAAAAGGGGGTTATGCACAATGAGATTTTGGAAACCATTTTTATTGACAAAAGATCATGCATAACCAAGTTTTGGCCAAAAGAATAAAGGTAATGTGCACAAGTAAGGCTGTAAATTTGGAACCTGGACAAGCAGAAGCAGAAGGCAATTCAGAATGTTGATGCCCTGCACAAAATTGTTAATTTGCAACATTCTGGCCCTTTTACCAAACTAGCCGTACGGCTAGAGCCATAGGGTTGAGATTTTCCTCAGTTTCTGCAACTTCTGATCATCATACTCCAGTTTATTGCATTTCCAGAACATATGCACTCAAAACAGTTCCAACAGAAACAGCAAACACACAAAAATATGCACAAAGTCGACTAACGGAAACGGGAGTTTGACCCACACAAAAGTGCCTTCAAAGCTTCTAAAGAGAAGTTTGTAAGCACTTTATCTCCCCAGCAGAGTCGCCACTGCAAGGATCCCTGCCCCCGAAAAGAAAAAAGAAAGGATTTTCGTTTGTTTTAAAGTTGTTTTAGGGAGGAAATGCCAAATGCGGTTATCTCACCAAAACATAATGGAGTCGTCACTTTTGTTAATTAATTAACCCAACAAAAGAAAAGGTTAGAGATTCTATTAGTTCGGAGGTCAGGTTACGCCTTGGGAAGAGTTTTACGTCACTTAAGTCGCCTCGGATGAGTCCGAGTCTCCCTAATGTTGGTTAACAAAAGTGCATGCGTGTGTGTGTATTTAACGGAAAAGAGTCTGTTTTAACTATTATTCAAAATTTAACTGAAAAGGGGGGTCCTTTATTAAGAAAACATGGATCAGAGGACAAAATGGACATTTTGCCCTCTGAGCCTAGAGTAGCCGTACGGCTAGAGTACACTCTTCCTGGAATTTTTACAGTTTGTCCAAGAACAGTCCAGTTCCAGGCAGAAACAGAGCATTCTGCTGAAACTGGACTAAACTGTTCTGATTTCCAGTTTATGATTAACAACAAAACTTAGAAAAGATCATTCCTATGCACTTAGATCATCAAAAGATCCCCCAAAAACCAAGACTTGGGTGTGATCAAAGGCAATCATTGGAGAAATTTATGAAAAGTTGATGAACATGGCTTTTGAACCAAAATGACCATTTGATGACTAAAGATGGAAGCTTTATCATCAAGATGGCATTTTTACACATTATTAACCTTTTAGGGACCAAATTATTGCATAAAGATTCAATCTTTATGACCCAAAATGGGATTTCAAGGCTAAATCAAGAGGGGAAGTGATAAACACCAATGTTTTATCATCCCACATGATTATCATGGCCAAATCAAAACAAAATTAACATAAAGATTTGAGATTTCACCACAAGAGTGGATCCTTAAGCCAAAGGCAACCTTGGGGCAACATTATTTGTCATAAAGATTTGATCTTTGTGACCACAAAGGGGGTTTGAAGCTAGATCAAATTTTGGATGATAAAGATTGAAACTTTATCATCCAAATGATCATCCTTGCTTCCAATGAACAACATAATCAACCAAAACATGTTACTCTTCCATTAAAATAGATTAACAAACAAGAAATATCAACAAACCATGATCATCTTTAGGTTAGAACCACTTTCACACAAAGTGTGAAGGGCACCTTGAATCATTCATGGTTTGGACCATATGTATACATAATAGTTATATATATATAGCTTGGAATGCCAAGGTTTGTAATACATATATATATATATATATATATATATATATTGCTTGATATGGACAAGACTTGCAAGAAATATAAATTGCTTGAGATGGACAAGACTTGCAAGAAATGTAAGAGATGAGCAAATAAACATGAACAAACCAAGGAGATGAAATGGAGAGAAGGATGGGGGAGAAGGTGGCTTTACCTATATTTGGTTAGGCCAATCTTCCTCTCTCTTTTCATTCTAAACGCTCTTCTGGAGTGATTTTAACAGAGTAACACCAGCAATAATCGTTTCTCCCACCCTCTGGAATGATCAGCAAGGGGTTCAATTTATAGGGGCTGATAGTGCCCAAAGTAGCTGTACGGCTCATGTTGGCGACCTTCTGGATTTTTCAATCTTTTAATTCCAGAACAGTCCATGTGTCTATATTTTGTCTTAGTGAGGTCTTGTCCTATCAGTTTATCCCTGAATGGTGCCTAAAATTCCTTTAAGTTGGTCAAATTCAGATTGGGGTACTTACAGCATAGCCCCAAGATAAATAAGCTCTTGTCCTATTCGAGTAAATCGCCTTTTGTTGTTAGCGTGAGTAAGCCTCAAGAGAAGATTATTGATACGAAGCTTTGAGAGATTTCTAAGCCCCAAATGTCATGTACTTGTTGTTTGCGAGCTTGGAGATGGTGGATTGTGAAGACCTTTCGATGTAAAGCCCCAAATTATCTTGGAATCGGCTCGGCATTATATTGAGAGAGGATGATAGAGATATCCTTATTACTCTTACTGGGGAGATGAATGGTCTCATTGTGGTCGTTACCCAAATGGCAGAAAGCTTATGTCAAAAGATGCGGTAATGTCTTGTCGAGGTTGCGGATGATAAGGTCGTGGTGTGATAAGGTCCCAAATGGGTATGCTTGCTTGAGTCTTCTTGTGTTGAACTAATAACGGATCTTCGGATGCAACTCGTGCGGATGCAACTTGTGCTTTTGATCTCAGAGAAGAGGGTGCTGAATTGTAAAAACATTGGGATTGGCCATGGCAATTCCCGCTATAACCCTGTTTTGATAGAGTTTAGCATATTGAATCTTTTTCCTTTTCTCTAAGACTTTCTTCATAACCTCGTCGTAAGTCACAACATAAGAATCATCAAATTCATACCCTTGAAGCTTGATCGCTTTCATGGAGCCATAAGACTACTCCCCAAATTGTATTGCTCGGGTATCATCCCCCAAAAAGATTGCCAATTGCGAAGCCCCAATTTTGCCCTTTGCTCGAATTACTGTAATGCCGTAGCCCAAAAGATTGTAGGTTGCGAAGCCCCTTGAGACATTCGGTGCCAAACTAATTGAGGAATCTTCCAATGTTACATATGACTTTGCTAGGGCCCTTGTTGGGAGGTGAAGTGAATTGGTTCTTGCCAAGGGAGACTTTCAAACTTGAGAGTAGCCCCTAGAGTGCCACCATTGATTATAAGTGGATCAAGAAAGGCCTATCCTTGATCGAGGAACAGGCACAAATGACAAGGAGGCTTCTCGACATTCCTTTTGAGAGACTTTGAGGATAGTCTCACACATCCTTCTTGAGCATAGCCCCTAGGGCTCATTAACTGTCAAATGAAGTAGAAGAAGCTCTCGTTCTTGAGTCACATATCCCCTAGGGCGTCATCATTTGACGAGCAAGAGACTTGTCCTCGTGTGGGGGAACAAACATAAGAGGACATGGCAAGAGCTACTCCATTTCCCGGGAAGCATTTCGACATACTGTAGGGGCATATGCTTGGAGAAGCTTGAAAACTGAGTCACACGTTGTTGCCATTTACCGCCCAAACCAATTGACTCACTGGGGACTATTCGTGCAGCCTCGTACCCCATATCAATCATGAGCTCATTCTCGGACGGGCCTTCTTTCACATGAGTCCCAAAAATGAACATTGCAAGAAGAATCTCTCTTATGCCAATAACCCAAGACAACCTTTGATTGTGCCGTATCTTGTCGAGCCTTTTGCAATTCCGAAGTTGACTCGGCGAGGAATTGACTTGCTGAGGAGATTCAATGTAGAACTTGTCTTCTTTAGAGGCCGGGGATCTCCATTTCTCTTTCCCTTCTCTCTCTCACCCTCTCATTTTTTTATGACGCACCCTATTTTTTGCCTAGACCGCCCTTTCGGGTTTTCAATCTAGTGGGCATCTCTTTTGTGACTTCATTTTTTTGACTCAATTAATGAGGAAGTGTGCATTGACTCTAGCTGAGGATGAGAGACATGTGATTTTGCGGTAGAGACCTTTTTGTCACTAATGATGAGAGACATTGACTTGACTAGGGAAGTAGCCCCTAGTATTGACATGTATTTTTATTTATTGAATGACTCACGACGGCAAGTAAGTCATTATGAGAGAAGTGAATAAAATCCCCAATTTGATCGCAAGAAATTGGGAGCATTGCTGAAAGATAAGAAGCCTCTAGACTCGACAAGGAATGTGAAATGATTTCAAATCTAGGAAAATTGTTCAATCTTGAGGTGATTAATTCATTGGAAAATGACTCGTACAAAGATGTCTTGACAAGTTCAAGACGAAGGCCGATCACCATAACGCACTAGGGCTAAACATATCTTCTTTCTTGCATGAGACCGGACCCGAAGGTTGCCTACGTTCCTCCAGTGTAGAGGCTCAGGTCACCGTAGTTCTTGTGAATACTCCATTCCTTGTGATGGTTTCTTCGTCCTTCGTTGGTGGATGATGATGATAATCTTGTACTTCTTTGATTGAGATGGATTTTTTTTTGTGCTCTAACTTTTGCCTAGGTTGTTTTGAAGATTCAACCTAGCGAGCATTTTTTTTTTATCCCCCTTTGAAAACTTTGCTTGATTTCTCCATGGTTGTTGCTCCACCTTTATTTGTCGCTTGATGTCATGGATTTGATGTTGATGTTATCGCCTTCGTCACGATGTTTAGCCCCTAGGCGTTCAAGTGATGGCCTTCGTTCTAAAACTTGTTTAGACATCTTTTCATCATTTTGCCAAGAATTAAATTGAACAACTTGGAAGAGTGTATGAGGATAAGAACGACTCAAACTTTAGCATTGACGAGAAGGAAGAAAACTTAATGCACACAAAAGAGGATTTTTGACTCTTTTTTTTTATTCCTATTACTAGGTAGAGAAAGAGAAACGGAGATTGCTGTCGTCGTCCTTGTTGTTGTAGTCCTCATTGTAACATGATCTCTTGTTGAACCCCCATTTCAAAACCAAGCCTCCTCTTTGATGAGTTGCTCTTCACCCACGGAAAATTCACCATTTTCGATCGAATCTTGGATGATGTTTTGGAGAGAGAAGCACCCTTCGGTAGTATGGCCACTATGTTGGTGGTAGTTGCACCATTCATCACGTGCATGATTTTTACGTATCTTCTTCGGCTTGTACCCTTCCAAAGGCTTAACCTTTCCCTTTGCTACCAAGGTTTCAAATTCTTCGGCTCGGATTACTCCTAGGAGAGGAGTGAAAATTCGGTTGTTGGCGGTACCTTTTTGACTTTTGAGGGACGAACAACTTGAGCATGTTTTACTGTTGACCTTCGTCTTGTTGTCGTTGAATTCTTGCAAACGGACCTTGAGTTTGGACACTTCTTCCTCATGAATTCTTATTTCGTAATCAAGATGGGCCTTGAGTTCGGAAACCTCTTCTTTGTGAATCCTCTTGTCGATATCGAAACGGGCTGGCCACAAATTCTCTTTACGGCGGGCATCCTCGACAATTCTATCCATTTGTTCCCCCATTGATTTCATTATGTTGAGTAACTCTTCACTGGACACGAAAACATTCCCATCATCGTTGTTGTTGCCGTTGGAAGCCATTGGACCTACTGAAAGAACACGGTTGATCTTAGGTTGGCCCTACAAACACTTTTTTGAATAAAATGAATTAACCCATAAACGGGAAAAGACTCAACCACATAAGGAAAAATGACTCTTTTTTTTATTTATTTACAAAAGTCGGAAGGACGTTAGTCCTTTTTGGGGTTTCTAGAAAAATAGTGGAATCGTCACAGTAGTATATAGACCTTCTCGCGGTCCCATATACTCATCGGATTCCACCACGCTTGTGATACCTATATGTGACGGGATTAAACTAAATTAATGTCATAAAGCATACATGCGGGCACGGAGTTTTATTTCGTCCATAAAAACCACTTGGGGACGGAGTTTATTTCATCCATAATAACCACTTGTTTTTTTTGGAAACGGCATGTATGATTTGATGACATTAGTTTAGGGAAATCTCGACACACGAAAACCGACTTGGTCACGGAGTGTTAGACCCTAACTAGAATTGTGTTGGGTTGTGCTCGGTTAAAGAGAGGCTTAAGGTCACCCCCGGCATGTAGTCATGAACTACGCCACAGGTTAAGGTTTACCGCTTTGAGAGAGTCAAGGTCGGGTGGAGATTGAAACTCTCTAGGACGGGCCTCGATGGGTTTGGGGTTATGAACTTTGTGCGACTCAATTGTGAGCAATTCATAAGAATATGTGCATGTAGTGTGAGGTAAAGCCAAGTGACAAAACATTTTTTTTTCAAAGAAAGAAAAGAAAATCAAATAAGCACATAATTACAACTTTCGAATCACCCGTGTGACCGATAAAAAAAAAAAAAAAAAAATTGTTCTGTGCAGGCCCGGTTCCCACACTGTCAATCATTCTGTTCTGTGCATTGTTCTGTTTCTGGGAAAATTGCCCAGAAGCGCGCGCATTGGGCAATGAGAGTGGGAGGCGCGCGCCTCCGAGCGAGAGAGGCTGAGGCGCCCGATTCTGGGTAGTACCTGCAAATCAGTGGGTTCAAGGGATTTCCTTGACCCTAAATAAAAATTCTTTCCCCTGCAGAATTTGTTAGCACAGAAACATGGAATTGAAGGACGATATGAGAGGCGAGCGATTCTGGTAATTGGGGTCAGACGCGCGCGATTTAGACCAAGAAGGTCAGAGGCGCGCGCTTCCAACTCTTTTTACTAGAATGCCCAGAAAACAGATATAAGAACACCAAAAGTAATAAACGTAAGTTTAACCCTCTAAATTGTCCCCAGCGGAGTCGCCACTGTAGATACCCCGGGAAACCACAACTTGGCTAGAGCGGTGAATTATCCTAGGATGTCTAACTTGTTTTAATTGTAGAGTCGCCACCTATGTTATTGTGGAAACATAAGAAAAACCTAGAAAAGTAGCCTAATTTTATATACAAAACCAGAGATTCGGGAAGAGAAGGGTTCGGGGGTTAGGTGATGGAGTGGGAAGTAATTAAACACCCACTCCGCCCCGCTTACGCAGGTCTTGCTACTTTGGTGTTCTAAAGCTAAATGTCCTTATTTTAATATGAGAAAAGTGCTAACAATTATAATGTAAAGAAGAATGGGAATTACGAAAGAGAAATAAAAAAGAAACTTGTTTTATTATATTAATGCTAATGATTACATGTAGCAATTACATTAATATGAAATGGGGAAATTAAAGTAAAGTTGGAATGTAGGGAGATAAACTTAACCAACTTTAATGTAATAAAGTGATTAGTTGGTCATGTCCCATTTGATGGGGATTGCATACATTGACTAAGACAAGTAAAATAAAAGAAGAATAAGAATTAAATACCTTTAGAAAGGAAGAACTTCAAACTTGACTTGAAAAGAGTTTGTGTAGAGTTTTGTTGCTTGAATAGAATTCTTTGTCAAGAACTCTTGGAGAGAAATTTGTATAGTGTGTTTGTGAAGAAGTTTCAAGTCCAAGAACTTGTGTATAGTTTTTGTAGAGATGATGAAGTTGGGTCCCTTGAAATGAACCAAGAAGGTCCTTTTTATAGGTAAAAATAGGAGGGAAAGATTGGAGGGAAAAGATGATCATCCATGTGAAATTGAATTGACCAATCAAAAATAAGATAAATAAAATAATAAATGAAAGAGAATGAAATAAATAAAATAAAATAAAATAAAAAGGAAATATTTTATTATGATGAAAAGGCTAGAAGTGTGGGATTGGGAGTTACAAACCTAGGGGGGATGAACTTGGAGGTAAAAAGGAGGTCTTTTGTGATCAAGAAGAGATGTTGTAAATAAGAAAATGGATGGAAAAATGGTGCAATCCGTTACTTCCATAATGGGGGGGCGCGCGAGTCCGGCTTTAGAGGCGAGACGCGCGCGCAGCCCACAAGCAGTACCGGAGGCGCCCGCGGGTGGAAAAGATAGAATGAAAGAAATGACTCTAAAAGTTAACTCTGTTATGCAGTTTAGTCCAAAACTAACGGAATCAGTTAGGAACTTAACCGAAGTAACAGACATTAACAAAAATAAGTTAAATAATAATACTATGTATGCAATCGGGGTAAGAGGTCCAAGGCGGGGTGTCTACAATAACTTATTAGAGAATGTAACAATGTAATTTAATTGTTTTATAAACTGTGAAATAGAGATGGGTGTGCAGTGTATCGTGGGAACTTATAGTACATCATGTAACTAAATATTTTAACCATAATGTAAGGACCCCTTCTTGATCTCCGGAGTGCTAGCTCCATTCAGCATACCCACCATACAAGGTGAAATCTTTATCGTGTTACATAAAATTTTGTCCTCCCTTTTACTATGATGCGATGCTCATAAGTCAAGTAACCAATCATGAGACTTACCCGCAAGTTTTTCAAATTTGTCGGTGTTTAAGAGTCGCTTAAGCAAGGCCACTTACTCGTTTCTCATCCCTAATAAGTTCCTACAGTTGACTGTGTCGGTCATATTTGTATTATGTTGTGCTTCCCCCTTTGCTGCATCTCTACCTTAAATCACAGCAGCATTGACCTATAGATGATTCGCATATGGTCACCCTTTGTCACGCCCAAAGTTGTTCGTACCGCCTCTACCTCGAGCCCCTTTGCTAACTTTCCCTTTTTGTTCCCACCAGTCTAGATACCCATTCAGTTTGAAACACTCCTTTGCTTCATGTCCACTTCGTTTGGAACGAGTGCATGTTTCGTTCTTATCTTGGGATAATTCTACAGGATTCTTCGTTCCTTGTCCAAGTTTAACTGTAAAAGTCATGGCCTCCCCATTGTCCTTTGATTTTTTTGATGTCACAAATTCTTTCTTCTTGAACAACAATTGAGTAAACCTTATTAAGCTCGGATTCGGTTCCATGTTTAGAATATTTGATCTTACTGTAATGAACATGGCATGGTCTAACCCCATTAAAAATTGATATACTCGCTTAACTTCATGCCTCTTCACCGATTCCACAGTGATTCCACACGTACAACCCTTGCACGTACATGTTGGAATAGGCTCGTAGTCCACAAGTTCATCTTACTTCATCGTAACTCTTCCGTAATACATAACCACATGTTGCCCGGATTGCTTTGTATTTGATATTTCCGAATTCAGTTGCTGAATCTGCGGTCTGTTCCCATAGAAAATCTTTCTCTAGGATCGTCCCATAATTCCTTTTCCATGTTGGCAAAGGTTCTGAAGGAACACAAAGTTGGTTCTATGGTGTTAATGATCTAAGCCACGATCTTGGAGTTTACAATCCCCTAATCGTCCAAGCCCGGTGATCCCTCATCTGGTTTAATCACCGTACTGTTAATGAATCTGTGTTTTCTTTTTGCCCTAAGCGGGTTCTCCATGGATCGATCATGCCCATTCTTCATAGTTTCTTTCTTTCAACTGAATGTGAAAGATTATGATTCCCGGGTCAGACGGATGCAAGTGGTATGGACATACCACCATTGTATCCTTGCCCGAACCTCCTGCGGCTTTTCTAGCCTCTCCCTATTAACCGTATATTGTATAAAGATAGATTATTGTGTAGATTGATAGAATCAAAAGTATTTTGAGTTATCATTTCTTAGCCTAATATAGATTAGGATGCTTACCTTAGAAGTAGGAACAAACCGTGTGTATTTATGTTAACATCGGCATGTAAATAAATCATCAAGGAAATTATTCTCCAAACGTCTTCTCAATTCTCTTCTCTCTGATCTCTGCCTCTCCTCTAACATGGTATCAGTCTGAAAATTTGATCCTCAGACATTCGTACCCTTTTCTCCCTTCTTAACCATGACCGGCACCACCCACTTGGGCGCTGGTCCCTCTGGCCACACATCTCCAAACCCTTTGCCTGTGTTCTATAATCCTACTGCGATTATGGGGCAATCATATCTCACAAAAGAGAACTACGTGAACTGGAGTACCTTGTTCAAAACACTCCTCCGTACCCACGATTTGTTGTTCGTTATAGACCCACAACCACCGGCAGCCACACTGGCCGATGGTTCTGCCAATACCAAACATGTTGTTTGGAAGACCGCTACCGATCTGGTGTGCGGGTGGATCAAGGACACGGTCACGCCCCCCATTCAACCCTATTTGAACTCTAGCATTACGGCACTGGAGGCTTGGGCCGTCTTAGCTAAGAACTCCAAATCGAAACACTAAAGGAGAAATTACATGACCTTAAGAAGCCTTCTGACACAACCATTGCCGATTACTTACACTCCACTTCCCAAATTTTCGATGCCCTAACTGCCGCCGGTGACCCTGTTGATGAATCGGTGATTATCCAACGTATATGTGGCGGCTTAGGTCAAGAATATAAGGAGTTTCTCACCTCAGCTGCGGCTATTCATGCCCGTAATCCTCTTACCCTTGATGTCTTGACCGATCTACTTCTCAAAGAAGAACTGCTCTTGCAAAAATTTTCTACTCCAGTTCATCAATCGACGGCGTTACTGGTTGCATCTCCGATGAATTCTCCTGTCCTTGAGGCCAATTTTACAGGCGGTGGTCGGGGTGGTGGACAAAATCGCGGGGGTCACAACAATCGTGGTGGTCGTGGCCGAGGTACTGGAAATCAGAATGGTCGAGGCAATAATGGCAACCGTGGCTATGGGAATATCAATTCGGCAGGTCCTGGACGTGGTAATGGACAAAATTGGGGCCGCATGGGCCAATGTCAGACAGGCCGAGGAGGCCCATTTCGTGGACACAATCAGGCTGGTATACTTCCTTCTCCTCCCATTCCATGTCAATGGTGTTTACAAATGGGCCATGGTGCTAGAGATTTCCCAACAAATGTGAATGCTGCATATATGACGTACTCCGATCCACATATTCTTGACAGTGGAGCCACAAACCATATGACATCAGACCCGTCCTCCTTCTCTGGCTATTCACCATATACAGGTACTAATGTAGTTACTATTGGTAATGGCTCTAAGTTACAAATTTCTGGCATTGGTAATTCTTCTGTTTCCATTAACAATCGTCGTTTTGCCCTTCAAAATGTTTTGTACGTTCCACACATTCATAGACCTTTACTATCCATTCGTCAATTCTCTAAGGATAATAATTGTTTCTTTGAACTTGACTCGTGTGGTTCTCGTGTTAAGGACAATCGCACGAAGGAGACTATCATTACTGGCAGTAATTCTGGCGGTTTATACAAGCTTTCGTTCAATTCCGAGTCGCAGAATAATCCCGTCGCCCTTCTTGGTGAACGTTCGAGTCAGGATATTTGGCATACCCGATTGGGACATCCGTCAACTCCAGTTTTTAAAGTTTTGTGTCATCAGTTTAGTTTGCCATTAAGTCATAAGTTAAATGAACAACATTGTTGTCATTTGTGTCCGTTAGGAAAATCTAGTCGTTTGTCTTTTTCCCCTAGAACATTTAATGCATTAAATCCCTTGGATATGCTACATTTAGATGTATGGGGCCCTGCTCCTGTTTTGTCGTTAAATGGATTTCGTTTCTATTTGTCCATTGTTGATTACTTTTCTTGCTTTGTGTGGTTGTTTCCCATGACTCATAAATCTGATGTTACACAAATGTTTGCCAATTTTCAAACTCAGATTGAAAACCAATTGTCTCGTCGTATTTCTGCTATTCACACAGTGAAAACTGTACAAACAGATGGGGGGGGTGAATTTACCGGTCGTGCCTTCACTTCTTTTCTTCAAAAAGAAGGCATCAAACACCAACTTACATGTCCTTACACCCCTCAACAAAATGGTATAGTCGAACGTAAACACCGTCACATAGTCGAAACAGGATTGTGTCTTATGGCTAAAGCTCAAGTTCCTTACAAATTTTGGCTTGAAGCTTTCAGTACTGCTGTGTACCTTATCAACAGACTTCTTATGCGTCAACACAAATTTGTGTCTCCTTTTCAAAAATTATGGAAACGCCAACCGGACTATCGTTTTCTTAAAGTTTTTGGTTGCTCTTGTTTTCCTCACATCGTCCCTACCAATGCTCATAAACTTATGCCAAAATCAACTCACTGCATTTTTCTTGGATATGATGATTGTCGTAAAGGTTATCGGTGTTTAGATTTAACAAATGATAAAGTTTATTTATCAAGACATGTGATTTTTGACGAGTCTAATTTTCCGTGGCAAAATAGTGGTACCAATAAATTGATCACAGGGGTTGGTGACATTGCTTTTGGGCCATATGTCTAAGTTGACACACAATTGGCAGCATCTACTGACGCTGGGCTTCCATCTCCTTCCACTACTGCTGGCCCACATATCAGCTTCACCCAACAGGCCACCCAACATTTCCCACATGGGCCGCCAGCTCATGACAGGCCCACTCCGGTGGTCTCCTCTCCTTCAGTTGGACGGGTAGTCCGACCCACTTTCCACAATAGCCCAGTTCCCCTCCACTGGCAGCCAGTGTCTCAGCCACCCCTTGCAGTTCATAAGATTGACAGTTCCACCTCTTCTGGAAGCCGAATGTCCTCCACCAGTCCTCTTACTTCTTCAAGTCACTGCGATACCCCTCCAGGGTCTACTTCAGCCGCTTCTTCCCCTACTATAGACTCATCTTCTACACCACCCTTACGGTACAAGAACATTTCTGAGTTATATGTAGCCACTTCTCCGCACTCGCTTCCCTCTGCTTTGGTTGCTCTTCAGAATGATTCTCTTTCATATGAGCCACGCACATTCAAACAGGCTTCCAAATTTCCTCACTGGCACGCTGCGATGTAAGAAGAGTTATCACCACTACACAAAAACCAGACCTGGTCACTGGTTCCTAGCTCTCCGCAGATGAATGTCATTGGTTGTCGATGGATCTATAAAGTTAAACGGAAAGCAGATGGATCCATTGAGCGACACAAAGCCCGATTAGTTGCACAGGGGTTTACTCAACAGGCTGGACTAGATTATGATGAGACGTTCAGTCCAGTCGTCAAACCGTCAACCATTCGAACCGTGTTGTCTGTGGCTCACTCTCGCTCTTGGGACATTAAACAGTTAGATGTTCGAAATGCGTTCCTTAATGGCATACTTCACGAAGAAGTGTATATGAATCAACCACCTGAATTTTCTGATCCGTCTCAACCTGATTCAGTTTGCAAGCTTCATAAAGCACTTTACGGTTTGAAACAATCTCCTAGAGCATGGTTCCAATGTCTGCACGAGTTCCTACTTCGTCATCAATTTTTCAATAGCCGTTCTGATTCATCCTTATTCATTCACCATTCATCTACTGCCACTACAATCATCCTCGTCTATGTGGATGATATCATCGTGATGGGTTCCTCTCCTACTGTCATCTCTTCCATCATAGATGCTATATGTGGCACCTTTGATAGTCGCCGCCTAGGTGATCTCAGTTTCTTCTTGGGGCTTGAAGCTTCCCGAGACACGTCTACTTTACAGTTAGGTCAGAAACGGTATGCTCTAGACCTCCTTGACCGTTTTAACATGTCTGACTGCAAACCAGCTTCCATTCCTTTTGCTCCGCATAGTCGACTATCCGCTCACGACGGTGATCTCCTACCTGATCCCACCTCTTATCGGAGTATTGTTGGCGGTCTACAATATCTTACCCTTACCCGTCCCGATATAGCTTTCTCGGTCAACCAAGTGTGTCAGTTCATGCATCAGCCTCGCTCTACCCATCTCATTGCTGCCAAACGGATCCTTCGTTTTGTCAAGGGTACACTATCTCTTGGACTCACTTTTCATCGTTCCACGAATCTGTCTGTCTGCGCCTACTTCGATGCTGATTGGGCAGGTGGTCCTGATGATCGCCGGTCCACTACTGGTGCCTTTGTATTTGTGGGTCCAAATCTTGTCTCGTGGGCATCCAAGAAACAATCTACAGTTTCTTGCTCTAGTAGTGAAGCCGAATATCGTGCCATTGCCACGATAACAACTGAGCTACGGTGGTTTTCTTATCTTTTTCGAGAGCTACATCTCCCTTTCTCCTCCCCGACTTTATTTTGTGATAATCTCTCAGCTATTCATATAACTCGCAACCCAGTGTTTCATGCTCGCACACGTCACATTGAGATTGATTATCATTTTGTTCGGGAGTTGGTCACAAAAGGATTCCTACAGCTGCGCTATGTGTCCACTGATGACCAACTAGCCGACATCTTCACCAAGGGCCTGTCAAAACCTCGTTTTCAAGCTCTTTCGGTCAAGCTCCGCCTTCCCTTCGGCCGTCTCGCTTGAGGGGGGGTATTAATCGTATATTGTATAAAGATAGATTATTGTGTAGATTGATAGAATCAAAAGTATTTTGAGTTATCATTTCTTAGCCTAATATAGATTAGGATGCTTACCTTAGAAGTAGGAACAAACCGTGTGTATATATGTTAACCTCGGCATGTAAATAAATCATCAAGGAAATTATTCTACAAACGTCTTCTCTATTCTCTTCTCTCTGATCTCTGCCTCTCCTCTAACACTCCCGTGTCCCCCATACTTTCTTTTACACTGGATCAGATTGCTCTGATGTCATCAAATATGTTTATTTCATGATTTCCTTCTTGATCTCCAAGATTTGGAGCTTCCTAATCTATTTACAATACAAATTACCCAAGATATCCTACCATATCTACAAGATTGCATCAATCACAAAGACTATCCCTCGAATCCTACACGTTTGTTCCTTTTGCCGAAGCGCGGTCATGATTAAATAGGCACGGTCGCGCTCTTTACATCGTATGCCCAAATGTCTGATCGCCCATACACACAGTCGTGCCACAGTTCCTTTATACAACATTAGAAGGACAAATTTATCCAAAAAATACTAATCATTCTTTGTAATTTGAGAATGAGACTCCTACTCTGAGACATACCAAAAAAATAAGTATCGCTCTTACTCTGGGATTGGGGAGTAAATATTTTCAGTATATCCCATAAACAAATGTATTGTAATTAGGAGATTATGTAGATGGTAGTTTCCATACTTGACTAGGATTGGATCTCTCATTGTGTATATATACTCCCTCCGTCTCACCTCACTTGACGCTTAAGAGTTGGCCACAATAACTAAGGAAAATGTGTGGTAGGAAATAAAGAGAGAGAATGAATGTGATAAATAGTAGTGTTGGTTGAATAAGTTGTGACGGAGTAAATATATTGTACACGTATAGCAATCACAATCAGAAGCATTAATTTTCCCCATAACATTTGTCAGTTTTAACTTATCCCTAAACCGCCTTTGTATATCATGTTTATTATTGATGTGTTTTATTCATGTTTATTTATGTATCACTCTCACGCTCTCTCTACCTCCTTTTCTTCTAGGTTACGCCGGTGGAAGATGCGGAGGTCCTGGAGGAGGTGGATTGGTGGAGACTGGAGAGAACAAGGATTAGATTGTTTCTTTGACGTCTGTGTTGTTGACTTTATTTTTTATTGCAATAGTGGGTCACTCTTCTCTTTCAACAACATACACTTATTTACTACCGAATAATTGTTATTACTTCCTTCGTTCCATAGTTTCATAATAAATATTATATTTGATATGTATACGGTCTTAAAAAATGTATCTTCCCTCATTGTTTGTACATTAATTAAAATTACAATAAAACACTTTTCTTATTTAAAAATATGACAATGATTTTCCTATGATGGATGAAATATCATTTGGCTTGTTTTCTTCATAATATTAGAGAGTCTCAATAAATAGATAGTGTTGGAATACATAAATAAAAACAATATTCTCTTTGTAACACCCCGAATTTTCTTAATATATCTGAGCATTTAATGGCATTTAATAACAATAATAAACAATAATAAATACCTTAATTTAGGGTTCACAATGGCCCCTTATTTAAACCATAAATTCAAAACAATAGCGGAAGCGTAACTTAAACTTGTCTTGGTTGGTAACAACCCTAACCATCAACGTACTTCAATTTACATCAAAATAATTGTACTTAAACTACTAAGTTAAGAATCTTCAATCCACCGTCTTCCTACGGCTGCTTTCCTTGTCTTGTCCTCCTACTTAAATCCTGAAAACAAAATTTATAGAGAAGGGATGAGCGAACGAATGCTCAGTAAGTTCATACGTGGCATCTCCGGTTACTAAGGAGAGACGACCAGAACGAATACTTTGAATAACTTTTACAAAGATAGGTTCAGTTACTTTTGGATTCAAGACTGCAGAACAATACAGTCGTATTTCTTTTAAGATTTTACTTTCAAAGGATTATGGCACTACAATCCAAAGGGATTCATTCAAATTCCGTCAATTCATTGGTAACGTACATTATAACCTCAATGCCAAAGGTACAATTTGTACACCTAGCTTCTCCAGCCAATAGTGTGGGTCGTAACATATATGGTATCCACACACATATGCTCGGGGTCTAGAATCATCCTTGTAATCAGACAATTCCTGAGAGAAGGCATGTGATCACTCATGCAATCCCTAGTTTAAGGACGAGTCTTTTCTAACTGGACTGTCCGTCAATGTCTTTTCTAACTGGACATTGGCTACCTTAACAAGTAAGTGGTTAACTTACTAGATAAAATGAGAACATACTAAGGTACAAGTATGTGATACAAGTTTCAAACTTCGATACTTAGTAGATCGATGGGGACATCACTAAGTATAGATTCTTTCAAGGAACGTTCAATAACGCAGAGTTCATTCAAATACTATCATGCCATACTGATAGCTAACTTTAGAAAAATACGGAATTCCAATAAACAGGAGTTCAAATACTGTAAGGAACGTAATCCCTTACCTGAATTGCTTTTCCTCGCAATCTCCTCTTTGTGCAAATCTACAAGGCACGGAGGAATTTACTTTAGTACTCTCAACATTGTTAACTATTTCTACTTAGTTAACTGAGAGATGCGGTTTAACTTCTTACTTCGTTACTTCTTTTCTTACGTTCAAGTTCCTGACTTTGATGTGCGAGTCAGCCCTTTAACTTTTATATAATTGTAATTAGGTCCTCTAACTTTGGGTTAATTACAATTTGGTTCCTCCACTTTGGGTTAATTGCAAATTGGTCCTTCAACTTTGGATTAATTGCAATTTAGTCCTTCAACTTTAGTTCAATTACAATTTAGTCCTTCAACTTTGGATTAATTGCAGATTAGTCCTTCAACTTTAGTTTAATTTTTAATTGGTCCTTCAACTTTGGATTAATTACAATTCAGTCCTTCAACTTTCCTTTAATCACAGAAAGGTCCTTTGACTTTGGTTTTGTTCATAAGGTCCCCCAAGTTTCTCTTTTTAATCACTTAGGCCCCTCTAACTTCAAAGTTTCCTTTTTTATTTCTTTTAACTTTAATTCTTTTTTCAGTTTAGTCCTTTTCCGTTAGGAAACTAACTGAAATTTCTAATCTTTTCCTTTCTCGTTAAATTTTTAACTCCCAAGGTCTTCCAAATACTTATTCTACTTTCTCAAGTTAATTTTCTAACTTGTTAACAATCCTTTTAACGATTTTATTTTCTTTCCATTAGAAACTTAACAGAAACACTAACTTTCCGTCCCAATTCTTAACATCTTCAATCAAGAATTAACACCCAAGTTATGTCACCATTGCCGAATCATGTAGCTTCAATATCAATGATTTTGGTCAGTTTTTCTTGATCTAAATTTTCCATTGTAATTCCTAACATCAATTTATTCATAACTCAATAACAAGGAAAATCATTAAAGTCAATAACATCATTCTCAATCCTCTAGGGCCATTCGGCCGAATGAGGTTTATGGGGAAAACCCATATTTTTCTTTCTTTTGATAAACCTAATTCAACCTCAATGATTTAATTGTTCAGTCCCCAAGCATTGCATAGTATCAATCCATTCAAAACACGATTTAAAATCAAACTTAAAAATACTAACATGGAGATCATCATATTCTCAAACCTTTAGATCAAATCCATTGTCCTTTTTAAAGTTTTTGTCATTGAATCACTAACATGCAAAAACCTTAATATTCGTATTCTTAAAACATGCATAACTTATGATTTATTAATCTGAATTCAATGAAACAAATTTTGGAGAGTAGGATTTAGCATTACCTTGAGAATGATCGGATTACTTCTTCCAAAACGATGACAAAAAAATTCCTTCTTCCCCCTCCTTGATTCGGCCGGCGGCTGCTAGGTTGCTAGGGTTTTGTTTTCTTTTTTTTTTTTTTTTGAGTTTATGATAATAAAGAGTTCCTAATTTGACTAACTCAAGAATTTATACTTTGGATTGATTCCTAATTGGGTTGGGTTTACTAATACAAATTTCGGGCCAATCCAAATTCTTCGGCCCACTTCTTTCAATTGCTTTATAACTCTAATTATTGTTTAATTAAATTAATAAAACCGAATTAAAATAAAATCAATAAAAAAAAATTCGGTTATTACATTCTTACCCCCTTAAAAGAAGTTTGTCCTCAAACTTTGACAATTCTTAATCCGAGAAGATGTCCGGGTACAATTCGCGCATTTCATTTTCTTGTTCCCATGTCGCTTCTCTTTCTGAGTGGTTGCTCCATTGCACTTTTACATAGGGAACCGTACGCTTTCTTACGACCTCGTCTTTTCTGCCGACGATCTTGATTGGTCGTTCATCGTACGTCAAATCTGCCCGAACTCTTAACTGCTTGTATTCTATCACATGACTCGGATCATGAATATACTTCCTTAGCATGGAGACATGGAACACATTATGCACTCCAGATAATACCGGCGGTAACGCCAATCGATAAGCCACTTCCCCGATCTTATCAAGGATTTCGAATGGTCCCACATATCGTGGACTTAACTTTCCCTTAATCCCAAAACGCATAACTCCCTTCGTGGGTGATATCTTTAGGAATACTCGATCCCCTGGCTGAAATTCCAGTTCTCGCCTTCTATTGTCTGCGTAAGATTTCTGCCTGCTCTGTGCAGTCTGTAGCCACTTCCGGATCTGTTGTACCTTATCTGCCGTGACTTGTACAAGTTCCGGTCCACTTAACTTCCTCTCACCGACTTCATCCCAACACGCCGGTGATCTACACTTCCTCCCATACAACGCTTCATATGGAGCCATCCCAATGCTTGCGTGAAAGCTGTTGTTGTATGTGAATTCTACTAATGGTAAGTGTTCGTCCCATGCGTTTGGCCAATCTAACGAAGTAGCCCTCAGCATGTCTTCCAACGTCTGGATAGTCCTTTCCGACTGCCCATCTGTCTGTGGGTGAAATGCCGTACTCATGGTCAACTCGGTTCCCAATGCTTCTTGTAGGCTGTTCCAGAATTTCGAAGTGAACCTAGCATCTCGATCAGACACGATTGTGACCGGGATTCCATGTAACCTTACTATCTCGTCGATGTACAACTTGGCCAACTTCTCCAACGAATCAGTCTTCTTGATTGCCAGAAAATGTGCTGACTTAGTCAATCGATCTACTATAACCCATATAGCATCATACTTGCCTACCGTCTTTGGCAACCCACGTACGAAATCCATAGCAATATTCTCCCACTTCCATTCAGGAATTGGTAATGATTGCAGTAACCATGCTGGCTTCTGATGTTCACTCTTAACTTGTTGACAATTCAGACATCTATGCACATTCTCTGCCACGTCATTCTTCATATTATTCCACCAATATGACTCCTTTAGATCCCTATACATTTTAGTACTTCCCGGATGTACAGAGAACTTCGAGCAATGAGCTTCTCTCAGTATCTCTCTCTTGATCTCATCATTGCTTGGCACCCACACTCTCTTTTGGTATCTCAGAATTCCATCTTCGCCCATATGAAGATCTTTTGCTTGCCCTTTTCCGATTAGAGTTTCTCTCTCCTCGTCTAATTCTTGTGCCTCTTTAATTCTGCCCAACAATGCAGGTTGTAACGTCAGTCGAGCCAAGTATCCGTTTACTTTTACTATCAAGTTCATCTCCTTGACATCCTTCCATATGCTTACCCCCTTAGAGACCAACATCGCCAACATTCCGTGATTCTTCCTACTTAAGGCATCTGCCACCTTGTTGGCTTTCCCAGGATGATATAATATTTCACAGTCGTAATCCTTGAGAAGTTCTAGCTACCTCCGTTGTCTCATATTCAATTCCTTCTGCGTGAAGATATACTTAAGGCTCTTGTGATCCGTAAAAATCTGGCATTTCACGCCATACAGATAATGTCTCCAAATTTTCAATGCAAACACTACTGCTGCTAACTCCAGATCATGGGTCGGGTAATTCCTTTCATGTACCTTCAACTGCCTAGATGCATAAGCTATCACCTTCTCATTTTGCATCAGTACACAGCCTAGTCCTTTCAACGACGCATCACTGTAGATAACAAAACCTTCCGTCCCTGTCGGTAGTGTTAATACTGGTGCTGATACTAGTCTATTCTTCAATTCTTGAAAACTTCGCTCACATTCTTCTGACCAAACAAACTTAGCTGCCTTCTGCGTCAGCTTCGTCAATGGTCCAGATAACTTCGAAAATCCCTCTACGAACCTTCTATAGTAACCAGCTAAACCCAAGAAACTTCTTATTTCGGTTACTGTAGCCGGTCTTTCCCTATCCATTATTGCCTCTACCTTCGTTGGGTCCACATAAATTCTTTCTTTCGACACTACGTGCCCCAAAAATGCTACTTTCTCCAACCAGAATTCACATTTCTTAAATTTCGCATACAATTTCTGTCTCCTCAAAATCTCTAGCACTATCCTCAAATGTTCAGTATGCTCCTCCTTTGTCTTCGAGTACACCAAAATATCATCAATGAATACTATCACACACTTGTCTAAGTACTCTTGAAATATTCTATTCATCAACTCCATGAATGCAGCTGGTGCGTTCGTTAACCCAAATGGCATCACGACAAACTCATAATGCCCATACCTCGTCCTAAACGCTGTCTTCGCCACGTCCACATCCTTGACTCTCAGCTGATGGTATCCGGATCTAAGATCAATCTTTGAAAAGTAACATGCTCCCCTCAATTGATCAAACAAATCATCAATTCTCGGCAGCGGGTATTGGTTCCTAACCGTCACTTTATTCAATTCTCTATAGTCAATACACAGTCTCATAGATCTATCTTTCTTCTTCACAAATAGTACCGGTGCACCCCATGGTGATACACTCGGTCTAATCAACCCCTTATCCAACAGTTCTTGCAACTGCTCCTTTAGTTCTTTTAACTCTGTTGGAGCCATCTTGTACGGTGCTCTCGAAATAGGTGTAGTTTCTGGTACTAAATCGATGGAGAACTCTACTTCCCTTACTGGTGGTACACCAGGTAATTCCTCAGGAAACACATCTTGAAATTCATTCACTATTTCAAGTAACTCTAAGGTTACTCCCTTCGCTTCTGTTTCACCTATGTATGCCAGGAATCCTTCACACCCTTTTCTTAATAGTTTACGAGCCTTCATTACAGATATAAGGTTCGATCGGGTTCTAGGTTTCGTTCCTTGAGAACATCACCCTTTTCTAGATAGTAATCTGAAGTGGACTTCTTTCTTTAAAACAATCCACATGCAGCCAACTAGTCCATTCCCAAGATTACATCAAATTCCTCAATGTCCTAAACTAATGAGATCAACTTCAAGTTCTTTCTCGTCCAATTTCAAAGGACAATTCCTAGATATAGACGTAATAGGGATCAATTCTCTAGTTTGAATATCCATAACTAAAGAATTCTCTAACACATCAGGAATTAAATTCACATTCCTAGCCAAGCAATCATTTGGGACTTCTTATCAGCACATTGCCCTTTGGCGTCGTTCTTATTATCATTATTTCTATTGCCGCAGTCTTTATTCTGGTACTTACTTGTACTACCTTCGTTTTCACGATCGTCAGTAGCCGTCCGCTTATTATTATTCCCATCCTTTAGATTCAGTCGACTCTTCTTCTCTTCTCGCTTACCGCGATAACTATTCTGATTATTTCTCTACTATCCTTGCCCTATCCAACACTTGGTCATAGGTTGGTAGCATTAATGGAGTAATTCTGTATTTGATTCGGTTGCTCAAACCAGCTTCAAATTTTCGAGCCTTTTGCGCTTCATCATCGAAGAGCGTTAGGGCAACTTCTATCAATTCGGTGAATCTAGCACCATAGTCGTTCACCGTCATACTTCCTTGAGTTAGCATCATAACTCAGCCACTCTGGCGTTTTGAACACTTTTCGGATAATATGATACTATCATTAGTTATCATGAATACGAGACGTTTTCACGCGCTCTCATACTATCGCTCGTCTCTACAGACTAACATTCAATTTATAGGTCATTCACTAAACCACTGGTCGCTTCAATAGACCATCACTATCTTAATTAGTCAACTTTACTAGACTTATTGGTCGTTTCATTAGACCATTACTATTTTCATCGGTCATTTCAATAGACCATTCTTACTTGTTCCAGGGCATTTTTTAACACTATTACTCACGCTAATACAAGCATTGCTACTATGCTTAATACTTTCAAATAAATAGGCCGTCCCCAAAAGACGTAACTTTTACAAGAGATCGGTTTACTAGATCTTTGGTCGTTTCAATAGACCAATTCTACTTAACGAAGTCATTTCACTAGACTTTACTTATTATCAGGTCGATTCACTAGACCTATTTTCATTCACACTTGGCTGATTCAATAAGTCATATACTTTTTATACTTGACCGTTTCGATAGGTCACCTTATTCTTGTTTCGATCATTTCACTAGACCAAAATTGAATTCACTTGGCCGTTTCAATAAGCCAATTACTTTTACTTTTGACCGTTTCAATAGGTCACTTTACTCTTGTTTCGATCGTTTCACTAGACCAAAACTAATTTTCACTTGGCCGTTTCAATAAGCCAATTATACTTAAGGTCTTTTCACTTGACCCATACTTTCTCGTTCTAGACTCGCTCACATGCTTTAACATTTAAGAACGAAACACTAAACAAAGCCATTTGTTTAGAATAAATCATAAAATTTTATTACGAGAATCTTCTTGGAATAAAAGTAAACAAAACAAAAAGTCTAGTATTTTCTCTAACTAGAACTAACTATCAATACTATGAATGATATAAATTCTATGTTCCACTTTTCAATCATGGACATCTTCCTAGGCCTTCCCTTAGGTCTTCCACTAGGCACCTTTGGTGTCTTCTTAGAGCCTCTTGGTCTACCTCTGGACCTACGAACTGGTACCATTGGTGGTTCATCATCAATAATTTCAATTGAATTAGCTTTATTGCTTCCAAGGTTGATATCTACTTCCTCGATTTCATCATCAGTTACTAATTCTTCCTCATTTGGTGCTTCATTACCTATAAGTGTGGTAGGTTTAAGCTTTCTAGCCTTTTCTTCCTTGAACTTTTCCAGTTCATAATACCATTGATAGGCCTCTTCTCTGACCTCATGGTAGTCCCAAGATTTCATTATAACATATTAGTAGGATATAAATAGACATGCACTGAAGAGGTTTCTACTTCCCCAAGTATATCCATACTTTACGTACACCCTTAGTATTATTCCTAGAGATAGATTTTATCACTTGAACTTCCTCGAGTAAGATCTTATTCAAGTCAAGTACTAAGTTCTCCCATTAGTCATAACTTTCAGTTTTCTCCCATAAGACCTAAAGCCATTGCTCTGATACCAACTGTAACACCCCGAATTTTCTTAATATATCTGAGCATTTAATAGCATTTAATAACAATAATAAACAATAATAAATACCTTAATTTAGGGTTCACAATGGCCCCTTATTTAAACCATAAATTCAAAACAATAGCGGAAGCGTAACTTAAACTTGTCTTGGTAGGTAACAACCCTAACCATCAACGTACTTCAATTTACATCAAAATAATTGTACTTAAACTACTAAGTTAAGAATCTTCAATCCACCGTCTTCCTACGGCTACTTTCCTTGTCTTGTCCTCCTACTTAAATCCTGAAAACAAAATTTATAGAGAAGGGATGAGCGAACGAATGCTCAGTAAGTTCATACGTGGCCTCTCCGGTTACTAAGGAGAGACGACCAGAACGAATACTTTGAATAACTTTTATAAAGATAGGTTCAGTTACTTTTGGATTCAAGACTGCAGAACAATACAGTCGTATTTCATTTAAGATTTTACTTTCAAAGGATTATGGCACTACAATCCAAAGGGATTCATTCAAGTTCCGTCAATTCCTTGGTAACGTACATTATAACCTCAATGCCAAAGGTACAATTTGTACACCTAGCTTCTCCAGCCAATAGTGTGGGTCGTAACATATATGGTATCCACACACATATGCTCGGGGTCTAGAATCATCCTTGTAATCAGACAATTCCTGAGAGAAGGCATGTGATCACTCATGCAATCCCTAGTTTAAGGACGAGTCTTTTCTAACTGGACTGTCCATCAATGTCTTTTCTAACTGGACATTGGCTACCTTAACAAGTAATTGGTTAACTTACAAGTTAAAATGAGAACATACTAAGGTACAAGTATGTGATACAAGTTTCAAACTTCGATACTTAGTAGATCGATGGGGACATCACTAAGTATAGATTCTTTCAAGGAACGTACAATAACGCAGAGTTCATTCAAATACAAGTTTCAAACTTCAATATCCATGATTTTGGTCAGTTTTTCTTGATCTAAATTTTCCATTGTAATTCCTAACATCAATTTATTCATAACTTAATAACAAGGAAAATCATTAAAGTCAATAACATCATTCTCAATCCTCTAGGGCCATTCGGCCGAATGAGGTTTATGGGGAAAACCCATATTTTTCTTTCTTTTGATAAACCTAATTCAACCTCAATGATTTAATTGTTCAGTCCCCAAGCATTGCATAGTATCAATCCATTCAAAACACGATTTAAAATCAAACTTAAAAATACTAACATGGAGATCATCATATTCTCAAACCTTTAGATCAAATCCATTGTCCTTTTTAAAGTTTTTGTCATTGAATCACTAACATGCAAAAACCTTAATATTCGTATTCTTAAAACATGCATAACTTATGATTTATTAATCTGAATTCAATGAAACAAATTTTGGAGAGTAGGATTTAGCATTACCTTGAGAATGATCGGATTACTTCTTCCAAAACGATGACAAAAAAATTCCTTCTTCCACCTCCTTGATTCGGCCGGCGGCTGCTAGGTTGCTAGGCTTTTGTTTTCTTTTTTTTTTTTTTTTTGAGTTTATGGTAATAAAGAGTTCCTAATTTGACTAACTCAAGAATTTATACTTTGGATTGATTCCTAATTGGGTTGGGTTTACTAATACAAATTTCGGGCCAATCCAAATTCTTCGGCCCACTTCTTTCAATTGCTTTATAACTCTAATTATTGTTTAATTAAATTAATAAAATAACATCAATAAAAAAAAAATCGGTTATTACATTCTTACCCCCTTAAAAGAAGTTTGTCCTCAAACTTTGACAATTCTTAATCCGAGAAGATGTCCGGGTACAATTCGCGCATTTCACTTTCTTGTTCCCATGTCGCTTCTCTTTCTGAGTGATTGCTCCATTGCACTTTTACATAGGGAACCGTACGCTTTCTTACGACCTCGTCTTTTCTGCCGACGATCTTGATTGGTCGTTCATCGTACGTCAAATCTGCCCGAACTCTTAACTGCTTGTATTCTATCACATGACTCGGATCATGAATATACTTCCTTAGAATGGACACATGGAACACATTATGCACTCCAGATAATACCGGCGGTAACGCCAATCGATAAGCCACTTCCCCGATCTTATCAAGGATTTCGAATGGTCCCACATATCGTGGACTTAACTTTCCTTTAATCCCAAAACGCATAACTCCCTTCGTGGGTGATATCTTTAGGAATACTCGATCCCCTGGCTGAAATTCCAGTTCTCGCCTTCTATTGTCTGCGTAAGATTTCTGCCTGCTCTGTACAGTCTGTAGCCACTTCCGGATCTGTTGTACCTTATCTGCCGTGACTTGTACAAGTTCCGGTCCACTTAACTTCCTCTCACCGACTTCATCCCAACACGCCGGTGATCTACACTTCCTCCCATACAACGCTTCATATGGAGCCATCCCAATGCTTGCGTGAAAGCTGTTGTTGTATGCGAATTCTACTAATGGTAAGTGTTCGTCCCATGCGTTTGGCCAATCTAACGAAGTAGCCCTCAGCATGTCTTCTAACGTCTGGATAGTCCTTTCCGACTGCCCATCTGTCTGTGGGTGAAACGCCGTACTCATGGTCAACTCTGTTCCCAATGCTTCTTGTAGGCTGTTCCAGAATTTCAAAGTGAACCTAGCATCTCGATCAGACACGATTGTGACCGGGATTCCATGTAACCTTACTATCTCGTCGATGTACAACTTGGCCAACTTCTCCAACGAATCGGTCTTCTTGATTGCCAGAAAATGTGCTGACTTAGTCAATCGATCTACTATAACCCATATAGCATCATACTTCCCTATCGTCTTTGGCAACCCACTTACGAAATCCATAGCAATATTCTCCCACTTCCATTCGGGAATTGGTAATGATTGCAGTAACCCTGTTGGCTTCTGATGTTCACTCTTAACTTCTTGACACGTCAGACATCTATGCACATACTCTGCCACATCATTCTTCATATTATTCCACCAATATGACTCCTTTAGATCCCTATACATTTTAGTACTTCCCGGTTGTACAGAGAACTTCGAGCAATGAGCTTCTCTCAGTATCTCTCTCTTGATCTCATCATTGCTTGGCACCCACACTCTCTTTTGGTATCTCAGAATTCCATCTTCGCCCATATGAAGATCTTTTGCTTGCCCTTTTTCGATTAGAGTTTCTCTCTCCTCGTCTAATTCTTGTGCCTCTTTAATTCTGCCCAACAATGCAGGTTGTAACGTCAGTCGAGCCAAGTATCCGTTTACTTTTACTATCAAGTTCATCTCCTTGACATCCTTCCATATGCTTACCCCCTTAGAGACCAACGCCGCCAACATTCCGTGATTCTTCCTACTTAAGGCATCTGCCACCTTGTTGGCTTTCCCAGGATGATATAATATTTCACAGTCGTAATCCTTGAGAAGTTCTAGCCACCTCCGTTGTCTCATATTCAATTCCTTCTGCGTGAAGATATACTTAAGGCTCTTGTGATCCGTAAAAATCTAGCATTTCACGCCATACAGATAATGTCTCCAAATTTTCAATGCAAACACTACTGCTGCTAACTCCAGATCATGGGTCGGGTAATTCCTTTCATGTACCTTAAACTGCCTAGATGCATAAGCTATCACCTTCTCATTTTGCATCAGTACACAGCCTAGTCCTTTCAACGACGCATCACTGTAGATAACAAAACCTTCTGTCCCTGTCGGTTGTGTTAATACTGGTGCAGATACTAGTCTATTCTTCAATTCTTGAAAACTTCGCTCACATTCTTCTGACCAAACAAACTTAGCTGCCTTCTACGTCAGCTTCGTCAATGGTCCAGATAACTTCGAAAATCCCTCTACGAACCTTCTATAGTAACCAGCTAAACCCAAGAAACTTCTTATTTCGGTTACTGTAGTCGGTCTTTCCCAATCCATTATTGCCTCTACCTTCGTTGGGTCCACAGAAATTCCTTCTTTCGACACTACGTGCCCCAAAAATGCTACTTTCTCCAACCAGAATTCACATTTCTTAAATTTCGCATACAATTTCTGTCTCCTCAAAATCTCTAGCACTATCCTCAAATGTTCAGTATGCTCCTCCTTTGTCTTCGAGTACACCAAAATATCATCAATGAATACTATCACACACTTGTCTAAGTACTCTTGAAATATTCTATTCATCAACTCCATGAATGCAGCTGGTGCGTTCGTTAACCCAAATGGCATCACGACAAACTCATGATGCCCATACCTCGTCCTAAACGCTGTCTTCGCCACGTCCACATCCTTGACTCTCAGCTGATGGTATCCGGATCTAAGATCAATCTTTGGAAAGTAACATGCTCCCCTCAATTGATCAAACAAATCATCAATTCTCGGCAGCGGGTATTGGTTCCTAACCGTCACTTTATTCAATTCTCTATAGTCAATACACAGTCTCATAGATCCATCTTTCTTCTTCACAAATAGTACCGGTGCATCCCATGGTGATACACTCGGTCTAATCAACCCCTTGTCCAACAGTTCTTGCAACTGCTCCTTTAGTTCTTTCAACTCTGTTGGAACCATCTTGTACGGTGCTCTCGAAATAGGTGTGGTTTCTGGTACTAAATCGATGGAGAACTCTACTTCCCTTACTGGTGGTACACCAGGTAATTCCTCAGGAAACACATCTTGAAATTCATTCACTACTTCAAGTAACTCTAAGGTTACTCCCTTCGCTTCTGTTTCACCTATGTATGCCAGGAATCCTTCACACCCTTTTCTTAATAGTTTACGAGCCTTCATTACAGATATAAGGTTCGATCGGGTTCTAGGTTTCGTTCCTTGAGAACATCACCCTTTTCTAGATAGTAATCTGAAGTGGACTTCTTTCTTTAAAACAATCCACATGCAGCCAACTAGTCCATTCCCAAGATTACATCAAATTCCTCAATGTCCTAAACTAATGAGATCAACTTCAAGTTCTTTCTCGTCCAATTTCAAAGGACAATTCCTAGATATAGACGTAATAGGGATCAATTCTCTAGTTTGAATATCCATAACTAAAGAATTCTCTAACACATCAGGAATTAAATTCACATTCCTAGCCAAGCAATCATTTGGGACTTCTTATCAGCACATTGCCCTTTGGCGTCGTTCTTATTATCATTATTTCTATTGCCGCAGTCTTTATTCTGGTACTTACTTGTACTACCTTCGTTTTCACGATCGTCAGTAGCCGTCCGCTTATTATTATTCCCATCCTTTAGATTCAGTCGACTCTTCTTCTCTTCTCGCTTACCGCGATAACTATTCTGATTATTTCTCTACTATCCTTGCCCTATCCAACACTTGGTCATAGGTTGGTAGCATTAATGGAGTAATTCTGTATTTGATTCGGTTGCTCAAACCAGCTTCAAATTTTCGAGCCTTTTGCGCTTCATCATCGAAGAGCGTTAGGGCAACTTCTATCAATTCGGTGAATCTAGCACCATAGTCGTTCACCGTCATACTTCCTTGAGTTAGCATCATAACTCAGCCACTCTGGCGTTTTGAACACTTTTCGGATAATATGATACTATCATTAGTTATCATGAATACGAGACGTTTTCACGCGCTCTCATACTATCGCTCGTCTCTACAGACTAACATTCAATTTATAGGTCATTCACTAAACCACTGGTCGCTTCAATAGACCATCACTATCTTAATTAGTCAACTTTACTAGACTTATTGGTCGTTTCATTAGACCATTACTATTTTCATCGGTCATTTCAATAGACCATTCTTACTTGTTCCAGGGCATTTTTTAACACTATTACTCACGCTAATACAAGCATTGCTACTATGCTTAATACTTTCAAATAAATAGGCCGTCCCCAAAAGACGTAACTTTTACAAGAGATCGGTTTACTAGATCTTTGGTCGTTTCAATAGACCAATTCTACTTAACGAAGTCATTTCACTAGACTTTACTTATTATCAGGTCGATTCACTAGACCTATTTTCATTCACACTTGGCTGATTCAATAAGTCATATACTTTTTATACTTGACCGTTTCGATAGGTCACCTTATTCTTGTTTCGATCATTTCACTAGACCAAAACTGAATTCACTTGGCCGTTTCAATAAGCCAATTACTTTTACTTTTGACCGTTTCAATAGGTCACTTTACTCTTGTTTCGATCGTTTCACTAGACCAAAACTAATTTTCACTTGGCCGTTTCAATAAGCCAATTATACTTAAGGTCTTTTCACTTGACCCATACTTTCTCGTTCTAGACTCGCTCACATGCTTTAACATTTAAGAACAAAACACTAAACAAAGCCATTTGTTTAGAATAAATCATAAAATTTTATTACGAGAATCTTCTTGGAATAAAAGTAAACAAAACAAAAAGTCTAGTATTTTCTCTAACTAGAACTAACTATCAATACTATGAATGATATAAATTCTATGTTCCACTTTTCAATCATGGACATCTTCCTAGGCCTTCCCTTAGGTCTTCCACTAGGCACCTTTGGTGTCTTCTTAGAGCCTCTTGGTTTACCTCTGGACCTACGAACTGGTACCATTGGTGGTTCATCATCAATAATTTCAATTGAATTAGCTTTATTGCTTCCAAGGTTGATATCTACTTCCTCGATTTCATCATCAGTTACTAATTCTTCCTCATTTGGTGCTTCATTACCTATAAGTGTGGTAGGTTTAAGCTTTCTAGCCTTTTCTTCCTTGAACTTTTCCAGTTCATAATACCATTGATAGGACTCTTCTCTGACCTCATGGTAGTCCCAAGATTTCATTATAACATATTAGTAGGATATAAATAGACATGCACTGAAGAGGTTTCTACTTCCCCAAGTATATCCATACTTTACGTACACCCTTAGTATTATTCCTAGAGATAGATTTTATCACTTGAACTTCCTCGAGTAAGATCTTATTCAAGTCAAGTACTAAGTTCTCCCATTAGTCTTAACTTTCAGTTTTCTCCCATAAGACCTAAAGCCATTGCTCTGATACCAACTGTAACACCCCGAATTTTCTTAATATATCTGAGCATTTAATGGCATTTAATAACAATAATAAACAATAATAAATACCTTAATTTAGGGTTCACAATGGCCCCTTATTTAAACCATAAATTCAAAACAATAGCGGAAGCATAACTTAAACTTGTCTTGGTAGGTAACAACCCTAACCATCAACGTACTTCAATTTACATCCAAATAATTGTACTTAAACTACTAAGTTAAGAATCTTCAATCCACCGTCTTCCTACGGCTACTTTCCTTGTCTTGTCCTCCTACTTAAATCCTGAAAACAAAATTTATAGAGAAGGGATGAGCGAACGAATGCTCAGTAAGTTCATACGTGGCCTCTCCGGTTACTAAGGAGAGACGACCAGAACGAATACTTTGAATAACTTTTACAAAGATAGGTTCAGTTACTTTTGGATTCAAGACTGCAGAACAATACAGTCGTATTTCATTTAAGATTTTACTTTCAAAGGATTATGGCACTACAATCCAAAGGGATTCATTCAAGTTCCGTCAATTCCTTGGTAACGTACATTATAACCTCAATGCCAAAGGTACAATTTGTACACCTAGCTTCTCCAGCCAATAGTGTGGGTCGTAACATATATGGTATCCACACACATATGCTCGGGGTCTAGAATCATCCTTGTAATCAGACAATTCCTGAGAGAAGGCATGTGATCACTCATGCAATCCCTAGTTTAAGGACGAGTCTTTTCTAACTGGACTGTCCATCAATGTCTTTTCTAACTGGACATTGGCTACCTTAACAAGTAAGTGGTTAACTTACAAGTTAAAATGAGAACATACTAAGGTACAAGTATGTGATACAAGTTTCAAACTTCGATACTTAGTAGATCGATGGGGACATCACTAAGTATAGATTCTTTTAAGGAACGTTCAATAACGCAGAGTTCATTCAAATACAAGTTTCAAACTTCAATATCAATGATTTTGGTCAGTTTTTCTTGATCTAAATTTTCCATTGTAATTCCTAACATCAATTTATTCATAACTTAATAACAAGGAAAATCATTAAAGTCAATAACATCATTCTCAATCCTCTAGGGCCATTCGGCCGAATGAGGTTTATGGGGAAAACCCATATTTTTCTTTCTTTTGATAAACCTAATTCAACCTCAATGATTTAATTGTTCAGTCCCCAAGCATTGCATAGTATCAATCCATTCAAAACACGATTTAAAATCAAACTTAAAAATACTAACATGGAGATCATCCTATTCTCAAACCTTTAGATCAAATCCATTGTCCTTTTTAAAGTTTTTGTCATTGAATCACTAACATGCAAAAACCTTAATATTCGTATTCTTAAAACATGCATAACTTATGATTTATTAATCTGAATTCAATGAAACAAATTTTGGAGAGTAGGATTTTGCATTACCTTGAGAATGATCGGATTACTTCTTCCAAAACGATGACAAAAAAATTCCTTCTTCCCCCTCCTTGATTCGGCCGGCGGCTGCTAGGTTGCTAGGGTTTTGTTTTCTTTCTTTTTTTTTTTTTGAGTTTATGATAATAAAGAGTTCCTAATTTGACTAACTCAAGAATTTATACTTTGGATTGATTCCTAATTGGGTTGGGTTTACTAATACAAATTTCGGGCCAATCCAAATTCTTCGGCCCACTTCTTTCAATTGCTTTATAACTCTAATTATTGTTTAATTAAATTAATAAAATAACATCAATAAAAAAAAATCGGTTATTACATTCTTACCCCCTTAAAAGAAGTTTGTCCTCAAACTTTGACAATTCTTAATCCGAGAAGATGTCCGGGTACAATTCGCGCATTTCACTTTCTTGTTCCCATGTCGCTTCTCTTTCTGAGTGATTGCTCCATTGCACTTTTACATAGGGAACCGTACACTTTCTTACGACCTCGTCTTTTCTGCCGACGATCTTGATTGGTCGTTCATCGTACGTCAAATCTGCCCGAACTCTTAACTGCTTGTATTCTATCACATGACTCGGATCATGTGTCGCGACCCCGAACCCGCGGTTCCGGGATACGCGAGCTGGACGTCGACTTAAAATCAAAACTCTAAAATATAGAAGTTAAAATTTCCATTTTGAACCAAAAGATTTTAATACAAGGTTTGGAAAATCCAAGTTTAACAACACCATAAACCAACTAGTGTAAGCTCCACAAGCTCACACCAAAGATACAAAATATTACAATTCTTAATGACGTCAATAGTGGTAAAACTATCCCCAAAAGGTTATACATTTAAATAATGTAAACCGATCTATAACAACTTGCCCCAAAATCTCAATCCTCTCGACGTCCTCCTCGAACCGCGAATCCTAATCCTTTTCCTCCTGGGGGGGGGTTAAGGAAAAACAAAGATGGAAATAAACGGGGTGAGATAAAATCTCAGTAAGTTACTAATGCAACTACATGACATGCTAATATGCAATGACCAATATCAATTAACATAAGATAGATAGCAGCGGAAATAATAAGTGACATGCTGTCAACAGTAACATCCAATAATCAACCATATAAATAAGCATATAACAACAAATGAGAGGTTCCCTATCGCCAACCGTCCCATACCGGTTGGAAATAACGACCAGCTCATCATGCAACACATAAAGCTGAAATAAACACTCATAAGTGGATACATAGCCAAGGTTTCACCCCACTGGAAGAACCAAATAAAGGTCGCTGCGCAGCTTCAATAATCAACAATCAACATCTTCATAGCAGCATGAAAGCTCGAAGAGAAAACCCCGGTACCGGAACCAAATCATAAAAGTGTCACAAGGGACAAGGACCATGACACAAAGTCATGCCCATTAGCCAGATGCATTCACAAAGGAACGCTGACTTATCCTTTCCAAGGCCAATCTGGAGAAGGGGTATAGTAAGGGCAAAACAATGGTCAACATTATAATGGACTTGGCTTTGCCATTATAATCCTTCCCATCGCCCGATGCAACAAATATGCCAGCTGGGCTTCTAATTAAATGCTAAGTAATAATATTTTAGCATGAATAACAACTTAAGGTTCCAAAGTAGGGAACCACACCAATTAATCACCATAAAGATGCAAACGATTACTCATGAAGAGTTCAACAACAACGAACACAATAAGTTTCTCATAAAAGAGCACAACAACGATAAACGGAATTTCTCATAAAGAGCACAACAACAATGATTATTAGAGTACCGTAATTTCATAAAGAGAAACCATACCAGATACATTCCAAAGATGATACCCACGAGTTAATCATAAAGATCACAACCCAAACGGTCGCTCACAAATAGTACAACGACTATAACCCAAAATTATCCTAAACATTTACTCATAAAGATGTACTAGGACTATGAACTCAACCATCTCATCACACCTGAAATTCCAAAGTAGGAATCAGAATGAATACACTTTGGTGTTCAACCACAACCCTCTAGGTACTATGGGACATCGCTTAAAACCTAGACCAAGTCTTACTCGAAAGTCAATTCGATTGGAACAACCACGAACACATCAGACGATGCCCAAACACCTAATAAAATCCCGAAGTATAAAACTTATCACTTAACCGAACAACCTATACTATCTTGTAGTACTCTAAGAGAGCTTCGAAACGATAGTTTACACGCCTAAAACGGAGTCCGGACGAAGAAGTTATGGACGAAACAATTTTAGAAGAAAAGGGAAGAATATACTAGAATTCTTGCTTGGCACGACCGTGCCTAAGAAAGTGGCACGACCGTGCCAGACATTTCGAGAGGAAAGGCAATTTTGGCATATTGGCACGACCGTGCCTAAGAAAATGGCACGACCGTGCCAACCAAGACGGGAGAAAAGGGAATTGTGGCACGACCGTGCCAAATAAAAGAGCACGACCGTGCCAGACCTTACGAGAGGGAAAGTGAATTGTGGCACGACCGTGCCAAATAAAGGAGCACGACCGTGCCAGATGAACAAAGCCCAGATTCATCCAAGGTTCACCATTTTCGGGCCAAAACTCACCCAAAACACCAAATACTCAAAATCAACACTCCCAACAAGGTTTCTAAGGTACCCAAACATCTTTTAACTAGAAAGGGGATCTAAATACACCATTTATAAACTAAAACCAAGAATCAAAACCAACATTTCAAAATCACCATTTTTGACCAAAAACCCAAATAAATTCCAAATAAATTGCAAACTCATCCAAACTTCCAATATAACAATAAAAGCATTATATGAACATGATATGAACATTTTAGCATTAAAATGGGGGAAAAGTAACTTACTTGCAAATTCTCAAAGTTGATGGATTTCAAATCTTTTTGACTCTACGCGATCCTAGCGACGATCTAAACAATGTTCAAGTTTTAAGAATTGAGAGATGATGAGAGGAAGAAGGAGAAAATGAAGAGAGAAGAAGAAGAAAACTTACCTTTCACAAAGCTTGGAGAGAGAGAGAGAAATATGCTGGAGATGGGATGGAGAGAGTGAGGGAGAAGAGAGGGAGTAGGGGGAATTATTACGAAAAACTTACACTTAGGCCCCCTCCCCACCAATTACCCAACTCTAATACTTTCTACTAACAACTAAGACCAACTATTACTACACTAGCACAAATGACCCAATAAAATGCTAGGCATAATTATTATAACACATAAAGTGCACACATAAATATTTACATAAACAATAATTTAAATAAATAAATAAGCAAATAAATAAATAATAATTATTTATTACTGATAAAATAGAGCCTAGTTTTCGGGTCGTGACATTCACTCCCCCTTAAAGAAAATTCGACCCGAATTTTAACGAGACTTACCCGAAAGACCAAATAGCTACGGATACGATAGTTCTGCCATTTCTCAAATTCCTCAATTGTCCAATCTACCCCACTACAAGGTAATCTTAAATAATGCTTACGATACCACGACCTCTCACACATAACTTCCTTCAATCATAACCTTCACTACTAATTAAAACCCACAATCAAAATTGGAGAATCCCAATTGCTCCCAATCATAACTCTCGAGATATCCCAAGCTCACCCTATTCATAACCTTAATTACACTGCAAAGGTGTTTCCTTTCGTAAATCGCATGCTTAGTAGTATTCCCCAGAAATTCAAAACATCACCATCCCGAGCCTAATTAGCTTTTAAAATGTGAGAGGCTAAAGAAGTTTTCCATCCTCATAACATTCACCGAAGGCTATATCTCTAAGGATTACCATTATAGTGTCTTCACTTTGATTTAACACCTTAAATTAATAGTACCATACAACCCCAAAATTCCTCGTACAAAGTGTCCACTTAATCTATGTTATACTCTCATCCCTTCATTAATCTGGTCTTGAAGCCTAAACCATTCAATGTACTCAATAGTCCGCAAAACGATCCAAATTTCACCTTCAAAAGATTTTCTTTAACTCTCATTTAAGTCATAATCCGTGCTCATATACCCAAAGGAAATCAACGAACTCTAAATTCAATAGCTAAACCCAGTTAGCTAGTAACGTTCCAACTGACCCAATACCAATTCATGATATTCCTTAATTATGCCCCAGTATTGATAATCAACTTACTTCACATACCCTTGATCCAATTCGGGAAACGCTACCAAGAAGGGATTTAGAACCGTAGAACCACTATCTAACCAGATTTTCAAAATGCCTTTAACATAAATCAAGAAATTATTACTCTCCCAAAATGTACTTAGTCATTTCTAACTTAACACGCTTACCACCACTAATGATTATAGCTCCTGTAACAAAATCATCACCCATAACAAATCGTACACCTCTCATGCTAATCCATCCCGATACATTCACGGAGATGCACTTAAAGTGACCAAAATTCCCCTCAAGAGATCCTCAGTGAATCCTCAACTCCTATAACTCAACCGATACTATATGGCTATTGATCTAAATATTAGTACTACAACCTTGGACCACAACAATGCAATTTAACCCCAAGCTTCTCTTCGAACACTAAGCACTATTCAGAAGAAAATGAAAATCTTACGAATGATAATTACACCCAACAAATTTACCGAAACTAAATACTCGGACTTCAATTAAGAAAAGATAGGTATAACTCCTCCCAAAGGAACGGTCTCAAACAGTTTTAAGAAACTAGGAATGGAGAATATAACAATCCCCTACAACAATAGATTTAAGCAATAGTAACATCAAAATCTCGTAATAGCAACATGGCTAATCTAGCAGGTGAAACATAACCATACTTAAGCACATCATAAGCACATAAGACTTTATCGGACACCCTAAACTCCTCCATAGGAGTAGACACCTACAACACATAAGTCAAAGACTCAGAAGAAATAAATGCGACTAAATGCACAGAAACACATAAATGCGATGACCCTAAAATGCACGCGCTCGCTCTCTCGACACAAAATTAATACCTCCTGAAACTGATGAATCACCCGCTGAGTGCTGATTGATCGCAAATACCCTACCCTGAACTTTTAGGGTTTCCCGAAGTATCTCTCTTCTGACCTTGTGCAGTACCAGTGCCGCTCCCGGATGGTTGATACCTGCCCCTAAGACAATCCCTCACAAAATGCCCCAACTGACCACAATTCACACATTTTCCTTGCTTCTTCCAACACTTGTCTTCTGAGTGTCCTATCCTCTGACAGAAGCTGCAGACTTTCCCATTTCGTGTCCCTTTATAAGAACCTTGATTTCTTACTGTTGGTTGCCCTTGAAGTTGCCTTCTGAATCGAGTTTGCACTCCAGAATTACCTATGTTATCCGAATGTTGCTGTTGTGACTTGCTCTGCCCTCCTTGCTTACCCGGGTTAACCATCTCAGTCTTCCTTTTGTTTTCCCAAATATCCTGCTCAATCAAGTAGGCTCGATCCACCGCATCCTGAAAAGGTTGAATTCTTTGGGCTAAAAGTTGAGTCCTAATAGCTGTCTTCAAACCCCTAATCAATCTCATCGCTTTCTGCTCCTCGGTCCGCACAAGGTATTCACAACACCTGGCTAATTCTGTGAACTTAGCTGAGTACTGTGCTACTGACATCATGCCTTGCTCCAAGCTGAGGAACTCGATCTCCTTCCGGTTTTGATTTACTAAAAAGATAAAATGATCCTTGAATTTCCTCACGAACCACTCCCAAGGATATGGTACAAGAGTCGCATCCCAACTGGTCTTCAGTGCCTTCCACCAATGTTCCGCAGTCCCCACGAGCTTATAAGCTGAAAACAGAACCCTATCCTCATCAGTACATCCAAAGACCTCGTAGATTTTCTCCATCGATTCTATCCATAGCTTGGCCTTCTTCACATCAGGCTCACCGTCGTACTCCCTTGGTTTCAACTTTAAGAACTGCTCCAACCCATACCGCGGAGGTTCTACATGTTCCTCTCTCAATCCTTGGTCACGAATTGATTTCACAGCCGCTTCAAACCTCCCCTGAAACACTGCACGATTTTCTTCCCTTAGACCATTCTGATTCTGAGTCCCACTGATGCCTTCATCAGCTCTTCTTCTAGCCATCACAAACAAATACCTGCATAAAATACTCATCGTTACTCACTCCGAACCCATCTACCCTCCTAGGTCATTCTAGCCACCTATACCGATACTTAGAGCTAAACCATGGCTCTGATACCAACTGTCGCGACCCCGAACCCGCGGTTCCGGGATACGCGAGCTGGACGTCGACTTAAAATCAAAACTCTAAAATATAGAAGTTAAAATTTCCATTTTGAACCAAAAGATTTTAATACAAGGTTTGGAAAATCCAAGTTTAACAACACCATAAACCAACTAGTGTAAGCTCCACAAGCTCACACCAAAGATACAAAATATTACAATTCTTAATGACGTCAATAGTGGTAAAACTATCCCCAAAAGGTTATACATTTAAATAATGTAAACCGATCTATAACAACTTGCCCCAAAATCTCAATCCTCTCGACGTCCTCCTCGAACCGCGAATCCTAATCCTTTTCCTCCTGGGGGGGGGGTTAAGGAAAAACAAAGATGGAAATAAACGGGGTGAGATAAAATCTCAGTAAGTTACTAATGCAACTACATGACATGCTAATATGCAATGACCAATATCAATTAACATAAGATAGATAGCAGCGGAAATAATAAGTGACATGCTGTCAACAGTAACATCCAATAATCAACCATATAAATAAGCATATAACAACAAATGAGAGGTTCCCTATCGCCAACCGTCCCATACCGGTTGGAAATAACGACCAGCTCATCATGCAACACATAAAGCTGAAATAAACACTCATAAGTGGATACATAGCCAAGGTTTCACCCCACTGGAAGAACCAAATAAAGGTCGCTGCGCAGCTTCAATAATCAACAATCAACATCTTCATAGCAGCATGAAAGCTCGAAGAGAAAACCCCGGTACCGGAACCAAATCATAAAAGTGTCACAAGGGACAAGGACCATGACACAAAGTCATGCCCATTAGCCAGATGCATTCACAAAGGAACGCTGACTTATCCTTTCCAAGGCCAATCTGGAGAAGGGGTATAGTAAGGGCAAAACAATGGTCAACATTATAATGGACTTGGCTTTGCCATTATAATCCTTCCCATCGCCCGATGCAACAAATATGCCAGCTGGGCTTCTAATTAAATGCTAAGTAATAATATTTTAGCATGAATAACAACTTAAGGTTCCAAAGTAGGGAACCACACCAATTAATCACCATAAAGATGCAAACGATTACTCATGAAGAGTTCAACAACAACGAACACAATAAGTTTCTCATAAAAGAGCACAACAACGATAAACGGAATTTCTCATAAAGAGCACAACAACAATGATTATTAGAGTACCGTAATTTCATAAAGAGAAACCATACCAGATACATTCCAAGATGATACCCACGAGTTAATCATAAAGATCACAACCCAAACGGTCGCTCACAAATAGTACAACGACTATAACCCAAAATTATCCTAAACATTTACTCATAAAGATGTACTAGGACTATGAACTCAACCATCTCATCACACCTGAAATTCCAAAGTAGGAATCAGAATGAATACACTTTGGTGTTCAACCACAACCCTCTAGGTACTATGGGACATCGCCTAAAACCTAGACCAAGTCTTACTCGAAAGTCAATTCGATTGGAACAACCACGAACACATCAGACGATGCCCAAACACCTAATAAAATCCCGAAGTATAAAACTTATCACTTAACCGAACAACCTATACTATCTTGTAGTACTCTAAGAGAGCTTCGAAACGATAGTTTACACGCCTAAAACGGAGTCCGGACGAAGAAGTTATGGACGAAACAATTTTAGAAGAAAAGGGAAGAATATACTAGAATTCTTTCTTGGCACGACCGTGCCTAAGAAAGTGGCACGACCGTGCCAGACATTTCGAGAGGAAAGGCAATTTTGGCATATTGGCACGACCGTGCCTAAGAAAATGGCACGACCGTGCCAACCAAGACGGGAGAAAAGGGAATTGTGGCACGACCGTGCCAAATAAAAGAGCACGACCGTGCCAGACCTTACGAGAGGGAAAGTGAATTGTGGCACGACCGTGCCAAATAAAGGAGCACGACCGTGCCAGATGAACAAAGCCCAGATTCATCCAAGGTTCACCATTTTCGGGCCAAAACTCACCCAAAACACCAAATACTCAAAATCAACACTCCCAACAAGGTTTCTAAGGTACCCAAACATCTTTTAACTAGAAAGGGGATCTAAATACACCATTTATAAACTAAAACCAAGAATCAAAACCAACATTTCAAAATCACCATTTTTGACCAAAAACCCAAATAAATTCCAAATAAATTGCAAACTCATCCAAACTTCCAATATAACAATAAAAGCATTATATGAACATGATATGAACATTTTAGCATTAAAATGGGGGAAAAGTAACTTACTTGCAAATTCTCAAAGTTGATGGATTTCAAATCTTTTTGACTCTACGCGATCCTAGCGACGATCTAAACAATGTTCAAGTTTTAAGAATTGAGAGATGATGAGAGGAAGAAGGAGAAAATGAAGAGAGAAGAAGAAGAAAACTTACCTTTCACAAAGCTTGGAGAGAGAGAGAGAAATATGCTGGAGATGGGATGGAGAGAGTGAGGGAGAAGAGAGGGAGTAGGGGGAATTATTACGAAAAACTTACACTTAGGCCCCCTCCCCACCAATTACCCAACTCTAATACTTTCTACTAACAACTAAGACCAACTATTACTACACTAGCACAAATGACCCAATAAAATGCTAGGCATAATTATTATAACACATAAAGTGCACACATAAATATTTACATAAACAATAATTTAAATAAATAAATAAGCAAATAAATAAATAATAATTATTTATTACTGATAAAATAGAGCCTAGTTTTCGGGTCGTGACATCATGAATATACTTCCTTAGCATGGAGACATGGAACACATTATGCACTCCAGATAATACCGGCGGTAACGCCAATCGATAAGCCACTTCCCCGATCTTATCAAGGATTTCGAATGGTCCCACATATCGTGGACTTAACTTTCCCTTAATCCCAAAATGCATAACTCCCTTCGTGGGTGATATCTTTAGGAATACTCGATCCCCTGGCTGAAATTCCAGTTCTCACCTTCTATTGTCTGCGTAAGATTTCTGCCTGCTCTCTGCAGTCTGTAGCCACTTCCGGATCTGTTGTACCTTATCTGCCGTGACTTGTACAAGTTCCGGTCCACTTAACTTCCTCTCACCGACTTCATCCCAACACGCCGGTGATCTACACTTCCTCCCATACAACGCTTCATATGGAGCCATCCCAATGCTTGCGTGAAAGCTGTTGTTGTATGCGAATTCTACTAATGGTAAGTGTTCGTCCCATGCGTTTGGCCAATCTAACGAAGTAGCCCTCAGCATGTCTTCTAACGTCTGGATAGTCCTTTCCGACTGCCCATCTGTCTGTGGGTGAAACGCCGTACTCATGGTCAACTCTGTTCCCAATGCTTCTTGTAGGCTGTTCCAGAATTTCGAAGTGAACCTAGCATCTCGATCAGACACGATTGTGACCGGGATTCCATGTAACCTTACTATCTCGTCGATGTACAACTTTGCCAACTTCTCCAACGAATCGGTCTTCTTGATTGCCAGAAAATGTGCTGACTTAGTCAATCGATCTACTATAACCCATATAGCATCATACTTCCCTACCGTCTTTGGCAACCCACTTACGAAATCCATATCAATATTCTCCCACTTCCATTCGGGAATTGGTAATGATTGCAGTAACCCTGCTGGCTTCTGATGTTCACTCTTAACTTGTTGACACGTCAGACATCTAAGCACATACTCTGCCACGTCATTCTTCATATTATTCCACCAATATGACTCCTTTAGATCCCTATACATTTTAGTACTTCCCGGATGTACAGAGAACTTCGAGCAATGAGCTTCTCTCAGTATCTCTCTCTTGATCTCATCATTGCTTGGCACCCACACTCTCTTTTGGTATCTCAGAATTCCATCTTCGCCCATATGAAGATCTTTTGCTTGCCCTTTTCCGATTAGAGTTTCTCTCTCCTCGTCTAATTCTTGTGCCTCTTTAATTCTGCCCAACAATGCAGGTTGTAACGTCAGTCGAGCCAAGTATCCGTTTATTTTTACTATCAAGTTCATCTCCTTGGCATCCTTCCATATGCTTACCCCCTTAGAGACCAACGTCGCCAACATTCCGTGATTCTTCCTACTTAAGGCATCTGCCACCTTGTTGGCTTTCCCAGGATGATATAATATTTCACAGTCGTAATCCTTGAGAAGTTCTAGCCACCTCCGTTGTCTCATATTCAATTCCTTCTGCGTGAAGATATACTTAAGGCTCTTGTGATCCGTAAAAATCTGGCATTTCACGCCATACAGATAATGTCTCCAAATTTTCAATGCAAACACTACTGCTGCTAACTCCAGATCATGGGTCGGGTAATTCCTTTCATGTACCTTCAACTGCCTAGATGCATAAGCTATCACCTTCTCATTTTGCATCAGTACACAGCCTAGTCCTTTCAACGACGCATCACTGTAGATAACAAAACCTTCCGTCCCTGTCGGTAGTGTTAATACTGGTGCAGATACTAGTCTATTCTTCAATTCTTGAAAACTTCGCTCACATTCTTCTGACCAAACAAACTTAGCTGCCTTCTGCGTCAGCTTCGTCAATGGTCCAGATAACTTCGAAAATCCCTCTACGAACCTTCTATAGTAACCAGCTAAACCCAAGAAACTTCTTATTTCGGTTACTGTAGTCGGTCTTTCCCAATCCATTATTGCCTCTACCTTCGTTGGGTCCACAGAAATTCCTTCTTTCGACACTACGTGCCCCAAAAATGCTACTTTCTCCAACCAGAATTCACATTTCTTAAATTTCGCATACAATTTCTGTCTCCTCAAAATCTCTAGCACGATCCTCAAATGTTCAGTATGCTCCTCCTTTGTCTTCGAGTACACCAAAATATCATCAATGAATACTATCACACACTTGTCTAAGTACTCTTGAAAATTCATCAACTCCATGAATGCAGCTGGTGCGTTCGTTAACCCAAATGGCATCACGACAAACTCATAATGCCCATACCTCGTCCTAAACGCTGTCTTCGCCACGTCCACATCCTTGACTCTCAGCTGATGGTATCCGGATCTAAGATCAATCTTTGAAAAGTAACATGCTCCCCTCAATTGATCAAACAAATCATCAATTCTCGGCAGCGGGTATTGGTTCCTAACCGTCACTTTATTCAATTCTCTATAGTCAATACACAGTCTCATAGATCCATCTTTCTTCTTCACAAATAGTACCGGTGCACCCCATGGTGATACACTCGGTCTAATCAACCCCTTGTCCAACAGTTCTTACAACTACTCCTTTAGTTCTTTCAACTCTGTTGGAGCCATCTTGTACGGTGCTCTCGAAATAGGTGTGGTTTCTGGTACTAAATCGATGGAGAACTCTACTTCCCTTACTGGTGGTACACCAGGTAATTCCTCAGGAAACACATCTTGAAATTCATTCACTACTTCAAGTGACTCTAAGGTTACTCCCTTCGCTTCTGTTTCACCTATGTATGCCAGGAATCCTTCACACCCTTTTCTTAATAGTTTACGAGCCTTCATTACAGATATAAGGTTCGATCGGGTTCTAGGTTTCGTTCCTTGAGAACATCACCCTTTTCTAGATAGTAATCTGAAGTGGACTTCTTTCTTTAAAACAATCCACATGCAGCCAACTAGTCCATTCCCAAGATTACATCAAATTCCTCAATGTCCTAAACTAATGAGATCAACTTCAAGTTCTTTCTCGTCCAATTTCAAAGGACAATTCCTAGATATAGACGTAATAGGGATCAATTCTCTAGTTTGAATATCCATAACTAAAGAATTCTCTAACACATCAGGAATTAAATTCACATTCCTAGCCAAGCAATCATTTGGGACTTCTTATCAGAACATTGCCCTTTGGCGTCATTCTTATTATCATTATTTCTATTGCCGCAGTCTTTATTCTGGTACTTACTTGTACTACCTTCTTTTCCACGATCGTCAGTAGCCGTCCGCTTATTATTATTCCCATCCTTTAGATTCAGTCGACTCTTTCTCAGTTGACTCTTCTTCTCTTCTCGCTTACCGTGATAACTATTCTGATTCTTTCTCTACTATCCTTGCCCTATCCAACACTTGGTCATAGGTTGGTAGCATTAATGGAGTAATTCTGTATTTGATTCGGTTGCTCAAACCAGCTTCAAATTTTCGAGCCTTTTGCGCTTCATCATCGAAGAGCGTTAGGGAAACTTCTAGCAATTCGGTGAATCTAGCACCATAGTCGTTCACCGTCATACTTCCTTAAGTTAGCATCATAACTCAGCCACTCTGGCGTTTTGAACACTTTTTGGATAATATGATACTATCATTAGTTATCATGAATACGAGACGTTTTCACGCACTCTCATACTATCGCTCGTCTCTACAGACTAACATTCAATTTATAGGTCATTCACTAAACCACTGGTCGCTTCAATAGACCATCACTATCTTAATTAGTCAACTTTACTAGACTTATTGGTCATTTCATTAGACCATTACTATTTTCATCGGTCATTTCAATAGACCATTCTTACTTGTTCCAGGGCATTTTTTAACACTATTACTCACGCTAATACAAGCATTGCTACTATGCTTAATACTTTCAAATAAATAGGCCGTCCCCAAAAGACGTAACTTTTACAAGAGATCGGTTTACTAGATCTTTGGTCGTTTCAATAGACCAATTCTACTTAACGAAGTCATTTCACTAGACTTTACTTATTATCAGGTCGATTCACTAGACCTATTTTCATTCACACTTGGCTGATTCAATAAGTCATATACTTTTATACTTGACCGTTTCGATAGGTCACCTTATTCTTGTTTCGATCATTTCACTAGACCAAAACTGAATTCACTTGGCCGTTTCAATAAGCCAATTACTTTTACTTTTGACCGTTTCAATAGGTCACTTTACTCTTGTTTCGATCGTTTCACTAGACCAAAACTAATTTTCACTTGGCCGTTTCAATAAGCCAATTATACTGAAGGTCTTTTCACTTGACCCATACTTTCTCGTTCTAGACTCGCTCACATGCTTTAACATTTAAGAACGAAACACTAAACAAGGCCATTTGTTTAGAATAAATCATAAAATTTTATTACGAGTATCTTCTTGGAATAAAAGTAAACAAAACAAAAAGTCTAGTATTTTCTCTAACTAGAACTAACTATCAATACTATGAATGATATAAATTCTATGTTCCACTTTTCAATCATGGACATCTTCCTAGGCCTTCCCTTAGGTCTTCCACTAGGCACCTTTGGTGTCTTCTTAGAGCCTCTTGGTCTACCTCTGGACCTACGAACTGGTACCATTGGTGGTTCATCATCAATAATTTCAATTGAATTAGCTTTATTGCTTCCAAGGTTGATATCTACTTCCTCGATTTCATCATCAGTTACTAATTCTTCCTCATTTGGTGCTTCATTACCTATAAGTGTGGTCGGTTTAAGCTTTCTAGCCTTTTCTTCCTTGAACTTTTCCAGTTCATAATACCATTGATAGGCCTCTTCTCTGACCTCATGGTAGTCCCAAGATTTCATTATAACATATTAGTAGGATATAAATTGACATGCACTGAAGAGGTTTCTACTTCCCCAAGTATATTCATACTTTACGTACACCCTTAGTATTATTCCTAGAGATAGATTTTATCACTTGAACTTCCTCGAGTAAGATCTTATTCAAGACAAGTACTAAGTTCTCCCATTAGTCTTAACTTTCAGTTTTCTCCCATAAGACCTAAAGCCATTGCTCTGATACCAACTGTAACACCCCGAATTTTCTTAATATATCTGAGCATTTAATGGCATTTAATAACAATAATAAACAATAATAAATACCTTAATTTAGGGTTCACAATGGCCCCTTATTTAAACCATAAATTCAAAACAATAGCGGAAGCGTAACTTAAACTTGTCTTGGTAGGTAACAACCCTAACCATCAACGTACTTCAATTTACATCAAAATAATTGTACTTAAACTACTAAGTTAAGAATCTTCAATCCACCGTCTTCCTACGGCTACTTTCCTTGTCTTGTCCTCCTACTTAAATCCTGAAAACAAAATTTATAGAGAAGGGATGAGCGAACGAATGCTCAGTAAGTTCATACGTGGCCTCTCCGGTTACTAAGGAGAGACGACCAGAACGAATACTTTGAATAACTTTTACAAAGATAGGTTCAGTTACTTTTGGATTCAAGACTGCAGAACAATACAGTCGTATTTCATTTAAGATTTTACTTTCAAAGGATTATGGCACTACAATCCAAAGGGATTCATTCAAGTTCCGTCAATTCCTTGGTAACGTACATTATAACCTCAATGCCAAAGGTACAATTTGTACACCTAGCTTCTCCAGCCAATAGTGTGGGTCGTAACATATATGGTATCCACACACATATGCTCGGGGTCTAGAATCATCCTTGTAATCAGACAATTCCTGAGAGAAGGCATGTGATCACTCATGCAATCCCTAGTTTAAGGACGAGTCTTTTCTAACTGGACTGTCCGTCAATGTCTTTTCTAACTGGACATTGGCTACCTTAACAAGTAAGTGGTTAACTTACAAGTTAAAATGTGAACATACTAAGGTACAAGTATGTGATACAAGTTTCAAACTTCGATACTTAGTAGATCGATGGGGACATCACTAAGTATAGATTCTTTCAAGGAACGTTCAATAACGCAGAGTTCATTCAAATACTATCATGCCATACTGATAGCTAACTTTAGAAAAATACGGAATTCCAATAAACAGGAGTTCAAATACTGTAAGGAACGTAATCCCTTACCTGAATTGCTTTTCCTCGCAATCTCCTCTCTGTGCAAATCTACAAGGCACGGAGGAATTTACTTTAGTACTCTCAACATTGTTAACTATTTCTACTTAGTTAACTGAGAGATGCGGTTTAACTTCTTTACTTCGTTACTTCTTTTCTTACGTTCAAGTTCCTGACTTTGATGTGCGAGTCAGCCCTTTAACTTTAATATAATTGTAATTAGGTCCTCTAACTTTGGGTTAATTACAATTTGGTTCCTCCACTTTGGGTTAATTGCAAATTGGTCCTTCAACTTTGGATTAATTGCAATTTAGTCCTTCAACTTTAGTTCAATTACAATTTAGTCCTTCAACTTTGGATTAATTGCAGATTATTCCTTCAACTTTAGTTTAATTGTAAATTGGTCCTTCAACTTTGGATTAATTACAATTCAGTCCTTCAACTTTCCTTTAATTACAGAAAGGTCCTTTGACTTTGGTTTTGTTCATAAGGTCCCCCAAGTTTCTCTTTTTAATCACTTAGGCCCCTCTAACTTCAAAGTTTCCTTTTTTATTTCTTTTAACTTTAATTCTTTTTTCAGTTTAGTCCTTTTCTGTTAGGAAACTAACTGAAATTTCTAATCTTTTCCTTTCTCGATAAATTTTTAACTCCCAAGGTCTTCCAAGTACTTATTCTATTTTCTCAAGTTAATTTTCTAACTTGTTAACAATCCTTTTAACGATTTTATTTTCTTTCCATTAGAAACTTAACGAAAACACTAACTTTCCGTCTCAATTCTTAACATCTTCAATCAAGAATTAACACCCAAGTTATGTCACCATTGCCGAATCATGTAGCTTCAATATCAATGATTTTGGTCAGTTTTTCTTGATCTAAATTTTCCATTGTAATTCCTAACATCAATTTATTCATAACTTAATAACAAGGAAAATCATTAAAGTCAATAACATCATTCTCAATCCTCTAGGGCCATTCGGCCGAATGAGGTTTATGGGGAAAAACCATATTTTTCTTTCTTTTGATAAACCTAATTCAACCTCAATGATTTAATTGTTCAGTCCCCAAGCATTGCATAGTATCAATCCATTCAAAACACGATTTAAAATCAAACTTAAAAATACTAACATGGAGATCATCATATTCTCAAACCTTTAGATCAAATCCATTGTCCTTTTTAAAGTTTTTGTCATTGAATCACTAACATGCAAAAACCTTAATATTCGTATTCTTAAAACATGCATAACTTATGATTTATTAATCTGAATTCAATGAAACAAATTTTGGAGAGTAGGATTTAGCATTACCTTGAGAATGATCGGATTACTTCTTCCAAAACGATGACAAAAAAAATTCCTTCTTCCCCCTCCTTGATTCGGCCGGCGGCTGCTAGGTTGCTAGGGTTTTTTTTTTTTTTTTTTTTTTTTTTGAGTTTATGATAATAAAGAGTTCCTAATTTGACTAACACTAGAATTTATACTTTGGATTGATTCCTAATCTGGTTGGGTTTACTAATACAAATTTCGGGCCAATCCAAATTCTTCGGCCCACTTCTTTCAATTGCTTTATAACTCTAATTATTGTTTAATTAAATTAATAAAACCGAATTAAAATAAAATCAATAAAAAAAAATTCGGTTATTACACTCTTTGTCCTGGTAAGTTGGTCGTTTTTTTTACGTTGCTACTACGAATCCCTTTGTTCCATTAAATTAGTTCTTTTTACGTTGTTACTACGAATGAATTTTTAAACATAAAGATATACTCCCTCCGTCCCAGCATAGGTATGACTTATTTCCATTTAGGCCGTGCCAAAACAATTGAGACTCCCAAAATGGAAATGTTTTAATATATTTATATTCAACCAACCCCACCATTTAACCCCACTCATTCTCTCTTTTCATTCTCCACCACTCAATTTAGGGAAATAATAAAGTTACAAAAAATGGCTACAAAATGTGGCTTATAAAATGAGGTGTCATAATTGTATTGGTGTTTTTAATTGGAGTGTGTCGGGTCCACTATCGATGTAGCCAATGAAATATCGCCACCACATCTTGTATCCTTCATTTTGTAAACTTCTTTTGAAAGCCTAGCATTGCCCCTCAATTTATTCAACCAACACTACTATTTACCCCACTCATTCTCTCTCTTCATTTTCTACCACACATTAACTACTTTTCTCTTAATTATTGTACTCACTCCTCTAATCCTATTTGCAAAAAATATACGGAGTATAACGAACTACATTGATAAAAGTTGAAAACGCGTGAGGTATCAGTTCGACACGGTAATGTACAAATATACTGAGTAATCCTTCCGTCGATTAAGTGTCCACTCATTAATTTGTACGAAAATTTAAAAATGTTGGAAATTGGTATAGAAAATTAGGTTTGACCTAACTTTGAGCAAAATTCCAAGAGTATTCATTTTAGGGAAAATGAATTTAAGTTGCAAATTATTAATCTACGTTCGGAGTAGATTAAAGTACTATATTTATTTTCTCAAAACCAATTTCGGGTGAATGAGAAATTAATGCCTAAAGTTAGCAATTTAAGATAATAGTTGAAGAGTAATTAGGAAAATGGGAGTTACATCCCACATTGCTAAGAAAGGGGAATTCAAGCCAACATATTAATGTGGGCATCTAAGGAGGAGTCATCAAGTTGTATCCTCTTTGGGCCAACCAAGTGGGCTATTGGGCCAACCATGCAAGCTAGTAGAGAAATTGGTTAATTTTGAGCTTGCTCAAAATCAATCCATAACCCGCGAAGCAGTGCGAAGGGCGGTTTAGGGCGCACTTCGCACTTCGCGCTGTGGAGCTTAAATTTTTGGCTAAGGTGGGCTCGATGGTGGGTTAGCCCATGATCTTGGTTCGGCTGGATTGGGCTTGGAGCGGATTGGGCCAGTCTAGGAGCGGCCCAGCCGAGAAGCTTTTGGGCGGTTTGGAGCGGCAAGGGTCGCACCGGTTCGGGTGGCAGTTTGGGTCAAACCGACCCGTGCCGGTTAGGTTGGTGTTGGTTCGGCCCGCCTTATCACAGCCCTCCATTCCAATCTGATCGGACGGCCCAGATTCTACCAGACACCAATTGTGTTTATTCCAAAAAGGCTCCTTGCCTATTCAACTACTATATAAAGCCCTCCTCCTCATTTGACAATTCTCTCAATAATCCATTCTCTCTTCTTTCTCTCATTCTCAGCATATTGTTGCATCCTATCTTCTTTCAAGTCTGGAATTTCTCTACCATTAAAGTAGTTATCCGGAATTAATATTTTGAAGTGCTTCTAATATTAATTTGAAAGTCATTTTATCATAGGGACATTTTGCCATAATCCGTTAACACTTGTACGGGGAAAATTTGTCTTACGGAGACAGTATTGATACTGGACTCGACTTTACCCTTTTTATTTCCAGTTCAAATAAATTTATTGAAATTTATTTATTCAAGAAAACTTATTTTTGAGTGCTACCAAACAACAATCGTAAGACAAATTTTTACTGTACTAAGTTTTCTTGAGAATGGAAACCGGAAAAGCTCCAGCCTCCAAAGACACAGAGAACTAGTCGAAGAATTCTAGTGGTGGTTCCGGCTCTGTCTCCGTCCCCGCTTCGGTTGCTACTCATGTTCACCCGGCGCACGGCGAAAAACCTGCAAAGTTCACCGGGATCGACTTCATAAGATGGCAGCAGAAGATGCTGTTCTACCTAACGACCCTCAACATACAGAAGTACCTGAAAGAAACCCCGCCTGATGCGGCGGAGAATGAAACTGATCGGCTAAGGATCCCGGCCAAGGAAACTTATAACAACAACCGTGACTTTGCGAATGACTACAATTCATATGCTCAACTATCATTGATGGATACTACTCTAAAACTATTCATTTAAGACCCAATAATCATCAAATTCCAAGTTCAAGTGATTTAGTTATCATTCATCTTAATTCGTTTCAAAATGCAACTGTCCAAAAATAGCAAATCTGGTATAGTTATAAGCATTGATTCCACATGATAATAATTTTAATGGAAAAAGCATGAAAAATTAATCAACTTAGGCACAAAAATCAATCAATTCTGAAATCGGATGAATTACTTACGAATGAATTACGCAAGGTTTACTCATTATCAAACTAATACAACCACCATTGCTACCAAAACAGACCTTTCGTGCAAAATATATAATCCTTCTATTTCTAGAACTTAATCCATTGAAAATACCTTGAAAAAAGAGTCAAGAGACACTTCAAAATTTCTTCAATTGGATTAAAAATGAACAAGTTATACACAACTACGTTTTAACAAGCTTTCCTACTTAACAGATACCGAACTGCAATTTTAATAATTGTAGGGACTAATCCGGAATTTTATAAACATGTAGATAAAATGCAAATTTACAAAATACAGGGACTAACTTTATAATTTACGAACATAGGGCTAAGTCAAAATGTTTATAAATACAGTGATCTAAACGGAATTGTAAGGAAAATAGGGACCATGTTGCAGTTTTCAAAATTGGCTTTCTTCAAGCCCATAAACAACCCAGAACCATTAATTTATGTTCCAATAACGAAGATGAATTATTTAATCTGCAAGTACTGATTCTTTAATTAAAATACAAAATCCAAATTAGCCAACTTAAAATCACAAACACACATAAACAAAGAAAATATACACACAACATTTCAACCAAGAACACACATACATAGAGATATAAAACACCATTAACAATAATTATTCATGTAATATTTAACTAATAAACAACAAAGATATACAAAATTCGATATTTAAAGTATTTACCAATTAGTTTCTTCAATTTTCTAAGTTGAAACCCCCTTTATTTCCATGATGTCCGTTTCTTACTCCCCTGTTCTCTCTGTTTTCCTCTCTCTTTGTTTTCCTTGCCCACGTACAATTTGGATAATGACTAATGTATGGGAAAAAGTATATGACTATATGGTGAATGGGTGAGTCAGCCTAAGTGAAAGATGGTAGCCAAATTTGACTTACACCTCATCCTATGTCCATGTGAATCACATTTGGATTATTTTTACACATTGAAGACATGGGAACCACACCTAAATCTCACCTACAAAATTCTCTGTACTCAATATCATAAACGAATTTCATCTTCTTTTATTATTTTTTTATTTATTTAATAAACTACAAATATACCCTTATAACTACACCATCCGTCTCAAAATATAATTTGCACTAATTATTATTATTATGTTGAGTTATATTTATAAACTTACTCCCTCTGTCTCAAAATAAGTTGGACTAATTATTAAATTACTATATTTAAAATACTAACATAATTCATAAAAATGCAAAACCAAGTTATCCACTAATGCACACATATAAAAATTGTCAAGTATATACATGCAATATGGATCGATTATTTGGGGTGTCACATCCTCCCCACCTTAAAAGAATTCAGTCTCTGAATTCAACTACCCGATGTCTAAAGTAACCGATGGTAATTGTTTTCGTTACTTATTCGGATTTCTAACTAGCCTCTTTCACTAGGTAATTTTTCTACAACACTCACAAATGAAATCACCTTCGTTCTCAAACTTTGTTAATTGTAATTCAAAACTCGAACGAGTAGCTCGTATAACAAATCTGAACTATATAAATGGTTCATATAGGAGAAAAAATATGATTTCACTAAATAGCTCATCAAAAGTAATTTATGGATTATGGTATAATCTAACAATTTTTTTTGTATGAAAAATCTCGCTAGTCCTTTAATAAATGGCTGGTCCGAACCACTAATAGTTGAATAGATTTTGCTAACTGACTCACAATAACATATACGGAATCACGTCCTTACGAGGTTCAAGGAAATTTCAAACGAAATCCATCAATGTTTTCACACTTCCACTTAAGATTATGTAGTGGTTGCAACATCCCTAGAGGCTTCTGATGCTCAGACTACATATTAAACTCTTCTGTACCAACTCAAACTCAAACTCCGTAATCTCTCTCTTCATTATTTAGTAGTGATTGTGGAGATCCATGTACATTTTGAAATTATAAAAGTTAACCATGTAGTTAAATTTGTGATCTTCATTCATCGCTTCATGTTTGAGACAAAAAATTGGACCATCAATTACAAATCTTTATCACTCCATCAAAATCAAGGGTAAAGTCGGGTATCTCTTCATGTTGAAGTTTATTCTTGAAAGTAGTAGAATTCAATCCGCTATTTATGTTTTGTTAAAAATCTCTAACAATGAAGATTGTTCTCACATTTTCGCAAATATCCGGAGGCACGTGAATTCTGATTTCTAACTCCATCTTTTGTATATCCACTAATAAGATTTTATATATCCACTAATAAGTAACTTCTTCTAGTGATTATTGAAGCTAATTACCCGTACTCTTTCTGCTCTGCATTTGCAACGACATTAGGTTTGTCGGGTTTGATTAAGATAATACAATCAAATTCTTTAAGCAATTTCAGCCATATCATCTGTGATATATTCAATTTCTTCTGTGAGAATAACACTTGAAACACTTTCAGATCGGTGTATACTTCGCAAGGATTCACTGTGGATAATACCGCAAAAATCTCATCGCAAAGATAATTGTCGCGTGTCTCCGAAGGTTTAACGCAAAAATAACTTTCACAAGTTCAAGATTATGAGTGCGATGATTCTTTCATGATTTTTAAGAGGTCACGAAGTGTACGAATTTTCATTCCAATATTGAATTAAAACGCAATCCAACCATTATCTGATGTAACGATGTATATTGCAACTCTTCCCGTCTGAAAAGATAATGTCTGAATAGGTGCAGAAACTAGTTGCTCTTTTAACCCTTAGAATCTGTTCACATTCAATTGACCATTCAAAACTAATATTTTTCTGAAATGATCGAGAAAATGAGCCATCATTTCAAATCAATCCCTTCGTATCAAATATTATGTAAATCACAGATCTTCAAATTCACAAAAGATTTCTTGTCTCGTAGCACCTGTAACACCATTCTCAAATGTAGTTCATGTTCATCCAAACCATCAAAATATATTAGAAGTTCATCTTGTTGAGTTCTCGATAATCAAGTCAAAGTATTAAATATCCGTAAGTTTTCTTCACAACAAAACTGAAGCACCCCAAAGTGACACACTCAGTTCAGTTAAACTTTTATCTAGAAGGCCTTGTAGTTGACCGTTAAGTGTCCTTCAATTCCATTGATGTCATTCCATATAGAATCTTCTGTATAGGTTCGCTTTTCAGATAAGTTCAATACAAAACTCGATTTCTTTACCTGGTGCGGCCCGAGAAAATCTTCTATAAAGATGTAGGCATACTCTTAGATAATAGATATTTCATTCAAATTAGGTTTATCCACTTGAGTACCAATGAAATGTGAGAGATAACCCTAGCAACCCCTTCTCAGTAATCTTTAACCTCTCAAGGGTGAAATTAAATTATCACCGACCACTAATTTATCTCATATAAAAGAGAACTGAGACCGACTAGCCAAATCAAAAGTAACTTTATTCAAGTGACAAATAATTTAGCATGATGCACAATGAGCCAATGCATTTCAAATACCACATCGTAAATGTGCTTAATGCAAGGAAATCATGTTTTCAAGAAATTTCCTATCACATAGTTTTACCGAACAAAACTTATTGATCATAAAGGCACGTAAAAAAGTACCACTAGGGTAGCAAATAGCAATTCCGAATTCAATGTTTGAGTTCTAACACACAAATTAAGAGCTATAGCATACGATAAATGAATGCATACCACATAAAACCGAATCATAAGGAAATATCTCTAAAGAAGATAGGGTGTGTACCTGTGAACAGAATGTTGGAACCCTTAGATTTACCGAAGTTAAAGCAAAACCTTCTCTCTAAGTGCAACTGTATTCTCACCTGAGCAACCCCATGCAAGTGGTGGATAAGCGTGTTTGTTATGTAATGGATAATTATTCAATGCAATACCATCCTTACAGAAATTATAACATGTTCTCATTCATTTGTAGCACGAGTCAACACCATGCTTCTTCTCACAAGAATAACAAGAGACCACAGTAATTTGAGATGCCACCACTATAATTCTCTTTGGTGAATTAGTTGATGCCCATATTTAGTAACTATGATCATATACTTTCCTTTATCCTCATGATTGGAACTATAATCCTTTTTGTCATCCACATCATGTTCAACCATCATTTCTCATTCCACAACTGTAATGTATAGATTTAAATTGAGGCAATTAATTGAACTTTGATATGTGCCTTCAATGATCCCTCAAAATTCTTGGCTCTCTGGAAATTGTTTTCTTCCAGTACATGAAAATAATGGGGCAATTCAGTAACCTTGTTGCATATTAAGTCGCGGTCATCTATCTTTCCTTAAGATTAATTAATCCTCATGTTTTCCCCCCATGCTCAGTCATAAGTAGAAAATACTTCTTCTGAAACACATCGAGAAACAATTGACATGTTCTTTGCTCTCCTGGAACCCCAAAGCTTAAACTCTTTTGGTTAATATTTACAACTAACATCTTCACATACTAACATCTGGCCAACAAATTGTACTTTCTGAGATTCAATACACATTGATGTGATCAAATATCTACTCCACAGTGTCTACCCAATATCCACACCACTAGGATTAATCAAACCTGCAAACTTTATAATCCACTTCAAGAAGTCCAAAGAATCTCCATCTGATCTTTTACGAGATGACATAATCGCTGCACCATATTCTTTAATACAGTTTGTAATACAAAGCATAACATAACATTAATATGCCACATAATGCACATTAGGTTCTTAGGACATTATTATGGGATTGAAATTTTTTTCTTCAAATGCGATCATTATGTGCGGTCCAACTATAGTTAAATCAACCTAGTTAAGTGGGTAGGTCAAACTACATTCATACCAACCTAGTTCTTGTCGAACACCATTGGTAATCAATTCAGGGGCCCTTCTGAATTAATTTCAATGGCTTCCGATATTTGGTCTTTGGGGTTATAGCCAGTTATTAAGGTTTTTTTTTCCAACATATATCACACAATGCAAATTCGAATCTTCAAAAGTTTCTAAACAAAACCGATTCCAAGGCAAATTCATTATCAGTTCACAATCACCCTATGGCTCTAGACGACCAGATGATCATAAACATATACTCTCACAATCAAACCTAAGGCTCTAGACCGAAGGCTAATAACCTATGCTCTGATACCACTCTGTCACGCCCCGAAGTCTGACATTGGACGAACCTCGAGAAGTGACGAACAAAACCAAATACCGATCAAAACCTCAAAATGAGAACTGAATCTTTCCTCATCTTATAAAAAAACTGAAATGATACAATACAAAATCTCGAAGCGAGTACATCAGAGCAACTATCCTCTGACCAAAACACAAACCTTAGACAATCTCAAATATTTACAAATTCTAAAACTGTAATTCCTTTACATTGGTTATCTACCAATAGCAAAATACAAATATCTAAAAGACATAGCAGTTCACTCTAGCTTCACAACTCTACAGCAAAAGGATCACGATCTCAGCTATACTCCACCTGGAAGGGAAATGGGGAGCAGAAAGGGTGAGCACAAATTGCCTGTAAGAGACTTGCCAACACAAAGGTGTGGCACTGTATGGAAACCCAACCAAGAACGAATAGCAATAACAAACCCAAGCACCTAGTATATAAGGGAGAATCCAAAAGAGTACAACCGAATCAAACATCAAATCAAAGTTCCGAAATTAAATTCCATTAAACACTTGAGTTGGCCAAATGCCCAAAGTCAAAGTTGATTCTTCGTCATAGTTTCACTTGCGCAAATGACACTATGACTAGGAATCACAAATATAACAACCAGTGTTAAAGTCATCTCTTGTTGAGGAATTCAAAGTCAAATACTCAAAGTGTAAATGGCAGATGAGTAGCTAAAACGAATAACCGAGTCGAAATGAATTGATCCAATAAACGATCACGAATAACAAATCAAACCAATCCGATAATTCCGAAGCCAAATAATGAAAGGGTACAAGGTTGACAAGACCCTTACCTCGAATCCGAGCTAATGCAAGACAAAGTATTCAACGTAGCTTAAATGTCTCAATCTAACATAACAAAGACATAAATGGTACAAGAATTAGTACCCATTACAATGCATTCAAATATTAATAATTTATAACAAATCATAAGAATATTATAACAACAACCGTGACTTTGCGAATGACTACAATGCATATGCTTAACTATCATTGATGGATACTACTCTAAAACTATTCATTTAAGACCTAATAATCATCAAATTCCGAGTTCAAGTGATTTAGTTATCATTCATCAAAATTTGATTAAACCTTAATTCGTTTCAAAATGCAACTGTCCTAAAATAGCAAATCTGGTATAGTTATAAGCATTGATTCCACTTGATACTAATTTTAATGGAAAAAGCATGCAATATTAATCAACTTAGGCACAAAAATCAATCAATTCCGAAATCGGATGAATTACTTACGAATGAATTACGCAAGGTTTACTCATTATCAAACTAATACAACCACCATTGCTACCAAAACAGACCTTTCGTACAAAATATATAATCCTTCTATTTCTAGAACTTAATCCATTGAAAATACCGTGAAAAAATAGTCAAGATACACTCCAAAATTTCTTCATTTGGATTAAAAATGAACAAGTTAACACAACTACGTTTTAACAAGCTTTCCTACTTAACAGATACCGAACTGCAATTTTAATAATTGTAGGGACTAATACGGAATTTTATAAACATGTAGATTAAACTGGAAATTTACAAAATACAGGGACTAACTTGATATTTTACGAACATAGGGCTAAGTCAAAATGTTTATAAATACAGTGATCTAAACGGAATTGTAAGGAAAACAGGGACCATGTTGCAGTTTTCAAAATTGGCTTTCTTCAAGCCCATAAACAACCCAGAACCATTAATTTATGTTCCAATAACGAAGTTGAACTATTTAATCTGCAAGTACTGATTCTTTAATTAAAATACAAAATCCAAATTAGCCAACTTAAAATCACAAACACACATAAACAAAGAAAATATACACACACCATTTCAACCAAGAACACACATACATAGAGATATAAAACACCATTAACAATAATTATTCATGTAATATTTCACTAATAAACAACAAAGATTTACAAAATTTGATATTAAAAGTATTTACCAATTAGTTTCTTCAATTTTCTAAGTTGAAACCCCCTTTATTTCCATGATGTCCGTTTCTTACTCCCCTGTTCTCTCTGTTTTCCTCTCTCTTTGTTTTCCTTGCTCACGTAGAATTTGGATAATGACTAATGTATGGGAAAAGGTATATGACTATATGGTGAATGGGTGAGTCAGCCTAGGTGAAAGATGGTAGCCAAATTGTACTTACACCTCATCCTATGTCCATGTGAATCACATTTGGATTATTTTTACACATTGAAGACATGGGACCCACACTTAAATCTCACCTACAAAATTCTCTGTACTCAATATCATAAACGAATTTCATCTTCTTTTATTATTTTTTTATTTATTTAATAAACTACAAATATACCCTTATAACTACACCATCTGTCTCAAAATATAATTTGCACTAATTATTATTATTATGTTGAGTTATATTTATAAAGTTACTCCCTCCGTCTCAAAATAAGTTGGACTAATTATTAAATTACTATATTTAAAATACTAACATAATTCATAAAAATGCAAAACCAAGTTATCCGCTAATGCACACATATAAAAATTGTCAAGTATATACATGCAATATGGATCGATTATTTGGGGTGTCACATCCTCCCCACCTTAAAAGAATTCAGTCCCTGAATTCAACTACCCGATGTCTAAAGTAACCGATGGTGATTGCTTTCGTTACATATTCGGATTTCTAACTAGACTCTTTCACTAGGTAATTTTTCTACAACACTCACAAATGAAATCACCTTCGTTCTCAAACTTTGTTAATTGTAATTCAAAACCCGAACAAGTAGCTCGTATAACAAATCTGAACTATATCAATGGTTCATATTGAAGAAAAAAATATGATTTCACTAAGTAGCTCATCAAAAGTAATTTATGGATTATGGTATAATCTAACAAATTTTTTTCGTATGAAAATCTCGCTAGTCCTTTAATATTTGGCTGGTCCGAACCACTAACAGTTGAATAGATTTTGCTAACTGACTCACAATAACATATACGGAATCACGTCCTTACGAGGTTCAAGGAAATTTCAAACGAAATCCATCAATGTTTTCACACTTCCACTTAAGATTATGTAGTGGTTGCAACATCCCCAGAGGCTTCTGATGCTCAGACTACATATTAAACTCTTCTGTACCAACTCAAATTCCGCAATCTCTCTCTTCATTATTTCGTAGTGATTGTGGAGATCCATGTAGATTTTGAAATTATCAAAGTTAACCATGTAGTTAAATTTGTGATCTTCATGTTTGAGATAAAAAATTGGACCATCAATTACAAATCTTTATCATTCAATCAAAATCAAGGGTAAAGTCGGGTATCTCTTCATGTTGAAGTTTATTCTTGAAAGTAGTAGAATTCAATCCGCTATTTATATTTTGTTAAAAGTCTCTAACAATGAAGATTGTTCTCACATTTTCGCAAATATCCGGAGGCACGTGAATTCTGATTTCTAACTCCATCGTTTGTATATCCATTAATAAGATTTTATATATCCACTAATAAGTAACTTCTTCTAGTGATTATTGAAGCTAATTACCCGTACTCTTTCTGCTCTGCATTTGCAACGACATTAGGTTTGACGGGTTTGATTAAGATAATACAATCAAATTCTTTAAGCAATTTCAGCCATATCATCTGTGATATATTCAATTTCTTCTGTGAGAATAACACTTGAAACACTTTCATATCGGTGTATACTTCGCAAGGATTCACTGTGGATAATACCGCGAAAATCTCATCGCAAAGATAATTCTCGCGTGTCTCCGAAGGTTTAACGCAAAAATAACTTTCACAAGTTCAAGATTATGAGTGCGATGATTCTTTCATGATTTTTAAGAGGTCACGAAGTGTACGAAATTTCATTCCAATGTTGCATTAAAACACAATCCAACCATTATCTGATGTAACGATGTATATTGCAACTCTTCCCGTCTGAAAAGATAATGTCTGAATAGGTGCAGAAACTAGTTGCTCTTTTAACCCTTAGAATCTGTTAACATTCAATTGACCATTCAAAACTAATATTTTTCTAAAATGATCGAGAAAATGAGCCATCATTTCAAATCAATCCCTTCGTACTAATTATTAAGTATATCACAGATCTTCAAATTCACAAAAGATTTCTTGTCTCTTAGCACCTGTAACACCATTCTCAAATGTTGTTCATGTTCATCCAAACCATCAAAATATATTAGAAGTTCATCTTGTTGAGTTCTCGATAATCAAGTCAAAGTATTAAATATCCGTAAGTTTTCTTCACAACAAAACTGAAGCACCCCAAAGTGACACACTCATTTCAGTTAAACTCTTATCTAGAAGGCCTTGTTGTTGACCGTTAAGTGTCCTTCAATTCCATTGATGTCATTCTGTATAGAATCTTCTGTATAGGTTCGCTTTTCAGATAAGTTCAATACAAAACTCGATTTCTTTACCTAGTACGGCCTGGGAAAATCTTCTATAAAGATGTAGGCATACTCTTAGATAATCGGTATTTCATTCAAATTAGGTTTATCCACTTGAGTACCAATGAAATGTGAGAGATAACCCAAGCAACCCCTTCTCAGTAATCTTTAACCTCTCAAGGGTGAAATTAAATTATCACCGACCACTAATTTATCTCATATAAAAGAGAATCGAGACCGACTAGCCAAATCAAAAGTAACTTTATTCAAGTGACAAATAATTTAGCATGATGCATAATGAGCCAATGCATTTCAAATACCACATCGAAAATGTGCTTAATGCAAGGAAATCATGTTTTCAAGAAATTTCCTATCACATAGTTTTACCGAACAAAACTTATTGATCATAAAGGCACGTAACAAAGTAACACTAGGGTAGCAAATAGCAATTCCGAATTCAAATTTTGAGGTCTAACACACAAATTATGAGCTATAGCATGCAATATATGAATGCATAGCACATAAAACCGAATCATAAGGAAATATCTCTAAAGAAGATAGGGTGTGTACCTGTGAACAGAATGTTGGAGCCCCTAGATTTACTGAAGTTATAGCAAAACCTTCTCTCTAAGTGCAACTGTATTCTCACCTGAGCAACCCCATCCAAGTGGTGGATAAGCGTGTTTGTTATGTAATGGACAATTATTCAACGCAATACCATCCTTACAGAAATTATAACATGTTCTCATTCATTTGTAGCACGAGTCAACCCCATGCTTCTTCTCACAAGAATAACAAGAGCCACAGTAATTTGAGATGCCACCACTATAATTCTCTTTGGTGAATTAGTTGATGCCCATATTTAGTAACTATGATCATATACTTTCCTTTATCCTCGTGATTGGAACTATAATCCTTTTTGTCATCCACATCATGTTCAACCATCATTTCTCATTCCACAACTGTAATGTATAGATTTAAATTGAGGCAATTAATTGAACTCTGATATGTGCCTTCAATGATCCTTCAAAATTCTTGGCTTTCTGGAAATTGTTTTCTTACAGTACATGAAAATAATGGGGCAATTCAGTAACCTTGCTGCATATTAAGTCGCGGTCATCTATCTTTCCTTAAGATTAATTAATCCTCTTGTTTTCCCTCCATGCTCAGTCATAAGCAGAAAATACTTCTTCTGAAACACATCGAGAAACAATTAACATGTTCTTTGCTCTCCTGGAACCCCAAAGCTTAAACTTTTTTGGTTAATATTTACCACTAACATCTTCTCATACTAACATCTGGCCAACAAATTGCACTTTTTGAGATTCAGATCAAATATCTACTCCATAGTGTCTAACCAATATCCACACCACTAGGATTAATCAAACCTGCAAACTTTATAATCCACTTCAAGAAGTCCAAAGAATCTCCATCTGATCTTTTATGAGATGACATAATCCCTGCACCATAGTCTTTAATATAGTTCATAAAACAAAGCATAACATAACATTAATATGCCACATAATGCACATTAGGTTCTTAGGACATTATTTTGGGATTGAAATTTCTTTCTTCAAATGCGATCATTATGTGCGGTCCAACTATAGTTAAATCAACCTAGTTAAGTGGGTAGGTCAAACTACATTCATACCAACCTAGTTCTTGTCGAACACCATTGGTAATTAATTCAGGGGACCTTCTGAATTAACTTCAACGGCTTCCGATATTTGGTCTTTGGGGTTATAGCCAGTTATTAAGGGGTTTTTTTTCCAACATATATCACACAATGCAAATTCGAATCTTCAAAAGTTTCTAAAAACCAATTCCAAGGCAAATTCATTATCAGTTCACAATCACCCTATGGCTCTAGACGACCAGATGATCATAAACATATACTCTCACAATCAAACCTAAGGCTCTAGACCGAAGGATCATAACCTATGCTCTGATACCACTCTGTCACGCCCTAAAGTCCGACATTGGACGAACCTCGAGAAGTGACGAACAAAACCGAATACCGATCAAAACCTCAAAATGAGAACTGAATCTTTCCTCATCTTATAAAAAAACTGAAATGGTACAATACAAAATCTCGAAGCGAGTACATCAGAGCAACTATCCTCTGACCAAAACACAAACCTTGGACAATCTCAAATATTTACAAATTCTAAAACTGTAATTCCTTTTACATTGGTTATCTACCAATAGGAAAATACAAATATCTAAAAGACATTGCATTTCACTCTAGCTTCACAACTCTATAGCAAAAGGATCACGATCTCAGCTATACTCCACGTGCAAGAGAAATGGGGAGCGGAAAGGGTGAGCAAAAATTGCCAGTAAGAGACTTGCCAACACAAAGGTGTGGCACTGTATAGAAACCCAACCAAGAACGAATAGCAATAACAAACCCAACCACCTAGTATATAAGGGAGGAGCCGAAAGAGTACAACCGAATCAAACATCAAATCAAAGTTCCGAAATCAAATTCCATTAAACACTTGAGTTAACCAAATGCCCAAAGTCAAAGTTGATTCTTCGTCATAGTTTCACTTGCTCAAATGACACTATGACTAGGAATCACAAATATAACAACTGGTGTTAAAGTCGTCTCTTGTTGAGGAATTCAAAGTCAAATACTCAAAGTGTAAATGGCAGATGAGTAGCTAAAACGAATTACCGAGTCCAAATGAATTGATCCAATAAACGATCACGAATAACAAATCAAACAAATCCAATAATTCCGAAGCCAAAGAATGAAATGGTACAAGGTTGACAAGACCCTTACCTCGAATCCGAGCTAATGCAAGACAAAGTATTCAACGTAGCTTAAACGTCTCAATCTAACATAACAAATACATAAATGGTACAAGAATTAGTACCCATTACAATGCATTCAAATATTAATAATTTATAACAAATCATAAGAATATTATAACAACAACCGTGACTTTGCGAATGACTACAATGCATATGCTTAACTATCATTGATGGATACTACTCTAAAACTATTCATTTAAGACCCAATAATCATCAAATTCCGAGTTCAAGTGATTTAGTTATCATTCATCAAAATCTGATTAAACCTTAATTCGTTTCAAAATGCAACTGTCCTAAAATAGCAAATCTGGTATAGTTATAAGCATTAATTCCACTTGATAATAATTTTAATGGAAAAAGCATGAAAAATTAATAAACTTAGGCACAAAAATCAATCAATTCCGAAATCGGATGAATTACTTACGAATGAATTACGCAAGGTTTACTCATTATCAAACTAATACAACCACCATTGCTACCAAAACAGACCTTTCGTGCAAAATATATAATCCTTCTATTTCTAGAAATTAATCCATTGAAAATACCTTGAAAAAATAGTCAAAGATACACTCCAAAATTTCTTCATTTGGATTAAAAATGAACAAGTTATACACAACTACGTTTTAACAAGCTTTCCTACTTAACAGATACCGAACTGCAATTTTAATAATTGTAGGGACTAATCCAGAATTTTTTAAACATGTAGATTAAACTGGAAATTTACAAAATACAGGGACTAACTTGATAATTTACGAACATAGGGCTAAGTCAAAATGTTTATAAATACAGTGATCTAAACGGAATTGTAAGGAAAACAGGGACCATGTTGCAGTGTTTAAAATTGGCTTTCTTCAAGCCCATAAACAACCCATAACCATTAATTTATGTTCCAATAACGAAGTTGAACTATTTAATCTGCAAGTACTGATTCTTTAATAAAAATACAAAATCCAAATTAGCCAACTTAAAATCACAAACACACATAAACAAAGAAAATATAAACACACCATTTCAACGAAGAACACACATACATAGAGATATAAAACACCATTAACAATAATTATTCATGTAATCTTTAACTAATAAACAACAAAGATTTACAAAATTTGATATTAAAAGTATTTACCAATTAGTTTCTTTAATTTTCTAAGTTGAAACCCCCTTTATTTCCATGATGTCCGTTTCTTACTCCCCTGTTCTCTCTGTTTTCCTCTCTCTTTGTTTTCCTTGCCCACGTACAATTTAGATAATGACAAATGTATGGGAAAAAGTATATGACTATATGGTGAATGGGTGAGTCAGCCTAAGTGAAAGATGGTAGACAAATTTGACTTACACCTCATCCTATATCCATGTGAATCACATTTGGATTATTTTTACACATTGAAGACATGGGACCCACACTTAAATCTCACCTACAAAATTCTCTGTACTCAATATCATAAACGAATTTCATCTTCTTTTATTATTTTTTTTATTTATTTAATAAACTACAAATATACCCTTATAACTACACCATCCGTCTCAAAATATAATTTGCACTAATTATTATTATTATGTTGAGTTATATTTATAAAGTTACTCCCTCTGTCTCAAAATAAGTTGGACTAATTATTAAATTACTTTATTTAAAATACTAACATAATTCATAAAAATGCAAAACCAAGTTATCCGCTAATGCACACGTATAAAAATTGTCAAGTATATACATGAAATATGGATCGATTATTTGGGGTGTCACAATACTTCATGACATAGTGTCTGAAGGGATGATTTTGAATGAACCGTTCAAAGTGGCAGCAATCATAGAGAAATTGCCACCGGGATGGTCTGATTTCAAGAACTACCTAAAGCATAAACGCAAGGAAATGAAGGTAGAAGAATTGATCGTTCGACTTCAGATTGAATAGAGCAATCGCTTGCAAGAGGCAAAGTCGAAGGGGAAAGAAGCCATGGTTCATCTTACCGAGACAAGAAATAGCGGCAAGAAAAGGGCTCTCGAGCATGGCAAGAAAAGTCAAGCGAAGAATTTTAAAGGGGAATGCTACAAATGTGGACAACCCGGGGCATAGGACCAAAGATTGCTAGTTTCCTAAAAAAGGAAAACAAGAAAGGCAATGGTCGGGATCACATCGTCGAGACAGAAGATATTGACCTGACGGATGTGGTGTTTTAAGCCAACATTGCAAAGTTGGACGACAATCCCAAGCAGTGGTGGATAGATACTGGTGCTACCCGCCACATATGTTCTGATAAAGAGAGTTTCTCTTCCTATACCCCAATCAATGGAAGGAAATTGTATATGGGAAACTCGGCTACATCCGATGTTGTAGGGCTCGGAAAGGTAGTGTTGAAGATGACTTCTGGAAAGGAGTTGACTCTGGTGGATGTACTGCATGTCCCTGACATCCGGAAGAATCTTGTCTCCGGCTCGTTGTTGAGCAAAGCCGGATTTAAACTAGTATTCGAATCAGACAAATTTGTTTTGACGAAAAATGGTCAGTTTATTGGAAAGGGTTACCTTGAGAAAAGCCTTTTCAAGATGAATGCAATGACTGTTATCCACCCTGAGGCAAAGAATAAAAGTGTTGTTTCTTATGTTTACCTGTCTGAAAGTTCTAATTTATGGCATGATAGATTAGGACATGTAAATTTCAACACAATTAAAAAGTTAGTGAGTCAAGAATTGATACCCAAGTCAAAGTTTGATTCAACTAATAAGTGTGAAATTTGTGTAGAGGCAAAAATGGCAAAGGCGCCATTTCCCTCAGTAATAAGAAACACGAAACCTCTGGAATTAGTTCACACAGAATATATGTGATCTAAAGTTTGTGCAAACTAGAGGTGGGAAAAAGTACTTCATTACTTTTATAGACGATTGCACGAGGTATTGTTATGTATACCTGTTAACAAGCAAGGATGAAGCCTTAAATTCAATGAAGTCGAGAATCAACTTAATACAACAATTAAGAAGATTCGAAGCGACAGAGGAGGAGAGTATGTTGCGCCGTTTGAAGATATATGCTGGGAATCCGGCATAATTTATCAGACGACTGCACCCTATACGCCTCAGTCCAATGGAGTCGCTAAACGCAAAAATCATACTCTTAAGGAGATGATGAATGCGATGTTGATAAGTTTAGGTTTACCCGATAACATGTGGGGGGGAAGCAATCTTATCAGCGAATTATATTCTTAATAAGATACCACACAAGGATAAGAAAGAGACACCTTACGAATTATAGAATAATCGTAAACCGTCCTATAAATATCTTCGAGTGTGGGGGTGTTTGGCTAAGGTCGAAGTACCTAAACCGAAGCAAGTCAAAATCGGTCCTAAAACGATTGACTGTGTTTTCATCAGATATGCAAGCAATAGTGCTGCTTATTGATATATAGTACACAAGTGTAATGTTCCTGATATAACGGAAGGAATGACTATAGATACAAGGAACGCAGTATTCTTTGAAACTATATTTCCATCCAAGGAAAGGAATGAAGTAAGTTCTAATAAGATAACTTATGAAGCTACTAATGATTATCCTCTAGAAGGAGAAGAAGAACCAAGGCGCAGCAAGAGAGAAAAAGTGGCTAAAACTTTTGATCCTGATTTTGTTTCATTCATGTTAGAGAATGAACCAGCATCTGTTAAAGAAGCATTGTCCAGTCCGGATGCTCCGTTCTGGCAAGAGGCTATTAACAGTGAAATAGATTCCATAATGCAAAATCATACTTGGGAGTTGGTTGATCTCCCTCTAGGATGTAAACCGTTAGGTTGCAAATGGATCCTTAAAAGTAAGTATAAGGATGATGGATCTATTGATAAGTACAAATCCCGGTTAGTAGCCAAAGGGTTTAGACAAAAGGAGGGATATGATTTCTTTGATACATATTCTCTTGTGACTAGGATCACATCTATTCGTTTTCTCATTGCTATTGCAGCTTTGCATAACCTTGAGATACATCAAATGGATGTGAAGATGGCCTTCTTAAATGGAGACCTAGAAGAAGAGATCTATATAGATCAGCCCAAAGGTTTTGTTTCTCCTGGGCAAGAGCGAAAGGTCTATAAACTTGTAAAGTCTTTATATGGACTTAAGAAAGCACTTAAACAATGGCATGAGAAGTTTGACCGAAGAATGTTGTCAAATGGCTTCAAGATCAATGAATGTGACAAGTGTGTATACATTAAAGGAACAAGTAACTCTTTTGTTATTGTTTTCCTTTATGTAGACGACATGCTTATAATGGGAAGTAGTCATGATTTAGTCATGAATACTAAAGGCCTATTAAAGAAACATTTTGATATGAAGGACATGGGAGTAGCTGATGTTATATTAGGAATAAAAATTTCTAGAACATCCGAAGGAATAATCCTATCCCAATCACATTACGTTGAAAATATTCTTTGTAAATTCAACGCATATGATAGTCCGTCTTCTAAGACACCTATAGACCTGAGTCTACATTTGTCTAAGAATAAAGGGGAACCCGTTTCTCAATTGGAATATGAAAGGATAATTGGTAGTCTAATGTACTTAACGAATTGCACACGTCCGGATATTGCATACTCAGTGAGTAAACTAAGTAGGTTCACTAGTAATCCAAGTGCAGAGCATTGGAAAGCCTTAACTAAGGTGTTAAGATACTTGAAGTATGCTTTGGACTATGGTATACTTTATGGTAGATATCCAGCAGTATTAGAAGGATACTGTGATGCGAATTGGATATCAGACACAAAAGACTCCAAGTCTACAAGTGGGTTTGTATTCACTATTGGTGGAGGAGCAGTGTCGTGGAAATCTTCCAAGCAAACGTGTATAGCTCGCTCCACAATGGAATCCGAGTTTATTGCTTTGGATAAAGCAGCGGAAGAAGCCGAATGGCTTAAGAACTTCCTGGAAGATATTCCATGTTGGAAAAAGCCTGTGCCAGCAGTGTTAATTCACTGCGATAACCAATCTGCAATTGGAAGGGCACAGAGTAGTATGTACAATGGTAAGTCTAGACATATTCGTCGCAGACATAATACCATTAGACAATTGATCTCAAGTGGAGTTATCACAGTGGATTATGTAAAGTCAAAATATAACTTAGCCGATCCGTTTACCCAAGGTATAGGTAGAGATCAATTGGAATAATTGGTAAGGGGAATGGGTTTAAAAATCCACAAATAAATGAACGATCATCGCGGACACTCAACCTTGAGAACTGAAGATCCCAGAACCTTGGTTCAATGAGACAACCAAGTTATGAAAGTTCTGTTGAAACACTTGGAACTCGTTTCAACTCATTCCTAGACCGTCCAAGTGTAAGTCCCTGCAACAGTGGTGAGGTTAAGACATTGGACTTTAATGATTCCTATACCGGAAAGGTAGAGTATGGCAGGATACTCTTGATAGGAGATCACCTATATAACTGAGAAGTACATGGCCGCTTCTAACTGAACGCTTATGAAACTAAGATATGGTCCAAGGCCAAAATGGATAAAAATGTGAGAACGAAACAATGTTCGAGCTGTTATTGTGTGAGTACTATTGTCTTGGTTTACACTATACAGTCATTGGTTCAAGGCATCGCGCTACCAAATGGCTAGTAAATCCGATAGTATTTTACTATGGAAGGTTCAAGGCTACAAGCTACCTATCCAGATGCAAAAATGGTTCACGAGGAAATCCAGACGAATCTGCATACATGCATTAATTGTCATTCATGTGGGGGATTGTTGGAAATTGGTATAGAAAATTAGGTTTGACCTAACTTTGACCAAAATTCCAAGAGTATTCATTTTATGAAAAATGAATTTAAGTTTCAAATTATTAATCTACGTTCGGAATAGATTAAAGTGGTATATTTATTTTCTCAAAACCAATTTCGGGTGAATGAGAAATTAATGCCTAAAGTTAGCAATTTAAGATAATAGTTGAAGAGTAATTAGGCAAATGGGAGTTACATCCCACATTGTTCAGAAAGGGGAATTCAATCCAACATATTAATGTGGGCATCTAAGGAGGAGTCATCAAGTTCTATTCTCCTTGGGGCAACCAAGTGGGCTTTTGGGCCAACCATGCAAGCTAGTAGGGAAATGGGTTAATTTTGAGCTGCTCAAAATCAACCCATAACCCGCAAAGCGGCGCGAAGGGCGGAATGGGCGGTTTAGGGCGCACTTTGCACTTCGCATCGGTCGCTGGGAGCTGTGGAGCTTAAATTTTTCTCTTAATTATTGTACTCACTCCTCTAATCCTATTTGCAAAAAATATACGGAATATAACGAACTACATTGATAAAAGTGGAAAACGCGTGAGGTATCAATTCGACTCGGTAATGTACAAATATACTGAGTACTCCTTCCGTCGATTAAGTGTCCACTCATTAATTTGTACGAAAATTTAAAAATGTTGGAAATTGGTATAGAAAATTAGGTTTGACCTAACTTTGACCAAAATTCCAAGAGTATTCATTTTATAGAAACTGACTTTAAGTTGCAAATTATTAATCTACGTTCGGAGCAGATTAAAGTGGTATATTTATTTTCTCAAAACCAATTTCGGGTGAATGAGAAATTAATGCCTAAAGTTAGCAATTTAAGATAATAGTTGAAGAGTAATTAGGCAAATGGGAGTTACATCCCACATTGCTAAGAATGGGGAATTCAAGCCAACATATTAATGTGGGCATCGAAGGAGGAGTCATCAAGTTGTATCCTCCTTGGGCCAACCAAGTGGGCTATTAGGCCAACCATGCAAGCTTGTAGGAAAATTGCTGGTCCCAAAGGGCAACAAGGGTATGAAAAATAGCTAGAGGAAGGGTAAATAGTTGTTTTAAAATTATTTTCGTACCCTTGATAAACTCAATTGTAAATGCGCACTTTATCAAATAAGCGTTATGATATGCGCCTATGTGAGTGAGTGAAATGCACAGTGGAATTTAGTAATGTAAATAGGCACAAAGTATGATAAAGGGGGCACACACACACTCTAAGTATTTTGGCTCTAAGTGGGTGAAATAAGAAACTAAGGCAAATGATATAACAAACATAACACAGTTCAATCAATCAATCTACAATGAATAAACAAACAAATAGTTAGATATGATATGAACTTGAAAGGAAATAGCAATAAGTAAGTGCGCGCTATTTGGAGAGGTTCGATCGGTAAAATGATCTACGTCCTCTACCAAGATGGTTAGTCTTGGATTTTCTAAAGGAGATCTTATTATAAGAGAGTGTTACAAATTACAATCGTTTTGAGCTTATACACTAACTCAAAATCTAATATCCATGAAAGAACAAATCCTAGACAATAACTGGTGTATCTCTTAAAGAAAGATCTAAGTGATCAAACTTAAAGAGGTGCGTGTGTGATCTTAGATTCAAGGCTCTTTAGATCTTTGGGATGGAGAGCACAAGAAAACTAAAGTGTTTTTGCTAGAGGATCTGGGCTAAGGATGAAGTTATGAATATGTTCTTGAGAATTCTGGTAAATTAAAGGCAATCTTCAAATCTTCAACAAATGATTGAGAGAGAAATTCTTGAAATGCTTAGCAACTTCAAATGGTTGAAGTTATGGGGTATTTATAGTAGAGACCCAAAAACTAGCCGTTGGAAATCCTTGGTGAGTCAGAGAAAGGACGGATGTGTTGTCGCTCATTGAGTAGACCACGTGTCCTTCTATAGCCGTTAGACACATAACACAAATATGACCGTTATGGACAGGTGTCCTTAGATGCAGGTGCATACGTGTTATTTAACCACCGTTGGATCATTGGCGTAGTTTGAATCTCTTCAAGTTTTCGAGTCTTCATTAAATCACTGAATGTTATTTCAACATTTATGCGCGTTGAGCCAAGGGTCGCATAGACTGGCGCTTGGTAAGCCATCTGGGGTGCATGAGCTAAGCTAGGCGCATACTCATGCTTGCGCCTAAGGAGGCGCATGGCGCATGGGAGGGGCGCATGGCGCATGGGAGGGGCGCATGGCGCGTGGCTTCAAACTGAACTTGTGAATTATCTTGAATCTTGATTTTCTTGCCCTGTTCCTAAGCCTATTTTGTTACAATGGACAACCTAAAAAATGAAGTATAAATACTTCTTATATGTGGGTCTAAAGTCCATGAAATAAAACTTAGGTGATGGATCAATCAAATCTAATCAATCCTATTACATTGAAACTGAGATATAAGTGGGCATACCCAACAATCTCCCCCTATTTGATTGATGCCATTACCTACTATATCAGGGACAAACATTATACTTGATAAAAACATGTCCAAATAAATGATAATTGTAAATCATGTCTCAAGTTAATGCACACACTAGTCCAAGACATAGATTTCTAATCTATTCCAATAAAGATAGAACATTACAAATGGAATGATAGAAACAAGAGTAACACATTTGAAATGTATATGAGTTTTAGTTTTGAAATGTGTTTAAACATAGTTTAAACTCAATGCATGAAAATATGAAACAGTTCAAATATGATGCATATGATTTTAAACAATAGATTCATTGTTCTACAAACAAGAAGTTTGAGTGAACAAGGTTTGATAACAAGTGATGCATTGTTCTCATTAATACTTGAAATATAAGAGTTACAGATTACAAGTATTTAAAAGAACAAGGACAATAGAGTGCTAAAACACTTAAGCACTAAATCACTAACAAAAAGGTTCTAATCAAAAAAAGATTTTAACAACTTACAAATAAGTGAAAAGAACTAAGGATTGGGAGGAGGCGCGTCATCTTCCTTTAATCCTTCTTCGATCTCCTTCATGGAGCGCTGAATCTGCTTTGAAAGCTGGTGGCAACAGTTTACAACACCGTGAGTATCAGTGACACCATCTCTAATGTAGCGCAGATGATCAACATTGATATTTTGATACTCATCAATGGTGCGCTGAGTGATGGATTGCTGTTGTGAAAATTTTTCAGTGAAGGCTTAGAAGTTAGCTTCAACAGCAGCTTGGGCAGTGAGAATATCAGCAGAAACTGTATCTGTGCGCCTGTCTGTACTGGAATGCGCGGCATTAAAGTGAGTGAAAACTAATTCCTTCAAAACATAAATCTCTAAGAGCAGTGAATTAATGTCTATATGCGCGCCAGGAGCAGAGCTGGAAGAGGGCGCAGGAGTTTCAGGAGCTGAAGGCGCATGGGATTCAGGAGCTTTGGGTTTTGCGCTAGGATCAGCACCATAAACTGTTAAACCCAGGATTTCTAGTTCATCCTTAACTTCTTTGAGTTTATCAACAACACTCAATAATTTTTGGCTATCTCCAGCCACCATCTCAAACAACTTCCTTATATCACCTGCTATATTTGACTCTACCTCCCTTATGGCGTTAATGAAATCTTAGCCATCAGTGAGTTTGATGCCACCATCTATGCGCTCATGTAGGGAAGCAAGAGTACCTTTAAAAAGCTCATTCATTTGGTCTATAGCGTCATTCCACTGTTGAGGAGTAAAGAAATGTTTGTCTTTGATATTTGCATCTATGCGCGCCATCTCCCCCTTAATGGCAGCAATCTCATCAGCCTGCTGAGTAAGCATAGAAGTGTGAAGCTTCATCTGAGAATTAATGTGAGCTTGGCCTTGCTGAAGTTGCTGTAGCAGAGATATAACCACACTCATATCAGGAGTGGGAGGAGGAGGCGCAGGAGTAGATTGGGGCGCAGTAGAAGAGGAGCGCCTAACAGGTGAAGGAGTAGGAGCGCGAGGAGAGGGAATATAGTCATCAAGTTCTATCTCCCCCTGAACTTGATCATCACTCAAATCGCCAAAAAGTTCATCAGATAGCTTATCTTTGAGAGCTTGGCGCTCAGCAGAGAGTGGTTCTGGAGTTGGTTTCTGAACTGGAGCAGGAGTAGAAATTGGTTTTTTTGGAGGCGCAGTAACACTAGGAGGCGCAGTAGAAGCAGGTGCGCGTATATCAGTGCTAGACCCTGCGCCCTTGCGCCTTTCGGATTTAGCCAATAAAGCAGCTTGTTTCAATCTGAAGTCTTCATCTCGCTTTTTCTGCGCTTCCAGTCTACTGGCTTCTTTTGCGCGCTTCAGTTCTTTCTCTTCTTCTGTGTCAGTTCGAGGGAGCTTAGGATGTCTGCTTGTACCTTCATCAATCCCTTTTCCCTTTACTTTGTCTGCGCCAGGAGCAGTTCCTACTGCGTGTGGTGTTGCTTCAGGTTCTGCGCCATCTTCTGCGCCATCTGCATCTTCATCAGACTCAGTGGCTTCATCAACCAACTGATCTCCTTTAACTCTTGGCGCGCGCTTAGCCATGCACTTTCTGCGCCTTTTCATAACCAAACTGTCTTTGCCAAAAATTGGAATGTCAGTGGTTTGATAAGCTGGGTTCTGAGCGAGGAAATTAGCAAGAGCAGGATAGGTGAGAAATATCTTCGTGAGTATTCTGCAGTGTGTCTTGAACTTAGTTTTTCCTTCAGCCTTGTTCTTGTTGTATTTATCAATCTGGTCCTTTAATGTTTTGAAGAGAATCAATCTGGTCCTTTAATGTTTTGAAGAGGATTTGGGGCCAGTTGAGGATGGTTTTTCCCATTATTGTAGCAGTATACTCCCAATGCTCCATTGTGAATCTGTTCACATTTCCAGTCTTGATGGAAGTACCCACCAGATGCGCTATGTGCGCCAGCAAGTCACCTCCATCCCTTATCTCAACAGATTTGATGTTATTCTTTAGAGTAGGAATATTGAGATAAGTATGCGCTATAATGTTCTGCGCGGCTACGGAGTAAGTGTTGATTTTCCCAGAGACGCCAAGAGGGCCAGTAGTGGTGAAGTTGATGATATTCTTCAAAGTACCAGTAGAAATGGTAATATCAACATTCTGAACCACGGCGCGTATCCTGTAGCGCATAACCCCTTCAATGTCTATTGGAGTTTCCACGAGCACATCAGTGGAGAAAAATTCATCAACAAGGAGCGGTGAGTAGAAGGGTTTCTCCAGGGTGAATAAAGGTAGAAGACCAGCTAGTCTTATGTACTCCATGACATCAACTCCAATCTGGACAGTTGATAACTCAGTGAGATTAAATGTCTCACCAGGTCTAAAATTTGCTGGATCCTGAAAACATAACAATGATTTAAGTTAGGAGTATATCAGGCGCATAGAATCATAAAATGAGCAAAGTAAAAATAAGCGCATAATAAGATATAGGCGCATAACAATAGTATGCGCATACTATTATTAGGCGCGCATATGTTGGAAGCGCATACAAGTACGAGGCGCATATTATGGTTCTATGAAAATATACTAAGGGAATAATTAAAACATAAAAATTTGACTAAGTATGAATAGAGGTGCATAAGATGTTTAGGCGCATAGTGTTATTAGGCGCATAAAGGATTGAGGCGCATAACATTTGTAATAGCTTAGAGGCGCATACGAATGTCAGGCACATGAATCATTTTGAGGCACATAAGGTCAATAGGTGCATGAATTCATATATAGGCGCATAACTATGTAAATAATTTAAACTTAGCATAAAAACACACAAAAACATACAAACACATGCAAACATACATATGCAAGTTTTTAAGAATCAAAATATGAAAATTTTGAAAAACATGTTTTGAAAATTTTGAAACTCAAGTCATGCAAAAATAACGAAGAACACGAAGAACATGGCTTGAGTGCTCGAAGAACACCAAGAACACATAATTCATGAAACTTCACCAAATCAAGCATACAATATGTCAAAATGACCGCATGAACATAAGGATCACGAAAATGTAAACCAAAACAAGTACAAATCAACAACAAATCCAAAAAATGGATTCAAAGATCCGAAAATTTAAAAAGTCAAAAATCTAAGATTTTCAGATTCGCAAAATACAGTGCATTGATCGTCAAAAAGTTGGTTTCAAAAGATTCGAAATCACTAAATGAACAAAACCTAACAAACGATTTTGAAAACGGAGAACCGAAACAAGATTAATCAAAAGAAAAGCCATATTCGGTTAATGAAGAACCCGAAACTTATAATAGTAAAAAAATGCAGAAAATAAAGGAGTTTTGGGTTAGAGATCCATACCATTTTGTCTTGTGATGCTTTGCTTGTTCTCTTTGGACCCATTAATGAATTTTAAGAAATAAGAGAGAAATATATAGAGAGAAAGAGAGAGAAACAGAGAGAGATAGAGAGATGAAGTGGGTGACACTGAGAGAGAAAGAGAGATGACGGGAAGGAGTAGAGGGAGAAGAGAGAGTTGGTGAGGGTTTTGTAGGGGAAATAATTAGAAAAGGAAAAAAATAGAGGGGGGGTGTAAGAGTTTATATAGGTTTAGGGTTTAAGAGAGAGAAGGTGAAAAGACAAGAATTAATGGTGATGGGCAAGGAAAGGACAACCATTAATGAGGGGTATTTGGAAATGATGGCTATTAATGGCTGAATGACACAAAGAAATATTGATATGACATTTTGGGTTAAGAAAAATTGCTCCACTTCCCTTATAAGTGTATGAGCAATTTTGACTAATTTTTGCACAAACTCTAAAAACATCTGTTTTGGTGTAAGTTTGGGGTGCAAGAAATATATCCCCAGAAAATAAAATTTTTGAAAGAAGAAAAACGAGGGAAAAATTAATTGCACAAGTACCCTTGAACAATTATGGAATGTCAAAAGACAAGAATTCCTATAATAAATGAATAGCATTTACATACCTGGTACTTGTGATAAATTTAATACGTTCAATCATTGAAATAAATTTTGAGCATTGATTGAGCCGCAAATATTTATTGCGCGCATAAGGGGCGCAATAGTCTTATCTAGGCGCGCAGGATGATTTAAGGAATCATTGAATGCTAGGCGCGCATAGAGAGAATGGGGCGCGCAGTGTGTTTCCTTGAAACTTTGAAATTTATCTATCTTTTAAAACCTAGTATACTTATAACTCAACAAAACATAAAATCATTAGTAGTGACAAACTATATTGAATTTAGTTGAGTTCAAGCATACCCATTTCACCTCTCAAAAAAATGAACGTTTCGCGTCAAGTGCTTTCGTTAGAATGTCGGCGATTTGAAAGTCGGTTCCCACGTGTTCCAAATGTATATTTCCTTTCTCCACGTGGTCTTTGAGAAAGTGATATTTGATGTCGATGTGCTTGGTTTTTGAGTACATGACATGATTTTCAGAAACGGCAATGGTTGATGTATTGTCGCAGTAGATGGGACAATTTTCTTCAATGATATCATAGTCCACCAATTGCTGCTTCATCCATAGTATTTGACAGCAACAACTTCCCGCAGCGATATATTCAGCTTCGGTTGTTGAGACATATACTGAAGCTTGTTTCTTACTTGCCCATGACACAAGACGATATCCGAGGAAATGATAAGTGCCACTTGTGCTTTTCCTATCAATTGTGCACGCTGCATATTCTGCATCTGAATAACCTACAAGTTTAAAGTTCGAATCTTTGGTGTACCAAAGTCCAAGGTTAACAGTACCGGAGAGATATCTTATAATACGTTTCACAGCAATCAAGTGCGCTTCTCTAGGGTCAAATTGATAGCGAGCGTAAACACAAACACTAAACATAATATCGGGCCTACTAGCAGTAAGATAAAGGAGCGAGCCAATCATACCTCGATAGAGCGTTTGATCAACACGTTTACCTTTTAAATCTTTGTCGAGTTTGTTGCCGGTAGCCATTGGAGTATCGTATGGTTTAGCATTGTCAAGTCCAAACTTCTTGATTAAGTCCTTTGTATATTTGGCTTGATTGATAAATATGCCTTCACTCATTTGCTTGATTTGTAGCCCGAGGAAGAATGTGAGTTCTCCCATCATGCTCATTTCAAACTTGCTCTTCATTAGTTTCTCAAAGCGTTTGCACAACAATTCATTAGTAGAACCAAATATAATATCATCAACATAAATTTGAACAAGTAATTTATGACCATTATGTTTGGCAATGAAAAGAGTTTTATCGATTTTACCGCGAGTGAAGCCTTTTTCGATGAGAAACTTGGATAGTGTATCGTACCATGCTCTTGGTGCTTGCTTGAGCCCATATAAAGCTTTCTGAAGTTTGTACACATGATTTGGAAATTGTGAATCTTCAAACCCAGGTGGTTGAGCAACGTAGACTTGTTCTTGGAGTTCACCATTTAGAAACGCGCTCTTCACATCCATTTGATATAGCTTGAAGTTCTTGTGAGCGGCGTAAGCTAGAAAGAGTCTACTAGCTTCAAGTCTTGCTATAGGCGCGAAAGTTTCATCGTAATCAATTCCTTCTTCTTGCCTATAGCCTTGTGCAACCAATCTTGCTTTGTTTCTTGTGATGGTTCCATTCTTATCCATCTTGTTTCTGAACACCCATTTCGTACCAATCACTCCTTGATCATTTGGTCTTGGAACAAGAGTCCAAACCTTGCATCGTTCAAATTGATTGAGTTCTTCTTACATAGCAACAACCCAATTAGGATCTTGGAGCGCTTCATCAGCCTTCTTTGGTTCAATTTGAGAGATAAAAGCAGTGTAAGCATCAAAGTTTGTAGCTCTCCTTGTACGAACACCAACGTTTAGATGACCAATGATATTATTGATTGGGTGACCTCTAACTTCATGAATTTCAGGAGGTAAGTTAGGTTGAGTCGTAGTAACTTGAAGGTCTTCAATTGGTACATCTTCACCAGATTCTAAATCATCAAAATTCGGGGGTTGAATTGGTGTAGAGTTGAAACTTGGGTTTACACCAGATGCAGCAGTAGATATAGGCGCATGAGAGGAATCAAGAGGTGCAACATGTGAGTGAGGCGCAGCTGATGATCCATTTGGCGCGCCATATGAGGAGTTAGGTGCAACTGATGTGGATGGATTTCCTTGAGTTGATAGATTCTGATGAGTAGGCGCATCATAAATAGGAGCACCTGTATCATTAAGCTCAACAGAATCATCAGCAACATTTGGGGCCAAATGTGGCTCAAGGAGAGAATGTTCATCAAATGTAACATGTACAGATTCAACTATCACTAATGTAGATCTATTAAAAACACGAAAAGCTTTAGAATGTTTAGCATACCCAACAAAATACCTTCGTCGGCTTTGGCATCGAATTTACCTCTATGTTCGTTTCCGTTGTAGAGGATATAACACTTACAACCAAAGATCTTGAAGAATGCAATGTTGGGAGTTCTACCATGCCAAAGTTCATACGGAGTCTTGTTGTGAAGTTTGTTGATGAGGGAACGATTTTGAGTAAAGCATGTTGTATTGATAGCTTCTTCCCAAAAGTACTTGGGTAATTTAGCTTCAACTATCATCGACTTTCCTGCTTCAATCAACGTCCTTTTCTTTCTTTCCACAACACCATTTTATTGAGGAACTCCAGCGGTTGAGAAATTGTGATCTATCCCATGATCGTTGCAATATCGACCAACACCGTTGTTCTTGAATTCTGTTCCATTGTCGGATCGATCACTAACGATGTCATCTTCTTTTTGGGTTTGGAGTAGTCAAAATAAGGTGGTCAAAATGTCGTAACAATCATCTTTTGAGATCATCATTTCCATCCATGTATATCTTGAATAATCATCCACCACAACTAGAGTATACTTGTTTCTTCTAATACTTGCGGTGGTGACTGGTCCAAATAGATCAATGTGAAGCAGTTGTAAACATCTAGAAGTTGAGGGATTGGTCTTGCTGGAGAAAGACTTCTTCGGTTGTTTGCCAAGTTGACACGCGGCGCACTTCTTGTCATGATGATCAGCAACCTTGGGAAGTCCTTTAACAAGGTTATTCCTGCTGAGTTTAGATAGATATTTGAAGTTCAAGTGACTTAAGCGCTTGTGACACATCCAACTATTTTTTGTCACACTTTTAGCTACAAAACAAAGATTAGTACTAGAGTTCATACTATGGAAGTCAATAATGTAAATATTTGTCTTACGATATCCCGTGAGTAATGTAGCTCCAGTTTTGCCATTCTTGATAAGACATTGAGTTGAGGTGAAATGGCATTCTAATCCTTTGTCTCAGAATTGAGATATGGATAATAAATTGTGCATGAGACCTTTGACGAGAGAGACTTTTTCAATGCACACTTTGTCTTTCTTGAGCTTTCCATATGCTACGACTTGACCTTTGTTATTATCACCAAATGTTAGTGAGGGACCTCTTTCTTCATGGACATCTTCTAATAAGGATTCATCTCCAGTCATGTGTCGTGAACACCCACTATCGAGAATCCATTCATAATTTCTAGCTTTTGAAGATCCAGCCATGAAACAAAGAACCTGAAATATAGACATTTAAGCAGGTCCCCTTTATTCCTTTTGGGTCCTAGAGTTAGCAACTTTTGACGACCCACTCTTGCTTGACCTTAGGATTTTTACGTCCTTTGGCATTGGAAGTGAATCGCAAAAGGCATTCCACGGCCTTGTGTCCAAAACAATCACAAATGGAACAATGTTGAAAGCCACCAATCACATGAGTTTTCATAAACTCTTTACTTTTCTTTGGGATAGCATTCTTCTTTGGGTCAGATGGACTAGCCTTAACAAAATCCTTCTTTTGAAATTTTGGAGCGCTTGATCTAGGAGGGCGCATAGGGCTAGGAGGCGCACGGCGATGAGGCGCGTGGCTCTTAGGCGCATAATGAGCATTCGGAGAAGGAGCGCGTTTGTTTCAAGAGGGATTTTGCTAGAGGATGATTCATCTGTATCTATATCTTTCCCATTAGCTTTCCCAAATCGCTTCGTTGGGTAGACATAATGGAAAGTTTGTCTCTTGACTTTTTCCTGTCCTTTTCCCATTGAATTAGAATGTTTTTCCTTGGGAATTTCAAAAGTTTGCTGTTTTATAAATTCACTATCTCTTTCAGCACAGACATCACACATAAAGTTGTCACTAGTTGATGAGAATCCCAAGCCACTTTTATCACCAATGGCTTTTTGGGACTCAAAAATATTGTCCATAGTGACACGAGAATTGGACCACTCATTTGTAATCTTTTTGAGATCAGTAATTTGAGCGACCAATTCATCGTTTTGAACTTTAAGAAGTGAGTTCTGTTCTGTTAGAAAAGTGTTTTTAACAGTAAGAGGAGTCATGCTCTTTATCTGCTCCTTAAGGAGGGTGAGATCAGATTTTAGAACAGTTTTCTCGGTCTTAAGCTGGGAAATTTCATCACATGATAGTGCTAAAGCTTCCTTCATATTATCAAATCTACTGATTACCTTTTCAGCCTTTTTGAATAACTTTTATTGTTCAGCAACAATTTCATCATCGTTGATTTTAGGAATTGGTGTAGCTGGTTCAACTTGTGGTCTGATGTAAGTTCCCTTTCTTAGCTTGCTCCTTGCACTTAGATCACATCGGGCAAACAATAATCCACCATCGCTTTGAGCTGGAGTAAGACATCCTTGTTCAATTAGCTCACTGATGGTTGGTCCTTTCTTCTTTTTCGCCACAGAGTGACTAGCAGATTTCTTGATTGGTTTGTTCAAGTTTTTCATATCGGGAACATCCTTTGAAAAGTCATCGGAGTCATAGCCATTAATTTCAACATCATCTTCGTCTTTTGCAACAAAACAAATGAGTCCATCATCGGAGTCTTCATCGCTCTCATCGGAGTCTGTTTCAATCCACGTGTTGTGCTCATTTGCTGGTGCTTCTTCTTCAGCAACCATTCCCTTATGACGAGTGAACTTGGGAGTGAATTTAGGAGTATGGCTGCTCTTCTTTTGCATATACTCGAACTTGGGAATTGGGCAGCTCGATGCAAAGTGTCCGGGTTTCCTGCAATTAAAACAAACAAGGTCTTCTTTTCTTTTAGAATCATTGCTCCTTATGAACTTTGAAGGAGCTTTGCTGGTAGATCCTTGATATTTACTGGTTGAGCCGGGCTTGGTGAATTTTCTAAACTTCTGGATTCTCTTCACAAATAAAGCGAAGTCTTCATCGTCCATGTCCAATAGCTCAGAAGTAGAAATTTGGGGATCGGAACTTTTCTCTTTCTGAATAGGCGCAGGCGCAGGAGGTTGGGCTTCCTCTCTATGCGCCACCATTCCAACAGATTTTGATTTTCCTTCAGTTTCACTAATTCGCTGAAGTTTGAGCTCATAAACTTTAAGATTAGCATAAAGGTTCCTTAGAGTCCAATCATCTAAAGTTCCAGCGTCTTCAAGAGCGCTAGATTTATGTAGGTATCTTGATCCAAAAGCTTGGAGAAAATTGACATTCAATCTTTGTTTGAAAAATTCATGCCAAGTGAAATACATAGATTGATAATTTCACAAAAGCGTTCATAAGTTTGTCTTAAGGTTTCTCCGGGGAGTTGAGGGAAATTGTTGAAGCTCTTTTGTACTTCGTATCTCTTGTTCTCCTTGTAAACGGTATCTCCTTCTATATGCTCTTCAATGGCATCCCATAGCTCATTAGCAGTAGCACAATGCATGACTTGTTGTTTCATAGCCGTGCTTAGAGTGCTTAGGAGAATGTTTCTTGCTTTTCCGTCATTTGCAACTCTTCTTGTTTCTTCCTCAGTCCATTCTTCCTTCGGTTTAAGAACTGTAGGTTGAGCAGCGTTGGTGCGTGGATTTGGATTCGCTTTAACCGGAATGTAAGGTCCATAAACTACGGTGTCAGGGAGCCTTTCATCGATTGAGTTGAGATGGGTCAATATGCTGAATTTCCAAACGTCAAAATGATCTTCATCAAAGACCGGAACGTGAGTGTAGTTTGCAGTTGCCATAGGTTTTGAGTTTGCCATTTAGAATCGGCACCCAAGCTGTTAAGCTTGAAAAACAAAAGTGTTTTATAAAGGTGTTTGCTCTGATACCACTTGTTGGTCCCAAAGGGCAACAAAGGTATCAAAAATAGCTAGAGGGAGGGGTGAATAGCTGTTTTAAAATTCTTTTTGTACCCTTGATAAACTCAATTGCAAATGCGCACTTTATCAAATAAGCGTTATGATATGCGCCTATATGAGTGAGATAAATGCACAGCGGAATTTAGTAATGTAAATAGGCGCAAAGTATGATAAAGGGGGCGCACACACACTCTAAGTATTTTGGCTCAAAGTGGGTGAAATAAGAAACTAAGGCAAATGATATAACAAACACAACACAGTTCAATCAATCAATCTACAATGAATAAACAAACAAATAGTTAGATATGATATGAACTTGAAAGGAAATAGCAATAAGTAAGTACGCGCTATTTGGAGAGGTTCGATCGGTAAAATGATCTACGTCCTCTACCAAGATGGTTAGTCTTGTATTTCCTAAAGGACATCTTATTATAAGAGAGTGTTACAAATTACAATCGTTTTGAGCTTATACACTAACTCAAGATCTAATATCTATGAAAGAACAAATCCTAGACAATAACCGGTGTATCTCTTAAAGAAAGATCTAAGTGATCAAACTTAAAGAGGTGCGTGTGTGATTTTAGATTCAAGGCTCTTTAGATCTTTGAGATGGAGAGCACACGAAAACTAAAGTGTTTTTGCTAGACGATCTGGGCTAAGGATGAAGTTATGAAGATGTTCTTGAGAATTCTGGTAAATCAAAGGCAATCTTCAAATCTTCAACAAATGCTTGAGAGAGAAATTCTTGAAATGCTTAGCAACTTCAAATGGTTGAAGTTAAGGGGTATTTATAGTAGAGTCCCAAAAACTAGCCGTAATCCATGGTGAGTCAAAGAAAGGACGGATGTGATGTCGCTCATTGAGTGGAGCACGTGTCCTTTTATAGCCGTTAGACACATAACACAAATATGACCGTTATGGACAGGTGTCCTTAGATGCAGGTGTATACGTGTTATTTAACCAGCGTTGGATCATTGGCGTAGTTTGAATCTCTTCAAGTTTTCGAGTCTTCATTAAATCACTAAATGTTATTTCAACATTTATGCGCGTTGAGCCAAGGGGCGCGTAGACATAGCGTGCGCTAAGCCATCTGGGGCGCATGAGCTAAGCTAGGTGCATACTCATGCGCGCGCCTAAGGAGGCGCATAGCGCATGGAAGAGGCGCATGGCGCGTGGCTTCAAACTGAACTTGTGAATTATCTTGAATCTTGATCTTCTTGCCCTGTTCCTAAGCCTATTCTGTTACAATGGACAACCTAAAAAATGAAGTATAAATACTTCTTATATGTGGGTCTAAAGTCCATGAAATAAAACTTAGGTGATGGATCAATCAAATCTAATCAATCCTATTACATTGAACTGAGATATAAGTGGGCATACCCAACAGAAATGGGTTTATTTTGAGCTTGCTCAAAATCAACCCATAACCCGCGAAGCGGCGTGAAGCGCGCGAAGGGCTGAATGGGGGGTTTAGGGCGCACTTTTCACTTTGCATCGGTCGCTGGGAGCTGTGGAGTTTAAATTTTTAGCTAAGGTGGGCTCGATGGTGGGTTAGCCCATGATCTTGGTTCGGCTGGATTGGCTTGGAGCGGATTGGGCCTGTCTAGGAGCAGCCCAGCCGAGAAGCTTCTGGGCGGTTTGGAGCGGCACCGGTTCCGGTGGCGGTTTGGGTCAAACCGACCTGTGCCGGTTTGATTGGTGCTGGTTCGGCCCTCCTGATCACAGCCCTCCATTCCAATCTGATCGGACGGCCCAGATTCCACCCAACACCAATTGTGTTTATTCCCAAAAGGCTCCTTGCCTATTCAACTACTATATAAAGCCCTCCTCCTCATTTGACAATTCACTCAATAATCCATTCTCTCTTCTTTCTCTCATTCTCAGCATATTGTTGCATCCTTTCTTCTTTCAAGTCTGGAATTTCTCTACCATTAAAGTAGTTCGCCGGAATTAATATTTTTAAGTTCTTCTAATATTAATTCGAATGTCGTTTTATCTTAGGGACATTTTGCCATAATCCGTTAGCACTTGTACGGGGAAAATTTGTCTTACGGAGACAGTATTGATACTGGACTCGACTTTACCCTTATTATTTCCGATTCAAATAAATTTATTGAAATTTATTTATTTAAGAAAACTTATTTTTGAGTGCTACCAAACAACAAAAAAATGTGGAAGTGATGTAAGTTTTATGAGTACGAAAAAGTACGATAAGAGAGAGAATGTGGGGTGGGATAAATTGATTGGTGGTGTGAGTATAAAAGTAAAATAGGAAAGAAGAAGAATTGGAAGAATAGTAAAGATTATATGCCATTTTAGGAAAGGGACCCTTACTCTGGGACAAACTAAAAAGGTAGGTGGACACTTACTTTGGGACGGAGAGTCTATAATTTTTCTGTAATGTTTTCTCTGATATTTTCATAAACTCGAACTCGATTCGGTAAGCTCGTTAAAAACACGTTTTTTATAGAAATAAAAGTCTAAGCTTGAGTTCGGCTCGTGAACCAAAGAGCTCTAGCTCAAGTGGTATCCGGTGTTAGCTTCACATGCAGAGGTCACAAGTTCGTATCTCGTTAGGGAGATTTGTGTTAGCATATTTACAAGCCTAGTTGTAGCCTTCATGACATTAGTGTAAGCCTATTATAGGCCCAGTTGTAGCCTTCATTGGCATTATCAAATAATAAAAAATAAAAAAAAGTTTGGCTCGTGAATACTCGAATTCGATATCGACTCGAGTTGTTCTTGGAGAACTCACGAACAGCTCGAACTTCGATTCGACTAGAATTCTTGTTGGCAAAAATGGGTGTATTTAGAAAATATGGCTTTAAAATAAAATAATAACGGGAACGAAAATTTATTTAACAAATAAATAATTAAAGTCGAGGCAAGAGTTGGACTCTTTCTCCGTAAGACAATATTGCCCCGTATACTAGTGTGAGGATCCTCCCCCTCGGGACGAAACGAGGGTTCGTTTCGAGGAAGAAAAGCCAAACACGTGTAACTTCATAAACTTAACGGAGTCGCCACATTTGTTAACTTTTAACCCAACAAATGAAAATGGTTGGAGATTTATGAGTTCGGAGTTCAGGTTACAACTTGGGAAGAGTTTCACGTCACCTAAGCCACCTCGGACAAAGCCGAGTCTCCCTTGTGTTTGTTAACGAAAAGTGCATGTGTGTGTGTGTGTGTTTAGAAAATGGGAGAAACTGACTTTAACAGAAAACGGTTAGGATTTTAACAGGAAAGGGTTCTTTTGTAAACTGGACTGAAACATGCCCCTGGACAAACTAGCCGTACGGCTAAAGGGGGTCTTCCTGGGAATTTTAACAGATTCCCAGGAATCAGTCCAGTTCCATATAGAAACAGAGCATTCTGTCTGAAACTGGGCTGTTTGATCATTTCCAGCCATTCTCTTGTAACAAAACACAAATTAAATCATCCCTATGTCATTAATCACTAGATTAGACACCAAACAAGAATTTTAGATGTGATTAAGACAATCATTGGGGAATTATTAAGAAAATGTGATGAAAGGGGCCTTTGAGCCAAGATGGCCATTTTGATGAGTAAAGATTCAAACTTTACCATCAAAATGGGATCTTAAAGATTAAACCTTTAGGGACAACAAAATGACATAAAGATTGAATCTTTACGACCCAAATGTGGGATTTTAGGCTAAATCAAGGTTGGGATGATAAAGATTGGAACTTTATCACCCAACATGATCATCATGGCCAAATACAACATAAAGATACATGCTTTCACCACGATAATGGATCATCAAGCTATTTATGTCGCGACCCCGAACCCGCGGGTCCGGAATACGCGAGCTGGACGTCGACTTAAAACCAAAACTCTAAAATATAGAAGTAAAAAAAATTTCATTTTGAACCGAAAGATGATAACACAAGGTTTTACAAATCCAAGTTTAAATCAACAAAGTACATCTAACATAAGCTCCACAGCTTATACCAAAAAGAATAAAATATACAATTCTTAATGACGTCAATAATGGTAAAACTATCCCCAAAAGGTTATACATTTAAATAATGTAAACCGATCCATAACAACCTGCCCCAAAATCTCAATCCTCTCGACGTCCTCCTCGATCCGCGAATCCTAATCCTTTTCCTCCTGGGGGGTTAAGGAAAAACAAAGATGGAAATAAACGGGGTGAGATAAAATCTCAGTAAGTTACTAATGCAACTACATGACATGCTAAAATGCAATAAGCAATAAACAATGATAAATATCCCATAGCATGTAACAAATAACAGTCAATAGTTAGCAGCGGAAAGTAAACACATAACAAAGGATATTAGCCAAGGTTTCCCAACTGATAGAACCAATTAAAAGATAGTTGCGCAGCTTCAACAATCATCCAATCCATATCTTCACAGCAGCATAAGAGCCGAAGAGAAAACCCCGGTCAGAAACGACCAATCAACCCATCAATCAAACAAACCATCTTCATAGTAGCATAAAAGCTGAAGAGAAACCCGGTACCGGAACCAATAACAATGATAAAGTGCCACAAGGGGCGGGAGCCATGCCACAAAGTCATGCTCCAAAACGATTAGCTAGAATACCCACAACGGAGCTAGCTCATCCCAACCAAGGCCAATCTGGATGAGGACAGAAGGACCAATGGGCGATGCTATACTGGACTTGGCTCGTGCCATTATAGCATTATCCATTGCCTGACTCGATACACAATTTAACCAGCTGGACTTTCAAATAATGCTAAGTAATGAATACTAGCTTTATAAACATCAAAAGGGTTCCAAAGTAGGGAACCGTACCAATTAATCACCATAAAAGATGCAAACGATTACTCAAGAAGAGTTCAACAACAATAAACACAAGGAGTTTCTCATAAAAGAGTCCAACAACATTGACCATTAAAACATAATGATTCCAAGATAAGGCACGTACCAAACATATCCTAAATATGATACCCACAAGTTAATCATAAGAGCACAACCCACACGGTCGCTCACAAATAGCACAATAACTATTACCAAAATGACCCTAAACGTTTACTCATAAAGATATACTGGGACTATTAGCTCCCTATATTTACACCTAGAATTTCAAATAGGAAGACCGAATAAATACACCTTAAAGCTAGTCAACACCGTAGGTACCCAATCACCAATTCACGTCTTACATCCGTTCATCAACGAACCAATTCTTAACCTCAAACACCCAACAAAATACTGAAGTATAAAACTTAGAACTTAACTGAACAACCTATCCCATCTTGTATTACTCGAAGAGAGCTTCGAAGCGATAGTTTACACGCCTAAAACGGAGTCCGGACGAAGAAGTTATGGCCTCCGGAAGATCGACCTAAATTCTGGAAAAAGTGGGCGGGCGCCCGGAATTGAGTGGGCGGTCGCCCGGAACGCTGTTGCCAAGCTAAATGAGACTGATTTAGTGGGAGGTCGCCCAAAACTAAGTGGGCGGCCGCCCAGACCCCAAAATACCCCCGAATTTCACTCCTTTTGTCCTAAATCTTGATATAACAACCCTTATACCTCCCCACCATTGTGGAGCTCGACCCAAACCAATTCTAACTCCATTAAAACCCCATTTAACTCCAAATATATCAAACAACACATAACTCATCACCCCAATCCAACAATCCATCACCTAATCTTCACAAATCACTTCGAGAACAACAATTTCTTCCATGGCTTCCTAAATCAATTCGATTGAAACAATCACGAACACATCATAAGATGCCCAAACATTCCCAACAATACTTGATCAAATTCCATGACACCATTGTTCACAAAGGAACCAAATCTCAAGCACTAAAGTGTTCCACGGTATTAACTTAAGTCAACTAGGGTGATACTTCGAGCCTAGATCGGGCTTGAACCATAAAACCATTCGAAAACAAAGGTACTCAGGACAGCTGGTATGGGCGGTCGCCCATAGCCAGTCCGGGCGGTCGCCCAAAACCCACACCCAAGCCCAAAACCAACTGACTTCATGGGCGGTCACCCAACCCAAAAGTGGGTGGTCGCCCACTCACTTTTACTCAAATTCTCCGGATCAACTGATCTAATGGGCGGTCGCCCAAACCACCCATGGGCGGTGGCCCACGCACCCAGGTCGTCGGAAAACGGCAAGAACCAAATGGGTTCTTCCATTTTCTTACCCAAAACCAAATTTCTCACAATCAACTCTCTCAACTTAATCCCCAAAGCACCCAAACAACATCTAGCAAAAAGGGGACCTCAACAACACCATAAATGACCCCAAACCAAGAATCAAACCCAACATTCATATAAATCACCATTTTTAACCCAAAAACCCAAATAAATTCCAAATCAATTCCAAACTCAACCAAACCTCAAATATAATAACTAAAGAATTATATAAACATGAAATGAACACTTTAGCATAAAAAATGGGGGAAAAGCAACTTACTCGGATTTTCTCAAAAGTGACGGAACTCGAAATTTCTTGGCTTCCTACGATCCTATCGACGATCTAAACATGATTCATATTTTAAGAAATGAGAAATAATGAGAGGAAGATGAAGAAAATTAAGAGAGAAAGAAGAGAAGAAAAACTTACCATAACCAAGGGGAGAGAGAGAGAGTTGCTGCACAATGATGAGGGAGAAGGGGAAGAGTGAGGGAGAAGAGGAGGAGTAGGGAGAAATGATTTCAAAATGTTACGCTTAGGCCCCTCCCCCTAATACTACCCTTTCAAATAAACTCTCCACTAACAAATAAGACTCAACACTTCTACACTAGCACAAATGACCCAAATAAATGCTAGGCATAATTATTATGAAACATAAAATGCACACATAAATATTTAAATAAATAATAATTTAAATAAATAAATAAGCAAATAAATAAATAATAATTATTTATTACCAATAAAATAGAGCCTAGTTTTCGGGTCGTGACAATTTAAAGACAAGAAATTAACAAATCATGATCTTCTTTAGGTTTTATCCCTTTTCACATACTTGGATGTGAGGGCACCTTGAATCATTTCATGATTTGGTTCCAAGATACATAACAAGAATATAAGGTGCTTGAAAGGACAAGACTTACAATATAAGAGTGCTTGACAAGGGCAAGACTTGCAATACAAATGGTGCTTGACAAGGGCAAGGCTTAAAATGCAAGGAAATAAACAATATGAGCAAAAACAAAAGAGTTTGAGATGGAGAGAAGATGGGGAGAAGGAGGCTTCACCTATGGTGGTTATGGCCTATCTTCCTCTCTTTTCACTCAAGTGGTTGGTGGTGTTTCACTCAGGCTGAATTTCTGCAGAGTTTCACCTACAAAACTATATTTCTCCCCCCCTGAAATGATCAGCAAGGGTCTCAATTTATAGGACTAAAGGTGCTTAAACCAGCCGTACGGCTAGGCCCTCCCGCATCCAAACCATCCGTACGGCTCAACCTGGTGAGCTTCTGGATTTTTCTAAGTTTAATTCCAGAGCATTCCAAGAATTTTCAGTTTATCCTAGTGAGGTCCCAGCCCATCAGTTTATCCCTGAATGGCGCTAAGAGTTCCTCTAAGTTGGTCAATTTCAGATTGGGATACTTACAGAGCCCCTCGGCAACGTCGCTTTGGAATAGTGGGGTTGTCGATAAAAATAAGCATCCCAATCTGATGGGAGGATGACTTGACCGATTGTGGTTTGCATGGCTAGACCTAAAGGTATAGGATTCCTACGTATCCCGTTTGCGGGGAATCAAGCCTACGTAGTTCAGAAAAGGAGAGAATTTTTAAGGCTATCCAAACCTAAGGGCTAGGCGGATATCAGTCATCATTTCCTAGGGGGACGAGTATGACTCTTGGCGAGTTCAGAGGCGTGACATGGTCAACATGGCTCTATGGAGAGGGTTGACTTACACAAGGAAGCGTGACCCTCGGGGTTAGAGGTGGGACATGGTCAACTTGGCTTTATGGAGAGGGTTGACTTACACAAGGAAGCGTGACCCTCGAGGTCAGAGGCGGGACATGGTCAACTTGGCTCTATGGAGAGGGTTGACTTACAAGGAAGCGTGACCCTCGGGGTCAGAGACGGGACATGGTCAACTTGGATCTATGTAGAGGGTTGACTTACAAGGAAGCGTGACTCTAGGGGTCAAAGGAGGGACATGGTCAACTTGGCTCTATGGAGAGAGTTGACTTACAAGAAAGCGTGACTCTCAGGGTCAGAGGTGGGATATGGTCAACTTGGCTCTATGGAGAGGGTTGACTTACAAGGAAGCGTGACCCTCGGGGTCAGAGGCGGGACATGGTCAACTTGGCTCTATGGAGAGGGTTGACTTATAAGGAAGCGTGACTCTTGGGGTCAGAGGCGGGACATGGTCAACTTGGCTATATGGAGAGGGTTGACTTACAAGGAAGCGTGACTTTCGGGGTCAGAGGCGGGACATGGTCAACTTGACTCTATGGAGAGGGTTGCGTACAAAGAAGCGTGACCCTCGGGGTCAGAGGCGGGACATGGTCAACTTGGCTCTATGGAGAGTGTTGACTTACACAAGGATGGTGTTACGTCATTTTGGGTTGCCGGGGATAAGGACCTCAACCTATAATGACTATTCTGAGTCAAGGCTTGGTCAACTCCATCTTTGGGGAGTTTGACGGGAAAACTGGTCTTACGTCCAACTAAGGACTGCCGGGACAAAGGCTTCAACCTATAATGACTATTCTGAGTCAAGGCTTGGTCAACTCCTTGTTTGGGGAGTTTGGCGGGAAGACTGGTCTTACGTCCGACTAAGGACTACCGGGACGAGGTTTTCTAAACCTAAGAGTTCGCTGGGCTTAAGTCAAGGACGGCCTAAGACTTGCCAGGGGACGGGATCTTGCTCATACTAGGCAAAGACGGGCTTACAAACGGCCGGGTCTTCTTAGGTAAAACGGGCTTACAAACGGCCGGGAGATGAGTCAAAGGGCTTACGTCGCATGGGGACCTCCTAGGGTATACTCGCAATAGGCAAACTCTCACAATTGTTTTTTTATTTTTATTTTTGGCTGGGCTTACGTCAAGGACTGCCTAAGATTATGCTCATTCTAGGCAAAAGACGGGCTTACAAACTGTCGGGAGATGTGATTTCCTCACCAGGCTTAGGGTATTCTTACATCAAGCAATTTTCACAAATTTTACTGGGCTTACGTCAAAGACTGCCGAGGACAAGGACCTCACAAATGTTACTGGGCTTACATCAAGGACGGCCGTGGTGTCCCACCTAGGGAGATTTTGGACATTTTCCAAGGGGAGGGGGTAAGCATTTCTAAGCCTTTCTATGTCAAATGGGTGCATTGCCTAGACCTAGGGCTTATGTTCATGCAAATTGGGATTCTCGGGCTTTTGGCGCATTTTTGCGAAATTGATCTCATTTTCATGAAATTGAAGTTTCAAGGATCATGGGCATGTGTTCATTTCCTTAATCTGACGTGCTTAGCCATACTTTGAAATTTGAAGTGTGTTGTCTGTACTTTTGTGCATGAAATGCTTGTACCCTAGGCTCCGACTAGCTATTAAGCGCGTCTCGGGATGTTGTCGCCAATGTTCGTGCTAAGAAATGTTGTTAATTCCTTGCGAGGGACTTACACCCTAAAATTTGATGACCCTCAAATGTCTATGCAATTTGAAAGGGGACGGAAACATATTTTTTCAAATAATGACCCTCAAATGTCTATGCAATTTGAAAGGGAACGGAAACAATTTTTTTTTCAAACAATGACCCTCAAATGTCTATGGAATTTGAAAGGGGACGGAAACATTTTTTTCAAATAATGACCCTCAAATGTCTGTGCAATTTGAAAGGGGACGGAAACAATTTTTTTCAAATAATGACCCTCAAATGTCTATGCAATTTGAAAGGGGACGGAAACAATTTTTTTGCAAACAATGACCCTCAAATGTCTATGCAATTTGAAAGGGGACGGAAATATTTTTTTTCAAACAATGACCCTCAAATGTCTATGTAATTTGAAAGGGGATGGAAACATTTTTCAAATAATGACCCTCAAATGTCTATGCAATTTGAAAGGGGACGGAAACAATTTTTTCAAATAATGACCCTTAAATATCTATGCAATTTGAAAGGGGATGGAAACAATTTTTTCAAATAATGACCCTCAAATGTCTATGCAATTTGAAAGGGGACGGAAACAATTTTTTTCAAATAATGACCCTCAAATGTCTATGCAATTTGAAAGGGGATGGAAACATTTTTTTTTTCAAATAATGACCCTCAAATGTCTATGCAATTTGAAAGGGGACGGAAACAATTTTCAAATTATGACCCTCAAATGTCTATGCAATTTGAAAGGGGATGGAAACAATTTTTTCAAATAAACAAACCTCAAATGTCTATGCAATTTGAAAGGGGATGGAAACATTTTTCAAATAGTGACCCTCAAATGTCTATGCAATTTGAAAGGTGATGGAAACAATTTTTTCAAATAAACAAACCTCAAATGTCTATGCAATTTGAAAAGGGACTGAGAACTTCAATGCATGTTCACTTCTTGTTTTCATTTCATCTTTTGCATTCATCATGAGCATTGGTATTTTTAAACTGTGTTATTCATACATTTGCTGTGTTTACCTGCAGAGTGGTGATCTCAAATCTCGAGGATTGCCGGATGTTTGCTTCTCTTTGTGGGAGGCCATGCCCGAGTCCATTGATTCTCTTTGTGGGAGGCCTAAAATCCTGTGGGCAAGTTAGCTAACACCAACAAGAGCATGGGGCTTCTCAACGCCCTTGGCGAGTATTGGTGGGACACGACCCACACTTTCCACTTGAGTTGGGGGGAGGTGACCGTGACTCCGGTTGATTTTGTGGCCATTTCTGGGCTCTCCTTTGATGGACATCTGGTTGTTTGGAGGGACAAGATCCCTGAGACGGAGATCAGAGCACTTATTGGATTCTCATGCCCTACCAAGGGTTTGGGTATTTTGGTGCAGAATGTTGAGAGGGCCATCCGGGCTAACTTTCCGGAGTATTGGGCAGGTCGGATTACAGCTGAGCAACTCGGGCGCTCCTACGTATGGCTCCTTCTTGGCAATAACATTTTTGCCATTGCCGAAACGACGTGCATGTTTCCTCTTCTCGGCTCATTGACTACTCCCGAGGCCATCAGAGGCATTGCTTGGGGTGAGGCCAGCCTTGCCGAGCTATACATGGAGCTCGACAAGTATAGTCGGAAAGCGATCAAGTCCTTGGCTTGCTTCCAATTCGTCCTAGAGGTATTCTTTTTGCCTTCGCTTTACTCTTTGCATTCGGCTTTTACCTCGTTTTTTTTGTGATGGATTTCCTGCCTTTTCCTCTTTCAGGCTTGGTACTACGAGGTCTTTGGGAACTATCCGTGGAGGCCTACTCTTGACCGAGACCTCACTTTTCTGGCCATGACTTGCTAGGCTAGGGAAGCTCGAGAGAAGAGGGGGTCCAAGGGACGAGTTGCTGTTCGTTACGCCGATGTAAAGGCGGTGCTGAGGGGAGACATACCGGCGGAGTTGAACCTGTTTCCTTAGTCGAGGTATGAGGGGATAGGTTTTGATCTGAGTGAGCCCCTGTGGGTGACTAGACAGAGGAGGCTGCTAGTGGGATTCCGGGGCGAGGCCTTTTATTTAGTCGAGAGGGTCCTATGGCAGCATGGGTTGGAGCTCGTGCAGAGGGCGCCCGTAGATCCTCCTGAGACCATGTTTGTGGCTGACCGAGGGGAGGACCCCTATCTCATGGGAGTGGATGCCGCTGGTTTGATCACTAGCGAGCCATACAGCCGTTTTTTGGCCACAAGGTTGCGGTCTCCACAGGTGGTGGCTTATGGGGTAGTCCCACCGGTTTGGATAGACTATTCCTTTGTCTGTGTGTATGGCAGGGTTCATAAGGTGGACTTGTCTACTCCAGGGGAAGGGGTCCCAGCTGAGGAGATCCCGGTTGAGGCGGTATGATTCTTCTTTGCACACACACACCTTTCATTTCCGTCTCTTTTACTGAGCCATTTATGTTTTCATGTGCAGGTTACGAGAAAAGCACTGCTGAGGCGGCCAGGCTTCTTAGGACGGGCCAAGAAGTGGTTTAGGAAGTTCACAGGTCGTTCTTCCAAGGGGCCTCGAGCAGAGTACAGTTTTGTGCCAGGCAGGAGTTCTGTGAGCGGAGAGGAGAGGCCTCGTAAGAGGGCATCGAGTGTGGAGCTGCCTCCCTCCTATGTTCGTAGTCAGTCCATGAGTGCTGTGGATACAGCCTCTCTCCGGGATTCTCTTCGGGCTCCGGGTACCCATGAAATTGCTCCTGATCCATTTGCCCATCTAACCTTGGAGCGGCAAGAATCGTCTTCTGTTAATCGTCCAGGTAACTCATCCCAGTTTGCTTGGCGTTCTTTTCGGCCGCCTACTGGTGAGGACATGAGCTTGGCGGAGTCTCTTTTCCATTTCTATCCCAGTGCTTATTCCTTTCGGGGGCGGGGCATTTCTGATTTGCCACCACCTGACTCGGATCCCGACTCTGAGTAGTTGTACCTGTTCGAATAATTTCATGTTTTGTTTTATTTTTGCAAAACAATGTGTATGAAAACCTGTCATTCTATTAATGTTTAAATCTCTTGTATTTGCAAATTCATTTTATGCATAGCTCGGGCCTTATGAGGGCTTTTTGATGTTGTGACTTATTGAGGGAATCTCCAAAACGTGTTTAGACTCAATTATGTACAACTGGGATATGCTTTGACTGGTTTTTGAACAAGTGGAAGTGAGTTTCACTTGTGGGCAGCTTGCTGGCACGGACTGCTGATATGAATTTTACTGGGGACAAACCATCTGTACGGTTGACGCAGGGGGTTGACTCTTTTTTACCATAGTTTTCTGAGGACCTCTGGGGAATTTTGAAGGATTGACTCTGGGATTTGACTCGGACTAGACTTACCAAAGCATGACCTTCCCGCTAATCTTTTCGAAGCGCCGTTATGGCTTGCTAGCCCCGGTTCCTTTCCTCTGATTGAGAACCATCCTTTAGACCTCGGTTATCCCTTGGGAGTGAACCTTCCTTGGCACCTTGCCCTCCGTTCGGAGCACGCCATGTCCATTATTTGGAGTGAAATTTGTCTCTTGCAAGAGTCATCATTTCCAGGATTTCATTCCTTCCAAACCTCTTTCCAATATGTTTTGTTCCTTCTGCCTCTAGGAGTGGCCTAATTGACTCAAGACACGGAAGGGAGCAAATTATTCTTGCTCCAAAGGAGATTGACGTAGGCATTTGCGGGAGTGAGTCCCTTTTATGAGGAAGGAAGCCTACGGACAGAAATTCGGTGTTTGGCTCTTTCCTAAGATGTAGAAAAGAAGACTTGTCGAGACATTCAGAATTTTCTTTAATCAATATTACCAACGTGATTGCTTGAATGGACCACGTTTATTATTAAGTCAAGATTATGGCAAGCAATTAGCCTTAACATGTATTACTGTTGCGATCAATTGAGATTAAGATTCGATCAATGGCAAGATCGGGGGGAGAATGTGCTTAGGGGAGTCGGTCATTGATGAGACCAGGCTAGGCATTTCTGGAAAATTGGTCATTGATGAGGCCATGGGAGAAGACTTGGTCACTTTGAGAAGACCAAGGTTTGGTGATTTTGTTTCATGTTGTGACCGGACCCGAAGGTTGCCTACGTTCCCCTCAGTTTTGAGGAGCTCAGGTCACCGTAGTTCGGCCATGGATCGCCTTTTGTGTCCCTTTGAAGAATGTTGTTCCCTCTTTCAATGTGAACCACTTTGCTTTGTGGTGAGCTCCTTTTGAGATAAATGGGCCTCTTTTGAGGTGGGGCTCCTCTTGGTTGTCTTTTGAGATAGATTCATTTCTTTTTTTCCTTTTTTTTTTTCTACATTCATTTCCTTTCCCTATTTTCATCGTTGGGGAAGCTGGGAAATGCTCCGCTTGGTCACGCCCGTGCGATGATGATTGAATCCCGATGGTTGAGCAATAACATCCTTTATTTTTCATGTCTTGGGACGCCTTTTGACCCTTCGTCGGGGGTTTGCATGGAAAATTGTATGGATTGTGTATCGGGAAATGTGTATCGGGGAAAGCTTGCCATTAATGGTCTCTTTATGCCAATTGATCACAGCATTCATTCATATCAAGATTAATTACTTGCGTTGAGCATTTTTATTTGTGTCGAGTCCATTCGTCCTTAATGAGTCGTTATTGACTAGCATATTTTAGAAGTCAATTCGTCATTTTGGGAGCGTAGCAATCATTTGGTAATATCAACTAAGGCAATTCCAAGAATCAATGTAACATGCAAACAATGTCTCTAGTCTAGAGAGAATAGAAGGAAAATGACTCTTTCATTGCACGGGAATTCAAACCCTTTTTTTACAGACCCAAAAGACCCTACTGTTAATGGACTTCAATTACATATCATTTTGACGTCCTTTCACATAACCTTTACTCGTAAGGCTTAGGGAAAGCAAAAAAAACATGTCCAAAATAGACTTTTGAGAAGACATTAGATCCTACCTAACTAGACCACTCCTAGTTTCTTCTTTCCTCCTCTCTTTCTTGCAATCTCATCCTTGGCTTCCGTGCTTCCGCTCAGGTTTACACCCACTGATTTTACCTTTTCGTGATGACTCTCTCATCGATGAGCTCCTGAATTTTGTTCCTCAGGGCTGGGCAGGCTTCCGTGGAATGACCCAAGGCTTGGTGGTATTTACAGTGCTTTCTCGGGTCACTGCGTTGGGAGGGAGGTTCATTCCAAATTACATTGCGGCTAAGCAACTCAATTTTTCCAATCTCTAGTAGCCGGCTCAGCATCTGATCCCGGGGCATCCCTAGGTCATGGAACCAGCGGTAATAGGCTCCTTTTCCTTAGGGGAGCTCTCCTCCTACGACGGATGTGGGTTTGCCATGGTACAGGGTGATAGCTTGGGCTTGCTCGCGGGGCCCTTGCCCGCCTTGGTTTGAGTCATCGGGGGTATTCCTTGGTGGAGGTGACAGTCTTCGGGAGGATCTCTTGATTTCCTCGATAGATTTTACAATCTCATGGAGGCATTCTTGGGTATGCCTCGAGTTGTGCCTCTCCATTTCATCGGTTAGCTCTGCTCGGCTGTGCATGAGCTCATACCGGCGATCACACCTCTTCTCGAGGTCCCCTCTTAGCTTCCTGCCGCCCTTTTCCCATACCTCCTCAAACTTTTCGTGAAGGATATCTTTGACCTCTTCTCGGAGCCGTTGGACCACGTTGACCACCTCATCGCGGCTAGCTTCCAACTCCTGAATCCGCTCCCCCATCGTACTAACAATCCTTTCCAAGAGTTTTACTCGTCCCTCCAATCGGGATTGAGCGTCCAATCTTATATCAGGTTCTGTCGCGACAAATTTAGCTTCCATTGCTATCTATCACACAAAAAAAAGCGGGCAAACCATAAGGGTACTTTGATGGGATTCTCGAAAAAAACCATGCTTTTGGGTAAGAAAAAGAACTTTGACACAAGGAGATTTGACTCGGGGGGAGACCGATTTGACTCGAAGGGTGAGAGTTTTGGAGGAAAGACTCGAGCCATGCATTTTGGGGAATTTGTCAATTTCATTTCTCTTTTTTTTTTTTAGGAAAAACATTTTATTTGGGGGATCTTTCACATGAGCAAACGTTAGAGCACAGTTCAAAAGCATGCTTTCATTTATTGAGTTCCCTTAAAACGCATTTTATTCCTAATTGGTTGGAAAAGATTTCTCTTCTTTTTCGCGACTAATCTAAATCCTGGATCAGTGGAGGCCATCACTACGTCTATAAGCCCCTCGTATTTCACCTGTATTGCACACTCCCAAGGACGAACTATCCCGGGCGAGGGTCCTATAGGGCACGCAGCTTCCACCGACCAAAAGAAACGAACCTAAGGTCTAGTGCGTCGCAAAACGCCAATGTCTGAGCCATTCTTATCATAGGTAAGCCCCGGTTAAATTTAAGATTGACTTAACGCCTTAACAAAATTCCGGCATGACCTTGTTTTAATGAGGGATCTCGGACCTTAGCTTTGGGCTTAAAGATGATTAGGACGGGTCAAGCATTAGAGCTTAATGACGCGGTGTCATCCTATCCTTAATACACGACTTTGGTTAATTATGGTTGGAATTAACGCATAAGTCAGGGACCGGGTAAAATATGAACTTGGTCACACTTGCTTTCACAAGGAGTCGTGACTTCGGCGTTAACTTGGCCATAATTAACGTTTGGAAACGTATTAAGGACGTGATGACGTGAGCTACACCAAAAACCAAACAAGGTCACGGTATTTGTGTGTCACGGACAAGTGTGGTTGACTCGGCTCGGAAGGGGAGGTGGAATGGACCCGTGCGCGCGAGAAGGGCACAAGAGTACCAATCAAGCTGCATCGTGGCATCCATCCCAGGTTTAAAGGGTTTTTGGAACGTGCACAAGGTCAAGTGCGCGTTGTGTGAAGCCTTCTATGTTCCCTTTTGAGTCAAAATAGAAATTTTCAGTCCGTTTTAATATCATGAGCATTGTATGAACAAGTATGATGAACAAGTAAGATGGACAAGTATTTTGCACAAACAAGTAAACAAACATATTAACAAGCAAGAATCAAGATTTGTACATGAAAAGGTTGTGCACAACCAAAAGTTCTTGAAACCAAAATTTTTGCAAGAATAACAACCTTTTGAAAGTCATTTGTAAAAAAAAAAGATTGTGCGCAAACAAGAAGAATTTGAAGACCAAATTTTTTATGAAAAGGGTTATGCACAATGAGGTTTTGAAAACCCAATTTTATGTCCAAAATTTTGTGCATAACTAAGTTTTGAAAATTCATTTTGGCTAAGAAAATGAAGGCAAATGTGCACAAGCAAGGTTGTAAATTGGAACCTGGACAAGAAGATGCAAGGGGACCATCAGAATGTTTCTGCCCTGTACAAAATTGTTAATTTGAAACATTATGTGGGCCCGGCCAAACTAGCCGTACGGCTAGAGCAGGAGATCCATTATTTTTTGCAAATTTTTAGCTTTTGATCATCAAGCCCCAGTTTATTGCAATCCTAGAACAGTTTCAACCCCAAAAATCAAAACAGAAACATAAAACACATAAAATATGCACAAAGTCAACAAATGGGGACGGGAGTTTTACCCACACAAGAATGCCTCCGAATCTTCTAGAAAGAAGTTTGAAAACACTCTATTCCCCAGTAGAGTCGCCACTGTGAGGATCCTCCCCCTCGGGGCGAAACGAGGGTTCGTTTTGAGGAAGAAAAGCCAAACACGTATAACTTCATAAACTTAACGGAGTCGCCACATTTGTTAACTTTTAACCCAACAAATGAAAATGGTTAGAGATTTATGAGTTCGGAGGTCAGGTTACGACTTGGGAAGAGTTTCACGTCACCCAAGCCGCCTCAGACAAAGCCGAGTCTCCCTTGTGTTTGTTAACGAAAAGTGCATGTGTGTGTGTGTGTGTTTAGAAAATGGGAGAAACTGACTTTAACAGAAAACGGTTAGGATTTTAACAGGAAATGGTTCTTTTGTAAACATTCTAGATTAAAGGGGGACTGGACTGAAACATGCCCCTGGACAAACTAGCCGTACGGCTAAAGGGGGTCTTCCTAGGAATTTTAACAGATTCCCAGGAATCAGTCCAGATCCATATAGAAACAGAGCATTCTGTCTGAAACTGGGCTGTTTGATCATTTCCAGCCATTCTCTTGTAACAAAACACAAATTAAATCATCTCTGTGTCATTAATCACTAGATTAGACACCAAAACAAGAATTTTGGATGTGATTAAGACAATCATTGGGGAATTGTTAAGAAAAGGTGATGAAAGGGGCCTTTGAGCCAAGATGGCCATTTTGATGAGTAAAGATTCAAACTTTACCATCAAAATGGGATGTTTATACAAGATTAAACCTTTAGGGACAACAAAATGACATAAAGATTGAATCTTTATGACCCAAATGTGGGATTTTAGGCTAAATCAAGGTTGGGATGATAAAGATTGGAACTTTATCACCCAACATGATCATCATGGCCAAATACAACATAAAGATACATGCTTTCACCATGATAATGGACCATCAAGCTATTTAAAGACAAGAAATTAACAAATCATGATCTTCTTTAGGTTTTATCCCTTTTCACATACTTGGATGTGAGGGCACCTTGAATCATTTCATGATTTGGTTCCAAGATACATAACAAGAATATAAGGTGCTTGAAAGGACAAGACTTGCTATATTAGAGTGCTTGACAAGGGCAAGGCTTAAAATGCAAGTAAATAAACAATATGAGCAAGAACAAAATAGTTTGAGATGGAGAGAAGATGGGGAGAAGGAGGCTTCACCTATGGTGGTTATGGCCTATCTTCCTCTCTTTTCACTCAAGTGTTTGGTGGTGTTTCACTCAGGCTGAATTTCTGCAGAGTTTCACCTACAAAACTATATTTCTCCCCCCCTGAAATGATCAGCAAGGGTCTCAATTTATAGGGACTAGGCCCTTCCCGCGTCCAAACCATCCGTACGGCTCAGCCTGGTGAGCTTCTGGATTTTTCCAAGTTTAATTCCAGAGCAGTCCTGGAATTTTCAGTTTATCCTAGTAAGGTCCCAGCCGATTAGTTTATCCCTGAATGGCGCTAAGAGTTCCTCTAAGTTGGTCAATTTCAGATTGGGGTACTTACAACTAGTGCTCACAGTCTACGGCAATTGTTTCCAAGATAAAACAACTTTCGGAATTTCATAACGTAGCACAACAACTCAAAAACTTATGGGCGAACTAATGAATACTCGAGATTTTATTGGACTTGAAATGCTACTGCTAACACTACTTGGATGTTTGAGAGAATCTGAAATGCTCTTGGATTGCTGGATGAAATGAAAATGAGGGGGGGCTTTATATACTAGACAGTCGAAGAGGCAAGGTGCCTTTTAGGGAATAGACATAAATGGTGGCTGGTGGATTCCTGGCCGTTGGATCATATCAAGATGGAGGGCTGAGATCACATGGATTGGCCCAGCCAGTCCGACCCGCCCGCTCGGAGGGACGCGAGTTGCCCCGGCGGTTACAACTGAATCGACGCGCCCGTCCGCGACCTGCATACTTGGACCACTGGGCTGGGACGCCGAGGCCCAACACGGATTTGATTCAACCGGCAACCTGCTTGGACCAAGCCATTGGCCTAATGGCCGCCCCAAGCCCATTAACCAACTCCATGGATCGAACCAAGCCCACTAAGTTAGCCCAGCCGAGCCCAAGCCGCACCAGACCCATTGAACCATCATCGAACCGAATTTTGTCAAAAGTTTAAGGCTCCATAGTGACCAATGCGAAGTGCAAAGTGCTCCCTAAACCGCCCATTCCGCCCTTCGCGCGCTTCGTGGGTCAAGTGTCAATTTGGAGCTAGTCCAAAATAGGCACTATTGGGCCACTAGTTGACCCAATGGTCCACTTGGTTGGCCCAAGGAGAGAACCATTTGATGACTCCTCCTTAGATGACCACATTAATATAATGCCTTGACTTCCCCTTTCTTAGCAATGTGGGATATGGCATTTCCATTCCCCTTTCTCTTCAACTATTAACAATAAGTTGCCACTTTCATCAATTAATTTCTCATTCACCTAAAATTGGTTTTGAGAAAATAAATATACCACGTTAATCTACTACGAATGTAGATTAATAATTTATAACTTATTTCCATTTTTATTGAATGGAATCAATAATTTAAATTGGTCAAACCCAATAATTTCCTAACCAATTTCAAACAATCCCCCACATGAATGAAATTAATGCATGAATGCAGACTCTATAGAAAATCCCGACGAACTGTTATCGCATCGGGGTAGGTAGCTTCAGGCTTTGAACCATCCCTAGTAAGATTCTATCGGATTTACTGGCTCCTCAGTAACGCGATGTCCTGAACTGGTCAGCGTTTTTATGTAAATTGAGACAATAGCATTTACACGATAACAATTCTAATATCTTTCGTTCTAACGTTGTGTCGATTTCGGCCCTGGACTATATCTTGGATTCATAAGTGTTTCATTTTAGAAGCGGCCAAACTTCTCACTTATATAGGTGATCTCCCATAAAGAGTATCCTGACATACTCCACCTTTTCAAGGTATAGGAATCATTAAAAGCTTAATGCTTACCCTCACCACACGTCTGCAGGTTTTTAGCACTCAGACAGCTTCTGAGAATGGGTTATAATTGGTTTCCAAGTTCATCACTAGAATATCCATAACTTAGTTGTCTCATTGAACCATGTTTGTGGGATCTCTACTCATCATGGCTGAGTTACCGCTATGGAATTCTTTGTTGTGTGGGTTTTAACCCCATTCCCCTTACTGCATTGTACATTTGATCTCTGTTTATACCTTTCGTAAATAGATCCGCTATATTTTCTTTTGAATTTATATAGTCAATGGAAATTATTCCATTAGAGATCAATTGTCTTACTGTATTATGCATTCTTCGTATGTGTCACGACTTTCTGTTGTTCATACAACTTTTTGCTCTTCCTATTGCTGACATACTGTCGCAATGTATCATGATAGAAGGCACTGGTTTATTACAGCATGAAATATCCTCTAAGAAATTTCTTAGCCACTTGGCTTCTTCTCCGGCCTTATCTAAGGCAATAAACTCAGATTCCACAGTGGATCGAGCTATACAAGTTTGTTTAAAGGATTTTAAAGACACTACTCCTCCAGCAATGGTAAATACATACCCACTTGTGGACTTTGAGTCTTTTGTGTCAGATATCCAATTCGCATCACTATATCCTTCCAATACAGTTGGATATCTTATATAATGTAATCCATTGCTCACAGTGTGGTTTAAGTAACTTAGTACTCTTGTCAGCGCAGCCCAATGATCACTATTTGGATTACTTGTAAACCTATTGAGTTTACTTACAAAGTATGCTATATCTGGTCATGTACAATTTGTCAAGTACATCAGACTGCCTATAATTCTAGCATACTTTAATTGTGAAACTGGGTCATCTCTATTTTTGGCTAAATGTAGATTTAGATCTACTGGAGTCTTAGATGGAGGTAAATCAAAGGCTTCAAATTTCTTAAGCACATTCTCAATGTAATGAGATTTTGATAAGACAATTCCATCATTTATTCTTGATATCTTTATCCCTATAATAACATCTGCTTGACCTGGACCTTTCATGTCAAAGTTTTTCTTTAACATGTTCTTAGTTTTCATGATTATATCATGATTACTTCCTATGATTAGCATGTCGTCCACATATAGACATACAATCACATATTCAACCGGTGTGTCCTTACTGTATACACATTTGTCACACTCATTTATTTTAAATCCGTTGGACAATATAGTTCGGTCAAACTTCTCGTGCATTTGTTTCGGTGTTTGTTTAAGACCGTACAATTATTTGACAAGTTTGCACACTTTATGTTCATGTCCACGTGCGACGAACCCTTCAGGTTGTTGCATATAGATCTCCTCATCTAATTCTCCATTTAGAAAGGTTGTTTTCACATCCATTTGATGTATCTCAAGGTTATTCAGAGATGCGATAGCAATGAGAACACGAATGGATGTTATCCTTGTCACAAGAGAATATGTATCGAAGAAGTCATATCCTTCTTTTTGTTTGAACCCTTGAGCTACTAATCTAGATTTGTATTTATCAATAGTTCCAACAGCTTTGTACTTCCTTTTCAAGATCCATTTGCAACCTAACAGTTTGCAACCTGGAGGAAGATCAACTATCTCCCAAGTATGATTTTGCATAATGGATTCAATCTCACTATTGATAGCTTCTTTCCAGATAGGAGCTTCTGGACTAGACAAACCTTCTTGCAATGTCCTTGGTTCATCATCTAACATGTAGGTTAGAAAATCAGGCCCAAAGGTCTTGGCTACCTTCGTTCTCTTACTTCATATTGGTTCTTCATCTTCTAAGGATGAACCAATTGCAGTGTCATAAGTTCTCTTTTGTGAACTTTCTCCATTTCTTTCCTTACAAGGAAACATAGCTTCAAATAATATTTCATTCCTTGATTCAATGGTCATTCCTGCTGATATATCAGGAATTTTTGACTTGTGCACCAAGAATCGATAAGCACTACTATTGTTTGCATATCCAATGAAAATATAATCAATAGTTTTGGGTCCTATTTTAACCTGTTTAGGTTTAGGTATTTCCACCTTTGCTAGGCACCCCCACACTTTAAGGTAATTTTAGGAAAGCTTTCTTCCATTTCATAGTTCATTTGGAGTTTTATCCTTTTTCTTGTGTGGTAACTTGTTAAGAATGTAGTTGGCTGAAATGATCGCTTCCCCCCACATGTTGTTGGGTAGGCCTGAACTAATCAGCATTGCGTTCATCATCTCTTTAAGAGTTCTATTTTTCCTTTCAGGGATTCCATTTAATTGAGGTGAGTAAGGAGCAGTCGTTTAATGAATAATGCCAGAATCCCACCATATATCTTCAAACGGAGCTACATACTCTCCACCTCTATCACTTCGAATCTTCTTAATTTTCAAATTAAGTTGATTCTCAACTCCATTCTTATATCCTTTAAAAGCTTCTAAAGCTTCGTCTTTGCTTTTCAAAAGATATACATGATAATATCTAGTGCAATAGTCGATAAAGGTTATAAAGTACTTTTTCCCACCTCTAGTTTGCACAAGTTTTAAATCACAAATGTCCATATGGACTAACTCTAGAAGTGTTGTACTTATTTCAACTGTAGGGAAGGGTGACTTTGTCATTTTAGCTTCCACACATATTTCACACTTATTTTCTGAATTAAATTCCATTTAGGAAGTAAATTTAAATTTACTAGCCTACGCAACGAATTTAAATTCATACTCCCTCCGTTCCGAGTAAGTTGCAACAATTTGCCATTTTGGGCATTCCACTTAAGTTGCAACAATGCCAAATAAGGAAACTCTTTATTACTTTTATAATCCTCCACTCATTCTCTCTCTTCCTCCCAACCACTCATTATTCCCCTTTCTTAATTTTTTTGCTTCCCCTTCCATGTTGCAACTTACCCGGAATGGGGGGAGTATGTCCTAATCTTTCATGACATAAATTAGAACACTCAGACAAATAAGCAACAACATCTTTATTCTTCGCCTCTGGGCAGAATACGTTTATTACATTCATTTTACAGAGCCGTTCTTCAAGGTATCAATTTCCCATGAATTGATTACCTTTAGTCATAGCAAACTTATTATTTTTAAAAACTAGTCTAAAACAATCTTTGATCAATAAAGAGCCTGACACAAGGTTCATACGGATGTCTGGGACATGCAGTACATCCTCGAGCGTCAATTCGCCGCAGTTCATCTTCAGCACCACCTTTCCAAGTCCTTCGACATTGGAAGTAGAAGAGTTTTCCATGTTCACCTTTCTTCCTCTGACAGGAGTGTAAGATGAGAAGCACTCTTTATCAGCACATATAGCAGGTAGCTCTAGTGTCTAACCACAATTTGCTTCGATTTTCATCTAACTTCCACGGATTGACCTCACATACCATTGCTTCTAGATCAAGTTTGTTCAACATTTTAATGACGTTGGCTTGATTCCTGTTGCCCATTCCCCATCTTGGAATCTGACAGTTTCTTGCAAAGTGACCGGGATTGCCACAGTTGAAGCAATTCTTGAAGCTGGACTTCTTTCCCTAATAAGCCTGCTCTAAAGAATTCCATAATTCTTTGGTTGTCTGCACGAGACAAAACCTTCTGAATATAGCATCATTTAGCCCATTCAGGATGTACATTCTGCATATGAAATCACTATGATCTCATGCTCTCTTGGTTATCCGCCTTTATGAGTCTGGATCATCATCTGAGATGGACGCGGGGTCCTCTGTCAGGAGACTTTGTAGGCTGAGGATCGTCAAGAATAGTAGCATGCTTTGTTTCCACTTCTTGAAATTAACGCCTTCGAACATTTCCACATTTTTGCCGAGAGCCTGATAATGCGGAGTAGATTTTACAGAGCCTGGAGCATAAACTGATTTAAAAGCCATTATTTAAATACACAAAATATTGTCCTACGATTTTTGGCGAAAATGGGTGTATTTAGAAAATATGGCTTTAAAATAAAATAATAACGGGGACGGAAATTTATTTAACAAATAAATAATTAAAGTCGAGGCAAGAGTTGGACTCTTTCTCCGTAAGACGATTTCGAAATTTCAGAACGTAGCACAACGACTCTGAAACTTTCAGGCAAACTAATGAATACTCGGGATTTTCTTGGACTTGAAATCGGCCCAGTCAGTCCACCCGCCCGCTCGGAGGGACGCAGGTCGCCCCGGCGGTTACAACCGAACCGACGCGCCCGTCCGCGACCCGCCCAGTTACAATCTGCCTCGCATACTTGGACCAATGGTCGCCCCAAGCCCATTAACCAATGCCATGGACCGAACCAAGCCCACTGAGTTATCCCAGCTGAGCCCAAGCCGCACCAGAACCATTGAACCGAAATTTGTCAAAAGTTTAAGGCTCCACAGCGAAGTGCAAAGTGCGCTCTAAACCACCCATTCTTGGAGCTAGTCCAAAATTGGCACTCTTGGGCCACTAGTTGCAAGGATGGCCCAATGGTCCACTTGGTTGGCCCAAGGAGGGAACCATTTGATGACTCCTCCTTAGATGACCGCATTAATATAATGCTTTGACTTCCCCTTTCTTAGCAATGTGGGATATGGCATTTTCATTCCCCTTTCTCTTCAATTATTAACACTAAGTTGCCACTTTCATCAATTAATTTCTCATTCACTCGAAATTGGTTTTGAGAAAATAAATATACCACGTTAATCTACTACGAATGTAGATTAATAATTTGCAACTTATTTTCATTTTTATTGAATGGAATCAATAATTAAAATTGGTCAAACTCAATAATTTCATAACCAATTTCCAACAATTCTAACAAACAAGAGGGTTTGAGCTTCAGAAAAGCTCGAACTTGATATGTTATAAACGAGCTGGGGATCAAACACCCCCAAAGCTCGACTCGGCCTCTCCCTATATGGAGATTCCCACAATTCACTTCCACTTCATCCCTAACCCCATCGCCTATTTCCCCTTCCTAATACCCACTTCTCCTTTCCCTCTTCTTCTCCACCCACGGTTCCTCCATCCTCCACAGTCCCTTTCCACGCTAACTCCGTAGCCCCATTTCCCTTCCTCGTACCTATTTCTCCTACCCTCTCTCTCTCTCTTCCTCTCAACATACAATTCCTCCATCAGCCACTGCCTCCTTCCACTTCTATCCCCTCCCCTCCCATCCTCACGCCCTTGCCTCAGTCAAAGTCCCCCACCATCGACCCTTTGTCAAAATCGTCCCTCACCCCTCTTTCTCATGTTTGTGAAATCAATTTTGAGGTTTTCAAACCCAAACAAAATGTAAAGATTTACAATCTGAAATTAATGGAGGTTCCAGAATGTAAGTGCATGCGTGTGTTGATTCCTTTGATTTTCTGAATTTGGGTTTGTGATTTCATGAAATTTGACTAACGGTTTTTTACTTTCTTGAAATTTTGACATGTGGGTTATGATTTTTTTTTTTTTTAAATACGGAGTTTGAGCATGTGGAAGTGTTTTTTTGGGTGGCGTGTGTCCACTATGCATGTGTGCATAATGCTTTGTTGGTGGTGGCAATGGTGTTAGTGTTGTTGGTGGTGGAGATGGTGGAGGTTGCATTGGTAGAAATGGAGGTTATTAATGGTGGTGGTGCTGTTAAATTATTGAGACTTTTTAGGTTACAAAAGAAGTTTATAATTTTTTTATTACGAATACAGTTGGCAATAAATGATTCGATATTAAATTAAGGAAAATTGAACCTATTATCATCCATCTATGCATGCAAGATGAGTGGGGTTGATCACTCAACTTTTTTGTGTTTAATAGTTTGAACTAGTTTTTTTGAACCTTCGTGATCCCCCACACTAACTCCAGCAAAAAAAAAATCGTTAAATCTTCATGTGCTTATTCACATGCCTTTTTAAGGGATAAAATAGAAAATTAATGGTAAGGGGTTAGAGGGTTAAAACTAAAACTACTGGCTTAAAAATATAACTTCACCTATGTGCAGAATCCTTCACCTGCTCCTTCAGTTTTGACCCTCCCCTCCTCCCTTGAATTTTGCCCTTCAACTAGAAACCCACTTCAGCGATTTCCCCCATTCTGGCCACCCCTTAATCTCCATTCCAAATTCACACCTTTACACAAGCGGGTATGGAGAACTGAGTGCCTTATTGGCGATGCACCTAATTGTTGCTCCAGATTTAAAAAAAAAAAAAAAAAGTCAAAAGAAGGGTTTCGCTGTAGTGAGGGAGATTAAGGAAGAAAGTTGGTAGAAAGGAGGAGGGTTTCTGGAGTAGACGTTGATGATTATGGAGAGATAAAGTCGAGGTGGAGAAGATATTAGTTCGCGTGAGTAAGGGAGTATTGGGTTGTTGAGTCAAAACCACGGAGGAGGGGAGAGGAGTCAAAACCGCAAACGGAGAAGGAGTCAAAATGGAACAATGAGACGAAGACCGAATTCGCACGGCCGTGCAAGGAGTCGCGCACGATCGTGCAAGCAGAAAACCTACCGTTCGTTTTCAAAGTTGGTCCGTACTAGGAGTCTGGAAGCTTAAGGAATTTATTTTCTTATGGTAGGTCTTCTTATTAAAAAAGGGAAGTGGTTTCCTTCCGTCCTACATACTCTTATTAATTTGTTTTGATCTACTTTTCTGACTTGTAACACTATATAATAAGGCAAATTCTCGTTTGCGGCCGTCTCACGCCGTGCGACGGGCGCGTGAGACGGACGCGCCATTTTCCACGTGTGTAAAAAAAAAAAAAAAAAAAATCTTTAAAATGCTATATCTTGAGATTTATAAGTCAAAAAAATATTTAAAAATACCGTTGTGTTCGTCTCGACGAGACGAATAAAACTACATAGGTCATGATATGGTTTGATTTTTTTTTTTTTAACATTTTTTTACACATAAAAAAGTTTGAGGTGCTTGCCAGCTGAAATGTAACACTCTGTTCTGATAAAAGTAACACTTTCATCTTCAAAAAGTAACACTTTTTCTACTGTCAAATGTAACATCAATTTTACAAAAAAAAAAAAATTGTTTGCATTTCAATTGTTACTTTCTCAATAAAAAATTGTTACATTTCATATATAATGTTACATTAAGGAATATAAACTGTTACAATTGAGAAAAAAAAATGTTACATTCATTTTTTATAAAATGTAACATTAATTTAGTTGTCAATCCTATGTTATTTTCGGAGAAAAAAAATGTTACATTTGAAAAAATGAGTGTTACATTCCCTTATAAAAAGTGTTACATTAATTTAGTTGTCAATCTTTATGTTATCTTTATCTATTGTAGCAAAATTGTGGTATATTTTTTTTAAAAAAAAGTGTTACATTTTGAATAAAAAAGTGTTACATTTTGTTATAATAAGTGTTACTTTTGTTGGGAGGAAAAAAAGTATGGGTGGTACATTTTGAAAAAAAAGTGTTACATTTGAAAAAAGAATGTTACATTCCTTTATAAAAAGTGTTACATTAATTTAGTCGTTAATTTTTATGTTATCTTTAATCTATTGCATCAAAATTGTGGTACATTTTTGAAAGAAAAAAAGTGTTACATTTGAAAAACAAAAGTGTTACATTTCATTATAAGAAGTGTTACTTTTGGTGGGAGGAAAAAAGGTTGTGGGGAAAAAAAAAAAAAAAAAAAAAAAAGGTATGGTCGGCGCCGCACCCCATGCGGCCGCCGCACCAGAGACCTTCTCATATAATAATGTGACAACTACCATAATATTACGTGTGTTTGTGTTCAGTGGCGGATCTATACTAAAATATTTGGTGTTGCCTCTTCTTTAAGAAAAAAAAATAGCGCGAAGCTAATATTCAATACGTTTACATACATAAATATTACAGGAAAATGATAAAATAATTCACCAAAACTAGTGATAAATGTATACTCCCTCTCTCCCAGCAGAAGTAGCACCAACTTTTGGGACACGGAGATTAAGAAAAGGTAGTAGGTTTGTGGTACAAAATGAAGAGAGAGAATGAGTGGTGTAAATAGTAGTGTTGGTTAAATAAAATGATTGCTGGAAAATGAAGGGAAATAATGAGTGGGGTTAAATAGTGGTGTTGATTGAATATATATATATATATATATATATATATATATATATATATATATATATATATATATAAATATATATTAAAACATTTCCATTTTAGGTAGTGTCACTTGTATTGGGACATACCGAAAAGGAAATAATTATCACTTGTGCTGGGACGGAGGGAGTATGTTTCAAAAATATTGTAATAATAGTAAAAAGAAAATCGATATTACTACTACATTTGTCTCTAAATAAGTGTCCAAATTTCATTTTAAAGGACATCTGAAAATCTCATCTCTTTGTACAATTTAGTGGTAAAGATTCATATATAATCTTGTAATCTACTTTCCAAACATTTAGTTTTGTACGTATAAAGAGACCGGTGAAAAAAATTCGAAAAAGAATATTTAGGGTCAAAGTTATGTTCAAAAAAGACATTCATTTTTGGACAAATATTTTTTGAAAATGGACACTCATTTAATGACAGATGGAGTACTAATTAAGCCAATAAAAATAAGAGAAAAATCTTGTTACTAATCAAGCTCATAATATTGAGAGACGAAAATTCAAATTATGCTAATTAAGTTTTAATAAATGGGAAAAGCCACGTTTAAAAGAATGAGAGGAAAGCTAGGAGTGTAGAGAAAAGAAAAAAAATACTCCCTCCGTTCCGTGTAAGTTGCAACAATTTGCCTTTTTGGGCATTCCACTTAAGTTGCAACAATGCTAAATAAAGAAACTCTTTATTACTTTTATAATCCTCCACTCATTCTCTCTCTTCCTCCCAACCACTCATTATTCTCCACTCATTCTCTCTCTTCCTCCCAACCACTCAATATTCTCCTTTCTTAATTTTTGTGCTTCCCCTTCTATGTTGCAACTTGCCTGGAGGGGAGGGAGTATCTACTAAAGGGGACCCACACACATTTGAATCTTAGACAAACAACTTAACCACTATGCCACACAAGTTGTCATGTTCAAATCTGAGGCTCTTTATATAAAAACAATGTTATTTTGCGAAAAAATAAATATTTTTTATTTTATTTTATTTTTGGCATTGCCTGGGCAACACCAGGCACACTGGTGGGTCCGCCCCTGCTTGTGCTTGTGCTTGTGCTTGGATGAGAGATCTAGGATATAAAAAAGAGTCAAAAATTGTATCACGGAGGGGGCCGGGAGCCTAGAAAATCCTACAAACCGGTCATGACCGAGTTGTTTGTGTTCTTATAGAAGAGATATAATATATATATAAGTGATGTGGTAGATTTTACACCATTAATTTCTTTGGTTCTATGTGCTTAAATTTTGATTTTGATATATTTAGATTAGTTATTGTGTATTTTGGGACAAATGTGTAATTATGGGAGCTTAATTGTGATCCGGGGGTAAATTGGTATTTTTATATCTTATGTTTTCTATTTTTCTTTAATTCCAAGGTTGATCGACAACTTCATCCTCCTCATTGGTATTTTTATATTTTATCCGGATGTAATATAATTTATAAGGTTAAAAGAAGTCCCAAGATGTGCAAGGATAGTCAAGGTCAAAGTTCAAATCAAAAGTCAATGAGGAGGATGAAGTTGTCGATCAACCTTGGAATTAAAGAAAAAAAGAAAACAAGAGGCCCAAGCTAACAAGAATTGATTTGAGCTAGTCTCCCATGAGAACACCTAAATATGTTTCATAGAAGAGACGGGTCGACCCATGACCCATAGGGCATACCTGCCTGTTGGTCCCAAAGGGCAACAAGGGTATGAAAAATAGCTAGAGGGGGGTGAATAGCTGTTTTAAAATTATTTTCGTACCCTTGATAAACTCAATTGCAAATGCGCACTTTATCAAGTAAGCGTTATGATATGCGCCTAAGTGAGTGAGTGAAATGCACAGCGGAATTTAGTAATGTAAATAGGCGCAAAGTATGATAAAGGGGGCGCACACACACTCTAAGTATTTTGGCTCAAAGTGGGTGAAATAAGAAATTAAGGCAAATGATATAACAAACACAACACAATTCAATCAATCAATCTACAATAAATAAACAAGCGAGTAGTTAGATATGATATGAACTTGTAAGGAAATAGCAAGATATGAACAAGAGCTATTTGGAGAGGTTCGATCGGGAAAATGATCTACGTCCTCTACCAAGATGGTTAGTCTTGGATTTCTAAAGGAGATCTTATATATTGAGTGAGTGATACAAATTACAACTTTTGAGCTTATACACAAACTCAAGATCTAATATTCTATGAATGATCAAATCCAAAACAATAACCGGTGTATCTCTTAAAGAAAGATCTAAGTGATCAAACTTAAAGAGGTGCGTGTGTGATTTTAGTATCAAGGCTCTTTAGATCTTTGAGATTGAGAGCACAAGAAAACTAAAGTGTTATAGCTTGAGGATCTGGGCTAAGGATGAAGATATGAGGATGTTCTTGAGAATTCTGATAAATCAAAGGCAATCTTCAACAATTGCTAGAGAGAGAAATTCTTGAAATGCTTAGCAACTTCAAATGGTTGAAGTTATGGGGTATTTATAGTAGAGCCCCAAAAACTAGCCGCTGGAAATCCTTGGTGAGTCAGAGAAAGGACGGATGTGGTGTCGCTCATTGAGTGGAGCACGTGTCCTTTTATACCCGTTAGACACATAACACAAATATGACCGTTATGGACAGATGTCCTTAGATGCGGGTGCATACGTGTTATTTAACCACCGTTGGATCATTGGCGAAGTTTGAATCTCTTCAAGTCTTTGAATCTTCAATAAATCACTGAGTGTAAAATCAACAATGATGAGGCGCGTTGAGCCATTAGAGCGCATGGTCCATTTGAGGCGCGTAACAAAGCGCGTGGATCTTTGTGGCGCGAGGCTATATGCGCGTCCGCTGAAGGGCGCATGGCGCATGGCATGAAGCGCATGGCGCGTAGCTCAAATTCACGGAGTGATTTTCTTCAATTTTGATCTTCTTGCCCTATTCCTAAGCCTGTTCTATTACAATGGACAACCTAAAAAATGAAGTATAAATACTTCTTACATGTGGGTCTAAAGTCCATGAAATAAAACTTAGGTGATGGATCAATCAAATCTAATCAATCCTATTACATTGAAACTAATATATAAGTGGGCATACCCAACAATCTCCCCCTATTTGATTGATGCCATTACCTACTATATCAGGGACAAACATTATACTTGATAAAAACATGTCCAAATAAATGAAATTGGTAAATCATGTCTCAAGTTAATGCACACACTAGTCCAAGATATAGATTTCTAATCTATTCCAATAAGGATAAAACATTACAAATGGAAAGATAGAAACAACAGTTTATAACACATTCAAAATGATATGATTTTTAGTTTTGAAATGTGTTTAAACAAAATTTAAACTCAATGCATAAAATATGAAGCAGTTCAAATATGATGCATATGATTTTAAACAATACATTCATTGTTCTACAAACAAGTAGTTTGAGTGAACAAAGTTTGAGATAAACGTGATGCTTTGTTCTCATTAATACTTGGGATGTAGGAGTTACAGATTACAAGTATTGAACAGAACAAAATCAAAAGAGGTACTAAAACATGTAAGCACGAAAATCACTAATAGGTTTCTAGTCACAAAAAGTTCAAACAACTTACAAACAAAGAAAAACTAAGGATTTTGAGGCGCGTCTTCATCCTTCAATCCTTCTTCAATTTCTGAGACGGAGCGCTGGATTTGCTTGGAAAGCTGATGACAACGGTTTATTACACCGTGAGTATCTGTGACACCATCTCTTATATAGCGCAAATGACTCACATTGATGTTTTGGTACTCATCAATGGTGCGCTGAGTGATAGACTGCTGTTGTGAAAAATTTTCAGTGAAGGCTTGAAAGTTAGCTTCAACAGCACCTTGGGCAGTAAGTATATCAGCGGAAACTCTATCTGCGCGCCTGTCTGCACTGGAATGCGCGGCATTGAAGTGAGTGACAACTAATTCCTTCAGAACATCAATCTTTGAAAGCAGTGAATTAATGTCAATATGCGCGCCAGGAGCAGAGCTGGAAGAGGGCGCAGGAGTTTCAGGAGATAGAGGCGCAGGAGATTCAGAAGCTTTGGGTTCTGCGCCAGGATCAGCACCATACACAGTTAAACCTAGGATTTCTAGCTCATCCTTAACTTCCTTGAGTTTATCAACCACACTCAGCAATTTTTTGCTATCTCCAGCCACCATTTCAAACAACTTCCTTATATCACCCGCTATGTTCAACTCTACCTCCCTTATAGCATATATGAAATCTTGACCATCAGTGAGTTTGATGCCACCATCTATGCACTCATGAAGGGAGGCAAGAGTGCTTTTGAAAAGTTCATTCATTTGATCAATAGTGTCATTCCATTGTTGAGGAGTCAGGAAATGTTTGTCCTTGATATTTGCATCTATGCGCTTCATCTCCCCCTTAATGGTAGCAATCTCATCAGCTTGCTGAGTACGCATGGTATTATGAAGCTCTAACTGTGAGTTCATTTGAGCTTGGCCTTGATGGAGTTGCTGTAGCAGAGAAATAACAACACTCATATCAGGAGTGGTAGGAGGAGGCACATGAGAAGTACGGGGCGCAGGAGATGATTTAGTAGGAGCGCGAGGAGAAGGCAGATATTCATCACTTGAAGTAGGCACCACTGAAATGGTTGGGGGCGCAGAAGGTGATTTGCGCCTTAACGGATCTGGCTCCCCCTGAGCTGTATCTTCACTAAATTCACCAAATACATCAGCTGATATTTGGTCTTTAAAACTTTGACGTTCAGAAGATAGATTAGCAGGAGTGTTGATAGGCGCTTGAACAGTAGGAGGCGCATTAGTGGCAGGCGCGCGTACATCAGCGCTAGACCCTGCACCTTTGCGCCTTTCAGACTTGGATAAGTCAGCAGCCTGTTTTAACTTGTATTCTTCATCCCGTTTCTTCTGCGCTTCCAGTCTACTGGCTTCTTTTGCGCGCTTCAGTTCCTTCTCATCTTCAGTATCAACTCTTGGGCGCTTAGGGGGTTTGCTTGTTCCTTCTACAACCCTTTTTCCTTTCCCTTTTTCTGCGCCTAGAACAACTGTTGGTTCTGCGCGAGGTACTGCTTCAGTTTCTGCGCCATCTGCATCCTCATCTGAGTCAGTGGTTTCATCAACCAACTGAGCACCTTTTACCCTAGGCGCGCGCTTTGCCATGCGCTTCTTGCGCCTTTTCAAGACAAGGTTGTCTTTCCCAAAAACTGGAACTTCAGTGGTTTGATAAGCTGGGTTCTGAGCGAGGAAATCAGCAAGCACAGGATAAGTGAGAAATATCTTCGTGAGTATTCTGCAGTGAGTTTTGAACTTCGTCTTCCCTTCAGACTTGTTCTTGTTATACTTATCAATTTGGTCAGATAGAGTTTTGAACAAAATCTGAGGCCAATTCAATCTGGTTTTTCCCATGATAGCAGCAGTATACTCCCACTGCTCTACGGTGAATCTATTCACATTGCCGGTTTTGAATACAATAGAAGTATCAACCAGATGCGCTATATAAGCGAGAAGATCACCACCATCCTTTATCTCAACATTCTTGATGTCATTCAGAAGAGTAGGGACATTGAGATAAGTACGCGCCACTGTATTCTGAGCCGCAACTGAGTAAGAGTTCGGTTGACTAGAAACACCCTGAGGGCCAGTAGTGCTAAAACTCACTATATTCTTGATTGTGCCCGTTGAGATAGTGATAGGAGTATTCTGTACTGTGGCGCAAATCCGGTAGCGCACGAATCCATCTGCTGGAGTCTCAACTAGAGCTACTGTTGAGAAAAATTCATCAACAAGGAGCGGAGAATAGAATGGTTGCTCCAGCGTGAATAATGGAGTGAGTCCAGCGGTGTGAATGGTTGAAAGAATTTCAAGCCCCATTGGATCAAGAGAAAGCTCAGCAAAATTTATAGTCTCACCGGGTTTGAAATTAGCAGGATCCTGAAAACATAACAATGATTTAAGTTAGGAGTGTATAAGGCGCATAGAATCATAAAATGAGCTAAGTATAGAATAGGCGCAGGACAATATATAGGCGCATAAGAAATAGCATGCGCATACTATTATTAGGCGCATATATGTTGTAGGCGCATACAAATACGAGGCGCATAATATGGTTCTATGAAATATACTAAGTAAAAATTAAACATAAGAATTTGACTGAGTAAAATTTAGGCGCATAAAATGTTTAGGCGCATAATGTCTCTAGGCGCATGAGTTGATTGAGGCGCATAACATTTGTATTTGTATAGGGCGGATAAAATTATTAGGCGCATGAATCAAGTAAGGCGCATAAAGTCATAGGGCGCATAACCAACTAGGCGCATAAATCAACACTTAGGCGCAAATTTATGTAAAATTCATACTAAGTATAAAAACACATGAAAACACACAAACACATATCAAACAAGCATATGCAAGTTTTAAGAATCAAAATATGAAAATTTTGAAAAACAAGTTTTGAAAATTTTGAAACCCAAGTCATGCAAAAATAACGAAGAACACGAAGAACATGCTTGAGTGCTTGAAGAACATCAAGAACACCAAGATCACATAATTCGTGAAACTTCACCAAATCAAGCACACAATATGTTAAAATGACCGCAATAAGACAAGGATCACAAATATGTAAATCAAAACAAGTAAAACTCAACAACAAATCCAGAAAATGGATTCAAAGATCCGAAAATTCGAAAAGTCAAAAATCTAGGATTTTCAGATTCGCAAAATATAATGCATTGATCGTTGAAAAGTTTAGTTATAAAGAATCTAAAACACAAATCGAACATAACCTAACAAACGATTTTGAAAACGGATCACCGAAACAAGATTTATCAAAAAAAATGCAATCTCGGGTTTTTTAAAAAAAAAGGCGAAGTACAGAGACCCAAAACAAGAAAAAAAAAACAATAATAATTCGAAAATAAGGAGTTTGAGGGTTAAGAATTCATACCATTTCGTCTTGGGTTGTCTTTGTAGATCGTTTGGGACCCATAAATATATATAGAATCGAAAATGAGAAAGAAACAATGAAAATGAGGAGAAAGAAAGAAAGAGAAACCGGATAGAGAGAGAGTAGAGTAGAGAGTAATGATGAAGGAGAGAGAGAGAGAGAGAAGAAATATATAGGTTAGGGAGAAAAGATTAGCACAAATAAGGAAATAATAGGGTTAAAATTTAAAAAGATGAGAAATTGAAAGGATGGGCATTTAATGAGGGGAAACAAGATTTCGGCTCATTATGGCCTAAAAGGACAAAGCATTAATGAGGGATTTTTGAAGATGATGGCTATTTAATGCTAAATGACCCAAAGTACTTTGATGTGACATTTTGGGTAAGGGAAAAACTGCTCCACTTTTTCTTTAAGCATATGAGCAATTTTGACTAATTTTTGCACAAACCCCAAAAACATCTGTTTTGTGTAAGTTTGGGGTGCAAGAAATAAATTCCCAGAAAATAAAATTTTCAAAAAACGTAAAACGAGGGAAAAATTAATTGCACAAGTACCCTTGAACAATTAATGGAATGTCAAAAGACAAAGATTCATATAATAAATGAGAACAATCATACCAGGTACTTGTGAAACTTTTAAAGCGCTCAATCATTGAGGGAGTTAATATGGTAGCATTGATTGAGCCGCATTCATAAAGAGGCGCATAGTCTCATCTAGGCGCGCAGAATGACTTACGAGGCATTGAATGCTAGGCGCGCGTTGGAATTGGGCGCGCAGAGAGTGTGGGGCGCTCAAAAGTATTGGGCGCGCATAAAGTTTAGGGCGCGCAAAAGTATTGGGCGCGCAGAGTTTCCTTGAAACTTGAAATGATTTAACATTTGAACCTAATATACTCATATAACTCAACAAAACATAAAATCATTAGTATTGACAAAACTGTAATGAATTTTAGAGTATACTTGTTCTTTCGAATACTTGCAGTGGTGACTGGTCCAAATAGATCAATGTGAAGCAGTTGCAAACATCTAGAAGTTGAAGGATTGGTCTTGCTGGAGAAAGATTTCTTCGGTTGTTTGCCAAGTTGACAAGCGGCGCACTTCTTGTCATGATGATCAGCAACCTTGGGAAGTCCTTTAACAAGGTTATTCCTGCTGAGTTTAGATAGATATTTGAAGTTCAAGTGACTTAAGCGCTTGTGCCACAGCCAACTATTTTCGCTCACACTTTTAGCTACAAAACAAAGATTAGTACTAGAGTTCATACTATGGAAATCAATAATGTAAATATTTGTCTTACGATATCCCGTGAGTAATGTAGCTCCAGTTTTACCATTCTTGATAAGACATTGAGTTGAGGTGAAATGGCATTCTAATCCTTTGTCGCAGAATTGAGATATGGATAATAAATTGTGCTTGAGCCCTTCGACGAGAGAGACTCTTTCAATGCACACTTTGTCTTTCTTGAGCTTTCCATATGCAACAACTTGACCTTTGTTATTATCACCAAATGTTACTGAGGGACCTCTTTCTTCATGGACATCTTCTAATAAGGATTCATCTCCAGTCATGTGTCTTGAACACCCACTATCGAGAATCCATTCATAATTTCTAGCTTTTGAAAATCCAGCCATGAAACAAAGAACCTGAAATATAGACATTTAAGCAGGTCCCCTTTATTCCTTTTGGGTCCTAGGGTTAGCAACTTTTGACAACCCACTCTTGCTAGACCTTAGGATTTTTACGTCCTTTGGCATTGGGAGTGAATCGCAAAAGGCATTCCACGGCTTTGTGTCCTGAACAATCACAAATGGAATAATGATGAAAGCCACCAATCACATGAGTTTTCACAAACTCTTTACTTTTCTTTGGGATAGCGTTCTTCTTTAGATCAGATGGACTAGCCTTAACAAAATCCTTCTTTTGAAATTTTTGAGCGCTTGATCTAGGAGGGCGCATGTAACGACCCCAAAACCCGTCCCTATTTATTTTATATTTTTGGGAATTTTAATTTGAACTTATGTGTGCATTTTATGTGTTAGAAAATATTTTTATGACTTGCATATATTATTTGAGCATATGTGGTAGTTAAAGTGTTAGTAGAAATTTTGTTAAAATGAATAAATGAGTTAGTTGAAACTTTAGGGTCCAAAGTGTAACTTTAAAGTTTGGGGGTTTAGTTGTTAGAAATGGAAGTGGAGGGACCTAAGTGTAAAATTGGGATTTTTATAAAAACATCTTTATCTCTTCTCTCCCTCTCTCTGCGCACATAAAGCACAAAACACACACACACACACACAATATTCATACTCTCTCTGGCTTACGAGAAGAAATGTAAGAACTCCTCCGTTTCGATTTTATTTCTTTTTATTTATTACTCCATTTTAAAATCTAATTATACTAAAAGGTTCAGGGTGTTGAGTAGGCCATTTCTACCCGATCAAATATTATTTTCTCGATACTTTTCCGAAAAATAGGTAAGTTACTAGTTCCCCTTAAATAGTAAAATGGTCATATATTTGCTATATGTGTGATATGTGGTGAAATTATTGTGAAAAGAATTTATTAGTGATACTTGTTTATTTGGGACAAAGGGAGTATAATTATACTGGGTAAGTGACTTGGTTAGTATGCTAGGATGTATATGGAGTATGTTTATATACCTGAGAATGTTAGTATAAGTGTTTGAAAGTATACTCCTACTCGTGGGACGGTAAAATATTAACTTGAGTTAAATGTTAAATAAGTATATTATAAAAATTATACTATTATTCGTGGGACGGGAGTTGAGTTTTCTTGTCTTTAAATGTTAGGATGGAAGTATATATAGGTACTCCTAAGATTTAGAACGAAATGAGTGAAAATCGGACCCCAAAACAGGGAGTTTGAATGTGTGCGGCCGAGCATTTTATAAAATTGTCCGTTTTACGTTCAATCTTCCGGAGTCCATAACTTCTTCGTCCGGACTCTGTTTTGGACGTGTAAACTATCGTTGGAAAGCTCTTTTCGAGTACTATGAAATGGTTCTATTGGCCGTATGGTTCCAGATCATAATGGTTGTCTTTTTGTTGAGGTTTAAGATCAAGGTGTAGTCTCAGTCTAGGTTCCGTAGTACTATTCTAGTTGACTTAGTTGGGCACCGTGGAACACTCTAGTGTTTGTTAATAGTTCCTTTGTGAACAAATGAGTTGGGATGTGGAATTTAACTAAGTATTAAATGGGTATTATGGAACATCCTTTTGATGTGTTTTGGATTAATTGTGAATTGGTGCAAGCTTGTGAGGTGACTTAATGTCATTAATAAAGGATTGTGTTGTGACCTAATGTCAATGTTGTGAACTCTTTTATGAGTAACGTGTTTACATCTTTTGAAGTGTTTGGCTTGGTTCCTTATTTTAGAATCATTTCCCTAGTTGTTGTTGTTTAGCAAGTATTTAATACTGTGTTTTCGTGTAAAGTCCAGCTGGTCTTGTGTTATTGAGTCGGGCAGTGGGAAAATTATAGGGGTACAAGTTAAGTTCCCTATAAGGTTTTCCATTGGTACCTTGAGTCGGGCTGTGGGAGAATTATAGTGGCACACAAGCCAAGTTCACTATAAGGTTGTCCACTGGTACCTTTATCCTCAGTCCAGATTGGCCTTGGATGGGATGAACTCGCTCCCTTGCGTGAGCATTTAGGGGTATGACTTTGTGTCATTTTCTCCCTCTATTGTTGTTGTTGTGTTATATGGTTCCGGAACCTGCTTCAGCTATTGATGTTGCCCCGTTGTTACTTTGGTTCTATTGGTTATGGTTTGGTTTTCGGGATCCCGGCTTCAGCTATTTATGCTGCTCAGATGGTTTTCTCAGATGGTATTCTCAGATGGTTATGTTACTTCGGTAAACCTTGGCTTGGTATTCTCGTAGGAGTGTTTACTCCTACACTATGTGTTGTATGATGACTTGGTCGTTATTTCCAACCGGTATGGGACGGTTGGCGATAGGGAGCCTCTCATGTTATGTGCTATATGCTATATGATTATTTGTTGATATTGTTTCTTTATGATTATCATATCATCATGTAACGTAGTTGCATTTTAGTAGCTTACTGAGATTCATTCTCACCCCTTATTTGTTTACTGTTTTAGATAAAAGCAAGTCCAGGGGATAGGACACTTTGGCACGGGAGGACGTTGAAAGTGGTAAGAGTTGGGTTTTGTTTTGTCAAGGTTACATTACATAAATGTATAACCTTTTGAGTAGAATTTCCTTGACTTCATCGTCTTGTAACACCTATATTTTGGATAATGTTGGTGTGAGTACATTTGTATAAAGGTTTGTAAGCCTTCGGGCTAAATAGTTTCATTAGTGAAAGTTTGTTTGAAAGTCAGTGGAAGTCTTTGAACTTCAAGTGTGGATTTGTTAAAATTTATGAAAGTATATTTCGAAATTTTTCTAAAGGTGTTTTATAACGTCTTCCAATCGTGTCCCGAGCGTGGGGCCAAGTAGGACCACGGGTCTGGGGCTCGACAGTTGGTATCAGAGTTAGGTTGTAGATGGCCTAGAATGACTAAATGATCTAGGAGGGTAGTTGTGTAGAGAGTGAGTAACGTTGAGAGTTTTATGCAGGTACTTATTGAAAAATGGTTGGAACAGAAGAAAATCAGTCAGGGCCTTCAGGGTCGGGTAATGCTAGAGAAGAGGTTCGAACAATGTTCCAAGGTATGTTTGAAACTGTAATGAAAAAAAATTGACGATATAGTTGAGCATAAAAGCAAGGTTGAAGCCTCAGATGTAACAAAACAATGAGGACAGTTAAAACCACAACCCCAGCGTGGAGATAGTAGAGAATACCAAGGGACATTTTCGCAAGCTAGGGAATATTTTCAAGGGCCACATAATAGAAGAACTCAAGGTAAACGAGTATGTAGCTATTGTCGAAGGACAGGACACTCAGAGGAGAAATGTTGGAAGAAACAAGGCAAATGTATGAGATGTGGTCAGTTGGGTCATTTTCAGAAGGATTGCCCTAGATTTAGAGTACAAGCATCAGGAAGTGCAGTTGGGTCTTCTCAGGGCCAAAAGTGGGATGCTTCAGGGAAGGTTAAGGTGCAGGATAGTGTTTCTGCCATCAATCAACAACAGATTTCAGATCCTTCTAATGTGATTGGAGGTATAATTTTTATGTCTAGTTTGAGAGCACATACACTTATAGACCCTGGATCTTCGCATTCTTATGTGTCTGTGCATTTTTCTTTCTTGATTTTATGTGTTTCCTGAGTCTCTACCTTATGTGTTGGAGGTGTCTACCCTTAAGGGGGAGTGTTTGGTGATTGATAGAGCGTTGCGCGCTTGTGATGTGCAAATTTGTGAGCATGTTTTACTTGCTGGTTTAGCTATATTGCTATAGCAAGATTTTGATAGTGTTGTGGTGGAGTCTTATATGCTAGTGTGCTTTAGTTAAGCATGGTAGATATATGTGTTTGGCATTCATGCTATTTATGCATTAAAGTCTAAAAATTTTTTAGCACAAGGTTGTGCCTGGTATTTGGTTTAGGGGGTTAGCAGCAGAGTGTTGCATCTAAAATTGAGAATGTACCATTTCTTTGAGAAATCTCAGATAGATTTTTTATTGAGTAGTATATGTTACTTGATGAGAAGCTTGGGTTATCTTGAGTTGTTATGGTGCAGTGTTGCAGTGTTCATATCTAGTCCAATATGCTTATAACATCGGTTGAGTTACAGGAGTAGAAGCTTTAGCTTGAGACATTTCTTGATAAGGGATTCATCACGTTTAGTATCTCTACGAGGGGTGCATCGATATTGTTAGCATGAAAAGACGTGGATTTATAACTTGTTATCTAATATGAGTGATATGTTTAATCAACTCCAGAGATCAGTGGTTTATTCAGAATTTGACTTGAAGTGATTATCATCAGTTGAACATTTGAGTTGAGTATATTTTAAAGACGGCTTTTCATACCAGATATGGGCATCATAAATTGTGGTCATAGTGTTTGAATTAACAACTACTTCAGTGGTATTGTTGGATATGCTGAGTTGTATCTGTAGCCGTAATTGGATTGCTTTGTGAGAGGCAACAGTTGTGAACTCAAGGCATTATGTATTCTTGTTAGAGGATATATTATTTTGAGGAAGTTTCAACTCAGACATGGTTATTGATTCTTTAAATATGGAAGCAACAGTAATTGGAAAAATCCTACTTCAGTAGCAGAGGTGTGTAACTTGTTGAGATTGGCATATGGTTAGAGATTCATTGATGGATTTCTAAGGTAGCTACACAGTTAACTATATGACACAGAAAGATACACTTTGTCGCGACCCCGGACCCCGCGGGCCCCGGGACCGCGATCTGGACGTCGACTCTAAAACCAAAACTATGAAATACCAAGGTTAAAAATTCCATTTAATACCAAAAGGTGATAATCCAAAGTTTTACAAAACCAAGTTTAATAAGAACCAATTACAACTATCATAAACTTCCACAAGTTTATGCTCAACAAAATACAACATATACACAAATCCTAATGACGTCAATGTTTGGTACAAATATCCCCAAAAGGTTACACATTGATATAATGTAAACCAACCTATACAACCTTCCCCAAAAGAACGGATCCACACTCGACGTCCTCTTTCTCGTGATCAGCGAGACTAATCCTTAGCACCTGGGGGGGGGGTTAAGGAAAAACAAAGATAAAAAGAAAGGGGGTGAGATAAATCTCAATAAGTTACTAATGCAACTACATGACATGCTATGATGCAATAAGCAATAAACGATGATAAATATCACATAGCACATAGCATTTATCACTTAACAGATAGCAGCGGAAATAAACACATAACAAAGGATATAGCCAAGGTTTTCCAAACCGGAACATCCAAATAAAGGATCGCTGCGCAGCTTCAATAATCAACAAATCATCATCTTCATAATAGCATGAAAGCCGAAGAGAAAACCCCGGTACCGGAACCAATAACATAAAAGTGTCACAAGGGACAAGGACCATGACACAAAGTCATGCCCGCTAGCCAGATACATTCACAAAGGAACGCTGACTTATCCTTTCCAAGGCCAATCTGGAGAAGGGGTAAAGAAGGGGGCAAAACAATGGTCAACATTATAATGGACTTGGCTTTGCCATTATAATCTTTCCCATCGCCCAAACGCACACAAAATACCAGCTGGACTTTCAAATAAATGCTAAGTAATAATAATTTAGCATGAATAAACAACTTAAGGTTCCAAAGTAGGGAACCATACCAAGTAATCACCAAGAAAGTGAAATGTACCAATCACGCACAATTAAAGTGTTCCAATGTTCCCAATTAACACTTAATTAATTTCCAACACAAACTTAGTCGCAAAGGACCCAATTCTACCACTAGAGTGTACTACAATGTTCACTAAGGTCCACTAGAAGGACACCCAAGACTTAGACCAAAACGCGTTCTTCAATCACACAAATTAACAAAATGTAAATTTTCAGAGGACTGTGCGGCCGCCCAAAGTGGGTTGTGCGGTCGCCCAAAAAGTCTCAAAACAAGAACAAAAGCTTTCAGAAAGATGCGCGGCCGCCCAGGAAGTCTTGTGCGGTCGCACAATGCTCTGGATTTCCAGAAATCGGGAAGAACAACATGGGTTCTTCCATTTTCAAACCCAAAACACAATCAACCCAAAATCCAACATTCCAACTCATATACTAAAGTGCCAAAACAACTTATAAGTCTAAAAAGACTCCTAAAACAACATTTAACAACCGAAATCAAGAATCAAACCCAACATTCAAGATTTCACCATTTTTGATCAAAACCCAAATAAATTCCAAACAAATTCAAAACTCATCCAAACTTCAAATGGAACACATCAAACAATATCTAAGCATGATATGAACATTTTAGCATTAAAATGGGGGAAAAGCAACTTACTTGAATTTTCTCAAAGTTGATGGATTTCAAATCTTTTTGGCTTCCTACGATGCTATCGACGATCTAAACATGGTTCACGTTTTAAGAAATGAGAGAAGATGAGAGGAAGAAGGTTTAAATGAAGAGAGAAGAAGGAGAAGAAAACTTACCCCAAAAGCTAGAGTGAGAGGGAGTTGTGTGCTGGGAAGAAGAATGAGTGAGGGAGGAGGTGAGGGAGGTGAGGGGAATAGGGAGGGAGTAGGGAAATAATTTCAAACATTTACACTTAGGCCCCCTCTCTCACACTACACACAAATACTACACTCCCAACTATCAATTAAGATCCAACAATACCACACTAACCCAAATAACTCAAGTAAAATGCTAGGCACAAATTAGTATGACACATAAAATGCACACATAATATTTAAATAAATAATAATTTAAATAAATAAATAAGCAAATAATTAAATAAAAATCATTTAATTACTAATAAAATAGAGCCTAGATTTCGGGTCGTGACATTCACTCCCCCTTAAAGAAAATTCGACCCGAATTTTAACGAGACTCACCTTAAACAAAAAGCCACGGAAATTTCCTCTCGATCTCATCACGAAGCTCCCACGTCGACTCCTCGATAAGATGATTCCTCCAAAGAACTCGAACCAACGCAATGCTCTTGTTCCTCAACTCTTGGACTTTAGAATCTAGAATCCGAACCGGTCGTTCCTCATAAGACATATCGGGCTCAATATCCTCCGGTATCCTCGGTAACACGTGAGACGGATCATGAACATACTTCCGAAGCATAGAAACGTGGAAAACGTTGTGCAACCTGTCCAAGGATGGCGGTAACGCAAGACGATACGCAAGAAGCCCTACCTTTCCCAAAATCTCAAACGGACCAATAAACCTCGGAGCCAATTTACCTTTCTTCCCAAACCTACGAATACCCACCTTTGGAGACACTTTCAAGAACACCACATCACCAATCTGAAAACTAAGATCTCGCCTTCGGTTATCTGCGTAGCTCTTATGTCGACTCTGGGCTGTCTTCAATCTATCCCGGATAACTCTAACCTTTTCAACTGAATCCTGAAGCAAATCAATACCCAAAACTTTCGCTTCACCGACCTCATCCCAACAAATAGGCGATCTACATTTTCTTCCATACAAGGACTCAAACGGTGCCATCTCGATACTAGCCTGATAACTGTTGTTGTAAGAGAATTCCACTAACGGTAGGTGCGAATCCCAAGAATCGGAAAAGTCTATCGAACACGCTCGCAACATATCCTCCAAAATATGAATAGTCCTCTCGGATTGACCGTCGGTCTGAGGATGAAAATCCGTACTGAATCGCAAATCTGTACCCAACGCTTCCTGAAACGCCTTCCAGAATCTAGAAGTAAACCTCGGGTCTCGATCTGACACAATGCTAACCGGAACCCCATGCAATCTAACGATCTCATCAATATAAAGGGTCGCAAGCTTTTCCATCGAATATCTGATGTCAATAGGCAAGAAATGGGCACTCTTGGTCAATCTATCCACTATTACCCAAACACTCTCATACTTCCTTCGGGTACGAGGCAGTCCCGTAACGAAATCCATAGTCACATGCTCCCATTTCCACTCGGGAATCTCTAACGGCTGAAGCAATCCCGCGGGTCTCTGATGCTCGGCTTTGACCTGCTGACACGTTAAACACCTCGATACGTACTCAGCTATTTCCCTCTTCATATTAATCCACCAAAATTGTTGCTTCAAATCCTGATACATCTTCGTACTACCCGGGTGAATAGTATACCTCGATTTGTGACCTTCATCTAAAACTTGCCTCTTTAATCCACTAACATCGGGTACACACAAACGACCACGGAAAGTCAACACTCCCACCGGGCTAATAGAAAAATCCTCGAAATTCTTTTCCTTCAATTTACCCATTATTTTCACCAACTCGGGATCTTCTTTCTGAGCTTCCTTTATTCTCTGAATTAGGGTCGGAGATACCCTAATATTCGCAAAAATAGCCCCATGTCTCGATTCACGAGGAGACCAATCCCGAACATCCTCAAGCATTTTCCACTCTCGAACCATCATCGAAGCCACATAAGACTTTCTACTAATCGCATCGGCTACCACATTCGCCTTCCCCGGATGATAAGAAATCGTGCAATCATAATCCTTCAACAATTCCATCCATCGACGCTGTCTATTATTCAACTCTTTCTGGGAGAAAAGGTACTTCAAACTCTTGTGATCGGTAAAAATCTCAAACTTCGCCCCATAAAGGTAGTGCTTCCATTTGTGCAACGCAAATACAATAGCCGCTAACTCCATATCATGAGTCGGGTAATTCTGCTCACTAGGGGTCAACTTCCTCGAAGCATAAGCAATTACTTTCCCATTCTGCATCAACACACAACCCAAACCCTCTTTCGAAGCATCACTGTAAATCACTAGGCCATCGCTCCCATTAGGCAAAGTCAAGATCGGTGCGGTAGTCAACCTCTTCTTCAATTCCTCGAAACTCTTGTCACATTTCTCGGTCCACACAAACGGGACATTCTTCCTGGTCAACTGAGTCATCGGAGTAGCAATCCTCGAAAACCCTTCTATAAACCTCCTGTAATAACCGGCTAAACCCAGAAAACTTCTAATGTCTGTCACTGACTCGGGTCTCTTCCAATCCACTATAGCTTCAATCTTTGAAGGATCCACCAAAATACCATCTTTCGAAATCACATGGCCCAGAAACGACACCTTCTCGAGCCAAAACTCGCATTTACTGAACTTCGCAAATAATTTCTCCCTCGCAAGAACGGATAAAACTGTCCTCAAATGCTGCTCGTGCTCCTCTCGAGATTTCGAATAAACAAGAATGTCGTCGATGAAAACCACCACGAACGAATCAAGATAGGGATGGAAAACTCGGTTCATCAAATCCATAAATACGGCCGGCGCGTTAGTCAACCCAAACGGCATAACCAAGGACTCATAATGACCATACCGAGTGCGAAAAGCAGTTTTCGGAATATCCTCCGATCTAACCTTCAACTGATGGTACCCACTCCTCAAATCAAGTTTAGAGAAAACCACGGACCCTTGAAGCTGATCAAATAAATCATCGATATGGGGTAGAGGGTATTTATTCTTCACCGTAACCTGATTCAACTTTCTGTAATCTATACACAATCTCAACGAACCATCTTTCTTTCGCACAAACAAAACCGGTGCTCCCCACGGGGAAACACTAGGGCGGATAAATCCTCGATCAAGCAACTCTTGCAACTGAACCTTTAACTCCTATAACTCTGCGGGAGCTAACCTATAAGGTGCTTTCGAAATTGGAGCCGTACCCGGCAAAAGATCTATACAAAACTCAATCTCACGGTCGGGAGGCATATCATACTCGGTAGAGAAAACATCGGAAAATTCCCGAACTACCCGAACACTATCAAAACTAGGGGATTCTTTCCTAGTATCAAGAACACTAGCCAAATACCCTTCACAACCACTATGCAATAATTTTCTCGCTTTCATAAAAGAAATTAAGCGAACCTTTCTACTCAGAGGACTAGCCTCAAAAACAAACTTAGGCACATCAGGAATAGAAAAAGTAACAGTTTTCTTACGGCAATCAACAGAAGGATGAAACTTGCTCAACCAATCCATACCCAAAATGACATCAAAGTCTTGGATAGGAAGAACTACCAAATCCGCACAAAGGACTCGACCACAAATAACCACATCACAAGCACGAAAGACTCGATCGGAAATCAAGCATTCTCCTATAGGGGTCGACACCTCTAGCACGTACGGTAAAGACTCGAATGCAGCATTTAACATAGAAGCAAATTTCACAGAAATGTATGAATGAGATGATCCTGGATCTACTAACGCTCGTGCGCTCACATTAGACACAGAAACAATACCTCCAATAACGGATGGATCATCGGTAGCTTGTTGTTGATTCATAGCATAAACCTTCCCTTGGACTTTGGGCTTCCCGGCGGCATCCCTTTTCTGACCCTAATTAATACCAACTCCTGACCCGGATGCTTGACCTCGGTACCTCGTGCACTCTCTCGCAAAGTACCCCATTTCACCACAATTGGTACACTTGCCTTGCTTTTTCCAACACCTATCCTCCGCATGGCCTACCTTCTGACAAAAGGTACAAGGCTTCCTCATTAGGCTCCCTTGGTTCCCGGAAGTGGTACCCGGGTTCCTTGGGGCCGGTTGCCCTCGGAACTGAGATTGTCCCCCAAAGTTACCTCGATTATCGGAACGGTGTTGTGGCTTACCTTGCCCTCCCGGCTTGCTCGGGTTAGCTACCTCGGTCTTCCTTTTATGCTCCCCAATATCTTGCTCTATTAAGTAGGCTCGGTCCACCGCATCTTGGAAAGTCACAATCCGTTGAGCAATCAGTTGAGTACGGATGGAGGTCTTCAATCCCCGAATAAATCTCATAGCCTTTTGTTCCTCGGTCCTCACCAAATAGTCGCAATACCGGGCTAATTCTATGAACTTAGCCGAGTATTGTGCTATAGACAACACACCTTGCTCCAGGTTGAGTAGCTCGATCTCCTTTCGGTTTTGATCAACAACCGGAATGAAATGCTCCTTGAATTTGCGCACGAACAACTCCCACGCATACACCGTGCGAGTATCATCCCAAGTAGCTTTAACACCTTTCCACCAATGCTCGGCGGCTCCCACAAGCTTGTAAGCCGCAAACCGGACCTTGTCCTCATCCGAACACCCAAATACATCATAAATCTTCTCCATAGACTCAATCCACAACTCAGCTTTCCTTACATCGGGCTCCCCATTGAATTCAACCGGTTTCAACTTCAGAAATTGCTCCAAACCATAACGGGGTGGTGCTTGCTCTACCCTCGGACCTTGATCATGTATGGCCTTTATGGCCGCCTCAAACATGCCTTGAAACATAGCACGTGCTTCTTCCCTTGTATCATTCTGATTCTGTGCCCCACTAGTACCTCCTCTGTTTCTTCTTCCAGACATTGCGAGTAATTACCTGCATAAAACATCAACCATTAATCACTCCGCACTCTACTACCCACCTAGGTCATACTAATCCACCTAGACTTATACTTAGAGCTAATGCCATAGCTCTGATACCAACTGTCGCGACCCCGGACCCCGCGGGCCCCGGGACCGTGATCTGGACGTCGACTCTAAAACCAAAACTATGAAATACCAAGGTTAAAAATTCCATTTAATACCAAAAGATGATAATCCAAAGTTTTACAAAACCAAGTTTAATAAGAACCAATTACAACTATCATAAACTTCCACAAGTTTATGCTCAACAAAATACAACATATACACAAATCCTAATGACGTCAATGTTTGGTACAAATATCCCCAAAAGGTTACACATTGATATAATGTAAACCAACCTATACAACCTTCCCCAAAAGAATGGATTCACACTCGACGTCCTCTTTCTCGTGATCAGCGAGACTAATCCTTAGCACCTGGGGGGGGGGGGGTTAAGGAAAAACAAAGATAAAAAGAAAGGGGGTGAGATAAATCTCAATAAGTTACTAATGCAACTACATGACATGCTATGATGCAATAAGCAATAAACGATGATAAATATCACATAGCACATAGCATTTATCACTTAACAGATAGCAGCGGAAATAAACACATAACAAAGGATATAGCCAAGGTTTTCCAAACCGGAACATCCAAATAAAGGATCGCTGCGCAGCTTCAATAATCAATAAATCATCATCTTCATAATAGCATGAAAGCCGAAGAGAAAACCCCGGTACCGGAACCAATAACATAAAAGTGTCACAAGGGACAAGGACCATGACACAAAGTCATGCCCGCTAGCCAGATACATTCACAAAGGAACGCTGACTTATCCTTTCCAAGGCCAATCTGGAGAAGGGGTAAAGAAGGGGGCAAAACAATGGTCAACATTATAATGGACTTGGCTTTGCCATTATAATCTTTCCCATCGCCCAAACGCACACAAAATACCAGCTGGACTTTCAAATAAATGCTAAGTAATAATAATTTAGCATGAATAAACAACTTAAGGTTCCAAAGTAGGGAACCATACCAAGTAATCACCAAGAAAGTGAAATGTACCAATCACGCACAATTAAAGTGTTCCAATGTTCCCAATTAACACTTAATTAATTTCCAACACAAACTTAGTCGCAAAGGACCCAATTCTACCACTAGAGTGTACTACAATGTTCACTAAGGTCCACTAGAAGGACACCCAAGACTTAGACCAAAACGCGTTCTTCAATCACACAAATTAACAAAATGTAAATTTTCAGAGGACTGTGCGGCCGCCCAAAGTGGGTTGTGCGGTCGCCCAAAAAGTCTCAAAACAAGAACAAAAGCTTTCAGAAAGATGCGCGGCCGCCCAGGAAGTCTTGTGCGGTCGCACAATGCTCTGGATTTCCAGAAATCGGGAAGATCAACATGGGTTCTTCCATTTTCAAACCCAAAACACAATCAACCCAAAATCCAACATTCCAACTCATATACTAAAGTGCCAAAACAACTTATAAGTCTAAAAAGACTCCTAAAACAACATTTAACAACCGAAATCAAGAATCAAACCCAACATTCAAGATTTCACCATTTTTGATCAAAACCCAAATAAATTCCAAACAAATTCAAAACTCATCCAAACTTCAAATGGAACACATCAAACAATATCTAAGCATGATATGAACATTTTAGCATTAAAATGGGGGAAAAGCAACTTACTTGAATTTTCTCAAAGTTGATGGATTTCAAATCTTTTTGGCTTCCTACGATGCTATCGACGATCTAAACATGGTTCACGTTTTAAGAAATGAGAGAAGATGAGAGGAAGAAGGTTTAAATGAAGAGAGAAGAAGGAGAAGAAAACTTACCCCAAAAGCTAGAGTGAGAGGGAGTTGTGTGCTGGGAAGAAGAATGAGTGAGGGAGGAGGTGAGGGAGGTGAGGGGAATAGGGAGGGAGTAGGGAAATAATTTCAAACATTTACACTTAGGCCCCCTCTCTCACACTACACACAAATACTACACTCCCAACTATCAATTAAGATCCAACAATACCACACTAACCCAAATAACTCAAGTAAAATGCTAGGCACAAATTAGTATGACACATAAAATGCACACATAATATTTAAATAAATAATAATTTAAATAAATAAATAAGCAAATAATTAAATAAAAATCATTTAATTACTAATAAAATAGAGCCTAGATTTCGGGTCGTGACACACTTTATCGATGAATTGATAAGTGTGAAACGAGAGTTGATGACAACTTCAGTATTAACATCCCTTAGTGGATTTGACTAGTATTACAGTTATCTAGAAGATATGATCAGTGTTACTATTTTCTAGTGGATATGTCGAGTTTTATCATTATAGTGGATTTAATAAATTTATTATTCATGGTGATGCCTCGAAGAGTGATTGAGATGTTTATCCATTCAGAATGGTATGGCAGTTATGTATGCTTCGAGAAGATTGATTCATTATGAACCAAAATTACCCTACCCATAACTTGAGATTTATTGCGATTATACATCCATTGCATTAGCAAATGACTTTGAGGGAGCTATATTTGAAGTGTTTACCAACCATGAGAATTGAAGTATTGGTTTTTTTCAAAGAGAGTTAGTTACACATGAGATAATGCAGGTTGAGTACCATGTTATATCATCCGGGAAAGGTAATGTGTTAGAGGATACATTGACTTATAGTTCATGTTTGATCAAACTAAATGGGGAATGTTAGAGGAATTAACATTTTGGAGTCTTTGTGAGTTGAGACATGGTGTGATTTTGCGATGGTGGAAGCTTTAAGTTTCTACTCTATTGAATGATTTCAACTATAGAGAATTACTAGTGGAATGAATAATGATAGACAACACGACTTTGTTCGTTGCTAGTGATGGAACTTTAACTTTTGTAGCAGAGTATGTAGTCGACACTTAGTGGAACCAACATGCATAACGGAATTCAACTACAGGTACTTGAAGAGTTACATTTGATTTGTTTGACACGAGAAATTCTATGCATTCAACTAAGTCCTTGAGCTGCGAATAATCTGGAAGTAAAATATCAGAGATCAGTTGGCTTGTCACAAGCCTTTGAGATTTTCTGAGTGGATATGAATCTATTGCGAAAGGTTTCATTGAAGGAGTTACACTGAATAGATGAGACCAATGATATTGATTGATAGCGGATTGGTTACCAAGTTTTCTCACCTTATCTATTTTGAGGGTATAAATGTTAATTTCAGTTGTTACTTAATTGTTCAGAAGATAGTTCGATTTCATGGGATGTCTACGAGCATGGTATTAGATATAGGTTCCTTATTTACATCTTGATTTTAGTAAGCAATTCAGAACGACTCTTCATCCTCAGACAGATGGTCAGTTAGGAAGAACCATAATGTGGAAGAATCAACTTGGGAGCTTCGAGAGGAAATGGAAAGGAAATACCCTTGGTTATTTGACACTGTTGGTAAGTTACCCTAAAATTCGGGGCGAATTTTCTTTAAGGGGGAGTGATTGTAACGACCCCAAAACCCGTCCCTATTTATTTTATATTTTTGGGAATTTTAATTTGAACTTATGTGTGCATTTTATGTGTTAGAAAATATTTTTATGACTTGCATATATTATTTGAGCATATGTGGTAGTTAAAGTGTTAGTATAAATTTTGTTAAAAGGAATAAATGAGTTAGTTGAAACTTTAGGGTCCAAAGTGTAACTTTAAAGTTTGGGGTTTTGTTGTTAGAAATGGAATTGGAGGGACCTAAGTGTAAAATTGGGATTTTTATAAAAACATCTTTATCTCTTCTCTCCCTCTCTCTGCGCACATAAAGCACAAAACACACACACACAATATTCATACTCTCTCTGGCTTACGAGAAGAAAGGTAAGAACTCCTCCGTTTCGATTTTATTTCTTTTTATTTATTACTCCATTTTAAAATCTAATTATACTAAAATGTTCAGGGTGTTGAGTAGGCCATTTCTACCCGATCAAATATTATTTTCTCGATACTTTTCTGAAAAATAGGTAAGTTACTAACTCCCCTTAAATAGTAAAATGGTCATATATTTGCTATATGTGTGATATGGGGTGAAATTATTGTGAAAAGAATTTATTAGTGATACTTGTTTATTTGGGACAAAGGGAGTATAATTATACTAGGTAAGTGACTTGGTTAGTATGCTAGGATGTTTATGGAGTATGTTTATATACCTGAGAATGTTAGTATAAGTGTTTGAAAGTATACTCCTACTCGTGGGACGGTAAAATATTAACTTGAGTTAAATGTTAAATAAGTATATTATAAAAATTATACTATTATTCGTGGGACGGGAGTTGAGTTTTCTTGTCTTTAAATGTTAGGATGGAAGTATATATAGGTACTCCTAAGATTTAGAACGAAAGGAGTGAAAATCGGACCCCAAAACAGGGAGTTTGAATGTGTGCAGCCGAACATTTTATAAAATTGTCTGTTTTACGTTCAATCTTCCGGAGTCCATAACTTCTTCGTCCGGACTCTGTTTTGGACGTGTAAACTATCGTTGGAAAGATCTTTTCGAGTACTATGAAATGGTTCTATTGGCCGTATGGTTACAGATCAGAATGGTTGTCTTTTTGTTGAGGTTTAAGATCAAGGTGTAGTCTCAGTCTAGGTTCCGTAGTACTATTCTAGTTGACTTAGTTGGGCACCGTGGAATACTCTAGTGTTTGTTAATAGTTCTTTTGTGAACAAATGAGTTGGGATGTGGAATTTAACTAAGTATTAAATGGGTATTATGGAACATCCTTTTGATGTGTTTTGGATTAATTGTGAATTGGTGCAAGCTTGTGAGGTGACTTAATGTCATTAATAAAGGATTGTGTTGTGACCTAATGTCAATGTTGTGAACTCTTTTATGAGTAACGTGTTTGCATCTTTTGAAGTGTTTGGCTTGGTTCCTTATTTTAGAATCATTTCCCTAGTTGTTGTTGTTTAGCAAGTATTTAATACTATGCTTTCGTGTAAAGTCCAGCTGGTCTTGTGTTGTTGAGTCGGGCAGTGGGAAAATTATAGGGGTACAAGTTAAGTTCCCTATAAGGTTTTCCATTGGTACCTTGAGTCGGGTAGTGGGAGAATTATAGTGGCACACAAGCCAAGTTCACTATAAGGTTGTCCACTGGTACCTTTATCCTCAGTCCAGATTGGCCTTGGATGGGATGAACTCGCTCCCTTGCGTGAGCATTTAGGGGTATGACTTTGTGTCATTTTCTCCCGCTATTGTTGTTGTCGTGTTATATGGTTCCGGAACCTGCTTCAGCTATTGATGCTGCCCCGTTGTTACTTTGGTTCTATTGGTTATAGTTTGGTTTTCGGGATCCCGGCTTCAGCTATTTATGCTGCTCAGATGGTTTTCTCAGATGGTATTCTCAGATGGTTATGTTACTTCGGTAAACCTTGGCTTGGTATTCTCGTAGGAGTGTTTACTCCTACACTATGTGTTGTATGATGACTTGGTCGTTATTTCCAACCGGTATGGGACGGTTGGCGATAGGGAGCCTCTCATGTTATGTGCTATATGCTATATGATTATTTGTTGATATTGTTTCTTTATGATTATCATATCAGCATGTAACGTAGTTGCATTTTAGTAGCTTACTGAAATTCATTCTCACCCCCTTATTTGTTTACTGTTTTAGATAAAAGCAAGTCTAGGGGATAGGACACTTTGGCACGGGAGGACGTTGAAAGTGGTAAGAGTTGGGTTTTGTTTTGTCAAGGTTACATTACATAAATGTATAACCTTTTGGGTAGAGTTTCCTTGACTTCATCGTCTTGTAACACCTATATTTTGGATAATGTTGGTGTGAGTACATTTGTATAAAGGTTTGTAAGCCTTCGGGCTAAATAGTTTCGTTTGTGAAAGTTTGTTTGAAAGTCAGTGGAAGTCTTTGAACTTAAAGTGTGGATTTGTTAAACTTTATGAAAGTATATTTCGAAAATTTTTCTAAAGGTGTTTTATAACGTCTTCCAATCGTGTCCCGAGCGTGGGGCCAAGTAGGACCACGGGTCTGGGGCTCGACAGCGCATAGGGCTAGGAGGCGCACGGCTATGAGGCGCGTGGATTCTAGGCGCATAATGAGCACTCGAAGAAGGAGCGCTCTTGGTTTCAAGAATGATTTTGCTAGGAGCTGATTCATCTGTAGCTATATCTTTCCCATTAGCTTTCCCAAATTGCTTCGTTGGGTAGACATAATGGAATGTTTGTCTCTTGACTTTTTTCTTGTCCTTTACCCATTGAATTAGAATGTTTTTCCTTAGGAATTTCAAAAGTTTGCTGGTTAGTAAATTCACTATCTCTTTCAGCACAGACATCACATTTAAAGTTGTCACTAGTTGATGAGAATCCCAAGCCACTTTTATCACCACTGACTTTTTGGGACTCAAATATATTCTCCATAGTGACACGAGAATTGGACCACTCATTTGTAATCTTTTTAAGATCAGTAATTTGAGCAACCAATTCATCATTTTGAACTTTAAGAAGTGAGTTCTGTTCTGTTAGAAAAGTGTTTTTAACAGTAAGAGGAGTCATGCTCTTTATCTGCTCCTTAAGGAGGGTGAGTTCAGATTTAGAGATTTCTCGGTCTTAAGCTGGGAAATTTCATCACATGATAGTGCTAAAGCTTCCTTCATACTATCAAATCTAGTGATTACCTTTTCAGCCTTTTTGAACAATTTTTCTTGTTCAGCAATCACTTCATCATCGTTGATTTTGGAGATTTGAGCAGTTGGTTCAACTTGAGGTCTAATGTATGCTCCTTTTCTCAACTTGTTCCTTGACTAAGATCACAACGTGAGAATAACAATCCACCATCGCTTTGAGCCGGAGTGAGAAATCCTTGTTCAACGAGCTCGCTGATGGTTGGTCCTTTCTTCCTTTTCACTTCTTGAAAACCTGCAGATTTCTTGATAGGTTTATTCAAGACATTCATATCAGGAACATCCTTGGAGAAGTCATCATCAGAATCATAAGCATCAACTTCATCATCATTTGCCATCAAACAAACGAGTCCATCATCGGAATCTTCATCGCTCTCATCTGAGTCTGTTTCAATCCAAGTGTTCTGCTCATTCGCTGGTGCTTCTTCTTCCGCAACCATTCCCTTGTGACGAGTGAATTTGGGAGAGAACTTGGGAGTATGGCTGCTCTTCTTCTGCATATATTCAAATTTTGGAGTTGGGCAGCTTGAAGCAAAGTGTCCTGGTTTCCTGCAATTAAAACAAACAAGGTCTTCTTTTCTTTTTGAGTCACTGCTCCTCGTGAATTTTGGAGGAGCTCTGCTGGTAGATCCTTGAAATTTGCTGGTTGAGCCGGGCTTGGTGAATTTTCTGAACTTCTGGAATCTCTTCACAAATAAAGCGAAGTCTTCATCGTCCATGTCCAATAGCTCAGAAGTAGAAATTTTGGGATCGGAACTTTTCTCATCATGAGTAGGCACAGGCGCAGAAACATGCGCCTCTTCTCTTTGCGCCACCATTGCTATGGATTTTGATTTTCCTTCAGTTTCACTAATTCGCTGAAGTTTGAGCTCATAAACTTTGAGATTTGCATAAAGGTTCCTTAAAGTCCATACATCTAAAGTTCCGGCGTCTTCAAGAGCGCTGGATTTATGTAGGTATCTTGATCCAAAAGCTTGGAGAAAATTGACATTCAAATCCTTGTTAGAAAACTTCATGCCAACTGAAATACATAGATTTATAATTTCACAATAGCGTTCATAAGTTTGTCTTAAAGTTTCACCGGGGAGTTGAGAGAAATTGTTGAATCTCTTTTGTACTTCATATTTTTTGTTCTCCTTGCAGACGGTGTCTCCTTCTATATGCTCTTCAATAGCATCCCATAGCTCATTGGTGGTAGCACAATGCATGACTTGTTGTTTCATAGCCGTGCTTAGAGTACTTAGAAGTATGTTTCTTGCTTTGCCATCATTTGCAACTCTTCTTGTTTCTTCCTCAGTCCATTCTTCTTTTGGTTTCTTGACGGTTGGTTGAACAGCATTTGTGCGTGGATTTGGATTCGCTTTCATAGGAATGTAAGGTCCATAAACCACGGTGTCATGAAGTCTTTCATCGATTGAGTTGAGATGAGTTAAGATGCTGAATTTCCACACGTCAAAATGATCTTCAACAAAGACCGGAACGTGAGTGTAGTTTGCAGTTGCCATAGGTTTTGAGTTTGCCATTTAGAATCGGCACCCAAGCTGTTAAGCTTGAAAAACGAAAAATTTTTATAAAGGTGTTAGCTCTGATACCACTTGTTGGTCCCAAAGGGCAACAAGGGTATGAAAAATAGCTAGGGGGGGGTGAATAGCTGTTTTAAAATTCTTTTCGTACCCTTAATAAACTCAATTGCAAATGCGCACTTTATCAAGTAAGCGTTATGATATGCGCCTAAGTGAGTGAGTGAAATGCACAGCGGAATTTAGTAATGTAAATAGGCGCAAAGTATGATAAAGGGGGCGCACACACACTCTAAGTATTTTGGCTCAAAGTGGGTGAAATAAGAAACAAAGGCAAATGATATAACAAACACAACACAATTCAATCAATCAATCTACAATAAATAAACAAGCGAGTAGTTAGATATGATATGAACTTGTAAGGAAATAGCAAGATATGAACAAGAGCTATTTGGAGAGGTTCGATAGGGAAAATGATCTACGTCCTCTACCAAGATGGTTAGTCTTGGATTTCTAATGGAGATCTTATATATTGAGTGAGTGATACAAATTACAACTTTTGAGCTTATACACAAACTCAAGATCTAATATTCTATGAATGATCAAATCCAAAACAATAACCGGTGTATCTCTTAAAGAGAGATCTAAGTGATCAAACTTAAAGAGGTGCGTGTGTGATTTTAGTATCAAGGCTCTTTAGATCTTTGAGATTGAGAGCACAAGAAAACTAAAGTGTTATAGCTTGAGGATCTGGGCTAAGGATGAAGATATGAGGATGTTCTTGAAAATTCTGGTAAATCAAAGGCAATCTTCAAATCTTCAACAATTGCTAGAGAGAGAAATTCTTGAAATGCTTAGCAACTTCAAATGGTTGAAGTTATGGGGTATTTATAGTAGAGCCCCAAAAACTAGCCGTTGGAAATCCTTGGTGAGTCAGAGAAAGGACGGATGTGCTGTCGCTCATTGAGTGGAGCACGTGTCCTTTTATAGCCGTTAGACACATAACACAAATATGACCGTTATGGACAGATGTCCTTAGATGCGGGTGCATACGTGTTATTTAACCACCGTTGGATCATTGGCGAAGTTTGAATCTCTTCAAGTCTTTGAATCTTCAATAAATCACTGAGTGTAAAATCAACAATGATGAGGCGCGTTGAGCCATTAGAGCGCATGGTCCATTTGAGGCGCGTAACAAAGCGCGTGGATCTTTGTGGCGCGAGGCTATATGCGCGCACGCTGAAGGGCGCATGGCGCGTAGCTCAAATTCACGGAGTGATTTTCTTCAATTTTGATATTCTTGCCCTATTCCTAAGCCTGTTCTATTACAATGGACAACCTAAAAAATGAAGTATAAATACTTCTTACATGTGGGTCTAAAGTCCATGAAATAAAACTTAGGTAATTGATCAATCAAATCTAATCAATCCTATTACATTGAAACTGAGATATAAGTGGGCATACCCAACACTGCCACGTGGCAACCACCCATTGGCACAAAAAAAATGCTTTTTTTTGAGTTTTTATATATTTTTTTTCGACTTTTCCGTCGTTTACCAAAAGTAATAGTTACCATAACTTAATGTAATGACTGTATACATATACATATAAAGTAACATTGTTTATAAGTAAACGTAACACCTGTTTTACAAAAACAAAAGCTCGTTTTACCTATTTTTTCAAATGTAATACTAACTATAATTACGTGTAACCCAAACAATATCTAAATGTAATTATCATTTATACTGAAATGTAATAGTGCTTTTGCAAAAATATAAAATATTGTGTATTTTGATTTAATTTTAAGAAAGAAAGTAACATTTGAAAAGTAACAACTCATATACATGAATGTAATTGTTTGTACAAGTAAATGTAACACTTTAATAAAAAAAATTATAACATATTTCTATAGATAATGTAATACTTTTACATGTAATACTAATAAAGTGTTTTTAGCTCTAAAAATGTAAATGGTTGAATTATTACTTTTTCTATACATATGTGTTACAATTATGTATAAACACTGTTACATATAAGTAACACGTTCGTTACATTTTAGTTGTAATAAGTATTACTTTTGGCAAACGAAGTAAACATAAAAAAAATGTTACTTTTCTGTATATATGTATTACTTTGTATACAAACTGTTACATATAAGTAACATGTTTGTTACATTTGTTATAGTAACTATTACTTTTGAGTTTGACAAACCAAAAAAAAATAATACTCCCTCCGTTCCGGGTAAGTTGCAACATGGAAGGGGAAGGACAAAAATTAAGAAATGAGAATAATGAGTGGTTGGGAAGAAGAGAGAGAATGAGTGGAGAATAATGAGTGGTTGGGAGGAAGAGAGAGAATGAGTGGAAGATTATAAATGTAATAATGAGTTACCTTATTTGGCATTGTTGCAACTTAAGTGGAATGCCCAAAATGGCTTATTGTTGCAACTTACCAGGAACGGAGGGAGTATATATATATATATATATAAAAAAAAAACTATGAGAGGCTGCCACGTGGCAGGATCGCCTCCATGGGTCATGGAGCCGGTTCGTGGGTCAGGTCAAAATACCCTTCACTACCATGAGACGGGTTTTCCATGTTCTCACCTAAGTTTTTGTCAATTGATTTAGAGGAAAAGCAAGAGTGGAGTTGTCCAACCAAGGCAAGAAAGGATCAAGCCCAAGCAACTAGCAGCCCAGCACGACTTGGGTTGGATTGGGCGAGTCGGCCCAAGTCAGCTCAAATTGGACCAAGAAGGAGGAAGTCTTCAGCACGTATGGTTAAATCCGCACGACTCGTTAGGACGAATGCGGCGGTTGGGACGAGTCGTGCGTGAGAGCTGGACTCGTGGCGAGTGTGACGGATGTGTGACGAAGCGTGAAGGCGCGTGTCGGGCCTCCACCTAGCGCGTGAAGGCGAGTCTGGCAGCCTTTTTGAGTATTTTTCCTTTTTCATTTTCTTTATTGAGTTCCTTTTTAACTTAGGTTTAGTCTAGGCTATTTAAATTAGGTTTTCTTTCATTATTTTACAAAGAATACAATTTGAAATATGTTAAATCATTACTTTATAATTGAAATTGAAGATGATGACTAATTTATTGATTATTTCTTTTTAATATATACTCTAGGTGATCAAAATTGATATATCTAAAAATATATATGATTGAATCGGAGTTGGTGAATTAAGTCATTATATTGAATTTACCTTTCATAAATTATTTTAATAAAAATACCAAATATCGAAAAATATTTTCCGAAAAGCATTTTCTTAAAATTCACCAAACAATGGAAAACATTTTCCGGAAAACATTTTCCAAGGAATCATTTTTCGGATGTTATTTTCGGCGAAACAAACGGAGCCTAAGCGATTTATCATATACTCCATCTGTTTCAAAATACATGTCGTTTTAGCCTTCTTCACACATATTAAGAAATGCAATTAATACATGTTAAAAAGACTTTTGTGCCCCTAACAGATCCAATTTCCTAGACAGTTAAATGCTTACACAAGAAACAGCTTGCAATTAATGAATAGGGTTATTATAGGTAAATAAGAGTAAATATTCCTTGGAATAGGGGTGGCAAATTGGGTGTTTTGGGTTTACCCATTAAAGTTAAAAATCCATTGGATATCCGGGTATTTTAACTTTAATGGGTACACCCAAAACACCCAATTTGCCACCCCTACCTTGGAATTAGTAAAACGTCAAATATTTTGGAACAAAAATTAACACCTAAAACGTCATGTATTTTGAAACAGAGGGAGTAACAGTTTTTAGAATTTCATTGTGATCATTCGATTGACACCAATGTATGGTTAACGTTAACTTTTGTTGACAATAAAAAGTGAATTGGGACAAACTTTCTGAGAGAGTGAGTAATTGTTTACACTTACTGTTGAGAAATAACAAGGTGCATTTGCACCCACATCACATGGAGTGCCTTATATCCGCCCTGGCAGCCCCTTCACTTCCTCCTCCGGGATTAACTCACATTTTCTCAGTGCCTCAGTTAAATAGATATCTAAATGGAGAGAATTTGGGTTGAGAATAATTGCATTGCAAGGGGACACCAAAGTTGCGATTTGTAATCCTCCGACTCTGGCATGCCATATATAGCAGGTTAATGATCCCCGCAGTCTAAAAAATAGATTTACCAACTCTCTAACGTATTGCTTTGCCATGGTCAAAGTCCCCCAAAATTGCAATTTTAGTATCCACGAAAATCAAAGCATGTAGGTGATGGCTTACTGCAAGAATTACATCAAGGGATCTCCTCTCAGATGGAGACAATACTGACAACAAAAGGTGAATATAGGTTTGGGCGGTAGCCCTGTTCATAAGAAATTACACAAAAGGTTTTTCTTAGTGTCAAAAACATACTCTCCGTCTCAAAATGATCTCCCCACTTTTCTCGCTGTTACTACGAATAAACGTTGAGCGATAATTTTAGGTTGATCTAATTATACAAATAAAAATTTACAACTTGTAATAGTGTTATTGATGATGGTGTATCAATAACAAGTTTTAGATTTTCATTATTATAGTTAAACCAACCAAAAATTATTTCTCAAAGTTCATTAAAGAAAAAGTGGGAAGATCATTTTGGGACATAGGGATTAAATCTTAGACACTTGCTCTTAAAGTCACACATGAGAAGGGAATTTCTAAATGAATGCAACTTGGCATGTCGGTGATCCCCTAGGGAACCTTGATAAGTTCTTCCCGAGATATTCGTTTAATTCCTTATGATAAAAACCAGTGCTAATCGTCAACAGTTGAAAGGCTTGAGCATTCTTAAGAAAGTACCTTAACAGCTGAAGTTGATCACACTGCTTATACCCCGTGCAAGTGAAAGAAATAGTAGAAATTCGTGAAAACAAACACTTGGGCACATTTAGAGGCTCGGCCCACCAAGACTGCTCATCGCAAAAGCAGTTCGATCCCTAAGTAGTAAGAACAAAGACGATGTTAATCAAAGATTGATGAATCAAAGAAAGGTAAAGTACCGGAAATGGCATTACAACTCTACCAACCTTCAAGACAAGATGTTCTAAATTATCCATCCTTTCAAGAAAGTTGTTCACAACAGACATGTCCAGACAACTTTCTGCATCTAACTCCAACCTAGTTACATTATGGAAATCTGATGAGATGTTTGCAGATGCAATCCTGAGGCCTGTCAAAAAAGTAAGTATGTTTTAAAGAGATACATAAATTGCAGCTAGATTGAATTATATCATAGCTAGAAAACAAAATATGAGCAATTTACCTCCACTGTTAAACCTAAAAGCGATAGAGACTTCACTTTGGAGATACTTTCTAAAAATTTGTTGAAAATGCTAACGCATCTCTCCATATCATCCTCATAAATATAGTTCAATATGACCTTTGCTTGGAGCAACGAAGATAATTTCACTGCAGATAAGTAATCACATGGGAAGTTATCCAATATATCTAGGTACTGAAGTGCAGGGGTCTCTATCTGAACTTTACATGGCGGAACGTAATTGCCCGAAGCGTCTTCAGATGTAAGGCTATGTCTTGTTAGAGAAGGTATGCCAATGATAAGGCAGAATACATTATCCCAAAAGTTTCTCTCAATGACAAGGTCGTCAAGAACAGGGCAGCTTCAGAGAAGTTAGTTAATTGAATCTTCATTCGCATAAGTAATAGATTTTAGGTACAAAATCTTAATATTGGGGAAAGTAATACACGAATTGCCCGCAATTGTTAACGTGATTTCATGTAGATGAAGGGTTTGCAGACTTGGGAAACATGTTGAGGCTTCTACAGGAACGTTGATGTGTAAATTGCCATCAAGCTTTAAGACCGCAACATTGCAATATAAACGACACAGAGGCAACTCCACAAGTTCATCTTCATCCAACGAAAGTTTGAGATCAAACTCTCGAACGACACGCCCAAAAGCAACACAAATCCATGAGTTAGGAAGGGTCAAAGAGTCCTTGCTTACATTGAAGACGAAAATTTTGTATAGAAGGTGGATTGAGTAGGAGGAATACCCGATTCACAAAGTGGGTAAACTTTTTTCGCTTCATCTTAAGTGCCTCTTTCGGATAATACACACCATCACTGTCAAAGTCAAGGTTGGTAATGGAAGTCCATAGGAACTCCCATCTGGTAGATAAAACGCTCGTTGCTAAGATTTGGTCGGAAGCAATGAAAGGATACAAGAAATTAAGGGGTCAGGCAAATTGCTAATCCTGTCGATGCCACAATCGCCTTTGAACCTACTCCTCGATTTCACCAATCGAACTCAGGGTAGAAATTCAGAAACAACCATCTTGATTCAAATTGCTGAGATTTTCTATTGGGAAATCCAATTCAAATTGCTGAAATTTTCCTGATATTTCTACGCAAAATTATACGAGTCGTATTCAGTTATCTTCGACTTGCTAGTGGGGATTCTCTTTAAAATTAGTAATGCCATTTGAAACCCTAGTTCCAACTGTAACAGAACAGTTGTTCTTAAACCCTCTCTAATAATAGAATAGTATAACGGCGACAGAAAAGTTACCTAACCTGTAAACATCTAGTAGGAGAGCCATGAATCTTGAGCTTCGTCGTTAGGGCTTCTGTTTGGTTAATGCCTTTGAATTTGGGACGCAGAGTTAAAGGGTTAAACAACAGAGAAATTTCGTGATTCTGGGACAGAGCAGAACAGCTCGGCCGAGCAGGCCAAAGGACTCGGCCGAGCAGATGGGGTCCGGGCGGATCTGGGGTAGTACCCGGGCGGACCTAGGCTAGAGGCGAATTGGAAATCTTACGTCGGAATTTTTACATTATAGGAAGGAGTAGATCCGAGCGGACCTTGGAAGGCACCCGACCGGACCAAGACCAAGGGTCCGACCGGACCTAGTCTCCATAAACCTATTTCGGGCAGTTTTCCACAGCAGCGCAGAGGGAAGGATTTCAAGTCAGTTTTAGACTAGGTTTCCAAGTTCCTAGCATACTTTGAGATAGACTTTACTAGTATAAATAGAGGCCATTAGTTTAGATCAAAGTTAGTTGTTTTGTCTCAGATAAATTATTAGAGTGCTCAGAGAGGTCAGTAATTCTACAGTTACACAGTCAGGAATTTTGTTATCAAAATTAGTGTAGCAGTAATAGTGTGATCTTGTAATCATTTCTCCAGAGTGATAATAATATTCTCTCCCCTCCCCGTGGACGTAGCCAAGTTGGTGAACCACGTATATCTGTGTTCTTGTGATTGCTCGCTTTTCTTATTAAGTCTTGTTATTGCTCTAACAAGAGGTATCAGAGCTCTGGTTGTTCCAGAGCTTTTGTTCGTGGTTGGAGGTTCAGGGATTCCGCTGCAAAGAACAAGAAGACGGGTCAAGGAGCAGATTCGATCGACAAGTTCAATGGGAAGAATAGTTTTTCTCTCTAGCAGATCAAGATGAAGGCTTTGTTGATTGACAAAGATTTATGGGAACTGTTGGAGATTGCAATCAGGGAACGCAAGGATCCCAAGGGTAAGGCAGTCACCACAGAAGGTACAGCAGAACAGTCAGAGAAGGACAAGCAAGCAACATCAAAGGAGGCGGCGGCATTGAAGAAGTTAGATCAGAAGGCTCACGCCAAGATCGTCAGACAGTTGGATGATGAGATCCTAACCAATGTTGCAGGAACGGACTCTGGAAGTGATCTTTGGTTAATGTTGGAAGACATGTACATGACACGTTCATTGACCAACAAGTTATACCTAAAGAAGAAGTTGTATGATTGCCGAATGACTGAGGGTACGCCCATAAATGATCATCTTGATAGATTTACTTCTGCATTACTTGAACAGCGTAATATAGGAGTTGTTGTAGAAGACGAGGATGCAGCCATACAACTTTTAGTATCTTTACCTATGTCGTATGAACATTATGTCGATTCGTGCATAAACCGTAAAGATGGGATCTCTCTAGAGGAAGTGAAAACTTCTCTCAAGACGATGGAATTACGCCGAAAGGCGAGTGGGAATGAGGCATGTACCCAGTCATCGGGTGTAGTTGCTAGCAGTAGTAACAACAGGGGTTCTAGTGGGAAGAAGAATAATAAAGGTAATTCTTCACACAAGAATGGTCCAAAGCCTGGGGATATCTGTAATTTCTGCAAAGAGAAGGGGCATTTGGAAGTTCGACTGTCCCAGAAAGAAGCAAGGCAAGGCACCGGTCAGAGCAGAGGCCATGATGGCCAAGGATAGCAGTTCAGAAAAGGATTATGCTCTAGCTACATCAGGATCATCACGTGCATCTGACGCATGGATTCTTGATTCAGGAGCATCGTACCATATCAGTCCTAGGAGAGAATGGTTTACTGATTACAGGCAGGTGGATGGCAGTGAAATAAGCATGGCCAACAGTGCAGTCTGCAAGGTTATCGGTATTGGTTCGATCAAGGTCAGGACTCATGATGGTAAGTTTGTCACTTTGAACGAGGTTCGACACATTCCACTTATGACAAAGAATCTGATTTCTCTTAGTTAGTTAGACAGCAAAGGGTTCAGTTTCAAAGGTAAAGGTGGAGCAGTTAGTGTCTACAACAGTTCAGAAGTGGTGCTGAAAGGCCTTAAGCGGGGCTCCTTGTATTTCCTCCAAGGAAGAACGCTTGCAGGGTCGGCTATGGTTGCATCATCAGAGGTGAACGAGGGAGATATTTCCAAGCTGTGGCACATCAGGCTTGGGCACATGAGCACTCGAGGGATGCAGGAGCTGACTAAACGGGATCTTCTTTGTGACCATAAGGTCAAGGACCTTAAATTTTGTGAGCATTGTGTGCTAGGGAAGATGAAGCGTAATAGTTTTCCCAAGGGCATACATAACACAAAAGGTGTTCTGGATTACATCCACTCAGATTGTTGGGGACCTTCACGTCAGGAATCTCTAAGGGGGCACAGATATTTCTTGTCTATTGTTGATGACTATTCAAGGAGGACTTGGGTGATTATCATGAAGCACAAGAATGAGGCTCTGGGAAATTTCAAGGATTGGAAGATAGTAGTGGAGAACCAGACAGAGAAGAAGATCAAGAAGCTCCGGACAGACAATGGTTTGGAGTTCTGCAATACTGAGTTTGATACGTTTTGCAGAGAGGTGGGAATTTCTAGACATCTCACCATTAGAGGCACGCCACAGCAGAATAGTGTAGCAGAGCGCATGAACCAGACATTGCTTGAGAGAACTAGGTCCATGCTCTCCAATGCAGGGTTGTCTAAATGTTTCTGGGCAGAGGCGGTTAGTACAGCATGTTACTTGATTATTCGTGGACCTCATACCGGTATTGGTCTCAAAGTTGAGGTATGGACTGGTAAACCTGTTGATTATTCTATTTTAAGGGCTTTTGGTTGTACTGCTTATTATCATGTGGATGATGGGAAGTTAGAACCTAGAGCTAGAAAGAGAGTATTCATGGGGTATGGAGATGGTGTTAAGGGATACCGCATCTGGTCTCCATCAGAAAATAGGGTGATTATCAGTAGGAACGTCGTGTTTGATGAGAATTTTGTTATTAACCCTATTATGAGATCTACGATTGTTTCAAGTGTTGGCGATGTTGAAAAACAGGTGGAGCAACAAGATACTGAAAAGTTAGTTGTCCCACAGTCAGATGTTAATCAGTATCCACCAACAGAGACAAAGACTGAAGCACCAGAAAGTTCAAGTTCAGTTCCTGAAGAACATGTCACACCCCAACCTGAGCTCCTTCCTAGAACTCCAAATTGGTGCATGAGCGCTGTATAACTGTATCACAACTGGACTTAAACACAAATTCTCAACATGTTTAAACCGTAACTGACAATAAGGCGCAACAACAATAGGAGCCACAAACAACACCACGAGCTATCACACTCGGGAACTAACTGGATAAACAAATTATATGGCCACACAGCCCTACACAACTTGTATATACAATAACATAGAGTCCATAACTCTACTACAACCATATCGAAGTACTATGATAATAACTACGGCAGCGGAAACATATGTACAATAGTAGAGCTAGTGAAATAGAGTTTATGTAACTCTATAAAATAGTCCTCACGGTATAAAACATAGAACGAGGATTACCGAAAAGTTTGCCCACGTTCTCCCAACGAACTCAGCTCACCGGCCTTTTTGTGACGGATCTGCTATGTCCTTGCGAGCTAAGGAAACCAAAATAAAGGAAGGGGTGAGTCAAAGACTCAATAAGCTACTATCATGCAGCTACATGGCATGCCAAATACAACAAATCTAGCATAAGCAACTGAATAGCTGAATCACACAACAATATAACTGAATACATATATCTGTAGATACCCCGGGAGGGCACGGCTTGGCTAGAGCGCGTGTGTTGTTCCTAGGATGTCTATTCGTGTTTTATTTGTTTAGAGTCGCCACCTATGTTTTAGAGGAACATAAGAAAAACCTAATATTTAGCCTAAGTTTGATACGAAAACAGAGATTCTTGTTATGAGGTTCGGGGGTTAGGTTACGAGATGGGAAGTACTTAAACACCCATCTCGCCCGACTAATGTCGGTCTTGCTTGATCAAAGTCTACATAAAATGAATGTTCTTCTTGTTCTTGATGATAAAAAAGGGGGTGTTAAAAAGGTTTTTTGGAATGTAGGGAGATGACTCCTTGACTAGCTTCAATGAAGTGAAGTAGTCGTTGGTGTCATGTCCCAAAATTATTTGGGTGATTCCACGTTTGATTAAAGTAAAAGAAAGAGACGAAGTAGATAAGAAGGAGGAAGATGGACTTTTACCTATGCTTCAAAGATCTTCAAACACTTCTTGGTGACTTCCTTGAAAAAGCCTTGGAAATGATTTTGGTATATTTTTGTGTAGAGAGAATTCTTTTGTCCAAAAGAGTGCTAAAAAAGGGGTCCTTTGAAAGGGTGGAAAAGGGATGTTTTTATAGGTGAAAACAAATGTTTTTTGTGCCAAAACTCACTCACCAAGAAATCTTTCCCAGGCAAAATCATGTAAAATGAGCAAGGGAGGGATTCTTGGACAGAAATTTGTAACTGACGCCCAGAGGCGCGCGCTTCCCACCCTGGGGGCGGAAGGCGCGCGCTTCTGGCTCCTATGGTCGGAGGCGCGCGACTCAGAGAAGGCATTTTTGACAGAATGGACTAGAAAGTTAGCCCTGTTATTCAATTTAGTCCCTGGACTTAACGAAGTCAGTCAGGAACTTAACGGAAGTAACAGAAACTAACGAGAAACACTTAAAAGAGAGAGAAACACAAGATCAACCGTGCAACCGGGGTGAGCGGTCCAAGGCGGGGTGTCTACGGAGCCCCTCGGCAACGTGGATTGCAAGGCAAAATGCGTCGACGAAATAAAGTACACCCGCCGAGGACATCACCAAGGGAAAAAAAAGCAAAGACTCGATGAAAGCAGGAATTTGAAACTGCGAGAGATAGGGGTGCGCTCCCTGGGTGAGCGGCTTTTGTTGATAGAGGAGGTGGCATGATTCGTTTGTAAATCCGCCGGTTGAATCCGTTAGTGGATCCGCTTGTTGAATCTGTTTGCCGAATCCGTTAGTGAATCCGCTTGATGAATCCATTGGTGAATCCATTGAATGAGTCCGTCGGTGAACCCTTGTTGACGAATCCGTTAGTGAATCCGTTTGATGAATCCGTTAGTGAATCCCTTGAATGAGTCCGTTGGTAAACTCTGTTGACGAATCCGTTAGTGAATCCGTTTGATGAATCCGTTAGTGAATCCCTTGAATGAGTCCGTTGGTAAACTCTGTTGAAGAATCCGTTAGTGAATCCGTTTGATGAATCCGTTAGTGAATCCCTTGAATGAGTCCGTTGGTAAACTCTGTTGATGAATCCGTTAGTGAATCCGTTTGATGAATCCGTTAGTGAATCCCTTGAATGAGTCCCTTGGTAAACTCTTGTTGACAAATCCGTTGGTGAATCCGTTTGATGAATCCGTTAGTGGATCCCTTGAATGAGTCCGTTAGTGAACCCTTGTTGACGAATCCGTTGGTGAATCCGTTTGATGAATCCGTTAGTGAATCCCTTGAATGAGTCCGTTGGTAAACCTGTTGACGAATCCGTTAGTGAATCCGCTTGATTGCTTGAGAAGTGGTGATTTTCGTAGTTTACCATGGGCCGAGTTGCCGTTTGTAGCTGTCTCTGACGTGTGCCGTTCAGAGCTGCACTTGCTGTTGACTTTATGACTTTTGTGGGTTGCAGGTACAGTTGACTGCGGATCAAAAAGATGAGTTTTCCCTTTAGAGAGGAAAATGTCGAGGTTGACTTTGACTTTTGTAACCATCGGGTTTAATGATGTCCGTTGCGGAACTTTGTGCTTGAAACGCCCCAAGGTGGAGCTGAAAACTCGGGTGGGAGTTGAAAGAACATTGATGTGATGTATTTATTCTTGCATGGGAACTTGGACCTGGTCCTGACTGGACACGGGATGCGCCGCGTCTGGAAATTGATGTGGGACGCGCCCGCGTCTCATAAGGGTAGCGGGAGGCGCGCCTTGCGCATTAGTTCAGCATAAGTGCAGAAACTGTCCATTTTGTTCGGACTGAGTTCAAAATTCCCCCAAACTCTCTGCATTCTGAGTCAAATTTTTGCGAGGAAATCATCCCAAAACGCTTCATTTACTCATTTGAGACCATTCCATCGAGGAATCATGTCAAGTTCTCATCAAACTCCTCCTTTTGAAATGCCTATGGGCGAAGAAGCCGAGGTTGGGGTCGAGGCTATGGACCCAAGGCAACTGACTTATGAGTCCCATACTCATATCTCCCACTTTGTTTCTGCGGGATTGGTAATGATTTCGCCTCTCCTTGTTGATTTTTCGCATTTTGGGGCTAAGTCATTGTTGCCCGTAATACTGCTGCAGCAACCCTTTTGATCATGGTTGCATGTTGTTGTTCTTATTGATTTGTTGCGAAAGGAATGCTTGGACACCCATTTTCATGTTCACACACTTGTTTGCATGTGATGCCATTGCCATGTTGAATTTCCTCATATTGGGTTTGGCCATTTTCTAGCCGTTATGCAGACGAATTTTTCTTTGTCTCTTGTCTCCTTTCAGAGGTGGAACCGTCTGACCGAAATCTGAGGTGGGGCTGTGAATACGTGTGTTTGAATTTGAGAATATTCATAGTAACATTAAATTTATGAGAGTCGCCACGCCGTTTTAATTAAAGCCAAAACATTGAGAAAAGCATGTTAATGGGTTCGGGGGTCAAATTACAACAAGAGAAGAATATTGATCGTTATCACTCCTATTGCCCGAATGATCGGTCTTTCTATCATGATGAATGTGTTAGTAGTATGTTAGTGTTTGAGACCGGATCCGAAGATTGCCTACGTTCCTCTCAATGTGAGAAGCTCAGGTAAGCGTAGTTCGAGAGGAATTTAGAATAGGCAGAAGAATCGGGATCATGCATATTGAGTGGGAATTTACCTAAAGATTAGGGTTTAGAAGTAGTTCCTAGATCATCCTCGGGTTGATGAACCCTAGATCATCATCGGCTATGAAAAACATGTAATTATGAAGATCGCCACCCTAAATATGGCATAAATAAGGTTTTAATCTAGAATATGATGAATATGCGAAGAACATATTATGAACATATGAATGTCATGAAAAAAATATGAATAAAGATGTTAGGAACATGAATATTATGAAGAACACATGAATAAACATATTAAGAATATGAATATTATGGATCTAAACTAATAATATGACAAGAACATGAAGAAAAAGTTAGAAAACTTACCTTTGTTGGCAAGAAATAACCTTGGATCTTCTTGGGATTCTTGAGAGTGTTTTTGGAGGCTTGAATGACTTGATTTGGGAGCAAAATCGTCACTTGTGAGCTCTAAATTCGGATCCCCCTAAACCAATAGCATGAGATTGGTTTATATAGTAAACTGAGGGGAAGATCTGATGGTCCAGATCATCCGGGGCGGATGTGACCGCGTGGCCAATATTGAGGGCGGTGGCGAAAGTGGCCGCGTGGCCATCGTTGCGCGCTGACTTGAAATTCAAGCTAGGGTTTTACTGTTCATACAAGGCAACCCTAAATGTCCATATTTAATGTTTTCTAGAACATTTGAGCTATTTTTGGGAATCCGGGACAAGTCTTTGCAAGGTTTCTAATTCCCATAAAGTCCTTGTATATTTGGGAAAGCCCTAATAAACTCATTTTCAGATCGGGTACTAACAGTAGCCCCTCGGCGACGCTTCTTGCAAGGCAATGGAGGGTCGATGATAAAAATAGGAACCGTTCTGAAACATGAGTTTCAAAACAGAGGAAAGGTAAGGGAACGGCTGGACCTTGACAGGCGACCTACGTATCCGCGAGGGAATCAAGCCAAACGTAGTTCAAATCTGATGGGGAAATTGGGAAGGACTGTCCTCTGATGGGGAACAACGTGTTCTGCTGGGGAAAATGCACTTGCTGGGGATGAGAGATAACCATGTCGGTCGGGTGGCTGAACCTTTTCAGGTTTCCTACGTATCCTCCGAGGAATCAAGCCGGTCGTAGTTTAGAGCGATTAGGGAAAAGCGAGCCATCGGACTTCTGCTAGGGATAATAAACCTACGGGCACTATCCTGTATGAAGAACGAGCATTCGTTAGGAAATGAAGTCATTTGGGAAATACGTTGTCTAAATAATCTCAAGATGGAATGGTAAACGAAATCAGGATCGCCAGGGCTCCTGCCGATTGTGCTAACGAAACGCCGAGGCTTCTGCCAACCACGATCGATCAAGGATACGTATGTCATAGTGGCGCCGAAGTCTCTACAATCATACGAATCCTAATAATAGGTACTGGATCTCTCGCAAACAGAAACGCCGAGGCTTCTGCCAATCACGATTGATCAAGGATACGTATGTCATAGAGGCGCCGAAGTCTCTACAATCATACGAATCCTAATAATAGATGCTGGACCTCTCGCAAACAGAAACGCCGAGGCTTCTGCCAATCGCGATCGATCTAGGATGCGTATGTCATAGAGGCGCCGAAGTCTCTACAACCATACGAACCCTAATAATAGATGCTGGACCTCTCGCAAACAGAAACGCCGAGGCTTCTGCTAATCACGATCGATCTAGGATGCGTATGTCATAGAGGCGCCAAAGTCTCTACAACTATACGAATCCTAAGCAAATATTAGGAAATGCTAAAATAATAGATGCTGGATCTCTCGCAAACAGAAACGCCGAGGCTTCTGCCAATCACAATCGATCTAGGATGCGTATGTCATAGAGGCGCCAAAGTCTCTACAACCATACGAATCCTAAGCAAATATTAGGAAATGCTAAAATAATAGATGCTGGATCTCTCGCAAACATAAACGCCGAGGCTTCTGCCAATCGCGATCGATCTAGGATGCGTATGTCATAGAGGCGCCAAAGTCTCTACAACGAATCTAAAGCAAATATTAGGAAATGCTAAAATAATAAATGCTGGATCTCTCGCAAACAGAAACGTCGAGGCTTCTGCCAATCACGATCGATCTAGGATGCGTATGTCATAGAGGCGCCGAAGTCTCTACAACCATACGAATCCTAAGCAAATATTAGGAAATGCTAAAATAATAGATGCTGGATCTCTCGCAAACAGAAACGCCGAGGCTTCTTCCAATCGCGATCGATCTAGGATGCGTATGTCATAGAGGCGCCGAAGTCTCTACAACCATACGAATCCTAAGCAAATATTAGGAAATGCTAAAATAATAGATGCTGGATCTCTCGCAAACAGAAACGCCGAGGCTTCTGCCAATCGCGATCGATCTAGGATGCGTATGTCATAGAGGCGCCGAAGTCTCTACAACCATACAAATCCTAAGCAAATATTAGGAAATGCTAAAATAATAGATGCTGGATCTCTCGCAAACAGAAACGCCGAGGCTTCTGCCAATCACGATCGATCTAGGATGCGTATGACATAGAGGCGCCGAAGTCTCTACAATCATACGAATCCTAAGCAAATATTAGGAAATTTTAAACGCAAGCAGAAACGCCCAGGTTTCTGCCGACCGCGCTAAAATAATAGATGCTGGATCTCTCGCAAACAGAAACGCCCGGGCTTCTGCCAATCACGATCGATCTAGGATGCGTATGTCATAGAGGCGCCAAAGTCTCTGCAACCATACGAATCTTAAGCAGATATTAGGAACTGCTAAAATAATAGATGTTGGATCTCTCGCAAACAGAAACGCCGAGGCTTCTGCTAATCACGATCGATCTAGGATGCGTATGACATAGAGGCGCCGAAGTCTCTACAACCATACAAATCCTAAGCAAATATTAGGAAATTTTAAACGCAAGCAGAAACGCCCGGGTTTCTGCCGACCGCGCTAAAATAATAGATGCTGGATCTCTCGCAAACAGAAACGCCCGGGCTTCTGCCAATCACTATCGATCTAGGATGCGTATGTCATAGAGGCGCCGAAGTCTCTGCAACCGTACGAATCCTAAGCAAATATTTGGTAAAAAATGGAAATTTTAAGGGGTTTTCCGTACCCAAAGGTAACAAATATTAGTCAAAATAGTGCTGAGGGCACCTAAAATGAACAAAGGGGAATGTACTAGGGGTAAAACTGAAATTTTGCATGTGGAGGCAAAGATGATGGATTGTTATGAAGTCATAAACGGGATGAACTCTCGGGGAGTCACAAAGGTGATAGACTCTCGGGGAGTCATAAGGGTGACGGACTCTCGGGGAGTCACAAAGGTGATAGACTCTCGGGGAGTCACAAAGGACTCTTTGGTGAGTCACAAGGGCAAAGGACCTTTAGGGAGATGCGAAGGAGACGGACTCTCGGGGAGTTGCTAATATGGGAAATATGATCTGGGTTCCGCTTATCCTAATTTTGGAGGGAATGAGGCTACGAGCCATTGAGACCAAGGTGTTAGGTAAGGGACATTTTCTTGGTTGCCTAGAGGTAGGACCTAAGGCTTTTTTAAGGAAAGGGAATAAGGAAGATGGTGATCTCCTAATCTTGAGATAGGGATGCCAAAGATGTCACGACTTCTTGGGTTTTAGATTATATCTTGGAGATAATGTGGGTTTCCTAGGCTTACGGGCTAGGGATTGGAGTTCATTTAAGCATGAGGAGAGTATTCTATCCTAGGCTTAGTGCTAGGGCTTGGAAAGGTTGAGGTTTGGGAACTTCCTAGATGTTAGGGTTTCGAACAAGGGTTTGGAAACTGGTGTTTAAGGACCATGACTCTCCTAGGTTTGGGACTAAGGTTTAGGAATTTCCTAGGTCTAGGAGGCTAGGGCTTGGAGTTATGGTAGGCTCAGAGGTTGCAAAGGCATTGGCTTTTAGACATAAGGTTGGGAGTTGGAAAGGTTGTGAGTTCCTAGGCTTAAGACCATGGACCGTTGGGAAGAGGGATTTCTTTTGTGGAAGGTCCACTAAGCTTGATGTTAGGGTTCACCATTTTCCGGGATTGGTGACTATGGCTTGGAAATGTTCGTGGTAACCTAGGCTTTGGGCTAGGTTTTAAGGCTAAGGACTGTAAACTTCCTATATTTTGAGACTAAGGTGAAGGAATTTCCTAGGTCTAGGACTAGGGTTTGAAGGGAATGTTGAATCCTAGGCTTAATGATAGAGTTTAAAGAGGATAATATCTACCTAGGCTTGAGGCTAGGGCTTTATAAAGAGTGCGACTACCTAGGCTTGAGGCTAGGGTTTAGAGCGAATGAGACTACCTAGGCTCGAGGCTAGGGTTTAGAGCGAATGCGACTACCTAGGCTCGAGGCTAGGGTTTGGGGAGAACGCAACTTCCTAGGTTTGAGGCTAGGGTTTGGAAAGAATATCAACTACCTAGGCTTGAGGCTAGAGTTTGGAGGGAATGTGACTACCTAGGCTTGAGGGTAGGGTTTAGGAAGGATGTGGCTACCTAGGCTCGAGGGTAGGGTTTAGGAAGGATGTGGCTACCTAGGATCGAGACTAGGGTTTAAGAAGGGTGTAACTACCTAGGCTAGAGGCTAGGGTTTGTAGAGGATGTGGTCACCTAGGCTTGAGGCTAGGGTTGAGAGAATGTGATTACCTAGGTTTAAGGCTAGGGTTTGGAGACCGAAAGCATTTGAAGGTTTGTCTTGGTTTAGACCGAGCAAGTTTGAGGTCTAAGAGTGTTGCGGTTTGGGGCAGGTGAGCTTGATACCTCATGGCTGGATAGGCTCGATAGGTTAGACCTAGGCTAGAGTGCTAGGGTTTAGCTAGGGTAAGACTCAGACATGTGTTAAGGAGATCGGGGCCTAATAGAATGGTAGGCGTGAGATCTAGGAGATCGAAGGCTAGGCAGGGTAGCGTTGGGACATAAGGCTTTCAAGCGGGTAAGTCTTTTGTCCTAGAGAAACCGCGTTATGGGTTAGGACCAAGCAGGCTTGAGGTCGGCCAAGGAGCAACGGATTGGGATTGGATGATCCTAGTACCTAATACGCATGTCGGGCTTGGATCCTAGAGTGTTTGAAAGTTTAGGCTAGGTGCGAACCATAGGTGCGGGAAATGGTTTTGGATATATGACCATGTTGGCGCTTTAGGTAAAGGGATTGAGTGTTCAAGATTTTGCTTGAGTACAATAGGTACCTAAGTTGGATTGGGTATGCTTAGGTCCTAAGTTTGTCTAAGAGGTCATTGCGCGTGACCAAGCTCGTTCGGCGATTGCGAAGGTGGGTTTGGTATGGGACCAAAGGTGTTAAGCGTACGATTTTTGACTGGACGGGTTTTGATATCTTTATGGCATATCACGGTACGCGGGAGGTCCTATGCGTTCGAGCACGTTTGAGGTTTGGACTCGTGGGGAAGAAAGGTTTGAGATCCATGGAGTTCAAGGGTGGACCTTGTAAGTGGTGAGGTTTGGACTCGGCTCGGATTAAGTAGGTTAGAGACCTAAGTGGTTGAAGGTCAGACTAGGAAGTCTTTTGAAGCTAAGGAGTGACACTAGGTTTAAGAGTGGCAGGGCCATGGTTTGGGTATGACAGTATGCGTAGATGGCATTGTTTTGGTTGGACCAAGCAGGCTTGGGAACTAAAGAGTTCTATGGGTCGACATCTAAGGTTATAGACCTAGAGGGTAGACATTTTTGTGATCTAAAGGGTTTAGGAGTTGAGACCTAAAGTGTGAATCGGATATGCTAGAGACCTATAAGGTAGGTATTTGACGGCCTTGCATGGACTTGGGATCTAAGGGATCGTTCAACAGGTTAGACTGGGTAAATCTAAGAGGCTGACCTAGGATGATAAGAGAGCTATGGCCTAGATAGGGTAAGGACGAGTATGTGTTGGTAGGTTTGAGGTCTAGGAGATCGGGTAGGCTTGGGACCGGTAGGTTCGGGACCTAATGGTTCATCCTAAGGACTTGGCTTTGGCCAACCGGTTTAAGGTTTGAAGGTCTGGGTAGAACCGGTTTAAGGCCTAAGGGGTCATGCTACAAACTTGCGGAAGGTCGAACTAAGGGGTTATGATGTAATCTAGGTAAGACTCACCGGGTAGGTTCGGGACCTAAGGAGTTATGGTGTAACCTAGGTAAGACTGACCGGGTAGGCTTGGGACCTAAAGAGTTGAGGGTTTAGTCCTAAAGGTTCCCTAAAGTGTAGGAGATAGGGTAAAGGACCGAGTCAACTCTGGGAATCACATAGATGGGTCCCGGATGGACCGAAGATGTTTTTACAATTTTGTGGAGACCGAGAATGCAGGTTTATAAACAAAGAGTCGGGGAGGAGAAAACATTATGAAAGTGTTATGATCTTATACAGATGCCTTATAATTAATTATTATTCTAATCAATTCAAATAGGTCGTCGCGTGCCGAGTTTGACGATGAGGGGTTCCCTTCTTCTAAGTGTATCCTTGTTGACGCCTCGGTATTCTCTGGGAAACCACATAGTCGACCCATTCCGTTGGGGATTATCTAATTTGGTGAGCGGGTACCCTCCCTCCTTTGAGAAACTCTACGTCAAGCTTGATGATGAGGGATGCCCTTCTTCTAAGTATATGCTTGATGAAGCCCCGGCATTCTTTGAGAAACCTTATGGTCGGTCCTTTATTGTTAGGGAAGCCCCAGTTGCGTAGAGCGGGGTATCCTACCTCTTTTAAGACGCACCCTTTTTTCTGCCTAGACCGCCCTTGCGGGTTTTCAATCTAGCGGGCATCTCTTTTGCGTCATTTATTTTTTATTTTTCATTTTTTGAAATCATTCAGTCGACTCAAAAAAGGAAAAAAGAATTGTTTGAAAACATGCGGGGGCATTTTGGGGAGAGTAAGAGAGAGAGAGATAGTACTCACATTTTGACTCTTTGGGTAACTGAGGGTATATATGTACAAAAGGGAGGAAGCCCCTGCTTTGACAGAAAGTAAGTGTTTAGCTCTTTCCTAGATTGTAGAACGGAAGACTTGTCGAGACATTTGAAAATTGTTTTATTCAAGATTCTCATTTGATTGCTCGAGAATGGACCTCGTTGATTAGTTAATGAGTTATGGTTAATTGGTAAACAAGTAGCCTCAAATTAATAAATGTTTTGATCAATTGTGAGTGAAGAAGTCAGGAGTAGAAATATGGGGGAAGAGAGAAGAGAAGGAAAATTGGCTACGAGGTGGGTTGTGTATATTTTGGACCGGACCCTAAGGTTGCCTACGTTCTCCTCAATGTGAGAAGCTCAGGTCCGCGTAGTTCGGGGATGACCCGCTTGACGATGGTGTCGGGTTTTGAGTTTAGGGGTGTGGGAGGAAAGAAAAGAAAGAAAGTTGGCCCAAGGTAGGTTATGTTTGGTTTTGAGTGGTTGCCCGGTTGACGATGAAGTTGGGTTTTGAGTTTAGGGGTGTGAGGTTCGTTTGAGGTGAGTTGTTCTTTGTAGCTCATTGCGGTGGATTACTCCTTTGTAGTTGTTGCAGTGGATTGCTCCATCGTAGTTGTCATGGGTTGCTGCCGTTTATCTACTTTGTAAGGAAAGAAAGGAAAATAGAACATTTGAGGTGAAAAGAAAATGGGACTTTTACTTTTCCATGGTGATAGCCCCTTCTATTTTTCTTTTTCTTTTTTATTTTATCTCTTTGTGCACACCATTTTTTTGCCTAGGCCGCCCTTTCGGGTTTTCAACCTAGCGGGCTTCTTTTTGTGCAATGCTCTAACTTTTGCCTAGGTCGCCCTTTTGGGTTTCAACCTAGCGAGCCATATTTTTTTTTTTTTTTATATTTGTACATGAAACATTGGGCGAGACAAGCCCCTAGTTTGCTTTCGCCTCTCTCAATTGCGAGGTAGCTTCCTTATAGTTCAAGCGGCCTTTTGCTGGCGGCGGGCATCCTAGCCCCTTGATTTTCACCGGTAGAGCTCCATTGGATTATCACGTGCACCAATGAATGACTTCTTGCACTTGTCTTATATTTGCGATGGAATACGGACAGCCCCAGTGTAACGGCATGTAGTACTCATGATGGGAACAAACCAACCCTTTAAATTGTGGCAGCATGGATGTCTATTTGATGATGAGCAACCGCAGTCCATTTCTTTGTCACGACCTTATAAAAAGGGGTCTAATGGTGGGATGAGAGGCGTATGAGGATAGTGTATGGGAGAAGGTGTATATAGAGAGTGTACATGAAGTGTGTACAAGGGGTGAGTGTATAGAGAGAGTGTATGGGGGTAGAATGTAGAGAGAAGGGAAAGTGATTCGTTCATCCCAATTGATCGAAGAATTTGTTATTTTGAGATTAATCGTTTACTTAGTTATGTGAATGGTTTGTGGGTCCATTTACCTTTTAATGAGTCGTCATTAATGAGTAAGATTAAGATTAATTCATCATATAAAGATATAGCAATCAAGCGAAAATGGTGAATAAGACAATTTTCATGAAATTGATATATGCAAGCTTATGTCTCAAGTCTAGAGAGAAAAGAAAAGAAATAAAGACCTTTTTATTGGAACTAAAAGATTTAAACTGACTAGTCCGGGTTGGACTTTTACTTAAAGAAACAAAAATCGTCCAAGGTGGACTTTTGACTAAGGACACTCTAGAACCTACGAAGACTGAATGACCCTTTTCTTTTCTTTTATTTAAAGGAGGTAGCCCCAATTTTCTCTTTTGCCCATGCCCATGTATTCCGTTGGCGGGTGATGGCTCCGCTGTCAATGAGGCTTTGAATCTTTCTCCTCAATTGGACGCAATCTTCGGTGTCATGCCCAATGTACTGGTGGTATTGGCAGTGTTTGGAGGGATCCAAGCATTGCTTCACCCTACTTGGTTCATAGTTTATCAAAGGAGACAACTTGCCGGCTTGAACTAGACTTTTGAAGAGTTTGGCTAACGGCATACCTAAGTCGTCGAATTCGCGCTCGTCCTTCCTTTCACGAACTGTCTTTGAGGGTGATTTAGGTACCGGCACCCCTTGTTGATGAGTAGTCATGATGAGTAGTCATAGGAGGCATCCCGACGGGGACAGTCTGTGGGGGCCCTTATATTTGAGGAGCGTACGGGTGTTGACATTGAGCAAGAGGGAGAACTCGACTGAGGTAATCATAAACGCCACGAATGTCAGACAAATGGTGCCTCTCGATATCTCTTAGGGTCTTATGCATCTCCTTCTGAAAGTGTGTTGCTTGCTCGTTGAGAATGGCCATAAAGTGGATTGCTTGTTCATCAAGGATGGCTTCGAAGTCGGATGCTTGCTTACTGAGAGTTGTACCGGTGTAGAGGATTGTCTCGGGATCTTGGGTAGCAGCTTCAGTTGCAACTTCGATGTTCCTTGCAGCCGACATGATGCAGAACTCTATGTCATGAAAGAATTAGATTCGTATTTAATGATAAGGCATCGTTATAAGAATCATTTTTTGGAAAAGAGTCGGTCTCCACATTTTTGAAATGCATTTTGGTAAAAAATTGAAAGTTTGACCGGGCCGAGGTTGCCTACGTTCCCCTTATCATGAGGGAGAGGTCCCACACAATAAGAGGCTCAGGTTGCCGTAGTTCGAATCAAGTTAGACTTTTAAAAAGAGGTGAGAGATGACCATAGGGGTCAAAAAGAGGGAGATGACTTGGTCCTTGGTCAAGCATGGGTGAGGAAGACCTATAGGAGTTGGTTTTGATTGAGTAGGGTATGGTTTGACCTAAATTTGACCTAAGGTTTGACCTAAGGTTTGAGACAAGAAGTGGTTCAAGCTAGGATGCGACGATAATGGTGGGTTGACCTAGATGGGTAAAGGATAGGTCGACTTAAATGAGAAGGGTTGGATTGACCTATATGGTGAATGAATCAAGATAGCGGGTTGTAGCGGTTTGCCTATGGGATGATCTAAGTGGGATGGACATGGTTTGATCCAAGCGGGTCTAAGGTTGACCTATTCGGGTTGGTGGACTAAGGAAGGTTGGAGATTGACCTAGATGGATCCAAGATAGGTAAGTCGACCTAAGCGGGTCACGGGTTGACCTTGACGGGTCAAAGGTGAAGGGGTAGTTTTAACCTAAGACGGGCAGGTTGACCTAAATGGGTCAAGGATGGTGTGTGTACCTAAACGGGTTGACCTAGGTTGGTCTGGACGACGGTGGGTCAAAATGATGGTTTGACCTAAGCGGGTTAGGACCAAAGGTAATTGGGTTCACTTATGGAATCAAAGATTGACCTAAGAGGTCGAAAACGGATAAGGTTGACCTAGGAGTCCAAGTTTGACCTAAGAGGTTGAAGGTGATTGGGTTGACCTAGGAGGTCAAAGGTTGACCTAAGAGGTCAACGGGTGATAATGTTGACCGAGGGGTCCAAGGGTAGACCTAAGAGGTCAAAGGTGGATGAGGTTGACCTAAGAGGTCAAAGGCGGATGAGAATGACCTATGGGGTCAAAGGTTGACCTAAGAGGTCAAAGACGATAAATTTTACCTAGGGGGTTAAATGTGATAAGGTTGTCCTAGGAGGTCAAGGGTTGACCTAAGAGGTCGGAGGCGGAAAAAGTTGACCTAGGTGGTCAAGGGTTGACCTAAGAGGTCGAGGGGTGACCTAAGAGGTCGAGGGTGATAAGGTTGACCTAGGAGGTCAAGGGTAGACCTAAGAGGTCAAAGGCGGATAAAGTTGACCTAGGGGGTCAAAGGTAGACCTAAGAGATCAAAGGTTGGTACGGTTGACCTAGGGGGTCAAAGGTTGACTTAAACGGATAAGATTGACCTAGGGGGTCAAAGGTTGACTTAAACGGATAAGATTGACCTAGGGGGTCAAAGGTTGTCCTAAGAGGTCAAAGGGTGGTAAGGTTGACCTAGGAGGTCAAAGGTTGACCTAGGGGGTCAAAGGTTGGCTTAAGAGGTCAAAGGTAGATAAGGTTGACCTTGGAGGTCAAAGGTTGGGAAGGTTGACTAGGTGGTCAAATGTTGGCCTAAGAAGTCAAAGGGTGGTAAGGTTGACCCAGGGGGTCAAAGGTTGACCTAGGAGGTCAAAGGTAGATAAGATTGTCCTAAGAGGCCAAAGGATGGTGGGATTTTGACCAAAGCGGGTCGAGATGAAGGGTAGGCCCAAATGGATCGCAATGATGGGTAGGTAACCTAGATAGGCCAAGATGAGGAATTTTGATAGATGGCCCAAGGGGTGAGCGATGGACCTTGGAGGTCGCCTAGATGCAATGCACATTTTATTTTGCGAAAAGTTTTTGCATTTTTTTACATCCTAAATGGGTGATCCGAGGAGTGTCCTAATCTCTATGTGTGGGTTGACACGGGTTAGGTAAAAGGTTCCCACCGCTCGCGGAACGTACACGGTGAATGGAGTAGACGAGTGACTCGAAAGAGGGCGGCAGTAGCGCACAAATTCCCGCACATCGAAAACTCCGGGTAGTAGGGACATGTGCAGTGCTGACACGGACTAGTGGTAGTGTGTGGCAAGAAACTAATTCTTTTTAAGGAGAAAAGAGAGAAGTTTTGAATGTTTGAATGATGCTATGCAATGCAATGCATGAGAAGGAAAATAATGTACAAGGGAGCATAGCAGAGTTTTGTTTGACCTTAGTACTATAGGGAAAGTACAAAAAATACATGTATTGAAAAAATACAAGGTACACATATTAACATGGCCAAAATACAAGGTGCATGTGCAAACATGTCAAAGTGTGAGGTGCATGTGCAAACATGGCAAAGTGTGAGGTGCATGTGTAAACATGGCAAAGTGTGAGGTGTATGTGTAAACATGGAAAGTGTGCATGTGTAAACATGGCGGGTGTGTGCATGTGTAAACATGGCAGGTGTGTGCATGTGTAAACATGGCAAGTGTGTGCATGTGTGAACATGGCAAGTGTGCATGTGTAAACATGGCAGGTGTGTGCATGTGTAAACATGGCAAGTGTGTGCATGTATAAACATGGCAAGTGTGCATGTGTAAACATGGCAGGTGTGTGCATGTGTAAACATGGCAGGTGTGTGCATGTGTAAACATGGCAGGTGTGTGCATGTGTAAACATGGCAAGCATCATGATGTGACGAAAGTTAGACCCACTAAGTTTGAAAAAGTTTCAAAGCAGTCCCCAGCAGAGTCGCCACTGTGAATACGTGTGTTTGAATTTGAGAATATTCATAGTAACATTAAATTTATGAGAGTCGCCACGCTGTTTTAATTAAAGCCAAAACATTGAGAAAAGCATGTTAATGGGTTCGGGGGTCAAATTACTTTAAGAGAAGAATATTGAACGTTATCACTCCTATTGCCCGAATGATCGGTCTTTCTATCATGATGAATGTGTTAGTAGTATGTTAGTGTTTGAGACCGGATCCGAAGATTGCCTACGTTCCTCTCAATGTGAGAAGCTTAGGTCAGCGTAGTTTGGGAGGAATTTAGAATAGGCAGAAGAATCGGGATCATGCATATTGAGTGGGAATTTACCTAAAGATTAGGGTTTAGAAGTAGTTCCTAGATCATCCTCGGGTTGATGAACCCTAGATCATCATCGGCTATGAAATAACATGTAATTATGAAGATCGCTACCCTAAATATGGCATAAATAAGATTTTAATCTAGAATATGATGAATATGCGAAGAACATATTATGAACATATGAATGTCATGAAAAAAATATGAATAAAGATGTTAGGAACATGAATATTATGAAGAACACATGAATAAACATATTAAGAATATGAATATTATGGATCTAAACTAATAATTTGACAAGAACATGAAGAAAAAGTTAGAAAACTTACCTTTGTTGGCAAGAAATAACCTTGGATCTTCTTGGGATTCTTGAGAGTGTTTTTGGAGGCTTGAATGACTTGATTTGGGAGCAAAATCGTCACTTGTGAGCTCTAAATTCGGATCCCCCTAAACCAATAGCATGAGATTGGTTTATATAGTAAACTGAGGGGAAGATCTGATGGTCCAGATCATCCGGGGCGGATGTGGCCGCGTGGCCAATATTGAGGGCGGCGGCGAAAGTGGCCGCGTGGCCATCGTTGCGCGCTGACTTGAAATTCAAGCTAGGGTTTTACTGTTCATACAAGGCAACCCTAAATGTCCATATTTAATGTTTTCTAGAACATTTGAGCTATTTTTGGGAATCCGAGACAAGTCTTTGCAAGGTTTCTAATTCCCATAAAGTCCTTGTATATTTGGGAAAGCCCTAATAAACTCATTTTCAGATCGGGTACTAACAGGGGCTCAGGCACCCGTTTTTGTATGGAGGAAACTGCCAGAGAATGTACAGACTCGGGTGGCCGCTACATTTTTCGGCCCTTTCATTACCAGTCTGCCTTCGTTGAAGAATGATCCTGATGTGATTTAGGCTTTGAGGGAGAGATGGTGGGATACCACTCACAACTTCCACTTGCCAATGGGGGAGGTGACTATGACCCCGACTGACTTTACGGCTCTGACCGGTTTGCCTTTTTCTGGGGTGTCTGTCCCTTGCGGTGTTAGCGGGACTGCTAGGACGCCTGCCGAGCTGTTGGCTTTGGTTGATTGTGAGCTTGTGGTGAAGAACTCCCGAGTGACATGGGGGAAGTTTCAGACTTACTTTAAAGTCCTTGAGGCTGAGTCTCGGGGAGTTACCGCTGATAGGGTCGAGGCGGTGGCTCGGTGTTTCATTTGGTTCGCTTTGTCCCACACCCTATTTGCGAATGGGGGAAGTTCTGCCTCTTTGTCCTTGTTGGACCTTCTGATTGATCTGGATCAGGCTGCTCAATATAACTGGGGTGCAGCGGGTCTGGCTGCATGCTATCGGGGTATGGACTTGACCAGCCGTTTGACTCAGAGCTCGGTTACCGGGTTTTCCCTTGCCTGGGAGGTATACTCATTACTCTGCCCTTTTCAGATTTCTGTCTTTTCTGCACTTTCAACTGTGTTTAATTTCTGCCTTTGTTTCTGTTTGCAGCTGTGGGCTTTCGCTATTCTGGGGATGAGAGATTTCCGGATTGAGCGGGAGGGATAGCCCCTGTATCCTGACTGTGCGCGGTGGTCTTACAAGGCCAAAAATGTGAATACCAGCACCGCCCCTATTAGCTTGGTTTCATTTAGGCAATATCTGGATGGTTTGAGGCCTGAGTCCGTATCTCAGTCACTGTTTCCCTGGAGACCAATATATGGTGGCATAGAGCATACTCTGCTACCCACTCGTTCTATATTGCTGATGAGTTCGATGGAGTTCATGGCTATGTACTTGGGAGAGAGGGTGTACTGGCAGCATGGGAGCCAGATGGTGGATTATCATAACCCGCCTAAGCCGGCGGTTCCGGAGTTCCTTCCTTTCTGCCCTCGTAACTGGGGAGCACTGTCTGAGGATGATAGGGCCATGCATATGGCAGGGGTTGATGCTACCCCTTTCATTTTTCTTTACCAGGATTATGGCCTTTTCCGGGCGAACCATCTGATACCGGGCTTTATGTATGCCGATCCTCGGGGAACACAGCCTGCCCCTTCGACTTCTGCGCAGTTCTACCCCACTGGGGCGGGTTATTGCTTTGATCCTCCTCTGCCTCCTTCGTATTACACCTACTCCAACTTTGGGGTTGTTGATGAGCAGAGGGAGATTGTCCCTGAAGATATGTCACCGGAGAGAGAGCCTCCTGCCCAGACCGCTGTGGTATGACTTTTGCTTTTCTTGCACATTTCTGATTATGTCCCGCTTTCTGTCCCAGTCTGTTTTATCCCAGTATACTAATGTAGTTTCATGTTTCTGTTGTGACAGGTACCCGTGGCTGCTTATAGGTACATAGGCCGCCAGAACAAGGGGATGAGGAGCAGGCTGCACCGTTTGGAGGAGAGAGTCCTGGAGCTCTGTATGGACATGGCGAACCTGACCAAGGAGGCGGCGGGGACCGTGTCTGGAGCTGCTAGAGGCATGGCTTGGGGTGCCCGTGGCATGGGGCGAGGATGTAGAGATGCTGCTCTCGATGTGGATGAGGCTGTGCAGTCGGCTAGGCAGTCACTGAGTAGGAGCTTGAGCCGTGGGGGTGCCAGTTCGTCGGCAAGGGCACCAAAGAGAACCCGTCATGAGATCACCGTTGAAGAGTCTGAGGAAGAATCCGATGATGATGAGGAGACCGAGAGCGGTGATGGGGATGAGCACAGTGCCGCTGGTGATGACTCAGAGTAAGCTGGGGAGGATGAGTGCCTGAACAATTTTTTATTTAACATGTAATAACATTTAGCACGTATTTACAATCCTAGCTATTTTAACTACATTTTTTATGTTTTATTTTAGACTAGATCTTAGGTGTCGACTCTTTACAAACAAATGTGTGCCCAAAGTGTTCCACTTGTCGTTGGTGAATGTTGCTTTGTTGCTGTAGATTCTGAACTGACTACAGGTTGAAGGCGTTGAAATGCCTGGGCAGTTGCTGAACTGAAAAGGGCTGTTCTGTTTTGTCGTCTGTCAACGGCGTGCGCATCTAACAATGGAGATGGGAGGCGCACGCGTTTCAGGTCCAAAGGGGGAGGCGCCCGCGTCTGGGCTTCTGATTTACAGCCCCTTTCTTTTCTGAACTGGGTTTTCCAACAGCTATAAATTTGAACCAATTTCGACCAGTTTGGTCACACAGAAATATTCTGCACTACTTCTCATCACTTTAAGCCTCCAATTCTAGTCAAGAATGGCCCCCATGACTTTTTCCTTCGAGGTGAAAGTGTCCGTCCCCGAAGGTGAGCAAGTGAAGTCCGTCCTCATTGTGAAGGCACGCCCGAGTGCCTTTGATCGTTTGGGGAGGCCTAACGATGTTGTTGTTGCATCTTCGAGGCCGGCGGTTCGTGTTGAAGCCCCTAGGCCACGCTATTTTCCGAATAATAAGAAGGGCAAAGGCAAGGGCCACTCCCCTCATGTGTGGAAATGCCCATACAAAGCCCCCGTCAAGGTTTCTTTTCACAAAGGCAAAGGGAAAGGGAAGGTTGTTGATGAAGCTCCTGTTGGGTTTCGGAGTAACATGCGCAGCGGAAAATAGCATTTAAAATTTTAATGAAACCCAAAGCCCATAGATCAATTCATATGATTAAATCAAATACTTGCAATATGAATACTAGAAAACTAACCCTTGATGACTTTGATTTCTAGCCTTTGATCTTGGTGGAGACTTGAAGCTTGATCACGAAGTAAGAACACGAACTTTGAAGATGATAAGCTTCACCCTTTAGCGGTATCCACACCACGAACGAATATCAAGGAGCTTCTTGATCTTGGTTGCTAGACCAAAATTGTGAAACACGTTTTCACAATTGATATGAACTATATGGAATATCATTTGTGTATAATTTTGTTCTTCAATCTAGGATCTCTAAGAACAAAATAATTCTCTCTCAAACTCTTTGGAGGCTTGCACAAAAATATGTATTGATTCTGGCCAAATTAGGGTTGTTTATATACAAGTTAGACCTATTCCAAATAGGTAACTTGTGTCTAAACCCGCAAGGAATCGTAATTAGGAAAGTAGGCCTGTCCAAAATCTGTTTCCAAATTGAATCAGGAAACCAATCCCGACAAACTGTGCGGCCGCCCAAGATATTCTGTGCGGTCGCACACTTGCTCCAGTCTCCCTTAATTTCCAAAATCCCTCAATGGTCCTTCGTCCCTATATTCCAATAT